>OY783214.1:6478450-7678450 GCA_963678705.1 Panorpa germanica
GGCATTTCTGAAAACTATTGAGAGACCCGAAAATCTCATCGACGTTATTTCAAAAAAAAATTGCGAGAAAAATAAAACAACAAGCAATATAAATGTTCAACCTTTTTTTATTAAAAAAAAAGGTTAGGTCATAAATTTACGAAATATAAAATCTGGTAAACAAAAATCTGTTAAATATTTTATTTTATAATTTTGTCTTTTACACCATTTTGTAGCCGAACGGAAACGAATGTTTTAAGGGAAAATATATGTGAATATAAATTATTTACAATGCGATTGTTTGAAGACATTTTAAGCTTCAGTTGCCGCAAAAATGTCGTTGAGTATAGGTGTTAGTAGTGTCAACCTGTAAAAATGCCGAAATTAGATGAAAGTGATGATGCATTAAGTGAAATTAAACCAGTTGATCAACTGTGTATAAAGAGAAATTCTTCAAAGTTTATTTTTTTTTTAAATTTAATACAATTAATGGTAATATGCTTAGTGTGTGAAAAATTTAGAATAAAAAAAAAATTTGCTGAATTAATGTAATGAATTACTTTGTTTAAGACTATCTTAGACGAGACTAAAACGGAACCAATTTGTCTAAACTTACGAGAACGAGGCGAGATTTTTGAAACTCTCGCCTTATCTCGTCTCGTGTGAAGCCCTAATACATATAAACTTTAAATAATTTATTTTCTTGTTAGAATTAGTTATTTACAACAAACAAAGTACGCCACTGGTTATCGACATAAAATATAAGAAACCATTTCATAATGTGGTATTATTATGGTAAAATAAAAATGAAAAATCATTTTCCATTACAGACTATTCTAGCGTAGTTGATTTCTTATGTTTTTTCCGCATTGAACTTATATAAAATAGTCTCCGCATAAAAGAAAAATGAAAAGTAATATAAAATAATTCATTCTTTGGTAAGACCCAAGAAAATCAAATAAAGAACAGAGGAGGCGACCATTCGAGTCGAACTCAACAATAAGAACTAAAAGATTCACTGTGATTAAATTTTAATTGAAAACGGTAAAAGTTTTGTGTCAAATCGAAACTTGAGCATTTGTTACAGTTACTAATATTTGAAAAGATGTACTAGTAATGCTGGAGGAAGAACAATGGCAAATAACTTATTATTTTGTATTTGTAAATACAATGTCTTAAGGGTATTGCTCTACAATAACTTTTACAAGAAATTTGCAACAAAAATATCCGATGTTTCTTGAACTGAAATAAATACATTTCTGTTCTTATTTGTTATTGAAATATACAACGTTCAAAAGTAGTGATGTAAATATTCAAATAATTATTTTCATTTTAATACTCTTTATATAGACTATAAAAGTAGTGCTTGCCTAAGAACGGCAAAAATACATTTATTTAAGGCTTAACCTTAAGATTTAAATTCTTGTCGTGCTACAATATAATTCAAAACTTTTATTATAGTAGAAAGGGTAATAGAACTTATAGAAAAGCAAAATCTTTAGCCCAAGTCCATCCAAATTTAGTTCAGAGTCGTTAAACATACAAATCTCGTATGAACGTATATACAAAAACTATCATGTATATATGCATAAACGTACCACTTACGCCATCCGCACACGACGCGACTGGTTGCAAACTTTAGCTCCGAATCTGCCCGAAGCGAATGTGATTACAACTGTTGTTAGTGAGAGATCGAGATATGAGATATGAGATAAAACACGAGAAAGGCACACGAGTCGGCTGATTGCAAACTAAGCGCAGCCATGTCGAGCCGTGTATTGTGATTCTATAGAATATTTAACAATAGCAAAACAGGGGATTCTATTGTGTTGTATTTGATTGAATGTATGTATTTAAATACTTTTCGTAAACATCTCTGTTGATGATGTCATCATGAAACCAACAGTGCTCTGCGACCGAGAAATCTAGTCGCTGAATATATGCTCAAAACCAGTTTCAAATCAGTTTAGTTACGTTCGTTCCGTGTCTTTTATCTCTCTCGTAAACACGTTCGTTCTTTTACTAACAACACAGTTGTAATGACATTCGGTTCGGGCAGATTCGGGGCTAAGGTTTGCAACCACTCGCGTCGTGTGCTGAGAGCCTTACACAATTTACCACTAATATTTAGGAAAAGCTACAGCCAAAGAGCTTTTAAGTTCTCTTACGGAATTTAGTTTAAGTACATGATTTAGAGGGATGAGGCTGATTTTGCTTTTGTTATATGCATCGACAACGAAACCACCAGATTATTACCTTATACTGTTTAGATCATTTTGTGATGATGATTTTTTGAATGATGTTTTATGATGAATACTGAAAATCGAGTAAGATTACTAAATATAAATAAAAAAGGGATATTTTATTATTCATTGATCTGTAATAATTTAATTGAAAGTCGTCAAATAATATTTGTTCAATATACCTAATATTTACGATGTCAGGTCTATCAGTAAAATAACATTTTAACATAAAACAGTTGGTAAGATTGACAGGCGGATATTTGCACATGTCGACCGTCGACATGAAGGGTGGAAGATGGAGCAGGAGGGTGTAGTGGAAGAAGAGAGAATATGACGAGAGACGGGAGCTTGTTAGTTAATGGCAGCTTGCTGCTTTGCTTGGTAGATGGTAGATGGCAGCACGGCAGCACGGTAGCAATTCGCTGTGAGGTTTGGGTTCGTGGATCAAGGATTAGATGCGTTGATTGTTTGAGCAAACAAATTTAAAAGGCTAAGTGACGTGTTATTAACGAGTTTGTGCGGTTGCCTTGTCTGCTTCAAATTTATTTCAATATTTTTTTTATCCGATGTTAAGTTAACATGAAATCTGTTATACTGTCAGAGATTTGATTGTTAAAGTACTTAGTAATGAAACATTAAAGAAAGCATTTTACATTTTTAATGGTAATATATACAGTAGGTATATTTTAACAATTTCACCATAAATTGTTTTTCCACATCTGAGAGCAGACGATGGTTTTGTGAAATAATACGGCGTTGATTTTTGTTAAATTAAATAAATTCTTTGAAATATATTCATAAGGGAATAAATAAATAATAACGACCAAAGCAAAAGTCTAACAGACCATTAGTAAATTGGGAGAGGTTACATTATAAATATTTAGAAAGAAATTAGCAGAGGTAGACAATTTTCAACAGTAGTGTGCTTCTTTCTGGAGCTTAGGATTAATTAAGCCTTTTTTATTTAATTTATCACACGGTCTGATCCGGTGATCGATCTTGAAGATACTGCAGTCAATACTCTCGCTAACTGTGTCGTCGTCTTAGGCCTGTCTCAGTATGGGACCGTATTTAAGCGACGGCGTATTCGGACGTAAATCGGCGGGTTGGGTGAGCTACAAAGCAAACCGCCTATGTGTGTCACAGATCCCAGTAAACAATTTGGTGAAGTGCCCTATTTAGTGACGTTTCTATCACTATTTCACTTCAATTATAGTTCGCATCAACTTTATCTTCATTTGTATTCTGACAGGTGGAGTAATTTCGTCAACTGTAGCCGATAAAGTAGACATTTTAAATGAAAAAATGTGAGAAACTGAACTACGAGTATAAATGAACTCTTCCATGACAAAAAAATCGTGACGCATCTTCAATATGATGTCAAAGTGACTCCAAAATGTTTACTGGGATGTCTGTAGTCAGTCGTCAGATAACTAACTTGTGTACTGTAGGGGGTGTATTGGAGTTCTTTAGCACTAATATAATTTATTATGAGAGCAAACTTTAACTTTAATTTTTATCGATACACTACTGGTATTAAAGGGACTTTAGCATTTATTATATATCTGAGTTCTGGTTGTCGTGAATTTAAATTTAGTTCTATCGTATCGGTATCGGTGTCCATTATTCACTGAAATACAAACATAAACTGAAGCATGCAGAACATACTCGTCACAAGCGATGTCGCCAATAGATCTCATTTGAACCGTATTGCAGCGTAACAACAAGCGATCTTAGGTATCCCCTCCAGTCTGAGGCGGCTGTTTGCATTTACAAAAGTTCGGATAGGATATCGTTGTAGTAGTGGTAACGCTTGGATAAAATTCGCTTAAATACGGTGCCATACTGAGACAGGCCTCTTATGGTGCAGAAACTAATATAGAAACCATAAAGATGTTGTAATTAAGATTACAAAAAACTTCTATAGTAGAATCAACAACCATGAAAATAATAACATTAATACTTTAGAAAAAATCACATCAGACATAATGTGGTATGGTAAATACCTCAATGCAAAACTACATTGTATTAGATAAATATCTCTAAGTTAGTTATAAGACCACTTAAAAGAAGTGCTTTTCCCGTTTTTTGCACATACAAATCAAAATTACTCCTTATCCAACTCCATTTTATAAATAGAAACTTTAAAATTAAAATAATGATAGCTCTAGTCAGATTTATTTAAAATAGACATAAGAAATGTTTAACAAATGTACAAAAAATGCTTGCTTTTCTTTTATAATTTGAGAAATGTAATCCAAAAAAGAAACCAGAAAATTCCCATTTTCCAAATGTACAATGAGACGTTAAGGAAAAGCTTGTAAATAAAATTAATACATAAATATTTCTATGATGAGTTCTTATCACGCCTTGCTTTAAGATAATAACAGAAATTGTACAACTATTGTGTGAATGCGCTTAGAGTCGTTTTTAGATGGTCAGATCAGTTGTGTAATCAGATTTTCTTTATTCAAGCGTAGAGCACATTGTACACACATAGATGAAAACTGTATCATTGCAGTAGCTTGACAGTTGTATCGGTTGTATCGGCGTGTTTCTTTACACATCATATATTTTACTAACAACAGATGACAGAATGTTCAATCAGATCAATCAGAGTTTCAACTCCGTTTTATACGATAAACGAACAGATCGTTTGAATCTGAATACGAACGTGAAAAAGGCCTTTAAGTATACGCGGTTAGCAGACGAATTGCATATATACAATGCAGTGTTCTTCCCAGCAGGAGACTTCGTATTTATTTCAGGTGTAAACCACCTTTTGAACAAATAGTAAAAATATATTAAGGATAAAAGTTATATTAAAACCGTGCTTGATTCTTAACAATTACAAAAGTGTGTTACGGTAATAATACTACGGCAACTGCATTTCTTTAGATCGTTTTCTCGTCTAACACCCAAATTTTAAAACTATTTTACACATAATTTCTTATTTAGATTATAGGCACAACATGTATGGTGACCCTCACAGAATGACACAGAATCTAAATACAAATAATTATTAAAAATGTTTATCCTCCCTGTATTTCATGATGGTAGAATATAATTTATGGGAGCTTCACTCGCACGGCATGCATCCTTTGCTTTGCTACACTCCGCGAAACAGATATGTCAGCCTTCTTAACAATGACGTTGCTAAGAGTAGAAGATGCACAAGAAGTTATTGTAATTAAAACAAAACTTCTAAGTTAATTAATGTACTCTTTACTGGAATATCGACATAATACATAAGATATAATACTACCGGAAATGTTTTGTATTGTGGCTATAGAAGGTGTGCGAGGGTCATTTGCAAAGTTACAGGTGTAAAAGAGAACACAATTTTATTTGGCTGACTCTCAAACATATACCGGATGACGTTATTTACTTGAAACAGTAAACTTAAGGTTACGAACAGAGTACTATCACTTAGTGTAAAATTCATCACTGTCGCCTTAGGCGCCCTCAGTCCGCCATTTTTGGAATAATGAATCAAAATGCTCGGCGACTCAACATTTGAAGGGAATGAAGGGTGAAGGGAATGCACTGAGCTAAAGTTCAGTGCAGTTCAGTGATACCACATATTAAAACATAATATTTTTTACGTTTACAATTTCTGTTGGTAGAATATCTACTGATATTAAAAATGTAACAAATAGTATTGAAAAAGAAATAATAAACTCAAATGTATTTCTACTAACAGAAATTAAAACCAAAACTGCTACTGCTTCGCTCCTCCTGTTACTCTCCCTCCTGTTTCTACTCTGCCATTCCTTCTCCTTCCCTTCCACCTCATCCCTTCACTGCCGCCCTATATCAACTGCCCAATATTCATTTCGCTTATTACCTTTTTCTCACATGAAAACTTAATGTGCTCCAATGTTTCTATCTCCGTTTCGCACACCCTTTCCTTGCCCAGTATCTATTTTCTTTCTCCTCGTTTCTCAATCTAAATCTGGCAATCCTTCTCATGTTTGTTGTGTCTTTTTATCTTAAGTTTTCTGATATCTTTCTCTCCCAATTCCTTTAATATATTTTGTTATAATTGTTCTCCTCAATTTTTTCCATCTCCCTGTCTCTTCTCCTTAGCTCCTCTTCCACACTTGTATATTAGATAAACACGTTTACGTAATTTCTTATGTTAGATAAACCTTAAATACACGTAACTGTGTGTAGTGACACAAATATTTATGTCAAAATTCACAGAAAATCTAAAAATATTTTGCAATCTCTAAAAAGACGCTACTAGTATAGACATAGTTGTTAATAGAAATGTGAACAATATTTATTAATTAATTTGCTTTGTAAAACTTCTAATGAAACGATATACTTTTTGTGAAGTTGTTTGAAGAAGAAGAATGTTGAACTTAAAATTAATATAATAATTAAAAATATACGTTTTATTAGGTATCCTACAATTCAACTTTTCATTAAACTTTATAATTGGTTATTAATTATTGTAATGAAATATTATAAGGAAAAATTAATAATACTTTCAAAATTATTGATATATATTAAAATACGTAATTAGTTAAATACGTGTAAAAAATAAATTAAAAGTAACAAGAAATAATCTTATATATTCACTATAGCGATAATTGAAAAATGAATGTTAAAAACCCTAAAGTAAATAAATAAATAAGCAATTAAGTAATTAATCTTAACATTTCAATTGGGATTGAGGATCTTCCATTAGTGCATAGTTAATACCGTAATCAGTGAAATTAGATCCTGTAAATTATTAAACACAGTTTAGTTCCTTGTCTCTCCGCTTCACTGTGACTCGGTCCGACGTACTCGTATAAAGGTCTCCGTTAGCCAAGCGACTCCTGGGGGATGAGATTCCATCAAGTTATACTCTGCTTGTATGGACCATGGTTGTAATATTGCTAAACCTCCAGAGTGGAATTGGAAATATTTCCTGTTTCTATTTTATGGATTTTGGGTGTTCAAATCATAGGATTTGAGAAAATTTTATCATTGAACACCGTAATAAACATACCAAATTTCAACTTTCTATCTTTTATGAATTAAAAGTTATAGAGAAAAAAGTAAAAAAAAATTTTTTAGTTTTTCCAAAATTACGGGTTTCCAGGAAATTCAGGGGAAAATTCGAGGACGCCAAAAGTCTTAGAATTTTTATCTCTTTAAAATAGTAAATTTTCATAAAGATGCACGAAACAGTTTTCGAGCCACCATACAAATCGCGTAAATATATAAACAAATAAATATACACTTGGAACATTATAATATAGGAAGATTTATTTTACATAAAAAATTTATTTAAAAATGTAATGTTACGTAACAAAATAATCTTTCAACATAAATTTACATTTTCTGTAATAAAACTTTTTATGCAAGATTATATAATGTTACATATTATGTTAATATATTAGTAAGAGATTTTTAATATATTTTCCTTTATTTAATGCCAATGCAACAGAATTAAGTTATACTTTGATAAATAACAAAGTGTATTATAAGTAAAAAATATAATGTGCTTTAGAGAGAATATTTTTCAAAGTTCAATAAATAATTACATAAAATTTAAATGGTTAAAACATACATAATAGTTTTAGTTCACGATTTTCTGATTTTTATAAATTTTCGGATTGCTGTATGTCTCAGACTAGAAATCCATAGCTAATCATCTATTCATTTGTCTGTCTACTCATGTCACTTGTCTATTATTCATTGCATTTAGCTATGAATTTCTATTTGGAATAAACACCCGTAATATTTGTTATGGTAATCCGACACTGCTGCATCTCTATACAGACATCCCGGGGCATTATATATTAATGGAGAATGGCGTTCATCCCCAAACTCTGGACGTATGAGGACGAGGTCCCTGGTGGTCAATAATCTAATTTCTAATGTAATAGACACCTGAGACTAGCAGTTTTAATTTAATATACATGAAAATTGTTTCAAATTGTTGGTATTTTTGGATTTTGAGTGATTATCGTTAGGCTTACAAAAGGAATTGAATTAAATATAATTATCGTGGTACAGTAGAACCTCTTTCATTCGGCACCGATAATATTCTAATTTTTTTTTTCATTCTTTAGAGAGAATTTAAATCGACGAAAGTGTGATATTTATTAAAATAACTTTCAATGTTTGAAATAAATTTTATATTATATCTTTTTCTTTAAACTTCACACCTTCTAGAATGATGAAAAACTTCTTTGGTTAATTAATATAAATAAATCTGCATGATAAAACACATAAAATAGATTTTTATCTAGAGTGATTTATCTATGGTATTCCTATCAATACTATTCAATAATTCGACAAACACAATTTATTCAGCAAAAGTGTGGTCCTTCTAAACCGGATTAAAGAGCCTTTACTGCACATATAAAGAAAACGTAAGGCTTACATAGAATAATGGTGAAAATTTCTACAGTGAAACATACAAATATATTTACACAATGGGCTTGTGTCCTCATTTTTTAGTGGTTAATTTTTCAATTGTTGATTGAAATTGATGTTAATAAATGTGTATTGGCGTGTCTATTTTATTAAATATCTAAATGTTGATGGAGATATGGCAACTAAAAGTTTGAATTGTAGTTTTAGCGCTAGAAATGGTCGGCCATATTTGTATGACGTGAAATGAATTTTAACGTCAGTTATTTGTTGAGTAGGTCAGTGCTGTGGTAATGTTCTGTAACTGTTGGTAGTCAAATAATCAAGTCAAATCAAAGAATAATAAGTTTTTATTTTATTTAACCCTGCTAAGGCAGACATAATATTGAAATTTTATTGTTCCTTGAAATAGCTGTAAATAATATTTGATATTTTGATATATAAATACATATAGCAGAGATTTATGAGCTGTAAGGTTGGTAACCTTACACAAGGATTGTGATGTCACATGCACTTGGAATGTGTACAACGTTGAATTCTTTTAATAATTAAAGAGACAAAATAACTTTTTTGATTGTTAATATCTCTTAACATATGAGGTTCTAGTAACCCACTTTATCAATATATAGTACACTTTTATAGAAATTAAGACATAGGACACAAGCCCATTTAATTTAACAAGTATAAAAAAATGATCAGTAGGTTTTTGTTAGAAATATTCAGAGAGTAATAAAGTATGGGGATCCGTGGTGTAATATATTATCTCCGCTAGCTATCAGATAAATCGACTATAAGAAGTTTCTTAATAAATAAAAAATCGTAGTTTATGATGCAATTTTCCGGAAAACCCCCTTAAAAACATAATAATAATAAAAGTAAAAGACAGGCCCCTATTTGGACACCACTGTTACGATTTCAGATAGACAGTTACGTATAGGTAATACATTATCAGTCTATCATTTTAGACTTCCACAACATAAACGGATCTGCTTTTAAATAAAGTTAGATGTTGTTTTCACTTTATTTACTGAAACGAGAAAGGAACGACGACTAAAGGGGAGAGATGTATCGTTGTTTAATAGACACATACTGTCAGAAAGTTTAACGTTGCCTAGCGATATCGACGTGTGATAACAACGTGGTAACGAGAAAGAGAGCGGGAACGGGAACGGGAGCAGTATGTTCAGTTGAACCGTAGCTAAAACTTTATATATACCATAGGAGTATAATAATGTTTTAACTTTTATGTACATAATACACACAAAAAAACATGTTGTGGATCATAATAGTTACTGCATACATGTGTCGACATCTATTGTTTTAATTGTTAGACACAGAACTTTCGTTTTAATAATGTGACGTAATTATATACAATAAGTTAAGAGTTATATTTCTTTTAGTCATTAAAAAAATTACTTGTTCTTTTTATTGCTTCTGAATATGAGTATGTTCTTTATTACATTAAAATATCTCAATGGGCTTGTGTTCTAAGTCCTAATTTCTATAAAACTGTACGATATATTGATAAAGTTGGTTACTAACACCTCAAATGTCCAATTATTTTTCAATAACTCCTTATATTTCAGGAGATTTTATCAATTAAAAAAGGCATTTTTTCTCTTTAATTATTAAAGTGATTCAACGTTGGACAACATTCCAACTGCATGTGATATCACAGCCGATAGTTGCTATCTCTTTTATACAACAGAGCGTAAAAGAAATAGCATATTCAAGATAAAACTCTGGCAAGTTCATAAATTATTTACAGCTACTTTGAGGAACAATAAAATTTCAATGTAACATCTGCCGTAACAGGCTTAAATAAAAAAAAACTTATTATTCTTTGACTTGACTTGATTATTTCGACTACCAACGGCTACAAAATATTACCACAGCACTGACCTACTCAACAAATAACTGACGTTAAAATGCATTTCACGTCATACAACCCAGTAAACATTTTGGAGTAAATTCGACTTAATTTCTATTACATATCATGAATTTTTTGTCTGGAACGTGTTCGTTTTCTATTCAGTCGTTCAAAGGAAAGGTCCTTTTTATGAGCTACAGACATTGCAACGACGGTTCACTGCTGAATTAAAAGCGGAGTAGGTTTATGATTTATGACCGGATAATAAAAATATACCCATGTGGGAAAGAAACAGAAATACTTAATGAATGATGTTGGAAAAAGAAAGAATATTATTATGAAAAACTAACACAAAATCTGTGACAGGTAGAGAATTTGTAAAGCGTTAGAATAGAATTGTACGAGTGACTCGAACTTCACCAAATAGGACACTTCACCAAATTGTTTACTGGGAAATATGGGCACCATTTCTAGCGCTAAAACTACACTTCAAATTTTTAGTTGCTATATCTCCGTCAATATTTAGATATTTAATAAAATAGACACGCCAATGCACATTTATTAACATCAATTTCAATCAACAATTAAAAAATCAACCACTAAAAATGAGGACGCTTTTAACAATGTATAACTTATGTTCTCTCTGCTATATAACTTATAGACTCTATACAAAACTCTTAATACTTAGTAATAGTCTTTACTTCAAGTAACGCGTGTGATATTCCCGTAGTGCATTTCTCTTGTAACAGTTCTTGTCCAATCAGCTCAAACAAGTCCAATATCTTGTAATATAATACAAGCATAATCTGGTGACCTATATTATAATAATCATGTTGAAACTCTTATGCGATACTGTAAATCTATGTTCTAAAGGACAGATACAAGGATGACCATGTATTTTGGAAATATGCAACATCCCAATAGTTGTACTTGTCTTGTTGTCACAAAGCGTTATTTGACAAACAATATTCAGTCGTTAATTGGATGTTGTAATGACCCAGATATATTAAACCCAGAAGATAATGCGGCAACGAATGAGCAATTGATTATATTGTATATATATATACAGATGACCTCCTATAGCGCGATTAATATGTTACATATGGCATGAAATCGCGTTATAAGAATATTTTTTATTATATGTCTATGAATATATATAAAACAAAAACATTTGTTTAAGGGCGTCCGCAGACGAGACAACTGGTTGCAAAGCTTAGCCCCGAATCTGCCCGAACCGAATGTGATTACAACTGTGTTGTTAGTAAAAAAACGAGCGTGTTTACGAGCGAAATAAAACACACGACACGAACATAACTAAACTGATTTGAAACTGGTTTTGAGCATATATTCAGCGACTATATTTCTCGGTCGCAGGGCATTGCTGGATTAATACATACATACAATCAAATATAACACAATAGAATCCCCTGTTTTGCTATTGTCAAAAATTCTAGAGAGTCACGATACACGGCTCGTGCTTGTTTTCGTTTAAAACTTCGTTTCTCGTTTAGTTTGCAATCAGTCGACTCGTATGCCTTTCCTCGTGTTTTATCTCACTCGCATACACGTTCGATCTCTTACTAACAACATAGTTGTAATCACATTCGGTTCGGGCAGATTCAGGCTAAGGTTTCGTGTGCGGAGAGCCTAAGACTAATTGCGAGAAATAAAATAAATAATAAGTGTTCAAAAATAACTACATAAGCCCGCAGATGTCCAATTCCTGATCTACACAATAATTACGATTCATGTGTGGGTGTAACGGAGATTTTTATTCTATACACTGTTAAATATTCCTTTAAACTTACTACAAATTTAATTTAAAATTCGTTGTAAAATTAATGACAGATTACATTTCACCGACTATAGAATATGTGAATTTTAACAAAATAATCTAAATTTGAATAGACTCTCTTATGTCTTAGAAATGTGCTCATAAAAATGTTAACAGTATGTTGCTTTGAATAAAACACTCTCCTTAAGACTAAATTTGTATTGAAAGAAAATAGAATTTACTGTTTCCCCTATAGAAATATAGTAACAATTTTAAATTTTTTTATCCTTTGCTTAACTAAGAATTTGTATTTGTCCACCTATCCACCTATTACTGATAATATATTTAATGATAATATGACACTAATCAAAACCAACATTGTCAGAGGGATTTCATCAAATGTGTCATAACAGAATTTAATACGACAAAAAAGAGAGAGGAAAAAGAGGGAAAAAAAGCTATCAAGCTAACCAATGTATTTGTTCCGCATACCGAGCAGTTTAACCTGCTTAAGTATTCAGTTTTCCAGGGCCCCTTTTGAATACCAAGTGAGTCAGCTGTTGCTCGATTCCTGCTATGCGAGTTTGCGAGTGTGCGACAGATCGCACAACGTTTTTATTCAAATTCAAAATTATTCGAGTATGCAAAAAAATGATAAACGGCTGATACTGTTTCATCGTACACCGTACACCGTACACGACTGTGATATTAATTTCTTTGTATACACATACACATAAAAAACACAAATACATACATATTTATATTTATATTTTTTACTTCCGTTTTATCACTGTACATACATACATACATTTTAA
Source organism: Panorpa germanica (assembly GCA_963678705.1). Classification (NCBI taxonomy): domain Eukaryota; kingdom Metazoa; phylum Arthropoda; class Insecta; order Mecoptera; family Panorpidae; genus Panorpa; species Panorpa germanica. The sequence continues at coordinate 6,491,507 of OY783214.1, forward strand.
TTTATAAACTCTCAATATCTCTGAATTAAATAAATAAAACATGGCCGGAAAAAGTACTAGTTTATTTCATTGTACATTCAACATCCACCATCCAGTAATACCGCGAGACTCTAGTTGCAAGAGTCCCCGAAACCGTGACATGTGGCGGGCGAAACACCATCCGGTTCTCTTATTCAAGTATTGATGCTGGCGAAGCTATTGTATTAATTTAAAACGGGTTGTTCTCTGTAAAGAGGTGGTGTAGTTGAAAACAAATATATTTAAAATTATAAGTTGATAAATCCACTTTATTATATTATTTGTGTGCCTGTTATTATATTTCCTAATACATTTAATTCTTATATAAATTCAAACTTAAAACTATACCTAAACTATTCTAGACTTTTGCTACTTTCAAAAGTACTTTCTGTTTCTGCTTCTCTTGATTCTCTTTCCTAATGTTCCCTACTCCTCCTTCATTCTCACCGTTTCCTGAATCCTCTTCCTTTTTGCTTGTACCTTCGTCTCTCACCCCTTGCCTTCCATGTCACCTCTTGACAAACACTCTATTTCCTTTTCTAGCTATCCCTTCTCCCTTCTGTCTTCATTTTCATTCCTCCAGCCTTTTATCTCTATATTTCTATTACAGACATAAACCCTCTATCCCACAAAATTTAGAAATAAAAATATAGAAAAGTTAGTTTATAGTACGTGGACTACCGCACTAACAGTTAGTCGAACTTAGTCGAGGGTATTTCGTAGAAATAATACCGTTGGTGCTATATTGAATATTACAGAACATATTTATTTCCTTGGCTCGTTGAAGTTCAGCACGTTGTTATTAATAGCGATGGCACTTCACTTCGTTGCATGAAAAGTCTTTACTTGATAATTAGTTGGCTTAGCTGAGTGCTCATAGACGAACAAACCTTTGATAGCTGCTAACTGACTTAAGGGGGGAGTAAAGTGTCAACCTCTTTTTTTAAGAATCGGTGTCCTCGCTAGCTTAAAATCTATTGCACCGATTCTTTTAAAATTATAAAACACTCTTTCTTTACATAAATGCCGAGGTAGCGCTGTCGAGTTTTTTTTTTAATGTTAAAGTATTTTAAAATAGCAAAGTTTCTAATTTTTTTCATGACAAATCGATATTTTGATTTCTAAGTGCTGTAATTCGACAGCGTTACCTATATAAACTTATTAACTAATGAAATCATTTTGGTTCTGGAATTCAAATAATCCAGTGATGAGTTATGAGGCACACCGCAATGAAACTTTTATTTTGTGGCGTCTGCGGAGATTCGTTGTCAATACTTCATTTCTTGATATTTATTTACGAAATTTTAAGAAAGTATTCCTTAAATATTATTTTATCATGTAGTAATTATAGAAATAATTATATATTAACTGTGTCGTCAAAAAATATTGTCGAAAATATGCTTTTTGTTATCGTTTTGACCTTATAAGCAAACCTTAAAGGAATGGAAAAGGCATTAAAGCGAGGCGTAATCTTACTCCCCTCCTCTTCCATATTTCATTCGCTAATCCAATGTGTGAACTGCTTTCTGTGTAGTACGCCTATGTTGCCCATAGTATCAGTATTTAAAATAAAATCTCTTTCCATTTTTTTTAATTAACCACCCACAAAGTTTGTTACAAGTTTACTTTTCTTGTCAGGTTTATTATTCGCCAATTAAATTTAATCTTCAAATAAAAGTCCTGCTGTTTTTAGACAATATAAACGTGGCGATATCTCATTAAGCCAATTGCTCTCATTATAAAAGCATTAACTAAGTAATAAAGTAAGACGTGTGTGTGACACTAGCCCAATCCCAAGTCCAATCCCAATCCCAATCCCAATAAACAAACACTATCATACACACCGATATATTCCTACGACCCGTAAGCAGATGAATTCCAATTTTAGTAAATAAATCGCAGTCGTCACGCGATAAAAACATTCACATAGAAATGAAATTATAAAGTAGTCAATTTCTTAACTGCTATAATAATCAAAAAAGAATCTGATACTTTCCTGGTATAAAGTCACGCAAACACTACCCGCATCACACCACCCCACCCACCACTAACATCGCGTGAGTGAATGACAAGTTTCACCCTTACTTTCTTTTAGTATCGGGTGAACTTATTCACCCCTGTACGACCCACGGGACGTTCTAATTTTATTACACACCATTCAGTTACTATTAATGTTGCATTCTGCAAAAGTCACATGTTTTTCCTTTTGTTCTGTATTTTACAAGTAGAGTAATTTATAGAAACTACTGATTTTAGATTTTATTTTATGTACTGTGTTGTATTGTATAATAGCTTTCAACGTAATGTTATGTGTTTAAACAAATTTATTGCAAATGAAAATTACGATCATTAAATTACAGTTCTTAAACAGCATTCAAAAAACCGAGTGGCATCGGCATTTGCAATTCTTAGGCCTGTCGCACTATGGAAGCGTTTTTAAGCGACGGCGAATTCGGACGCCAAAGTAAGCCTACTTCTATGTTTCGGGATGTGTGTGTCATAATGCATACTACGTACCAATGCGACAGTACGTCAAGTGAAACTTGTGTATACCACTTTGCTTTCATATCCCCCTCCAGTGTATTCGTTTGATCCCTTCCATGCATACGCTTGATCAAAATTCGTTTAAATACGATCCCAGCATAAAACCTACGTAACGCCCGCATTCGGATGGCTTTGTCGCAAGCAGTGTGCGAGGCTTCATTACATTTACAGGGTTCGGATAGGTAAAGCGTAGTAGCGCGAATTTTTTTCGTTTTCTTTTTTGAATTTCCATATTTTCACAGAGCCGATTGCTCGCTCTCAGACTGCTGCTTATTCCGTTTCGATCCCGGTATCAAAGTTAATTTATTCAATAAATATAACATAATGAACTAAATAAAGTTTTTTTTTTATATATAGTTTCTCGGGCTTCCTAGGCACGTAGCCTTTTATCGCTCCTAATATTGTTCTGCTTTTTCTTATACTTTATATCCAGACAACAAGAAAGATCTGTTCATGGCTACTGCTGTTATAAATTTCGGTTTCTTAATCAAAATGGCGGTGTTAACAGGAAGCCATTGCTGTATTTTTACATTGCATTTAGGGTTTGGAATGATTATGTTTCTTGCTAGATGTTTCGGAGCTCCAGTATGATTCATTCTTAGTCTTGAGGTCATTGTTATTAATCTTCTTGGCCATTTTAGTTTGGCAAACCATGGCTTACGTTTCAGTATATGTTGTATTTTATAAAATCATTACAAAGTTAATTTATTCAATAAATAAATTTAAAATGAACTAAATATAGTTCTATTTATTATATACTCAGATAATCATAAACTTATTAGGCGGCAGTGTAATCCACATATATGGAATTTGACCCAATGATAACTGCCAACACTGTAGGTGGTCGGTGATAAAAAATCAGCAGTTATATTTAAAAAATTAAAATTCCATCCACGCGCTGCAAATCCACCCGTTATTTTTTCAACTATTTCATATTCTTAACATATGGAAAACATAGATGATATCTCCAGAAATTTTATTAAAAAAACACACTTATATCCATAAGGACGAACACCAAATAGAATATATTTACAAGGTAAAAAATAAAATTTAAATTAAACACAGTAGGAGAGAGCATTGAGACTTGACACTGATTACTTTGTCTATTATTAACTATATTTTATTATATACATACGCCACGGCACTACAAGAATATAGTAGGAGATCATCGGTGATAGGACACAGCATCGCTAATCGGAAATAGAACGACGTTAAAAAAGAAAGTTCAAATCGAAACGGAATGACGGTGTTAAAATTTGATCCAAGAAATCTTTAAATAATTAACCACTGAGCAATAAACACCACTTTGAAATTATTTGAAACAAAACACCTTAATATACTCCAAATAAGATTAATCTAAAATGCTTTTAATTTGCTTAAACGCATTGCTGATTGAACACGGTAACTAGGGAGGGTGACGATGACGTTGTAACAGATAAACTCGTACTAGTACTCGTACTCCCATAAGCGCGTGGGAACGTAACAACTGCATGATAAATGTATTAATACTACAGAATCTTAAAGTCCAAAACAATTCACATCCTTTTAAAGTTCAAGAAATAGAGTTTTGTAAGAAGGGACAAGTTAGATGGGGACGACACATCAAGGAATCTTTCTCTAAGTGTGATGATGTCTCTATGAATAAAATAATCAATTCCTAACGTGAGGAACATTTCCAGAAATAATATGGCTACTTTATATTTCAGTTTTCAAGAAGTTTAGATTCATATTATTGACTATTATTGTTATATAAATCTTTTAAAATAACATGGAATGGTACTCCGGAGTATTGTTAGTTTTTAAAGCTGTATAAAGCCAAGTTTATTGTGCGTTAGTAACAATACACTGGCTTTTGTATTTCTTCAAAAATATTTATTTAGATATATGTACTTTGCATGTGTTTCTAAAACTACTTCTGAAGACAATAATGGACCCATATTTTAGCTCTTATATATATTTTGTTTTTTTTTATTTACTTATTTGCCTTGACTTTCTTTCGTCATAGCCACCATTAAGCATTTTTTATACATCCTTTATTATAATTCAATTTAACAAATTTCTAATTATTTCAATAATTCACTAATTAATTTTGAATCACTTAACAAAAATTTAGTATTAACAGGAAAAGTTTTAATCACATCTGATATTTCACAATTGCATTTTGATCTTTCTAAACTATAATTTATGCATTCAAATATAATATGATCCAAAGTTCCTTCTTCACCACATTGACATCTATCGTCAGATTTAATATTAATTTTGTACAGGTGACCTGGAGTTTTGCAATGATTACTTTTGATTCTGATTATAGTTGATACAATTTTGCGGGACTCATTTCTAAACCATCTCTTCTTACTTAAATTTAGATGTAACATATAATAATCTCTTCCTTTTAACTGACTTTTGTTAATGAAATCTGTGTTTCTCAAATTGAAGTTTAATTTTTTGATTATATGAAAAATTTCATATGAAGGTTATTTTCACTTTCATCAAAATTTCTAAATTTATTGATTCCTTTGCCAATTTATCCGCAATCTCGTTTCCTCTTATTCAACATTGTCCTGGTATCCACATAAATTTAGCTCTTGTACATGTATACCAACACAAATACTTTGAAGTTAGTTATGGTCCTTCAAGGCTGGGTTTACACGGCATTGTACTGCACGTTTTTTTGCAGTATAAATATTATCGAATAAACAGTGGCGCATACAAACGTCAAAACATTTTGCAGTACAAACGTCATGTAAATGGTTCTACATAAAATGTTTGCGCCACTATTTATTCGATAATATTTATACCGCAAAAAACGTGAGGTACAATGCCGTGTGAATTCATCCTAAGAGTTGAGAATAACAACTGCACGTGGCGCTATTTGCGTTGCATATTCGCGTTCTTTGCGACTGACATTGAACAAGCGTTATTGCTTTATTAATTAAAAGAAGTACTAATTTTAGACTGTTGTATGATAAAATGTTATCTCAGAAAAAACAATTACATCGCATAGTTCAAAGAAGAACTGTGCATCTAAATATCTTCGAATTTCCTACATGAGCCTAAAATTGTTGATATGGCATTTCAAAAACAAATTTTTCAATCCATGATCTTAGACTAATATTTATTCCTTTATTTCTGCTTAAATACACTTTCGTAACTAATAGTTAATGCGTAGGAGTTTGTAAATTAATTGTTTAAATATAATGATTTGGTGAAAATATACTATTACGCCAGATTCCAATTTCTTTTACCTCCAATGTATGACTCACCCTTTTCGCTAATTTATTAATTCTATGAAATATGAAAATTAATGTGAAAAATACAAAATTCTACTAAAAATAAATGCATACTACTTCTCTTTTCTACTTTAAATGATCCGGATGAGTCACAGATCGTAGCTGCAGACAAATATGACGCACAAATTATGCCGAATTTCAAAATATATTAAGAAAAAGAAAAATAAATTCAACAAACATTGCCACAGAATCAACAACAATCATTTTTTAACTAAACTACAACATAAGTTTTAATTTAGCTGCAAGAAATACTAAAAATTGAGTCTCCCTTTACCCTTAGGGGTTAGTGCGTTAAACCCCTTTAAATAAGTAACAGAATAGGGATGGGGATCTTAGTCAACTACATAACAAAACATATTACAAACAAGTTATATTCAAAATATTTTATATGTCACAACATCCCCGTATAATATATGTGTGTCGGAATAATAAGGGACCAAATTTTCGTAAATTTATAGCATTAAAGTGAGCCCCACATGCTCTCTTCATATATAATACGGTGTGTCAGTACGTATATATGTTTTCACAAGTGTTGACAAGCCCGGAGGGAATCGAGTCACTATTAGCATTGTTATGTACCCGAGATCCGAGACCCCAGACCCCCAGAACAGAGACCTAGCATAAAATACGGCTCTCGATTTTCTCTCGTTTATTCAGTGGCATGGAAATAAAGGGAAAGCGTGGAGTGGTTATTAGAGGAGCCAACAGCCAAGTGACGTTTCACTGCTCCTTTTTTTTATTTTTTTATTACAATAATTCTATATATCTCTATTATGTGTATATTATTATAAAATATATATATAGGATAAGAACACTTTAAAAAAATATATCTTTTCAGAAAATTGTTATGAATTGAATGGATATAATGCATATATATTTTCACGGTTCGTTTAACGAAGTACTTGAGAGGCAGGTCCATTAGGACGTCCAACTATCTGTCCAACTCCACTTGGTCTATAAGCATAGGAGAAAATGATTACAGGCCCCAAGCGAGTAGCAAAAACACATAACTCAAATATATAACTTGGCCACATAGTCTAAAAATATTATAACAATTTTACACTAAGGTTAGTTTTATTATATACACTGTAATGTGAAAAGTTTTATTCGATAAATTCTGAAAATCTTTCTTTCTAACTATTTTACATAGGTACAATCATAAATCATATATCCAACAGAAATATATTATTATATAGGTTTATAAAATATTTTTTATGTTTAGTACCTAATTTATTTTAGAAGACATGTAGTACATTAACAATATTCGCTTTCATTTATTAACCTGTTGCTCTTAATACCAACGACTTACTTCAGGAGAAGGAATAATCTGATTAGAATAAGGAGTGAGATTATTTGACCCTAACATTTAAAATAAAGAATAGCGTACAATTAAATAATCATTTATAGATTATTTTAATCAATATATTGATTTTAATAAAGGAAAGATTATTCCTTTGTCAAAAGAAGAAAAAGATTATTAAAGGCTATAAAATGCTATTTGCCTAGGAACCCTAAGAAACCATAAACAAAAACAAAATGGAAAAAAAGACACCTCTACACCTAACCGAATTAACATTGAAAAATTAGTTGATATTAAATATAATCGTTGGAGGAGAAGAAATTCTCAAATAACATTGAATATTAATTAAATGTGCTAATCATATTAGATAAATCTATTTCGACAATCGTCTTTACGCGAAAGTATACAAATTCATATGTAAGCAAGAGTATATTTGTAAGAATATACATTGTAATATTTAAAAATAAATAAGTAATTAATTGCTACATGAATATACACCATAAATATTTACAACAAATGCATACAGCTTACAAATTAAAAAATGGAATATTGACCTATACGCACACTGACCTCATATTCATGATATCATATTTTTAATGATAAAAACATGCTTAAAAAATAATGAAAACTCACCAAGCAGGGTCATCAGTATTGCAGGACGATCTTCCACTTGTCCAGTTTTATTAATAGCACTATGATGCCATAATAAACTAATCCACATCATAATAATACATGCCAAACTTAAGTAATTATTATTCTTTCAATATTACAATTAATACTACATGATAAAACTTAGATTTAATTTTAAAAAATTGAATTTAGGCTCTGCAGAGGCATTTTTATGTTTAATCCAAAATGTTTTTATGAGAACCAACAATTACTTAAGTTTGATAAATATTAAACACATTAAACACAATTCTACACTTTCACACACAATTTATTATATGTTTTTGAATCATTTATATTTCAATATTTGTTTGAGAATATTCCAAATAGTATTTCTGTAGTAAGTTATATAGTTATGTAAAAATCAAGAGATATATTTTAGGCTAAGGCTAAGAGGCTATTTTAAAATGACAATCATATATGTTTCAATGTATAAAAATAAAATTCTAATGAGATAAGACTTTACTTTTGAGAAACAGAATCAAATTAGTAGACCACAGAAAGAAGAATATAGATAATGGGAGAAATATATTCAAAAAGAATATATATAAGAATATATATATAATTTTAAAATATTCTAAGATTAACTTATGATTAGAACAATCTCGATATAAATAGCAAAGGCTCCTCTAATATTTGTAAAAGAAATTGTTATAACTTTCTTTACTTTTTCTATTTTCTATTCATTGGGGCAATGTATTTTTTACAGTATTAAATTAGTAGTGATACCGTTTGTTTTTGTTGCCTATTCATGAGGAAATACTTTAAGATCTTTTGTGGTTCAATGTAGCTCCTGCTTAATAAAGCAGAGTGTTTTATAAATGTACAACAAGAATTTGTATTTGGTAAGTGTCAAGAAAACAAAACCTAACCTCATTTAGAGTGCAAAGGAATTTGTTGTTCAAAGATATTTTAACGTGTCTGATCACTTATATGTAATCAATAAATTGAAATTATTAGTTTCTGAAAAATGTTACAGCATTCTTCTGAGTGGAAGGATGTGTTTTTTAAATGAGAATTGGTATTCAGTAATAGAACCTTAGCAAAGAAACTCATTTTAATTAAAACAGGTATGTCTTGTCTAGTGAATGGATTGTGTCTCAAACAAATATTAAATTTATATTTTATTGTTTATAAAGTATTAAGTAGCAGAAACTATTTATGATATTAATTCCACTAGTTCATTATTTGTTTTAAAGTGCCATGACGTGGCCAATTTGCAAACATAAATTTACGTATGCTAAATGTATTAAATTTATTGTACCTGTTGGAATTCTTTTAGAATATCTTGACACTGAAGCTAGTAAACACTAATTAACAATCACAACCACTTATTAATTAGTTTAAATAATAATTAAATATATAATTAGACTTAGAATTTGTAACCGACACGTCGGCAAATAATTACTTGAACAACTAGAAGCAATTAATCAGGCGTTGGTAACACTGCAACAGGAGACTGTTTTTGATTGGATTGGTTTCTGAGTAGTGAGAGGTGTTGCACTTAATTAATGATACAAGTATTTGTTTACATTAAAATATTATGTAATTGAAAGGCCAATTTTTAAATTATTTCTTTAAGAATTAACAGCTCTATTTTATAATTGAAACATTTTTAGAATTTAATATATTTTAGGGTTCAACAATCGGGTAACACCAATTTTTCGGAAATGCTTTCAGTGTAACGTTAATGATGTTGTGTTGGTATCGTTTTAGGTTCAAGTGACGCCTGAATATATAGTTGTGACGTGGCTTACTGGTCTTAATAATTATTATATTATTAATTAATTTGTTAATACATTTGTGTGTTTAATGATATTACATATATTAAAAGTTAATCATACATAATATATTTATTAACACTGGATAAGAAACTTCGGTAAGCAAATAATCACATACTCAAACTTTCTTACGGTATCTTTCTTTAATAATCGGTTTGAACTTTTAATAAAATTTGAATTAATTAGTACAATAATACATTCCTTTATTATAATTACAATAGCATCTATTTTAAACAGGCATACTTTCATTTAAACATTCTAATTATCTCAAAACTAACCCCAAATTATATGTCAAGTGAATTCTGTTGCCATGTATTTAACTCTATTCAAATCTAGCCAAAGAATACGTTCAAAAGCGTTTATAAAAATTTAATACAGGATACTGATAATATTCCATAAATACTTATATTATAAGTTCATATTTCATTATCATATATGTTTTCTTTATAATAACTATAAAAATATTTTGTTTTAACATGTCATATTCAATGCTTTACATCAGATTTCTCTTGAAGAAGGGTCCACGAGATATTTAGAATGATTTAAATAGTTCCCTTCTTTTAGACATATAACTATTTCATTTTTATATTATTTTATGTAGGTCTTAGATTATAATTGACCATAATACTAGAAATCGATCTGATCAAATATTTGGTTTGTGTCCAGAATTAGATCAATACTTTTTAAAAACAGAGTTTTAAAATACAAAATTAATAGTCCTACTTTTTCAAATAATAGTTTCAAATAATCCTACACGTTATTACACTTCTATACACATTTTATTTCGACATTCCTATACAATTTCCAGATATATTAAACCCTTATAATAATATTAACATACAAATATTAAATCAAAAATAATTTTTAAAAATCAATCTTTAAAATATAAAAACAATTGTGTGTTAAAGTGTGGAGTGTTTTAAGTGTTTTCTATTTGCCAAACTTAAGTACTACTTGCTTCCCAAAGAATTATTTTGTATCAAACACTAAAATGCCTCTGCAGGCACAAAATTCAAAACTTTAATATTAAATTCAAGCTTTATCGTATAATAAAAATTATATTATTTAAATAAAAATAATTACTAAAGTTTGGCAACTAGTATTATGATTTAGATTTGTGTGTTTGTGTGTGTTGGATTTAATTTTAATCATGGACAAGTGGAAGATCGATCTGCAATTCTGACGACCCTTCTTGGTGAGTTTTCATTATTTATTTGCATGTTTTTATCACTACAAATATTCAGCACATTTATTGAAAATGTTATCGTTAAATATTTACTTATTTTATTTCGAAATTTGTTTATGTTTCTGTTGTAAATATGTATTATAATTAGATATTTATTTTACATTTTTAAAATAAACATTACTAGTAAGTTAATCTTCTTGGCTAACAATATATTGGAAGACTTATACAAAAAAGAACGAATACTAAGTATAATTTAGTCGCGCACATAATTTCTTTTAGAATAGCATTAAATAGAGATTTTTATAAAAGTTTCATGTGACTAGCAGAATTAGTACGTTGACGTTTGTGTAATAGACGTCGTTTGGTCGTTGACTCCTAATGAAGGTGTTTGTATGCGACCTCTAGCGGCAGATAATTAGGCCCCATATAAGCGAGTGTCGTTTTGCCACAGGGTTGTGACTTGCGGCGAAACACTTTAGACGTTTAGAGGACTCTTCATTAGTTGAGGAGGGTCTCTACCATCTACTCTCTTTCTCTGGTCCCCTGGTCTCATAGTCTTGTAGGATGATGGAGATGGCAATGGGATAGAAATGTACGTTAGGACCAAGAGGGTACCTTATATTATACGAGTATATAAATTTATGTATGAATATATACAGAGTGTATTTGAAATATTTAGATGAATTTTATTAAATTTGTTAGGTGGTCAAATCTTGCAATTTATAACTGTAGGTGTTTAGACTACATATTGGATTTTGCTCTTTCTTCTTTCAATATCTCTAATCTCTTCTAATTCTTTTTCTTTATGGTACTTGTATATAACGATCAATCAGAATGGTTCAGATAATATTTTAAATTTTATTTGTCATAAGAAACCATGAACATTTATGTTGCAAATATGTTAACGTTACATAAATATGTTTAGACTTTCTAAAGACGCTCTTTAACAATAGTTTCCCAAATTTTAGAATTTGAGACGATTCCAACAACATGGCATATTCGCCTGAAGTTAATTTATTTTAATTAAATTTGGTTTATTATATTTATATCATTAAGGAATTACAGCACTTTTTTAATTATTTCTGTATTGTCTGAAAGTATGTCCTTTAATTCTCCACTGATGTTGTGTTTTGTTCTTTGCGTTTGATATTGTGGGCAGGTTACTAGCAGATGATGGACTGTTATTTGTGTCTGACAGTTGCTGCACTGCGGAGTTGTTGTTTTACTGATTAAGTGTTGATGCGTCAATGTCGTATGTCCTGTTCTTAGTCTGAAGATGGTTTTTTCGAATTGTCTATTGCTGTGAAAAGAAGTTTCCTATTTGTTGTTACTTATTTTTGGTAGTCATTTTTTAGTAACGAAGAAATTATACTTTAATGGAGGTATTAACCATGCCTTCTTTTCTATAGGCAATTATTTTTTAATTCCTCGGTATATTTTATGAAATATTAATAATGTATGCTATGTGTCACAGTTGATTCCTACATTCTTCTCTTCTATGAGTTGCCATCTGTTTTATGCAACAGAGTGTAAATGAGATATATGTCAGTGCCTTTGTAGCGTCAATACATTCGAACCGTATACAGGCGTATCTTTACCACACTATTCCTGAGTCTTGCGAACACTGATCGTGATCGAACAGATCTGATTTATATGAGTGAAACGTTTTACGAATCACTTTTAAAAAAGTATTTCTGAACTATAATAATAATTAATAATAAAATTCATAAATATTACAGAAATACTTTTTTAAAAGTGATTCGTAAAACGTTTCTCTCATATAAATCAGATTTGTTCGATCACGATCATTGTTCGTAAGACTCAGGAATACGGGCACTGGTGTTTTCTGAACTTGTGAATCAAACCATGGGCGGCAAAGGTTCACGAAATGTTCGTATACGGTTTAAGTGTGAGAGAGTCTTACTCATATTTTAAATAGCTATAACTCCGTCAATTTTAGAATATTTAAAAAAATAAAAACGCCAATATACTTACATAAATCTATATTTCAATCAAAAATTTAAAAAGCCAAGATTTATTAACAAAAGCCAGTTAAAAGGAAGAGGTTATTATATGTTACATCAAAATTTAAGAAAGGAAAGATTGTTTAGAAATGAATCCCGCAAAATTATATCAACTATAATCAGAATCAAAAGTAATCATTGTAAAACTTCAGCTCACCTGAACAAAATGAATATTAAATCTGACGATAGATGTCAATATGCTGAAGAAGGAACTTTGGATCATATTATATTTGAATGCATAAATTATAGTTTAGAAAGATCAAAATATTAATACTAAATTTTTGTTAAGTGATTCAAAATTAATTAGTGAATTATTTAAATATTTAGAAATTTGTAAAATTGAATTATAAATTGTAAAATATGTATAAAATGTTTGATGGTGGCTATAACGAATAAAAGTCAAGGCAAATAAATAAATAAATATAAAACATATATCTTCCGGTGCCTTTAAAATCTCGGGGTGATAGACTTCAGTCAATTTTTCTGTTTAGATATTGCTATATATTTTCAGCGCACCCTGTGCGTATACCCCGTTAACGATGATATACATAAGACACTTATGTCTCTGCTCCCCTAAAACGCTGCAGTGTTAAATGTCATCGGACTAATTTGTCTACTTGAAATGTTAATTATCTGCCAAAAACTACATCCAAGCGCGTACTGTAAATATATATACATATATATTTTTATTATTTTGCTTTAAATATCTGAACAAGGAAAGTCTAAAGGGATTAAATATCAAAAGGGTGGTAAATGTCAATCCATTTTAAACGAACTTTCTTTCCATAGCATAGTGATTTCATTTTATTTATATTATATTTAGTCTTCGTTTCAATTTAGAATATTTCTAATTTTGTTTCTGTTTCGTAAGCAGTTGTCTACCACCATTAAAAGTTATAATGATTGAACAGTTTTTTTTTTTTTAGTATTTGTCGTAATGTATTTAGAAAAGTAACAGACTTCAAATAAAACTTTTAATTTTTATACAGATGTTTTTAAAACTGTAAAGCAGAAGCTTTTGATAGGAACCCTGATTAACCTGATTAATTACTATTTTTAGACATTAGGACTATTCTAAAATTACTAAGTGATTGCGACTAAATTTTTTTAAATCTGGATTAACGTAAATATTTTTTTAAATTCGGAATTTAAATTCGGGGTGGCAAACATGGCAACTGCCCGGGGACTCGCTCTTGTAGGACCTCGCATTCTCTCGCAACAACCCAAGTACCAAAAATTCATTACTATATATGTATTTGATTCTCGCGCCTCGCTCTTTAGAAATCCCACTTGAATCACTGCGTATATCTTTTAAGGCATCCATGTACCTTAGTTTATCATCATTAATATTTATCGTCTTTGTGCTTATTAACTTTTATAAATGTTCCAATTGAAAATTTCATTTCTCGTCAATTATTATCAAAAATACTTACTTACAATTTACATAAATTATACAAGAGCCTCGCAAAGATCTTCTGGATGACTATTTTAATGTTAAACCAACACTTACAAAAAGAATAGCTCTGCAAATTAATACTGAGCAATCGTGAAGTATAAAAAGTGTAAACTAATAAATCGAACAGTCTCCTTTAATTACTCTTTTTAAATCCTTAATGTCCTTCGATGTAACTCCTGCACAAACCTTTATTACCAGTAGTTTCACTATTTTCCAACATAATTCTTTAACAGTGACATATAAAACAGTTGTGGTTTCTTAGCCATTTCCAATGTTTATCCTTTTGGGAATACTTGACATTATCAAATGGGTTTAGAAAAGGATGTGAAAACATCACATGGTCACCAGTATACAAAACCGACCATTTCTCAACTGGAATAAACTAATTATGCTTGTCTACCTGTATACTCTATTGTGTTTGTTCTATACTACAGGTATAGTCATTTATCGAGCTGGGGTTCTATTTGAAAAGCACTTAAATTAATTACAGATTTTATTTTTATTTTTAAATTTTAAATTTAGACACTGGTGCTGCCATCTCGGATTTATATCCTTGTACTAAAGATTTGAATCTATACTACACGCAAAGATTCCTTTCTTGATAGGTGTGAATCTTAGCTGTTGAGAATATTTATATAAACATACAGATGGTCGTACAATCGTATCCGAGAAACCAACGCAACTAAAACTTTACTTACTTGAGCTTAAAGTGAAAAAGAAAAACCAAATTTATTTACTATATTTATTTCACACCTCGTAACTAATAACTTATAATTAACAGTTCTGTTATAAAACTAACATTTACAGTAGTACAATTTATATCTAAATTATATAAAATTAATAACACAGTTTTACTTTGATTTTTTAAGTTCATCTGTTGTTAATTTATATTCATTCTTATTGCTTTTATAAGCCAGAGGATTCTCTGACTCTCTTTCAGCGATATCATTGGCTATTTCTTCTGGAGTTGCTTCTGATAGTTTTTTACCTACGCCGTAGAAAATGTCTTCTGTGTACACGCGATCTCTTAGGCGGAAAGTTCCATGAATCTGTAAAAGTAATTTGTTTTTATTAATATTATCGTTATATCAGACTAGGCGCACACCGGAAAAAGTCTGTTTTTAGACACATTAAATATGTCTAATGTATGATGCGACATTAGCAAACTGTATTATGACATGAAGCTTCTGCTTTAATGTTTTTTAATACACCACTGTATTTCCCTCTCAACGATCCGCTGTATATGATATCGTAAACACAAGATAGACAGTGGTCTTTATGTAAAAAGTTGTATCTATCCCAGAGAGTTCGGATATATACGACTGCGATATAACGCAGAGTGATACGTACTAACGCAGATTTAAATACGTAAGAACCTTAAGAACCAGATTGATAAACACCCAGTAAACATTTTGGAGTCACTTTGACATCATAATGAAGATGCGTATGATTTTTTTGTCATAAAAGAGTTCATTTACAGTTCAGTTTCTCATAGTCGTTCACTTAAAATGACTATTTTATCGACTACAAATGGCGATGCCACTGCACCTGGCGGAATACAAATGAAGATAAAGTTGATGCGAACTATAATTGAAATAGAAACGTCACAAAATGGGACACTTCACCAAATTGTTTAATGGGCATTGAAGCATAAGCTCCTCTCATGATAAAGTGTCTTTATGCGAAACAACTTCAATACACCCTACTGATAAAGTCGGAGGTCACAAGTAGTCTGTTGTGGTATAAGAGAAAGATGAAAGAGTTCATTTACAGTACAGTTTGGCACACTCGTTCATATAAAATGTCTATTTTATCAGTTGCAAATTTCGAAACTACTCCACCTGCTGGAATCCAAAATGAAAATAAAGTTGACGCGAACTATAATTGAAGTGTAATAGTGATAGAAACGTCACAAAACAGGACGCTTCACCAAAATGTTTACTGGGATGGTAAAATAGGGGTACATCGTTTTGTTATTGTAACCAGTTGAGTTCATTTTAGTAGCTATTGTACAAATTCAGAGTTATTCTTGCCGTTTTTGGATTCCAATTTACTCTCCAGTTTTACTTATATCACACCTACTAAGTTTCTATGATATCAATTATTTAATCTTTTAATAACAGCGCATAGTCCACATAAAGTCGTGTGTCATATTAATGGACTATAATCACCCAAATCTTTACTGATAAAGTGATACGAGGACACTTTGCACAATCATGCGACGCACTTTTGAACAAAGAATAACGTCAATTTCATGATTTATGATTGTTTTAACGAACACAATTATCTCTACTTACTTTGTCCCAAAGAGACATGTTAAAGCCAAAATTAACATGAAAGTATTGGTGATGATTATCATGGAAAATTACATCTGGTTGCCATGGTTGCCACCACTGCGCCTTGAAGTTAATTCCGGAGTGGTCAATCATGCCATGGTAGAAATTATAACCAGCAACAGCATAAAATGCAACTAGAAGAGTAATTCATATTTATAAAACTTGTAAAAAGTTAGTTGATTTAATTGGTAATTAAGGAATAATGCACTTACCCCAATGTACCGGAATTACAAATAAAGGAAGACACATAGTCAATTGAACATGAAGAATTTCCACTGGATGGATCGACACAGCGGAGAAACAAGTAGGCTGCTTGTAGGTGTGATGCAGCTTATGAAAATGTTTGTAGAGGAAAGGAATGTGGTAGAGCCTATGCAGACAATATGTGGTATAATCCTGCAAGAATAGTTAAATATTATACCTAGTACTTAAACACATTTTAAATGAGGAAATATTTCAATATGGTATATACCTTGTAAATAAATATAACAGCGAACTGCAAGAAGAACCACCACCATCCGTATTCATCAAACTTGTAGTACACCGTTGATGGACCACCATTAGCAATATAGCAACCTAGTGTCGCCGTAACAACGTTGGTAATAAATAGAGAAAGGCATCCTAGTTTAATCTCGTGAAGTTCCAACTCGGGACTCAGCCATTTTGTGGGTTGGCATTTCCAGTCTTGAGGTCTGTCACGTTGTCTGACGTAGAAGTACCACTGAAGGAAAAACAAAAGAACTGGTTCATTTTTAAACATCTAAACCCTTGCATTTTTATGGAAATTTTCTTAAGAACGTATTCTGGTTAATTCTGTATAAACCCTCATTCCCACTCACTGTTTTGATATTTAATTTAATATTTTTATTTAATATTGTAATCTAGATTTCAAGTTTTTGTTTAAGCGTTCCTTTTCACATTTGTGTTTTAATTTAAGTTTAGTTAGTTTAGTTGGTGCGTATGCATCGTTAGTAATATAAATTTTGACAAAATTGTATGGGAAATAATTACCATTGCTATTTTTAATAACAATTAGTAATAGAAATTGTTTTCGCTTCTATATTTTTCAAAAACATGACATTAAACTTCTTTTAAAAGTAAATTCTACTGCATTTTGACAGATTGCCACATTTTTGAGGTTATAAACATAATATAGTTTTTCTTAATATAATATTTTTAATTTAAAACATTGGACCAATGCAAGGTTCTAAAAAAACCAAGAAAATTTAAAAAATAAATTAAATTAAAAATGATACTGTGAATGCTAAACAATTTAAATTAAATACAAAATTAAATTAAAGCAGTGAGTGGGAATGATACTTAACTCTATTTGTTGATAGAATATTGAATTTTTTCTGATAAATAGAATCATTAAACTAAATTCTTACACACAAACAAAAGTCTTACATGTAGAAATCCTCCAATTGTGAAGTACATTGAATAAGAGCCAACTATTGCAGCGATGAAGAAACCGCTCCAATTTTGTAGCGAACCTTTCGGAGGTTCTATTTCTACTCCATTTGCATCAACGCCTCCCGCTCCTAAGTCCCACCCCAATTGCTTTAGCATATGAATTAGAATCAAGACCCATTCTCCTGAAATGTAAAAAGAATTCATTTATAGCAATGGTATACTATATACATAATAAGTTTACCTTTGTTGTAGAAAGATAGAGACAACAATATATAAGCACATTAAATAAACAGAGACAGTGCTAACAATTTAGTCTTGTCGCAAGCGTTTGCGTTTCCTAAATGTTCCAATGACCATAGCGTTTCATCTTTACTGTGCTACCACTCTTAGAGTTAATATTTCAATAGATATAACCTTTACATAACTTCTTATCATCAAAACTTCGATTATTCTTTATTTATATACAACACCTATGTCTCATTGCGAGGACTTGACCTTTAGATTTTGATTCAGATAAATTCGACCACCTGGCAATATTTCTTATCTTTATAGTTCTTAAACAGATATTATTTCAATTGATATAATTTCGCTTGTATTGTTTTCATTAATTTTGCGACTCGCGTATTATAATTTATCGATTATCGAATGTAGTTAATAATGGGCGTCATAGGCATATCTGTTATTAGTTATATCATTGAAGATATCTACATTGATTATAATTTATATGTATAATATCTTTTAAGGAATTTAGAACAGCTTGAGATTTTTGTTCAGTTTTTTTCCAGGAATACGCACGTACTGTTTATCTTAATTTATCTTGCTTTCTTAATTTAAGGAACGCGTGCACTAATTGATTTACTTTAAGAACATTTGAACCTGGATTCGTAGATGAATTCATTTCGTTTATATCTTTCGAAGTTAATAAACTTTAATTATTTCCATAAATATTATAGAAATTTCTCTATATCAGAATTGTCCGATATGGAAATAAATTATTTATTCCTTCTCCGGGAATAGAACCCGAAACTAAGGAAAACTGAGTGTTAGACTACGACTAAACTATTTCGGTCGCCCAGAGGATAAAACAATTAATTAATTGCATCATATTAAGTTCCATTCTTGCTCATTGTTTTAATTTAAGATTTTATCCCTAAATGTGATTTTGAACTTGTGAAATATTACGTCATATTGCGTCAGTAATATACATTATTTTGTAATAATTACTATCTAAATTTATTATAAATTATTGCATTTAATATATGTTAATTAATTTGATTTCTTCATATTTCAAAAGCTGAAACTTACATTTTAAATTAAAACCTTAAATTAACATTAAAACTCAGTGAGTGGGAATGAGGGTTTAGAATGAGTTAGTCCAATTACAACGAAAGTACACATGTACTTAATTGAATTAAGATCAGATAATAAAAAGATAATTTATCATAAAACAATTGTAACTACAAAGCACAAAATTATCTAAATCATATCACAGAGTTCAAAATTTTCCAAAACTGAAACATGATTACAAAATAACTTTTTGCAGAGGTGGATTAAGGTTTTTCTCTAAAGATCACATAGAAATTTCTCCGATTAAAAAACCTGACCCGGTACTTTTGAAAAATCTATAAGTATTGACCTGTCCTAACTGGATTATTCTAGATTAGATAACGAAACAAATTAGCAGGTGTGTACTTATCAAATTATATAAATAAATAAACTTACGCCTTGTCTTAAGGACTTGGGTTTATTATCAAATATTATACGTAATAGATAAATAAAATCTTAGTAGAGAGAGAGAGAGAGAGAGAGAGTACTTTAGTATTATAAATTAATTATTTGATGGCGCAGTAGACCCCCAACAAATCAATCTGCAGACAAAATTTGTTTATAAAAATGGAATCCAAAATTTAAAAATGTTCTGTTTCCGTATAAATCAATTATTAATTTATATATTTCATTTGTTGATACTAAATAATTATTTTGACATTTTAAAACATACATTTAAAGAACTTTTAATTCTCTTAAACTCAATTTCTGTAGAAATCACTAATTTTATTTATTAAATTACCAAGCGTCTTCGAATGAGAAGCTATACATGCAATTAAAATAAAAACATGATCGGAATCACCAAACTAGCGCGATATTTTCTGGGTTTGATTATGCACTTACATAATCGTAGAAACTTATGAAACAAAAGTATAAAACGAGTAGTATATAGGAGTAATAAGACCCGAAGTAAGTCAATGTTAAATATATTAAATTTGAAAAAAATAGAAACATAACAATATGAGATACCAGTTCTATTATATATATTTTTTAATTTTATACATTTATGTTTTTATACATTATCCGCCTAACAAATAAACCTGTTATAAAATTTATATCAGATATAAAGCCCGTCCGGACAGGCTTATTATCAGTTTATACCTGATATAAATTTCATAACAGGTTTATTTGTAAGGCGATATGATTTTAAAATAATTTAATGTAAATCCTTTAAAAAAATCAGTGGGACTAAATTAGAAAAGTTGCAAAAATGTGTCATACCTCTGAGAGTAGATCCCACAGTGACAATTGCAAAAGTTGCGATTACTGATCCAACAACACTGGGTATTCTGTCCCAAACTGCATCCAAAGTTTCAGCGTATTTCTCCGTCCATTTCACTCCATCCATCATCGGATCAAAATATTTTTTCAATTTATTTTCGGAAGATTTTCCTTTGGAAGTTTTTTGGCGACCCATTATGGAATCTAAATAAAAAAAAGATTATTATTAAATTAAAACAACTAATTATTTAAAAATATTTAATTTGGGTTTGAAATTCATTGCACAAATTCTGATATAAACTTAATAAATCAAATTTAACTAAAATAAAATAACTCGCCTGAAATTCTAAAATAAGATTTCTTTTTTTAAAAAGTTGTTATATGTTTTCGGGTTCGATTCCCAATAAATAAACAAATAAATACTTATTGCAACTTACATATATTAATTATTCTTTGTATAAATTAAAACTTCAACTTGCAAATTTGAGTTTAAGCTAAGTACTAATAAACTTTTGCTCAGTGTGTTGTCTTTATATATACATCGCATCAAGTGGAGATATCATCTTGTTAAACTTATCAGGTATATTAAGGAATCTGACTAATCGGGCAAAGGAATATCGAACACGCAGCCACTCAATGTCGAATGTTATCAGATGTATTATAAAAATAGATGAAAAGACCGATATTGTCCTTTTGCGACAATCATTATAACAATGCGCGAAATCTTTTTGTTTATCCGCGTAAAGGAAAGTAGCATTTACGTAATATTTATAGTACACAGATTTCAGGGATAGGTGTTTATGTGGACCATCAGGCTCATCATTTCTGGGACATACTTTTCAAATAAAATAATATACATACCGAGCCAAACAATTGACTTATTTATTCAGTTTTCATTGAATATTATTTAATTTAGAACTAGTATTATGTTTATCACTAAATTTAACGTTCTAATACGAGGTCTGTTCAAAAAATAAGGTGAGGCAAAAATTTCGCGGGCTACGTACATTCGATTATCGATTTTTTTATTTTGTTATGTTGGTACACTCGTCTCGAACATATGTTCACAGTTGTAGCTATATAGCACGTTTAGTTTGTTTGTGAGAGGCATAAAAGTTAGAAGTGTTTTGCGTGTTCGGCGATTTTTCTGCTGTCGAAAAACATCGATCAAAGAGTTTGCATTAAATTTTGTGTGAAAAATGGAATCAAGTGCTCCAAAACACTTGAAATGTTGAAAGTGGCATACGGTGAGTCTACTTTAAACCAAAAAAATGTTTACAAGTGGTACAAGCTTTTCACAGAAGGTCGAGAAGATGTGAATGACGACGCTCGCCCTGGACGCCCCAGCACATCAACAACCGATGAAAATGTTGAGGAAGTGAAGAAAATTGTTATGGAGAATCGTCGAATCACTATTAGAGAAGTTGCTGAGGATGTCGGCATATCGGTTGGCTCATGCCATGCAATTTTTTCGGAAATTTTGGGCATGAAGCGTGTGGCAGCGAAGTTTGTTAATCACCTGCTCACTCGTCATTGCTTGTTCGTAATTTTTGGCCAAAAACAACACCGTAATCATGCCTCAGCCACTGTATTCACCAGATTTGGCCCCCTGCGACTTTTTCCTGTTCCCAAGATTGAAGAGACCCATGAAAGGACGGCGTTTTGAGACGATTGAGGAGATACAAACAGAATCGCTGAGAAAGCTCAAGAGCATACCAAAAAGTGCATATCAGAACTGCTTCGAGGATTGGAAAAAACTCTGGCACAAGTGTATTATATCTGAGGGGGACTACTTTGAAGGGGACAAAATAGAAATTGATGAATAAATAAATATTTTTTGAGAAAAATGAAAATTCTCCTTATATTTTAATATATATAACCTAAATATAATGTCCTCTTACCATTTTGTAGCTATTAGAATCATAAATTGATTTTACTTTGAATTAATAGATTTATAAAACGACATTTTTGCTAAAATTATTAATAAACCTTTTTAGATGTTTGAAAAAGTTATAAAACGACTTTTTGTATCTTTGGAATAATTTAGACCAAATTGAAAGCCTTTTAATTTAATATTACAAAGTTTCGTTTAAGTGAAATGTTACTAGTATTTAAGATTTATGCTTTACGTTTATTATTGCATTTTCAAGAAGTGTAATAATGAAATTATCTGTAAGCTATTTGAAGATAAAATAATCAATTTAAGTTTGGTGAAATATATGACAGCATATTTTTGAATCGATTACCGTTTTTGACATACGCACTGTTTGGGTCATATACTCGTCCTTGCGGTGTTTAAAAGATATCATCGAATAGTCATTTAGCAAGATATATTATTTGAGATCAAATCTTTATTGTGATAAATACTTAATATTTTATATTACTGAAAATATTTTTCGAATTATTATTTTATGTTATTACATATCTTTAAGTATGTAATGTTTAGTACATTTTTCTCAATGAATTGCTAATTAGGGCGCAGCGATTTAAACGGCAAAAGCTGAATGAAAAAACATATAATTGTCTCTTGATAAAAATAAATTCGAGATTCCTGCAAGTATGACAAAAAAATGCCTACCATTTTTCAGGCATAGTAGTATGTATTACATCTTTAGCAGACCGTAATTAATGAAAGAAGTAAACCTCACCTTATCACAAGGACAATTAATGAAAATTTCTGAAAGCCTTGCTGATTACAAAGATGCATATATTCCGGTAGCTAATAAAATAAACTCAGTAGATGCGAAATGCCACACTGATCGAGCTATTAGCCCACTATATTAATTAAAACAAATCAATTTTTCAAATTTTGCAAAAGTATTTTTTACAGGCTCTTTTCTTTTCAACTAATCACTTTTTTTTAACTGTACAAGATGGATTAAACCTTTCTGTCATTATCTGCAAGATTCCAACTTTCAGTGCATAAAATTGGATGTACATTTATTGTATAGAAAATATAACTTTGAAAAATTTCACTGGTTCTCTTTTATAATCTAAAATTCGACTTCGAAAAAAAAAAATACAAACCAAAGACAAAACAATACTAATGATTTTTTTTGAAATGAGTGACGTCACAAGTGGCGGGGGATCTGAAATGTTTGAAGGGACTTATTAATTTAGACTGAGGAAGGGGCAGGGTAAAGAAACCATGAAATTTGTGTGACGCAATTTACGGCTGACCGCTTATTACATATTTGGACTTGATCAAAGTTGTACATCATATGTTTAACACATTTTTTTAATTAAAAGATAAATTAGATAGATTTTATTAAAATAACTGCGCTACTTGGTCAATTATTATCAGTAAAATATTCCGCTTATCACAAACTTCGTGATATTTTAAAATTTCTTAGCTGTAATCAGTTTGCACCTGGACATATTGATTATTATTGAACACATAAATTCTTAGTACATAAGCACTGGTCCCGGTACACTTGCACGTACTTAGTCTCACTATATTTTGTTGAATTTTGAATGTTACAATGTAAGGAGATGAGGTATATATTACAAGTGCTGTAGAAAGAGATGCCTGGTGTTTTAATTGTCTTTACTTTTTATATTAGGTAATCCTTGATATACGTTTGTTTGGAGAGGCGTTACTTGTATGGGAAAGAGAGCAAAATACTCCAAAAATAAATTGTTGATAAGTTTGGTATTTAGTTTATTGAAGTCTAGTACATTGTTATTGTATCAGTCGAGTCATGATTTAGTTAAGAGTCCCTCATTAAGGCTTATTAATTATTTACCAGATAATAAGTGAACTTTAAAAAGTATGCAGTAGTCAATTTTTTATATATTCTTAGAATTTTTTATAAATATGAATCTTGGTGCATCGATGATAGAAAAAATATTCAATTTCAAGTGAATATTGTTGTACTTATAGCGGATGTTGCACTTTTCAGTGCAGTTGCTCTGGATTTCTACTAATAAAGAAAAAAATATTCTGCCTTTTAAATAATATTGTGTTCTTTTGTAAAAAGTGTCGCCCTGTGCATACTGAACCAGTGAATTTTTTTCCAAGTGTTAATTTTGGCACTTAATTATTAGCAACAAAAAAATTTAACGAGTTTTTTTTTGTTAAATTAGTGCGATTTTAACAGCTAGATTATATCTTATATTTTGTTATATAATAGTAATGTATTTTTATAAATTTGTGTATTGTATAGTGCAGCGGTTCTCAAACTTTTTACTTCGAGCCCCCCTGCATAATCCAGCTGTAAGCCGGGCCCCCCTACATGTAAGCGTACTATATATTATAAGGGAGTCGCATTTGACATTTTACAGTCAATTTTTATTTGGTTAAGTTTTGCACATTCTATGCATACTCTAATGGGGCAATAGGTTTAATCGTAATCAAACAACAAATTCTGTACAAACAATTACAATTTATTTAATTATTTTAGCTACTATCGTACATAATTGATATTTGTAATTCAAAGTAATAATAATTAAAAGAGCTTCTTGAAACGCGGTGTCAGTTCTGATAACGCTACTCTTAGTTCCTTGGTCACATCCAGTCTTGAGCGATATTTACTCTTCATGGCAGCTAGAGCAGAAAACTCAGTTTCACAAGAATAAGTGGTGGCGAATGAAGTGAGTATTTTCAAAGCCCTTTTACTCAAAATTGGATGTTCCTTTTATACAGCAATCCAGAAGCATGTGAGAGAAGATTCTTTAAACTTCATTTCAAGCCCAGTGTCACCTTGGAGGTCAATGAGGTTTTCTTTTTCCTTCATGATAAGGGAGCACTCATCGACTGATGGTTTGAACGGGTTTTGAATCCATGCTAAACCATCCAAGTTCTCATTAAAATATTTTTTAAAACGAGATTTGAGGATTTCTAAGTGATTAAGAAAGCATTTCTTTGCATTGGTTGGAATAGTTTTGAGATCCATTTCTTCAATCATAATTTTAAGATTAGGAAATAGTTCCAAATTGTCACTTTTCAGACCGCACTCGTACAAACTTAGCTTCATTACAAAGCTTTTCACCTTTTCAGTCCATTGCAGAAGGTTTGCATCTTTTTTCTGTATTTTCTGATAATTTAAAATTAAATGTTCTGCACTCTTACGACGTTGACTAAAAATTATACACTTGTTGTAATTTTAAAAATAAAAAGTTTGCTTTATTATTTTGTAAGTAAATTTAATTCATTTTTCAACCAAGCTTTGGGCCCCCCCTGAGTCTTCATTGCGCCCCCCCTGGGGGTCGCGCCCCACACTTTGAGAACCGCTGGTATAGTGAATATACGGGTATTACATTCATGTAAAATTTTATCTAACCAAAACCTAGTAATATTTATTCTAAAACGGTGGTATTTTATAACTATTCTTACAGCCTTTAATCCTTGAAATGTTCATCTTAATATCCTATAATCCTTAGTGCAGCTTCATAAATGTAACAAACTTAGCTAAAGATACAAACATGTGTTATACAGTTATAAAGTATTATAGTAATCATACAAGGAAGGTTAGATTATGATTTTGAAGACATAAAAGAAAAATTTATGATTATAATTACGTTATATTTATAAAGTGAATAATTGTATAAACAATAATTTCTTTGTGTTAAAAAATATCAGATAAAATTGTTTGATCAGAAATTTTTTAATTTGAATTGAATATGCGGTTATAATATTGGAGTCACCATTAGCTAAAGGCATTCAGAATATTCAGAGATATCAAACTAATGATCTTGCCGAATAATATTCACAAATATAAATACTAAACTGTTTTAAAAAAATTAAAAATAAAACATTTTTAATACTTTGTTTGTTACGTTGGAAATGGGCTTGTGTCCTATGTCTTATTTTCTATAAAAGTGTACTATATATTGATAAAGTGGGTTACTAGAACCTCAAATGTTCAATTATTTTTTAATAACTCCTTATATGTTAAGAGATATTAACAATTAAAAAAGTCATTTTGTCTCTTTAATTATTAAAGGGATTCAACGTTGTAGACATTCCAAGTGCATGTGACATCACAATCCTTGTGTAAGGTTACCAACCTTACAGCTCATAAGTCTCTGCTATATGTATTTATAAATCAAAATATCAAATATTATTTACAGCTATTTCAAGGAACAATCAAATTTCAATATTATGTCAGCCTTAGCAGGGTTAAATAAAATAATAACTTATAATTCTTTGATTTGACTTGATTATTTGACTACCAACAGCTACAGAAAATTACCACAGCACTGACCTACTCATCAAATAACTGACGTTAAAATGCATTTCACGTCATACAAATATGGTCGACCATTTCTAACGCTAAAACTACAATTCAAATTTTTAATTGCTATATCTCCGTCAATATTTAGATATTTAATAAAATAGACACGCCAATACACATTTATTAACATCAATTTCAATCAACAATTGAAAAATCGACTACTAAAAAATGAGGACACGAGCCCATTGAATCACTTCGCGTTATTTATTAGTGCTTCCCAGTTCTTATTTAGTTTGGTTTATAACAACTTTACAACTATTTATAATTCTTCATAGTTCTTTTTATTATATTTATCTCAAAGTATTGTTGTAAGTTTACTTTGAGTACATTTTAGTGCATTTAGAGTACTTATGTACCTACTAACAGCTAGTACCTTTGGTACACGTATACACCTCTAATAATAATAGATGAGTTCACTTGTACTTATCATGATAAGTGTTAAGAATCTACTTTGTATTTGCTAAACATAAAATACTATCCTTGAAAAAGTACGAATGTTAAGTGAAGTTTATTTAAAACTGATTTAACAGTTTATATATAGTTAAACCACATCATTATAAAGTACTTTGAAGTACTCACAATTCATTAATACAACCCTTATCAAGAAAAGCATTCTTAACTTTATAACTTTAAGCAAAGCCATCTGCAAATGTAGTTAAGCATGTCTGTAATAAGTTATCAAAGATTCAAACAAGTATTAACCCAAGATTCTAACTCTTCTGAAACTTGCTTTATATTGCAACAGATGGCAGAACCTGTTATTATTATAGATTCATCCTCATACAGAATCAGAAATTTAAATATATTTAGTAAAAATAATTTATTAATAAATCAATTAAACAAAACATACATTTTTACACAATTATTGTATATGTGTGGTTTAACAACTGCTTTATTGTTTCAATAACCACTAATACCATTATTATCATTTACATTTGTAATTTTTAAGTGCCGGCTCCACTGGTGCTACATTTCTTTACAACATCAACTTCTTCATTCTAAACTTTTGTAAATCGAGTTGAATTCCACGTTCAGTGTGATCGTATTCATAAAATAATATTACAACACTGAAGGCGTAACTTTTCTGATGTTTCAACATTGATATATTTAATAGAACTATTAATTTGGAATGCGGCCTAAATTTACAAATGACCCTGTGATTAATGTGTTATATTTTTGATTTTGTTCAGCGCTGAAAAACATAGATTATTACTAATTTTAATTGTAAATTAAACAAAGAATTTGAAATTTTAAACAATCAATATTATTTTACAATCACTATAAAATGTTCATTGATTAATTTGTGTATCGCTTTAATTCATGGTTTAAATGCAAATGACCACGAATGGCCATTCAGGATTAATGGCGCCTTCTTGAATTGAATAAGTAAAATAAACATGAATGAAGGTTTTGTTGTTCTATAAAACCACGTGGGTTCATTGTCTTACATTGACTTATATATTTATGTTATTCAAAATATAAATTAGGAATAAAAGTAAATAAAATATACAATTCTCAGTGGAAACCATGATTTGCTCTGAGTCATTACTAGCTATTAAACAAATCCTGGTAGGATATTGTCTTGCAGTGCAAGTTACAGCTTACAATAAGCTAATTCCAATGTTTATTTTCTACAAGATTAAACTTTCTAGCTTTCTACAAGCTAATTCAAGCATTACATTTCTAAATGGGAGGTTACATCTAATCAAAGTTTATTTAATTTTAACTTTTACGTTTTTTTAACTATAGTTATAAACATTATAACTATCCATTTTATTTTTCTGTATTATTAAAACAATTAAGTTATCTTTTACCATAAAAATAAACCATTTCAGACGAAATTTTAATAAATAATTAATTTTTATAATACAAATATATAATTTATATAATTTTTATAATAACTTACATCATCAGATCAGATCTTCAATTTTATAATGTTTATACTAAAATCTGAGCAGATCTGAATCTAAAAGTAGTGGCAGATCATTTTCTCAGATTTAAAATCGAATCTGAGTTTGATTGAAGATATGATCTGATATGATCGCTTGAACAGGGTTTATGTAATATTACAACGTTTCGTTTAGGTTTGGTGTTTAGCGGGAAGTATAATAAACATAGTTCCATATTCATAACTTGCGTTCATTAGTTATGTGACGTTAACTCTACTTCTTTTTCATAAAATTGTATGGAATATGTAGAAAATTACATCTGTCTGTCACATTACTAGTGAACGTTAGTCAGGAAAAGGGCCTCTGGATATGTAAGGCACAGTCGCTATAATCGGACCATCTACTGGGTACCTCGTCAGTGGAATTAAAACAGAATGTTATAAATTCAAATCTTTTATCAACAAAATCAATAATTATTTTAAATAAAACACTTCAGTTGTTCCAGGATACATTTTAAATTGTCTGAAGAATTGGAGATAACGTATCTCTTCTTTGAACAGGTGTTCATGTTCTTTAGTTCACAAAGTGCCACTTTGGTGTGTCATTATTTTTATTAAAACCAATACGTGTCAACCTGAGTATATTCAGAGATTTTCAAACTGTTTTCTTAAAAAAATGATAATATTCTTATAAAAAAACATTTCGTAATTCGGGTAATTCCTTTGACTAATAAACTTACATTCACTGCATTCCCTATATTTTCCAGTTACTCTGGAACAGAAGTAGTTTTTTTTTATTAAAATCAAAAACAGAAGATCTGTTCTGTTCTGCGTCAGAATATCTGGTTTTGATAAAATACTTTGATTTGGACAAAATCGAGCATAGTAATTTTGAGTCCCTGTTAGATACATTCATGTAATTATCTCTGCATATGCTAAAACATGTGCTTTAAAAATTGAGAATGAAGTCTCATACAGAAAACGTGGAAGAGACGTATGGATACAGTTTTTGCTATTATCTGTGGGGTTAGTAACACAAATGTGAGGTTCTTCGAAGAGAAACCCTTGCAATGGATGCAAACATCAGTTGTTGTCACAGTGAATCTTAAACTGTAGCTGTATTGCAATGCATTGATCAAAAAAGTCAGTGCGCTTTTATTTTTGGAAGTAATATTAACATCGCAAAGCCAAAATTTTTAGAATAAATGGTGTAATATGTAGTTAAGAACAGTGGCGCCCTTAGCCATTGCGAGGCTCTTGTTCTTTGTGTTATTTATGAAAGTATTTTTGATGATGATTATTAGATTGTAAGATTGTTTTTGATGATGGTTAGAAATAAATAAATGTAGAGTCTTAAAATTTTATATTGGAATATTTATAAAAGATTTTTACCCAAAATTGGCACCACTGGCACGAAATTTTGTCAGTTTAAAGAGATAAAAAGAGACACTCACTGGAGTGAACGAGACAGATATCGACGCTCGCGTGAAAATGTTTCTAAAGATTCAAATACATATACTATAGTAATGACTTTTTCTACCTGGCTTCCCAGTAAACATTTTGGAGTAAATTCTACTTAATTTTTATTACGTATCATGAATTTTTTGTCTGGAACGTGTTCGTTTTCTATTCAGTCGTTCAAAGGAACCCAGTAAACATTTTGGAGTAAATTCGACTTAATTTCTATTACATATCATGAATTTTTTGTCTGGAACGTGTTCGTTTTCTATTCAGTCGTTCATAGGAAAGGTCCTTTTTATGAGCTACAGACATTGCAACGACAGTTCACTGCTGAATTAAAAGCGGAGTAGGTTTATGATTTATGACCGGATAATAAAAATATACCCATGTGGGAAAGAAACAGAAATACTTAATGAATGATGTTGGAAAAAGAAAGAATATTATTATGAAAAACTAACACAAAATCTGTGACAGGTAGAGAACTTGTAAAGCGTTAGAATAGAATTGTACGAGTGACTCGAACTTCACCAAATAGGACACTTCACCAAATTGTTTACTGGGAAAGGTCCTTTTTATGAGCTACAGACATTGCAACGACGGTTCACTGCTGAATTAAAAGCGGAGTAGGTTTATGATTTATGACCGGATAATAAAAATATACCCATGTGGGAAAGAAACAGAAATACTTAATGAATGATGTTGGAAAAAGAAAGAATATTATTATGAAAAACTAACACAAAATCTGTGACAGGTAGAGAACTTGTAAAGCGTTAGAATAGAATTGTACGAGTGACTCGAACTTCACCAAATAGGACACTTCACCAAATTGTTTACTGGGTTGATGCACGAGGCACCGGGCGGTTGACCTGTTTGCCACCCCCTAAGGCTCATACATTTTTAATCGTTTTTAAGACTTCTGTATTGATCTGTAAAAATTATCCGTGCTTTCCCAGTAAACAATTTGGTGAAGTGTCCTATTTGGTGAAGTTCGAGTCACTCGTACAATTCTATTCTAACGCTTTACAAGTTCTCTACCTGTCACAGATTTTGTGTTAGTTTTTCATAATAATATTCTTTCTTTTTCCAACATCATTCATTAAGTATTTCTGTTTCTTTCCCACATGGGTATATTTTTATTATCCGGTCATAAATCATAAACCTACTCCGCTTTTAATTCAGCAGTGAACCGTCGTTGCAATGTCTGTAGCTCATAAAAAGGACCTTTCCTATGAACGACTGAATAGAAAACGAACACGTTCCAGACAAAAAATTCATGATATGTAATAGAAATTAAGTAGAATTTACTCCAAAATGTTTACTGGGTTTTCATTTATATACAACTCAAAATCACGATTTTTACACAACACTTTAAGAAGTTTAGGCGCTTTATTATAAATTGTTGATAAATAATATATCGGTAGCTAGCAACAGTAAAAAGTCATTTGTCATTTATAATAACGAAACTCAAAAATATTATTTTGAAGATAAATGAATAAAAACAAATAATCAAATGTAGATTTTATTATTAGATGACTCAAATGTACTGAACTAAGTACATCAAGATCATATACATACGCAGTTAATATTTGAAACTACGCCGTTTATTAATTGTACTTGTTGAAGAGATTCAAAGATTATTTTCAACAGAAAAGCACGCAGATTGTACTTTATACATTTCTTGTTTATACATGTCGAACGACGATAAAAAAGAACATTTATTTTTGCTTATAACTTTTTTATTATAAAAGTGGCAATAAAAAGTTGTAAATAAAAGTTGTAGATAATTTTATTATCTACAAAAAAGTCCTTTTCAAATTTTTTGTAGAAGTTATGGTTTTAAAGATAAACAAAATAAACTGATTACACCCTTATTTTCAAGATGACGGTCGAAAGAGTGCACTTCACACTGCTGACTGTAGATTGCCTACCCAAACATGTAGTAATAAGAATTATTTATAACTCTATAGCTTGTGGTGGACATATATTTCTTATGTATTGTTAAATATGAACACATAAATATTCCATTTTATGACCAATACGCCCGATAACAGTTTTATGGGTGGTTCTTTGATGCAATGCTCTTTGCTTGAATGTTATAACCTATTACAAAATAGCGACTATGAATTCTGGATGTCTTTTTGAACAATATAAATTGTAACGTTCTATTTAAATATGCACAGTGACGTACCTCCAATATTGCTGATGGAGCTGTTACAACTTATATTTAAGGGAGGGGTTAGGGTTTCAGCATAAAAAAAAACACTTTTTTGCGATTCTTTTTCTCAAGTATAGATTGAGCCATTTTATTAGAACCTTTTGTACATTATTGAGCATACTTTTGACTATGTTGTATAATTTTATCATGCAGCAATATTGAAGCATAAGCCGGTAACAGAGCTTCCTCCAGAAGGTCTTGGGAAAAAGACAATTTGCGGTGTTCACTATAACTCGGCCGGAAATTATTTGAAAATGAAAAACCATTAAAATTTAGTTAAACTATAATCAAATTTTCCCCCCCACGTTTTTTTTTTCATTTAAAAATTTTTGGCGGCCATCTAAAGTGTGAACTGTTATTTTCCATGAAAAATTCCGACATTTTGTGGATGGGAAACACCCTTAATGTAAAATTATTTTTTTTATCTAAACGTTGGGGGGGAGTTATTTTATATGTAGAAAATGTGTACGAAGTTTGAAATGAATCGGTCAATTAGTTTTTAAATGGCAGTGAACACGGACTTTGAAAAAGTAGTTTTGAGAAAAACGCATTCGAGAGCTGCACTGCTACCCCGAATGCCCGCTGCTGTTAGAGTTATAGCGTTAAAGGCCAGGAGATTAATAAGTCAATAACTTCAAGAATATTGCTTAGATCGGCTTAAAATTTTAAGGGCATATTCTAGAAATGTTAAACAATAAGATAAGACAAAACAAAATTGGATTTTTCGAAAGTGAAAACCCTAACCCCGCCCTTAATAAATTCCTATCGATTTGTTTAAAGGTAATAAACATCACATTTGTCAAAGAGTATCCAATAAAAATACCTCCCTGTCTAAACCGATCCCAATGATTTGCCGTTTGATAAAGAGTAACAAATTTATAAAGACAGTAAATGGAATAAATTCCAATAATTCCGGCATGCTTCTTGCGTTACGTCATCCATTTATAACAGGTTAAACGTCAAAGAGGGGTCGCTCCTTCCTTACTGTTTTGCTTGTTTCCAACATTTGTAGTCATTGTCTTATCTTTGATATTTGGTTTTTAAGCCATAGGAAGTGAAAAGGGAAGATTTATTGGTTCTCTCTTTGATTTAATGTTTCCTTTGAGGCGGTTGAAAGCCTAAAGCTATGAGGATGATAAAAGGTGAAACGCTTAGCTGTGTAATGAAATAAAATAAATATGTGCTTCCAAGTTCGATCAGATGAAAGCTTAGTTTGAAAGATATACAAGCACGTATTGGTTCTTGTCAAATAAAGTAATATGCTCTTGTTTTATTACCACGAAAGTAAGAAGAAACACATTTAAAAATATTTCTTAAATGCAAATACATTTTTTTTCTTCAACATCACAATTGAGGTATTGTATTAGTATTTACTAATAAAAATGAGTCCACAAAACAATTGAAATATGTGTGACGTATACAACTTCACATGACGTATCATGTAAAATGTAAAAACATTAATCAATAGTAATGTTAAAATATGGTATTATAAATTTACTCACATCTGCAGAGAAAAGAATCAGAATTTACTGGCTAGTATAAGTATGTACATGAGTCCTTACAGCATAAGCAACGTATGCCACTTTCACACCAGTTTTAAAAACAGTTTAGTTGTCAAAAAACAAAACAAAATTATGTTTTGTTTTATTTAAAAACAGTTCTCTTTTTCGAAAACAGACTGGTTTTGTTTTTAGTGTTTTTCTGTGTGTCCCATAAAAATTATAAACATGGTAAACAACAACTGACAAGCGCAAATGTTCACAAAAAACAAAACTGCGAAGTTTTGTTTAAAAAAACAACAAAAGACAAAAATGTTTTAAGAACTGTCTCTTTGGTGTAAACATTGGTGTTTTTGTTCAGAAAAACAAGTTTTTGTTCGTGTTTTATTGAAGGTACATGTGGTCCTGTGCGGTGCAGAGCACACTGATGAACTGACTCCACCAGCTCTCACTGTATTTCCCCTAACATAACACGCATGTAGTATTAAAACTGTAGTATGTAATTATACTTGATGTTATTTGATATGGAAAAATAAAAACCAAGCAGATTTTGCAACCAAAACTTAACCCTCGATTAGTTTTACTCCCTACCCCTGTTTCTAAAATACAGTAATTATTACAGCCTACTTTTATTAAATTTTAAAACAGTAAAAAGTAGGCTACAGCTTACTTTCAGCAACGTACAACAAACGTATAATTGTACATTTAATTATATCAAATATTGTAATTTTGGTATTAGTAATAGAAAGAGGAGCGAGTCTGAGCCGACTCTGAATATATGTTATGTAATATTACATCATATAATAGTTTTGTTTTAACAATCACTTGTCAAAGGTGATACAGCAGCTTTAGAATATAAACAAGCTGTCAGCAGCACAACATACCGTAACATAACATAACTAAAATGAACATTTCAAATTTCACTACAAGTCTTTCACTCTATAAATTATAATTGCATTTGGATTGAAGTACAGAGAGAAGCATTGAACAGAAAACAAGAAGAGTTGCTTCTGGCAACGCTAATACGAATTGTGTTTACACCTGACTGCCTAATCTTTATAATGAATAACCTGAGGCTGACTATACCCGTACGCTATACCGTAGTGATCAAAGGTACTGAGCAAACCCACGCCGTGACGTCATCTGCAACTGTTCAACCTCCACCTCTAAAGTTTATTAATATTACTGATATGTTATTACACTAAATTTTACTTGAATTGTGTGTTATTTGAAACTATTGTGTATTACATTAGCTAGAATTAATCTAATTAACAGAACCATACCCTGAACAAAGCAGAATTTTGGAAAAATGCTACATTTAGTTTAACCTTTGATGGTTTCAAGGGTAAAACGTCAGGTATAGCTGTCGAAAAGTATTGTTTTTCTTGTCAAAATACTTTAGTTTTACTTATTGTTTCTTTTACCCCTACTTTTGGAGATCGTGAGTTTATCTACCGCCTAGAAGCATTCAGTTGCCTCGAATTTACCTCTAGGCGCACAGGGCTCGCAAAAATCCTGTATCTCAATCCAAGATCCAAATCCTGAGCTGTATTTCAATATAATAAATAAAAATAATGCCATAAAATTTATGTGGATACCGGGACATTGTGGAATAAAAGGAAATGAAATTGCGGATAAATTACCAAATGAAGCAATAAATTTGGAAATTGAGATGAAAGTGAAATTACCTTCATATGAAATTTTTAATATAATCAAAAAATTAAACTTTAATTTGAGAAACCAAGATTTCATTAACAAAAGTCAGTTAAAAGGAAGAGATTATTATATGTTACATCCAAATTTAAGTAAGAAAAGATGGTTTAGAAATGAGTCCCGCAAAATTATATCAACTATAATCAGTATCAAAAGTAATCATTGTAAAACTCCAGCTCACCTGTACAAAATTAATATTAAATCCGACGATAGATGTCAATGTGGTGAAGAAGGAACTTTGGATCATATTATATTTGAATGCATAAATTATAGTTTAGAAAGATCAAAATTCAATAGTGAAATATTAGATGTGATTAAAACTTTTCCTGTTAATACTAAATACTAAATTTTTGTTAAGTGATTCAAAATTAATTAGTGAATTATTTAAATATTTAGAAATTTGTAAAATAGAATTATAAATTGTGAAATATGTAAAAAAATGTTTGATGGTGGCTATGACGAATAAAAGTCAAAGCAAATAAATAAATAAAAAAATATAATTATTACAAACAATTTTTCTATGCATCGTATGATTCTAATACGGTTCTAATACGATTCTTATACGATTCTACTACGATTCGTTTCGATTCTTAGGAATTAATCTAACCCGGCTCAGATATACTCCGTAGTTATTATTTCTACAATATATTTTTAATGACGCAATACATTTTTAATACTGCGTCATTTGTTTACTAAATAAGGCAAATCAAATATTGAGTTCAAATAAATCTGACACATTATAAGATGAACAGTAGCAAATAGAATTGCGTAAGATAACTGTATCTGACAGAATGCCTGCAGCAGAGTATCTGTGAAAGTCACATATCCGTTGTATGTTTTCGAAGGTTGTCATAAACAGAAAAAATTGACGTCAAAGATTTGTCAACTGATGAGAACATTCAACGGACAGATGTCGACAAGGGCTATTTCAAATGTTATGACGTAACTACATAACGTAACGTTGACGTAATGAGAGTTGTGTCTTTCTCGTAGAAATCCTCGAACATTATAGCCAAGTCTATCTTAAGAGATTCAATGGTTAAGTGAAAAGCATTTATGGATAAGTATTATGAGAGTAAACGAGACAAAACTATGAGCTACTGAGCTATGAACTATTGATTTTGATTTGTACAATACTACTGCTATTTTTTGGAAATAGACAGCTCAATATAGTGCTACTAGACTGTAGAGAAAATTAGCTTAAAGAAACTAGAGACACGTCTTTCATATGGTAGTATCGCACAGCGAAAATAGCAAGGAAATAAATCAAGTACAATTTTTTCCGCGCGAATTTTAAATCGTCACATGTTAAAGCATTGCAGATTTATTAGCGCCCAACTTTAGAAAAGGGAGTCTAGAATTATTTACCCAATTTTTACCAAAAAAATGTATTGTTCCTTTATTATTGAAACACATAATAAAACAATTTTTTTACAGTGTAGTAATGCTTTATCAGTAGATACGTAGCTTTATCTACTACATTATTTAGTTGTTTAATTTAACATCGGTCAAACTCAAGTCGTGTGGTTTATTATGTATTCCGTATTCCGTATTCTGTATTCCACTGTAATTCATCTCATTCAGTGTGCTGTCATTTACGAGCTATCCGAGATAAATGATATTCAAATTTGATGTAAATTTTAAATCCGTTTAAATCAGTCGCGCCTCCTACTGTATTTATCTAACAAAGACAGCCAATCATAAATATTACTCCAGTGATGTAATCAAATTATTTTAATTTATATAACATAAAAATATATTGAGAAATACAACATCCGTTTCATGCAAATTGTGAATGTAACATTTTTATCTGTTGATATGAATAATATATTATTTGTAAGTTATTTGTAGTTATGCACATAATCAATAATTCTTGATATCGGCTTTTCCCGAGAATGTTGTCTTAAATGACTATTTTTCTTGAAGAATCGGGGTGCAATAATGAATTATATCTTTAAATAAATCAGTTTTTTAGTGAAACAAAACTTATATTTAAAAGAAAATGTTCACAATCAATGTATGAATAATGTAACAGTCCAGTAATGAGGAGGCAGACCCTGACCACATTCTGTGGCAATGTAAAAATACAGCAATGGCAAGAAATGGACTCCAAAGGGCAGTGCTACAGACTTCGCAGACGCTTCCTGTTAACACCCCCTTTTTGATTGCGAAACCGAAATTTATAACTGCAGTAGCCATGAATAGATCATTCTTGTTGTCTGGATATAACGTCTAAGAAGAAGCAGAACAATATTAGGGGCGATAAAAGGCTACGTGCCTAGGAAGCCCGAGAAACTATATATAAAAAATAATGTAACAGTACAGTAACAGTAAAGTAACAAATTACTCTTCAATGCTCGAAGTACTAATCGCACAAACAAAACTGTAATATGCTTGAAGAGTATAAGCAGATATTTGAAAGCAGAGAAAGTCTAAAAAACCTTAATGACTTTACCAATGAATCTAATTTAATCTCTATATTTTAAATACACATACTCGTATTTATTATTTATAAATTATAAATTATGTATTTCAAATGTTTATAAATGTATATATTGTTTTTAGTACTAATAACTATCGAAAGTTAATGCATTTAAATAAATTTTAAAAAGAAAATTTACCTTTAAAAATTTTTAGCACATGAAAAATAAAACAGACTCAATATATTTTTCAATTTTGCAACACACAACAATTTAACACGATGTTTTTCAATTTGTTTTAAAGTATATAAAACCAGATTTATAACTAAAATACATATTAACGTATAACAAACACTAAAAACATTATTATTATATTTGAAATGCACGATGGCTATTGTATACTTTGATAACAAATTTATAGGTCGTTTTGAATTTGAAATGTAACTCATGTAAAATGACACGTTGTAATATAGAAAATAATTAAAACTATGTTTATTTCTGATATACATTTACATGATGTTTTTAAAATGAAAATTTCTTTGTATTTTCAATTTCCTTAACAGTAGAAACAGTTTGTATAGGGGCCAATTAGTTTTAGCCTTGCTTTTCTTTACTATCTATTATTATTTAAAATTATTTAACTGCACCACTGTATCTTTCATATTCCAATTAGAGTTACAATATGAATCATGACATAAGAATATGTCTACAAAATATATTTTTAAGTTGATATACATAACCCCTGTCTGGCTACGTGTATTTTAAACTGAACTTACCCAGGTCTCTATCATTATTAATTTAAATGTATAATATATATAATATATTTTATAAAAAGTATTAAAATTATAAGATATTCCCGACCCAACTAGTTTTTAATAATATATTGTCGTGTGTTGCGGGTTGCGGTGCGGCTTGCATCTTGTGGCGTCAATAGATGCAATCTCATGACACATAATTGACCATTGTTGGTTTGTAATATGTCTCTTTTGTGCTTCAGGATGTCGCATGATGGTGGCAGCACAATAGCGTTACTTTACTTTTAAATTATATATATTTTTATTTTTGTATTGTAATACTCATTGTAAATTTCAATATTATATTGTTAGTTCTCTCAACTGTGATAAATTACATTTAAAATTCTAATATCCCTTTTCAAAAAAATTATAAGGGTGCGTATTGGACTATGAAATCAGTTTGATTGCCCTTTGTTATGCAATTTGTTAATGAGAGCCTTTAATAATAATTTTAAAAATATAATAAATTAACTGCAGTACATTTGAATTATTGAATGCTTGTATTTATAATAAACCCTATTAACTACTTTTGTTATTTTCACCGAGTTCGAATAATACTTGTCAAGCTATTGACAATATTTTTCCACATTGTTCAGTATTGCGTGGATCGAAGCAAAAATGTGGGATGCATTTTTATATAGTTTTTAATTTAAATGTTTCTCATTGAAAGTGTCCGTAAATTCATCACCGGGTTTATTGAATTAACACTGTTTACATAATATTTTTGTTCATTGTTATATTGAACCTTCTCCGCCTAAGAGAAAAGAATTTCTTGTCTATTGTTATCTACGGCCCTTTGCTTGTGCATTGTTTTAAAGTTAAAATAATGGGCTTGTGTCCCATGTCTTAATTTCTATAAAAGTGTACTATATATTGATAAAGTTGGTTACTAGAACCTCAATTATCCAATTATTATTTAATAACTCCTTATATGTTAGGAGATATTAACAATTAAAAAGGTCATTTTGTCTCTTTAATTATTAAAGGGATTCAACGTTGTACACATTCCAAGTGCATGTGACATCACAATCCTTGTGTAAGGTTACCAACCTTACAGCTCATAAAGCTCTGCTATATGTATTTATAAATCAAAATGTCAAATATTATTTACAGCTATTTCAAGGAACACTCAAATTCCAATATTATGTCTGCCTTAGCAGGGTTAAATAAAATAAAAACTTATTATTCTTTGACTTGACTTGATTATTTGACTACCAACAGCTACAGAACATTACCACAGCACTGACCTACTCAACAAATAACTGACGTTAAAATGCATTTCACGTCATACAAATATGACCCACCATTTCTACCGCTAAAACTAAAATTTAAACTTTTAATTGCTATATCTCCGTCAATATTTAGATATTTAATGAAATAGACACGCCAATACACATTTATTAACATCAATTTCAATCAACAATTAAAAAATCGACCACTAAAAAATGAGGACACAAGCCCATTGTTAGTTTTAAGTTTATAAAATAAGTGAGTTGTAATTGTACGTTCAAACTGAAAACGTCTAAAATATAAGTATTAAACTGACTTCCGTTATTTTATTCATAAATGAAACCCTACCCTCCGATAGAAATTTATAAAATAAAAATATATAACTAAAATAAATAAACTAGTAATCAATAAATTCGCGCTTGATTAATTTCTTACGCGACGTTCCTTATAGAAAACTAAACAGGTTTTTTGTTATTAAACCTAACACCATTAAAAAGCAATGCTTTACCAACACACTAAATTCAGAAGTTTAGTAGCAGTGCGTCACTAAACCACTGTAACTTGTAAAACAATAATCGGAATGTCATGAAATTTTTACACATATCATTTAAAGGTTTATGCTATATCTAAAAATAATATGAATTTATTTTTATAGAACTTATTATATTTATGAAATGTAATTATATATTAAGACTTTAAAGCACGCAAGACGGCTGTAAAATTAAAGTCAATAAAAAGAGAACACTTTAATAGGTTTCAAGACCCTGGGTAATGGATACCCACATGTTTCAGGCTCAATACAACAATGTATCAAAGTGCGTTATAAATAATAGCCTGTATAATATTATAATAAATTCATGGACATCTGGAACTTAATAAATGTAAATGAACTACAAGATGTTATCGATTAAAAGGCAAATTATTCATTGTATATATTATAATGTATAATTAAAGAGGTTTTCAATTATGCAGTGATAAGTTGCGGTCTTAATAGTAATCAATAACAATGGATTTTTTAAAGATGTGCTTTAGAATCACAGTCATCTCAAACTATGTCCACACAGGCATAACTATTATTTTACCGTACCATGTCATATATTGCTTAATGAAATTTAGTAATTGTACATTTT
The DNA here is from genome assembly GCA_963678705.1 of Panorpa germanica. Classification (NCBI taxonomy): domain Eukaryota; kingdom Metazoa; phylum Arthropoda; class Insecta; order Mecoptera; family Panorpidae; genus Panorpa; species Panorpa germanica. Next base: position 6,532,654 of record OY783214.1, read on the forward strand.
AAAAAGTCCTATTCTTGTCAGAAATTGATAAAAGTTAATTTCTTTGTATGTTAAATAAACCTTTAATGCCGGGTTCACACCAGAGAGACAGTTTTGAAAACAGTTTTGTTGGCAAAAAAGAAAACAAAAACAAGTTTTGTTTTATTTTAAAACAGTTCTGTTTTTCGAAAACAGACTGTTCACATTGAACAGACTGGTTTTGTTTTTAGTGTTTTTCTGTGTGTCCCATAAAAATTATAAACATGATAAACAACAACTGACAAGCGCAAATGTTCACAAAAAACAAAACTGCGTGTTCAAACCAAGCAGACTAAAAAACAGCAACTGCGTCTTCCTTTGATCTTACAGACTCCAATGTGGGAATGTGTTTTGTTTACTAAAACAGTTTTTAAAGACAAAAATGTTTTAAGAACTGTCTCTTTGGTATAAACATTAGTGTTTTTGTTTATGTTTTATTGAACTGTCTCTCTGGTGTGAATCCGGCATAATGCAAGTAAATGTTTTTAGCGGGTTACTAGACATATACGATATAAAAATAAAGTAGTTTCATTGCATTTGGAACAATTTACTGACCAGTATCACAATACTCGCATTGCGTAGGTTATTACCTCCTTTTATACAGTCGGCATTTGGCATCATCAATGGAGTAATAACAATAAATAATATCATTAATAAATAAGTAGTTTTTATAAGTCATATGTGAGTATAAAACGTAGTGTGTAATAATGTAAAATGCAATGCACTGGACTCATAAAAACCGCCCATCTGCAATCTGCTCGGCCATTTATCTACTGAACGATGGTTTCAGGGAATTCTGGAGCCTCCAGTTATTTTATTGGTGGATTTTTATGATTTTTACCGTTCTCGGTTGTTAACAAAACCTTTTGGCATTTATGGAATTATAATAAATGGTTTTAAAGTCTTCATTATATGCAATTATATTTATGATTTATATTTAAAAAGATAAGAATATCGGTTGTCTAATTAAAAAATGTATAATTATGAAAGAGGATGTACTACATTAATATTGACTGCATCGTTTATGTACATAAATGGAGCAGAGAGGGGGATGGTGTGTGTGGAAATACGTCTGCCTTGCAGTGTGACCTATCTATTATATTGATTGATTGTATAATCTAGTCTAATCAAACATCAGAAATTTGAAATTAAATCTATAACCGCGAAGAACACCACCTTATAAAACAAGGGTAATCACGAGTTAGCAGAGACGTTTCGTTCAAAATATGAAAGCTTCCGACGTAGTAAGCTGCATGTCGCAGTAGTGTGGACGTGTTGCACAACTTCTTCGTTGAATGTCGCATGTTTAAGTCGCACCAGTCTGTACGGACGTTAATACAATAACACCGCATTAAAAATGCTATAGCTACTTTTCTCTTACTGTACTATACTTTTTTAAATAAATCTTTGTTTCTACAAATATTGACTTTAAAGTTTTTCTTCCTTTTTTTACGGCCCACATAACCTTAAATCTTGTGGCCCATGTCAGCCTTTGACTTTGACACGCTCGATGTACATACACTCGTGTTGCTACGCTTAACGTCGATCTGTTGATTTCATGTTTCAATATTATAGATGGGATAATGACACCACTATCGCATGTCACCGATTATGTAACATTTAGTAATTAACATTGTACGGTGTGGTGTGTAAGCAAGCTGCTGACATGTTATAGGGGTATTATTAGATAGATTGATAGGATTTGTCAATCACTCCTTCCTTCCTCCCTCTACCTCCCACTTTACCTTAAATCGTATGAGACTACATGAATCTAATGTTAGAATAAATTCCAACTTGAGAATATATTTCGATATAAATAAATATTGATAGCGCACGTAGGACACGGTGATTATATTTTTGAATAAAAACTAACTAAAGATGACGTATTTAAAGTGATATTGGTACGTAGGAGACAAGTACGCTGACGGTGGCAACTCGTGTTTAAAGATTACTCGATTAGTAATCACATCAAGCATAATACCAGACTATTATATTTTATTGCTATTAATAATATATCGTTTATCTGATAATTCATAAATATGCATAATTTTATCGTAAAGGAATTGTTATTCGCTACCCGCTGCGCCGCGCCGCCTCCGGTGGGAAACAGAGATGTATTTTGCGTTACATCTTCAGCTCATAGGGGTAGTACAGCTTTTGAACATGTCTAGACTTGTTTATATTTCTTGCAGTACAGTCTTAGGCCTGTAGCACACTGCAAGCGTATTTAAGCGATCGGATTTTGACCGGACGTATACGCACACTTTACCTATCCGAACCCTGTAAATGTAATGAAAGTCGCACACTACAAGCGACAAAGCCGTCCGAATATGTGCGTTACGTTTCTCTCACATTGTAACCGAATTTCAACGAATTTTAACCAAGCGAATACATGCTACCTATCCCTACCTTGTAAATGCAATCAGCTGGCTCAAACTGGAAAAGATTGCTCTCATGATAAATTATGTTAATGCAAAACAACTTCAATACAAGTTCGACTTGGCGATTCGATTTTGACACAACTCATGCAAAAAAAAACACACGAGTCGGCTCGCTGATTTACGTCCGAATTCGCCGCCGCTTTAATACACTTGCATAGTGCGACAGGTCTAAAGCATTTTTCGTTCAATTTTTTTACAGTGTCGTAATTACAAAATAGGGGTCTTAGAATAAGAAAGGCCCTTACAGACAGAGTAAGAAAGAGATTAGAGACTCTAAATACTGGAGCGAATTTAACAAGGAATTTACAAAAATTAATTTAATTTGTTTTCAAATCTTGCTTGTAGTACATAATTTCCTATGAAATTTTTAATAGTTTTTGTTAGTGAAAATAATTATAATTACATAAAAAACTCCATTTAGAACACAAAGGAATCAAGACACAATTCACCAAAATAATTAAAACTACTAAATAAGTATAATAGGATTCTCGTAAATGTAGTATAGGAAAGATGATCTTAGTAATTAGGATATCCTAAATATTAAATTTAAAAAAAACTAAACTAAATGAGTTAAGTATAAGTGTCCATAAATGCAAATGATTGGTTATGCATCTAAAAACAACCGGCCCTGCTGCCGGAATGGTAGACTGTTGGAGCTGGAACTGATACTCATCTAAATTGCGCGCCAGATAATAATCTCCAACCACCGACATCATCCACCATCCACCGGTAGCCATAAATAACGTTCCCGAGCTGTAATTTGTGTATTATTTATGGTTCATTACTTGTACGGCAAGAATGGATGGTGCATAACCAATTAGGATGGATGATTAAACTAAAAATATTAATATGTTAAATCCTATAAGGTGGCGATTGTACTGTTATTACAAAGTGCTTTTAAGTATAGAGTATGTACGATATGTTGTCGTGTGGATGCTTCCATCTATCGTCAGAAATTGTAATTAATCATTGTGTTTGCTGCTGCCTTAGAAACTGTTGCGACAACATTGTTCTATATCATTGATTATCAAAGTATGGTCCGTTAGGAAACAATTAAAAATCTATTGTGAACTGGGCAGTGGTAAATGGAAAATTACACAGGATAGAATGAAATCTGTATTGAGAAAGGTTCACAGATATTTTTATACAAGAAACTAAGAAGGCAATTGGTTATGGTATTTATTTAATTTATAGCTTCGCCAATTTTGCATATAATTATTATTAAAATTGTCAATAATTTAATATTTATTATTCAAGTTTAACCATTTATGAGATTAACCTTACACAGGGTTGCGATTTTTAATATTGATATAGTCATAAATTATTTCATTTAGGGCAATGTCAAAATTTTATTTATAGTATTTTTATACGTTGGCAGAACTCCATAACAAACAGAAGCTCTAATTATTCAATGAAGCATGATATAGTATCTACTCGGTATCTATATTTTTGAATTGTTTTGGCATCAATATAGAAATAAATTTGGCTGGGACGTTTAGTTATTTAATTTGATTTTATATTTAAGAAATTTCGAAATTGACGAAGATGGCACTGAAGAGGAGTTAGATAATGGACAAGAAAATTAAAGGAGAGGATAAATTTAATGTTCGTTTAGTGCAATGATTACCTCTAACATCAAATACGAAAGGAAAATTTAAAAAAAATGTGACATCGAAGAAAATTCTGCTTTCATAACATCAGCGCGGAAAGTTGCCTAAATAAAAATTTAAAAACGGTTCTAAACATCTTCAACAAAAGCGGTCATTTTATGAATCAATTGAAAAATAAATAGATTTGTTTGTGACATACTTTCCTTGTACACCATCAAATAAATCTCTACCTACTGTTTCATTTCAACATTTTCCACAACGTCTAGAAAAACCAACCCCTACGTTGACATTTATTTAACACATTAGCACATGCGGGTAAAAGGCAAATGATATATGTCAGGATATTATTTGTTCAAGCCATATAACTTCTTGTTGAAGTTTCTAATACGAAGTTGAGCAATTACATTTATTAAATGAGCTATCATATATAACACAATACCCTTTATTATGTTGTACATTGCTTGAGTGTTAGTATTAGTATTAGTGTTAGTATTAGTATTAGGGGGTTTGTTAGTATTTCCGTCTGGTTTTGCACTTGGCTTGAAAGCCGGATTTGTAGTGTAAATGCCATTACTCAATGTTGGCTCATCGTTTCTCTCACTCATGTCCACACAGCAAAGCTAAAGCCAACCCCAACTGACCCCAGCTTTGTACACCACAATTCACATATACTGACAACCCTGAATTGTTACTCAGTTCTATCATTACTTACTGGCGTGTGTGATCTGATGAAAGTTAACCTAATATTCACTACATTTTACAAAATTTGGTTCATTTAGCCACACAAATATTGTTCTTGTGCCTACGGTAATATAATTTAATTTTCCCTTAATTTAGTCTTCTAAATTTTTAAATAAAAAAATTATTCTTTAAATAATACTCTTAATTTCTTACTCTGCCATCTTACATCAATATTAGGAACTAATTGGTATGTTCTTGAGCTTTGTTTTGTCGTTTTATGACTTGAGAAGAATAGGAAAAATGAACCATTAAGATTTTAAGCAGTGTTATTATGTACCCAGATATGTTTAGCATATAGATTCATTTACTATATCTGTAAAGGTATCTTTAGTTTTATATTTGTATCTAGATACAAATTGTTACAACACTATTCTTAAAGTCAGCACAATACTAAAATTAGGTATATTTTACAGCTAAATAATATTATAAAACGGAGATGCTGATGATTATTTATAAAGAAACCTTTCTCATCATGTTATTTGTAGTAAAATCTTAAAATATTCTTTAAAATCTATTGTTAAACATAGTCGTATCAAAGAAACATTGTAAATGATATTGAAATCAAATAAATCAATCAGAGGTGAAAGGTGACTTAATTGACAAATGCCTTGACGCCCTGTCTAAAGCATTTTGAACAAAGGAATCTTTCAAGAGAATTCCTTCAACATTTCCTTTAGACATCTCTGATCTAACTGAGTTGGGTTAAGGGGAGGTAGAATGAGATGAGAAGAGGGGGGAGTTGAGAAATGGTAAAGGACGTCGGACGTCGACTGTCGGACGGCGGTGACAGATCGGAGCGACAAATGCGGCGTCAGAACAGGACGTGGCCCCTGATAATGATGCCATTAATCTCTGCCAACAGTATTGCAAAACCTTTACTAATATATTTTCTTTTAAGAAAATAGCTAAAGCATCAGAAATAAACGATATCAATTCTTATAACTAGAGACTAACTTTTGACAGCTAAATGTGAAAAGAATAATTATTATCGTACTGTGTTATTATATAATAAGATTTGAGTCGTATTTCCGCGAGTGATTTATATTAATGTTGGGACTAATTAACAAAATTCAGATATGGTTTTGATTAATTATAATTAATTGTCTAATTAAGAGAAAAACGCAACTGCACAAGGAGTGACGAATTTAAAATCTAGGGTAAAAGTTAATTAACTGGGCTTTTGATATTCTGTTCATTGTGATGCAGTCAGTTTAATTAAATATTCTTATAAGATTACGAAGATTGTTATAAGACTAAAATACATTTTCAAAACAGGACGAAATTTCACTAAACATAATGACATTCTGACTTCCTTCATAAAAACTTTTAAAATAAAACTGTAGTGTCCAAAACAAGACAACAAACAAGTATATTGCATTAATGTAATAATAATAGTATGTCTATAATTGGTAGGCGTAATTTGCTTCACGAGCTTAACAGTACAACCTCTGCAAACATTCTATGCTTTTAGCATAGAAATAGTGTGAAACTTTACTCGTTTGTTATTTATAATGTAGAGGAATCTTAAAAAATGACGGCCAATAACATTTTACTTGCAATGTCTTCTTACCAATGACTTCTATGATATAAATATTTATTATTAATCTAGTAAAGAACTCAATTTTCTATAATTTTTTAATATAGCAATTTTTCGTAAGACTTTACTAAAATTTAAAGAATATGTCATTTTTTAGGTAATAATTTAAAACGATTTTTTAAGCCATCTTGAATAGCTTCTTCGGGTATTTTTCATTCACTATATTATAAGTAAAAAAACCTGACATATGTTGATTACTCATAACCAATTTAATTACATTTTTCATTTCTAATGTGGCAAGATTCTACATGTCGTCAAAACAAATCGAATATTTAGTTTCTAAAGGAAACACTTTTATTTAAGTATTACTATCTCTAGTATATACTTAAATCTTTACTTTCCAGATTATTAAATAAATCCAAGTCCATTATTAATATGCCAACTTTTCTATAATTACAGGTATGAACCAATTTACATTAGTATAAAGTTTGATAAAGTAACAACTTTGTAATACACGAATTCTAACGCAGTAGATTAACTGTTCAATGATATTATGACTAATTTAAATGTCGTGTATGTATGTGTGATATAATTAGATTTAATATTTAATAAACTAACATTAAAGTGGTCTTATAATTATGTAGGCCGATTTATATATCATTACATGTCATTAGAATTGAATAATGAATGCTTTATGAATTATAAGTAAACTATAAAATAATGAAACTAAGTAGTATGTCACGGACTCACTGTCACGGCAGAGAAAAGTTACAGCTGTCGGTCCCACTGCTTATTACGTATGCAATTGAACAACTAGAAAACTATTTAATAATATATTAAATTATAAGTACAGCAAGTTGTAAATATATGGTAAGTAATACAGGAAGAGGGAAGGGGAGGATGGTATTAACAAGACCTGTGAACTCTTTTTTTGGGGTCGTTTTTCCGATTGAAATAATTTCAAATTTTCTTTGTTTAGAAAAGGTAACTGGATTTCCTTTTTTATGTCAGTAAGATACAAGTATTAGACCATTCCAGAATCGGCATATCATAAGCAAATTTTTAAAGTCATTTGTTCATTTCGTGTTTACTATATTTTTTTTTTCATGGCAGCTGGTCGCAGATGAATGTTTTTGCTGAGGATTTAAGTCCACCAATTTTTCGTATTGTAAATTAGTCAACAACAAAATAACGGTTGTATCGTCTTAAGTAATTATTCACCATAGCGTAAAAATAAAAAAAAAACTAAAAGAGAGAGATATCCAAGAAAACGCTTGCACTAACAAAGTTAAAAATTTAAACTGACGATATCTCGAAAACCATGCGACTTTTACTGAGATCATGTTAGGCTTATTGACACCCTGTATGTTGATTGGCGTATTTATTTTTTTAAATATCCAAAAGTTGATGGAGTTATAGCTATATCCAATTCGAAATTCTATGCATAATACGTCACAGAAGAAGTAAGTAAGCGAAACTATTTTTGTTAATAGTAAATGACGTATTACACACTCATACACTCGCATGCAAAGAGATGGCAAATTTTCTATAACGTTCGATTCCTTTAATAATTAAAGAGACAAAACGACTTTTGTAATTGTTAATATCTTCTAAAATAGTTCTGGTATCAAACTTTATCAACATATAGTTCTATTTTATAGAAATTAAGTCATGGTTCATTATTATTCAGATTTCTCTGTATAATCGTTTGCTTAAATCAACGTCCTAAATGTGTGTGTACATCACAAGCGTATTTTACGTTAAACTTATATTTAATTAACGTAGTTATCGAGGTAATTTGACATAAGTTTACACAAGTAAATCGGTATATTCTTGCGTAAGTTTGGAAACAACGAAGACGATTGACCGTGTCGTTATTTAAATAAAAGCACGTGAAGTTCAAAATGTACAACACATATAGAACATAATTTTTGCAACATATTGCAGCACAACAACGTTCTTAAGAATTAGCATTATTTATATTAAAATTCTTAAATGTTTGAACCGGCATGGTTGTATTTAAATACAAAACTGTATGTATATTAACATCATTTATTAAGTTTAACAATTTATGATCGGTGTAGTTATATGTAACGTTAAATAATAACGTAGGTATAACGTACAAAATTATTATATCAGCTGTGAAATATAAATTTTAATAAATTGCAGTAATAATGGCGATATAAAGAGAATATTATATTAAAGAAAATAAATAAATTTTACATAATATACCCATCAAAATTTATAAAGCAATAGGGGAGCTTTAATTAATTCAAATATATATTTTCACTTTTATTCAACAACATCAATAACAGAGTTCATAAATATACCCAAAATACTAAATATTAAATGCTGCCACTTAAATAAATGTTGAATGCCCCTAAAATTAAATTATGTTATTATTTGATTACATCTGCCGAACACGGACATAGGGCCGGGGCGTTTATGCTATAGAAGAGGAAGCCGATGAATAATAGAAAAGGAAAATGACGATACAACAGAATTTTACAATAAATAGCAGGAATAAAAGACTAGTCCGTTTTACTTAGCAACATCATTTCTTTTGCTTAATAATTAGTTTTGACTTTGCTCTTTGTTTAGAAAAGGATATTTATATGGGTAATTATTTTCTTGTGCACTTTCTGTAATTTTATATCAATATATGTTCCTACATATCAACAAAGCTGTTATAATTTCAATTTAGCACAAATACACTGCTACTCAAATAATACGCTGCTACGGATACAGCAAGCAACCAGCTGAGCAGGTTGCTGTTGTTATTGTTTAGGGCTGGTGCTACGGCTAGGGCTAGGGCTACGGCTAGGGGAAATGAACACTGTACATTAGTGTTAGCGGTTCATCAATTACATTTATCCTTTAGCTGATTCACACCGCCAGTTCACAACCCGGTAATATAAATCACAGTCTACCGCTACCACCATCCCACTTCTGACACCGTACTGCCACCCTACTGCCACCCTTGATGTCATTTTGTAACTCTGAGTTGCAGTTCTACACAAATTCGTTCCAGAACTGTTTTAAGCGGATATGCGGAAATACGGAAATGCTGAACTAGAGATAGCTTACATTTGTGTGGTCCGTTGGGTTGCCAGATATTTCTAATGATGCCTTGTGAATTGTGATGAAATTTACTCCAATTTGAAAGATGGCAAGTATTAGGAATAACGAGTAGATTTATTTCTTTAGGGGTAGATTTTATTTGTTCTTGGAATTATTATTAGTCAGTCATTGTAAGGAATCTACCTGGAATAGTATAATTATGATTCGTGAAGAAAGAAGTTTATCTGGTTTATTAATTAATTTGCTTCATTATCTTGTAACAAACAGTATATTTGAGTATTATACTTAACTATTTTCAGTTTGAAATAAACAGTACTTGTAGTAAGAATTTAACCATTTTGGGGGTCAAAACGATAAAAAAGAAGCATATTTTCGATAATGTTTTTTGACGACACACATAATATATAATTATTTCTATAATTACTATTTGATGAAATGACATTTGAAGAATAATTTGTGAAATTTTTATAAATAAATATCAAGAAATGAGGCATTGACAGCGAATCTCCGCAGACGTCACAAAAAAAACTATCATTGCGGTGCCACTCAAATCTCACCACTAGATTTTCTGAAATCGAAAAACCAAAATGATTTCATTAGTTAATAGGTTTCTGCAGGTAACGCTGTCGAGTTTTTCTAGTTTTATTGATTTTACAAATTTTTACAGCATTTAATAGTCAAAATACCGATTTTTCATGAAAAAAATTAGAAATTTTGTTATTTTAAAATTCGTTAAAATCAAAAAATAAAAAAAAACTCGACAGCGTTACCTCGACATTTTTATAAAAAATATAAATTTCAAAACAATCGGTCCAGTTACAAAAGCTATGTGTGAGAAACCGCATCTAAAAGTTTCAAAGAACAAGAAAGCAGACCAGAGAGGTGAAGACTTAAAACTCTAAATCTCCGACAGTTTTACTCCAATCGACTTCAAATTATTACACAATAAACTTAATATATTGTATAATAATATAAATAAATAAAAAAGAAAATGAAAGAAAAAAAAAGTTGTAACTCTCTATCTACGAGTATTTTCTTCTGTTTCACAATCGTTTTGTAAAAGTTGGCAACCCTCAATGTTGATGATCTTGTTTATTTTTCCCGGATATATTTGTCTGTTTTAATGTTGATATATTCTTGCGTTTTATGATAAACTGCTCGAGCATGGATATGTGGTCTACATATATCCAAGCTGATATAATTTATAGCTTTCAATTTTAACAGGAAGTATTACTATTAAATGGTATGCAAACAGGATTAAATGTGGTGATTTTTTAAATAATTTTTTTTATTGGGGAGATAAAACGAATACCAAAGCTTTTAACTCTTGTTTCTGTAACTTATAAATGAACCCTAATATTTCTTTTAGGGGATGATTTTTTACACAGGGTCTTTATTTAATAATACGCGAATTTTATGGACATGTATTTTCTTTTTAGCAGATTTAATTGTATCCCGTAGAATTTGTTACGGATTTCATTTTATCTACTTTAAATTTAATTTGATTTGTAGGGAAGACTGGTGTCCCATTTGGCACCCTTGCCCCTCTTGCGGACGCTAATGTAAGCATGCCATCCTTTCTAATTGTTTTGTTATTCTGTGGTGATGAATTACCTAAATAATTTGAGTTATTTTACTGTGTTGGCATTTACTGTCTACGTGACTCAGGACTTTGAATTTAAGCTCTAGACTAGAGACCAAGAGACTGCCTCCCAGAGCTCGTGTTATATAAATGCCCTGTGAGATAAATGTTCACGTCCCGGTGTTTGCAATCGGTCTATCTATCTATTTCACTGTTTGGCTGCTGTTAGCATTTATGTCTGCTTGTCGGGCTCGGGAGTGTCGCTATATGTCTACGCTGCGCTGTCTGTTCTAAAGCTAGATCTAGTAGTCCAACCGAAACTAGTGCAAGTAGACTTTCGAAGTAGGAATCCTTAACCAGTCTGCCTGCAATTTTCGTCATTACATTTAATAACAAAATTAGATTCCCTTTTTCCATTATGCTTTTTGAGAGTTACAAAATTGGCTTCTGTACTAATTTTTTAGGGGTTGATTTTTCAATTGATGGTTGAAATTGATTTTACTTTATTAAATTACTAACCGATGACAGAGATATAGCAATTAAAAATTCAAATTGTAATTTTAGCGCTACAGATGTCGGCTATTTTTATGACATAACATGTCTGTACTATTAAAGGTAGGTCAGTTATTTTTTCTATGGATAAGAGTTCTGTGTTGAATATGCTATCTCTTTTACGCTCTGTTGTATAAAAGAGATAGCAACTTAGCGACCGTGATGTCAGATGTCTTGAAATGTTCTATAACGTTGAATCCCTTTTATAAGTAAATGAACAAAATGACGTTTTTAATTGGTAATATCCCCTAACATATAATGAGTTATTAAAAGATAATTGAATATTTGAGGTTCTAGTATCCAACTTTACAGTTTTATAGAAATTAAGACATAGGACACAAGCCCAATATCGACGGCACAGAGGCCGAGAGCGATAATGTTTGATGCCAGATTCCTTTTGTCTTTCAGCTGTATTTCTGGGATTTGTTGATTCGTTTAATTGATGATATGCAACATAGTAAGTAGTAGTTTGTTTCTCATAAGATTGCCGACATTGTCGTTGGTGATAGAACTCAGAACCGGTAATAGGCGAACATTAAGTAAAATAAATATATTATATTACAATTTAAATTACATTGTCTGTCCACATTTTGCTTTTCTTATTTAATTTATTAAGCATCTATTCCTCACTTCTTTTCTGCTCATTCTTACGTTGGTCTTTTGTTTATATGCTTCATTTTTTGTAGGCTTCAAATATTCTCTTCATATATTTTTTTTCTCTTTATTTCTCTGTTTATAATTTGCATTTAAGACCATATTTGAATATAAGACAAATACAACAATTTGTCCGTTTTTTGAATCACATAGTATTTTAAGTAGAAACTTGTTTTCAATTCTTTATAATTTGTACATTTCTAAAAGATAAACTCAAAAATTTTCTTCGTTGTGATAATTTGACTGGACTTAAATCAACTAGAGTCATAGTCAGAGTGTTGCACCATTGATACTGATTTATGAGATACCATGACTAATGCAGAAATGCGCTAAAATGCACAACTACATCAGGGACATCTACTAATGTATTATATAAGTCTTATAGATTACTGATATTGCAAAGAGTACTAGTATATTGACAATCGACCTGTCGACAAAGCAATTCCCAATACTAAATTAATCCATACTACATTCAATGCGAATATTTTATCGTGAAGACGTAAATAGGTAGACGTAGGCTTTACTAAAGAATAGATGGTGTTTAATATATTTATCTCTCACACTGTAAACGTTTTCTTTTGACTTGTGATTTTTTCAGGAGGGTGTAGTCGCATAAAAACCCTGGATATAGAGTGATGCATTGATAAATATTAAAGTATATGAGATTCTAATACGAAAGTACTCGAATACACCCTATTCAAAAAGTCGTCGTCGCAAGTAGTAGAAGTTTGAGCAAATATCGATATAATTGAATTTGTTTTTATGTCGTTCATATCTTTGTTACTTTGGTATGTAATGACCATTCAAGTGTCTTAATGCATGGTTAAATTACAATAATGAAAAAGCCCATTAAATCTAATTGGTACTATGAATAAGTCACAAAGTTTATCTGTTGGCATATAAATTGTATAACACCATTAAACATGTTAAATCTTGTTGATAGTATAAGATCTACAAATGATAGATTCTTTGAATACACAAATTGGACTGGTACTTTAGTAACTTGTGGCGTGTTTCTTAGACCGTTGCAAATGTAACTAAAAAGATGTCAGTAAATCTTGTGAGACATGTTCACATATCAAAAGTCTAAACATACTAAGAAGTACGGGCTGCAATTAACAGCGCAGTCCGCAGCTGCTTGACATCAAATTGCATGGCTAATGTTATGTGTCTTTAAATGTGTGACATCATTGAAATTGTAAGGTGTACTTTTAACTGGGTAGTGAACTAATATTCAATTTTATAACATTGTAATATTGATAAAGGTGATTATCAGGACCTCAAATTTAGCTATTGAAAGTTTCAGTTAAAGGGACAGAATACTACGTCATTTTCAACGCATGGTAACGTCACAATTTGAATGTATACTCCACCAGATCATCTCCACAACAAGCAACGTTGAGAGACTGACATCAGATACAAATTATTTGAGTACATCAACTTTCAAAAATTATTAGCACTGAAAACAATATACAGGGTGTTTGGTAGCAAGGTGCAAAGCCTTAAGGGAATGATAGTTGACACCATTTAGAACATTTTGAGCCATAAATGTCTTAGTCGAAGTCTGATTATATATTTTTCACTGCTATTTTTATGGAAACACAATTTCTGAGAGTTAAATGCCAACAGTGGTCCAATTTGAGTTGGTTTGATTGTTTTATTTTCTTGAGTTTGTCAGACGTGTACCTAATCTAATAAACCAAGTTCTAAGCATCTGCGTTATTTAAAAAAAAATACTAGACGCTTTAGAAGTCGTAAAAACTTTTAAAATTGAAGAAAAACTGCGCAGTTTATGCTATTTAGAAAAATAAATAAAATAGCCTCGATTGTTCAAACCTTTTTAAAAATATGATCGGTTATTGGGCTTTCTTTTAAGGTATCGTTTAAGCTGATATCTTTCCCTGCTTTCAAATATCTGTCTATATTCCTCAGGCATATTACAGCCTTGTCTATGCGACGAGTACCTTGAGCATCGAAGAATAATATGTTTTACCGTTAATGAGCTGTTACATTGTTCACCTATTGGTTGTTGAATTTTACATTTATATAGCTATAACACCATTAATATTTTTCTAAATTTTTATTTTTTTTTAAGTAATTCAGGCAACCAAAATTTGTCGCATTTATAATTCGTTGGTGATTTTCTAATAGTATAAATTACAGGTGATATTAAAATCTGTAATCTCTCCCTTTCTCTTTTACGTTTTATTCAATAAAGCCAATGCGTTTCATATGAGCAATGCAGACCAGTGGTCATACAAGCCCCCCAATGGTGAATTTACTAAAAGCAAATATTCAAACCTTAAAACTTCAGCAGTGCCATCTTATGCGTATACACTCCATTACATTAGTAGTAGCCGTCACGCATAGAGATGCTACAACAGCTGCATATGTCTCTTTAAACGTTTTTTACTACGACATCTTGTATGAGAATGTCACAATATAAAATAATTTATATTTTTTGTTTGCATTTTGCTCTCGAGTGATAAATTTGCCAACACTTGCTGACATAACAGACTCATATATTATTCGAATGTTTTTTTGAAATATGTATAGATAATATTAATATAGCTTATATATATGAATAAGTATGTTTTTACTTAAAATATTTAATGGTAATGAAATATTTATAGCGCATAATGATTTGTTAGCTTTAACGATTATAACACTTGTTATATGTTATTTAGGTTATCTTATAAGAAGTTTATAAAAATATAATATAAAAATTAGGTTATAAATAACGCTATGTTTTGAATATTATTGAGATTAATTTATCGTCTTCAAATTGAAATGGATTTACTATGTAAGATAAGCTCATTAAAAAAAATAATATATGCGTAAATATATAACACGAAGGACCACTCAGGAAGCGTCTCCACTGGTGAAACATTTCTTTAAAATAGATTTATTTTTCATTGTGAAACATTTTCTCAAATAAATATGTAATCTATTTGCCAAATCATTTTATCTATGTCACATTTTGGGTTGAATAAAAGGGTTGAAATTAAGATAAATCATTTTATTATCATAAACCATTAAATTCGTTATTACTGATTTGTATAATGAATACATACGCTTAATTTACTCCTTATATTTTCTAGTAGGCAACAATAGTAACACGCTTGAGTATTAGTTTTCAAATTGGCTTGTGTCCTCATTTTTTAGTGGTCGATTTTTCAATTTTTGATTAAAATTGATGTTAATCAATGTGTATTGACGTTTTTATTTTAATAAATATTTAAATGTTGACGAAGATATAGCAATTAAAAATTTGAATTGTAGTTTTAGTGCTATAGATGTCGGCCATTTGTATGATGTGATACGCATTTTAACGTCAGTTATTTGTTGAGTAGGTCAGTGCTGTGGTAATGTTTTGTAGCTGTTGGTAGTAATCAAGTCAAGTCAAGAATAATAAGTTTTTATTGTATTTAACCCTGTTACGGCAGACATACTATTGGAATTTTATTTTTCCTTGAAATAGCTGTAAATAATATTTGATATTTTGATATATAAATACATATAGCAGAGATTTATGAGCTGTAAGGTTGGCAGCGGTTGTGATGTCACATGCATTTGGAACGTGTACAACGTTGAATCCCTTTAATAATTAAAGAGACAAAATGACTTTTTATACATTAATATACAGTACACTTTTATAGAAATTAAGACATAGGACACAAGCCCATTTATGAGCTTCTTCAATTATCAATCTAAATAACTCAGACGCCATTGATGACATTCTAACTTTATTTATACATGGTCGTCATCATACTCTTTCATAATTACCAGTAATTAAAATCCTAACAAAATAAAAAATAAAACCATTTAAAAATTAGGACGTTAATGTACACCTAATTAGTTTATACAGGAACAGAAAACACGTTTTAATACGACGCCATTAGCAAACAAATGTTCTAAATAGATCATGTCTTGAGATTATTTTACTCTATATATTTTTAAACATTATTATTAATACGAAACAACTAAACAAGCCAACAACATGAAATGATTTATTACCTTTACTTTTATTATTAATCGTTTTATATTTTTCAAAGGCCCTGTCTCAATGTCTGTTTTCTGTTCGTTTTGACTAGCTGAAAGGGACGCCAGATATTGTATATAGTACACTATATTTTATATGGTGTGTTGCGTCTATATATATGTACGTGCGGTTATATAAGCTTGTGTGCTTACTTCAACTTGTCTAATCTGTTGAAGACTATTATTTGGCACTGCGTGTCCGGGCCACATCAATCACAACCCGGTGATAAACGTCCCGCCAGCCTCGGTTAGTAATGATTTCCCTTGTGCATTTGCTATACGTTATAGTTAACATCAATTATAAACCCCGTTTACACATTAAGTAAAGCCAGTAATAGATATTTTGAAAGCACTTTACTTTACTTTTTTTTTTATTGCAACTATCTCTAGAAAATACTATAAACTAGCGACACAACTACAGTGATTAAAACATTGAATCTTTTTATTGTAAAAGAAAATTTTATTTTATATAATTTTCTCTGCAAAATTAATTTTATCAAACATGATAGCTGAATACAGAACCAATCTGAGATATATTTCTACTAGACCATTTGGCACCCTTTTTTCCCAGTAAACAATTTGGAACAGTGTCCTGTTATATCACTATTGCACATCGATTATAGTTTGCATCAACAGTGATTTCGTCATTTGTAGGCGATAAAATAGATATGTATACATTTATATGAATAACTGTAAGAAACTGAACCGAAAATGAACTCTTTCATGACAAAAAAATCATACGCATTTTCAATATGAAGTCAAAGTGACTCCTAAATGTTTACTAGATTTAATCCAGTGAGTGCCCTCTTTTACCAGATTGACACTGGCTGAATAGATTTAAAGTAGATTCTATTTCTCTACCAATGTCACCGTCATATCTCTACGTTATTTGAAATTACACTACTCAAACGTTGGCCGGATTCGTTATTACGCCCTTTGTATATGTAGACATACATTTTCTGTCCATTAAAATTTAAATCATTAGTTTATCATTTACACATTACGAGATATAAGTGCAACAAATGTTATCATTTTTTAGTCTCTAGAATTTTAGTACAGACCTCTGCTCATCCTGTTTAAATGAATGGAAGCATTCACGTAAAAAATAACACAGATTGTTGATTGAAATATATATCAAAATTTTATTATTAGCATGTAGTATATATTTCTAACTAACAAGTACATTTTCAATTTACAAATGCTCGTGCAGTAAGTTCATTAAGTAATGAGGTATATTATGTAGCGAATTTATCGCCGTGTGCTACCTTACCGAAACTATATTTGAAACGGTCCTTTCTATCATACACGCGGGATAGCTAGACAGTTGATCGCGTTACTGAAGTGATTAATCTTTATATTATTATACAGTGATTTATTTTTATTTCCCGTTTTCATAATAGATTGCACTAGTAGTCTGCAATGGGATACTTAAATAAAGGAAATGATTTGTAAAAGCAATTGAAACAATACATAAATAAAAGAAAACATATAAGAACTTAAAAAGAAAAATTTAAATGATGAATTTCTATTATATTTATCATCGCCCTATACCATAAGATAACTGTTTACATCTTTTTATTGTTGTCTTGAATACAAGTTAAACAAGCACTCTAATTTTATATTTCAAAATAAGTTGAACACGCTTTTTAAGATCTCTTTGGAGTCTGTATTCAGAATTGTGGACCCTCTTTGAGATGGATGTTATAAATATCTTAACACTCAATATCTGACATGTTTTTGACATTCAAATCACATCTCCATGTCATTTCATTTGACCACCCACACCGATTGACATTTTAATCCAGTTTGTTGTAACCCATTCTGGAGCTATAACACTGAGTGGCAACTTACAAGTACCGTAACTGTTTGGGTTGCAACAGGGACGAATTGGAAACCAGGAACTTTAATTATTTGTAACAACTTTGTTTCAATATATTATTTCTATAGAAATATCCACTTCTAGACGTGATACCATCATTTTTGGTAATAATTTTTAGTTGTTTAAATGGTAAGGATCAGCCATTTCATCCTTGCGTGTGACGTAGTAATGGATGGCCCATTTAATTGTAGAAAATATTAACAATAAAAGAGTTATACTCATAACTCTTGGAGAATTGGAAGAATTGGAGAGACAATACAGAAAGTTCACAAGCGTGTTTGTCCACTTAAATCTTGACAGTGCAAAGCAAAGTAACCTCATTCTATTTTATTCAGTGTAGATTTGCCAAAATTCCATTGTGTTAAATTTACCAAAAGGCCTATTCCATCTATTTTAAATTTCAATGCCTAAGTTGGGCACGTTCCTCGCTTGGTCTAACTTGAGGAATACTAGTACACAATCTAATTCTATGACAATTCGGAGAATAGCCCTGAAAATGTATGGTGCTGAAGCGTTATGCCTATACTCATCCATTGGGCAAGTAAAATATTTATAACTTGGTCGTGAGATTGCCTACAGTCACCATCAGAGATGTGCACAAATAGTTTTCAAATGTATTTAAATACAAAATACAGACCAGACTCCCAGACGAATTTCTTTGCAAAATATGCAGACTGTAAACTGTTTACAAACGAAACTCCTCTGGGAGCTTGATCTATTTTGTATTTAAATAATTTTGAAAACTATTGGTGCATATCTCTGGTCACCATCGATTCAGATCTTGGTGGAAGCAGATTGTCTTTAGAGTATTTCCATATTCCGCATGGTCTAAGAAAATATATAGAGACACGCATAGCTCCGACAATAATTTCTTCATAAAAAATTGTTAGCCTTGTTCGTTTTACCCAAGGCATTTTCATATCTTTTTAAGGTATAGCAAATTATTACCATCTACAGTCAAAGTATAATTTGAAAACCGAGTAGATTTCAGGTAATGGCCGAAAATTTTGATATGTACCTTTTTGCAGTTGAATGTATCAATTTATGATTCGGCGATTCGTTTAATGGAGTTGCTCCTCGCAGGAAAGCGTGCTTCTATACTATCAAATATTACTTACAATTACTAGTTAAATTATAAACACAAAATAACATGGGTTTATTTAGACAACGTTGACAAACTCTGGTCCAGAAGATGCTTGTTGAAAGGAGAAGTCATGACATTGACTTTGTTCGACTCTGTCTTTCAAATCTCAGAGACATTTTAAGACATCTACTGTGGCTCTGGCTATGTCTGTGGCTGTGTAGATGGCTGTAGCTACGGTAGTGGCTATAAAGGGAACACGTTTATCTGCCAGAGCAATCCACAGCAGTAGCTAAACTTGTCTAACATGGTAAAGCCATTATAGCCATATGAAACGTTGAAATGGTTAAAACGTATGTGGAACTGTACGACTGTACGAGTGTAGATGTTGAACGTTTAGTAGCTCTAAAAAAGATAAGAATGATTTAACGTTCATCCTTTTCACTGACAAAACGAAAATAAAAAACCTATTATGATATAAAAAAATAAAACAACATTTTGTTCATTTTATAACTTCAGAATTCATTTCTTGGTTCACTTACATATTTTTTAATGGAAATATTAGTGAGGGAAAGTGGAGTATCTCCTTCTACTTCTGGATTTAGACGCTTTTAGATGCCACGTGTAATGACAAAAGATTTGGATAAAATGTTTTTGTAAAATGAGTGTTTTAAAAAATTGAAAAAGAAATTAAACTTAGACATTGCGTCCAATGGGTCGTGGTCGAAATATACGCATTTTCACAAGCATGAAGCAACCAAATGCTAGCGATGCTGGCAGTAACACATTTATACGACTAAACGAATATAGGCTTTCATTCTCTTCTACATTTCATTCCAGTGACCTAAAACTGCACATAAATAATCCTTGAGCACGTCTACATTGCTACAACAATTTTGGCCTAAGATTTGAACTCAAACCCTACAAACAATTTGTCGCATCTTGGCAATCTCGTATCAGAGATCGGTTAGACAGTAGTCAAACAGTGTTCGGGAGAACATATGTGGTATTACTGGGTAGTACCACAACTTGAACCTCGGCAAACCTCGTTTGGAAAGTATTAGGAAGGCAATCAGAGGGGGTACGGAGCGTTCCGGCCGGTGCAGATATGCTGTTCAAAGCTTCATGTAATGTCTCACTAATGTCTAATAGGATTCCAATTACCATTCAGAGTGATACGATTCGCATCCAATTGGATTCCGATCAAAATTGTTTGTAGGGGAGAAGCAAGAAATAAAACGTCATCACTGATTTTTAACTTCTTCAAAGCTCTAATATAACAATAAACTGACATTGACATTTTAATTGAGTTTGTTATTAGAAATATAAACATTAAAATCCACCTGTTATGCTTTATTTTATTATTCACCTACTCGTACCAATGTATTGGTAGAAGCCAATCAATTAATTATGTTTTCTAATGATTATTGTTTACATTAAAATGTTATGACAGGTTGTAATTATTAATTTACTTATAATAATTAAAATATATAAATATTAATATAAAATTATACAATTTTACATAACACATATCTATGTAAAATAATACAGTGTGTAATAATTATATAGAGATAGTAATTAATATTTATAAGGTTAAAGGAAAACGCAAAACAGGCTTTGCTTAGTGAAATACGTAGAAAGAATATTGAAATCGTTATAATTGTATAATATAGACCTTATAAAATTACAACTAGGTAATTTACATTAATTAAATATAATCTATAATTAGTTTAAAGAGATTACGAGTCATTCGGAGATAATTATACACCGTGCATGCAATATATAGTTAAATTAACATACTGCCCCGGATCTTAAGTTCTCTTGGGGAGCGGCAGAAACTTAAAACCGTTGTCATAGCCCAGTTCAATTACATCTAGTGAGGCCGATACCTTTTTTTAGCGTGCACAAATTTTAGGTCCAGTACAAAATCAATTGTATCTAGTCAACCCGTTTGGCGTGCCATTAATTTTAAGTTATACCTTGTATGTGCCTTGTATCTCTATTAGTTGGTTCTACATATGGTGAATCTTTTAAACGTTAATTTGTCGGGCACTGTAACTGTGCGATCTCTTGATGCGGAGCTATATATACAGTCTACATGTTATTTGTAATACTGGGCACTATTTAATAAAACTTAATCTTTCTTTTCCAGATTTAAATCTATGGGTGTTCAAAATATTGATTGAGAACGTCTTTTGGTGAGTTTTTTACAATTTCTATTTTCCTGTAAACCCATACTTTTTTAGGTAGCTCCTTTATCGTACATACTTCTACTTTATGTCGTTCGTCACGACAGTGGTGACACACATCCTTGTATTTAATTATATTTGTTTATTTCTTTATACACTTTCGTTGAAATTTTAATACCATTTTTTACGCATCTACCTCTAATATTGAAATAATCCAAAGATTCTAATCTATAATGCTAAGGATTGTCACGTTTGTACCTAATATCAAAATACATCGGGATCTGGATATACTTAGAGTTGATGAAGAAATAGTGCTTAGAATCAAAGCTTACAAAGAGAGAATACTTGAACATCCAAACAATTTGGCCAGCTGTCTAATGTCCAATAATTCGGTAGTTGTGCAGACTTAAAAAGAAAGTACCTCAGGACCTATTAACTAACTAATCAGAATCTAGAATTTATTGCAATTGAGGGATAAGTCGATGGGCAAATCTCGCGCAATACACTTAATTTTTATTTTTACATACCTATCATTGAATGTCCTATAAACAGGACATATTGCACCAGCCTCTAGTAATAAAATTTAAAAAAATTAAAAAATTTACGCGTTGTAAATTAAGAGTGGTCAGCATTTTTTTCGCCGTAGACTAGTTTTAGTTACGCCACTGACTGTGCTCCACTATACTCGTATACAATAATACATCCGAGGTAGTAAAATAATAATAAACGAGATCACTAAGTATCTGCTTATTTGTGTAAATGTTTCATAAAATATCATCTGGAACAGTTTTAACTTAAAGCACTACAATTTATTTAACAAGTCAAAAATGATCAAAGCAAACGACATGTTTCAAGTTATTTATTGTCCTACTTTAAATGCCAGTTCATGTGACGAAAAGTTAAGGGCCCACGTGGGTGGTAGAGTAAATATTCTTTCATCAGAAACAGATACCCCAAACACCAAAACACTAAAAACTAAAAGAACTTTTATTTAGTAAAAAAAAAAAAAAAAAACTCTTTGATAAAATGATATTTATATCCTTAGTTTGTTGAAAGGTTGTAATTTTAAAAATGGAAACCAGATTGTACTTGGTACGGTCTGACAGTAATTAATGGTCTTAACCAGTAATTAGTATGCTGTAGGTTGTCTATATATCAATAAAGATGTATTAATCAACCATTATAAAATGTTGTATAAATGAATAAATTGTAAAAGATATTTTGTAAGAATCTTAATATTATTCATTTATGCGAAAGAAGAAAATCGTTATTGGAAACCTAATAAATAACAGGCATATGTGACGTCACTATATAAATGTGAATAATGTGAGCGACTTCAGGATGTTTACAGGTGGGGAGAAAACAAATATAATGTAATTATTCATTACACCCAGTGAAAATTTTATCTATTGTAATTATATTCGTTACTTGAACGCACACTTGTTAATCTTGTTAACATGGTGTGTGTGTACATACAACACAGGCTACAACAAATGAATGTAGATTTAATGACTCTGATCGTTTGATACGCACAATGCATACTTTGTTTGTTTTTGTATCTAATATAATTATATTAATCATAAAACATATTAACATGATTTCCGCATTATATTCTTATCAGGGCATCATTATTTGCATAATTTTCAACGGTTATATTTAAAATAAAAAAATGGAAGTGCAATAGATACTTATTTTCTGTCTTAAAATCGCAGTGCTCTAATTTATACCGTTCCAATATAGTAATGGCTTGACAAGTGTTATTCGGACTCAGTATTTTTTAATTGTTTTGAAAATTACAAAAGTAGCGTCAATGATATCACTGTCATAAAATTTGAACACTTATCGTTTAAAGGTTGGTACTAAAAATCATATGGACTTGTCAAGATGTCATCCTACGAACTTCTATATATAATCTTCTATATAATTCAGAATAAACGTCTGTGTCAACCGAAATACTACTGCACTTAACTATCAACCAGTTTAAACCATTTACGCACTTTTAAGCTACATTCTCACTTACTATTTTAGTTTCAATTATTTAGTTATATAGTTAGTGTGCATGCGTCATGCATTAGTAATATACTTTATTTAATATTTATCTTTATTTAATATATATTAGTTAGCTTTCCATGTATTTGACAACTCTAAAGCGCCATTCCCACTTACTGAGTTTTAGTGTTAATTTAAGGTTTTAACCTAAAATGTAAATTTCAGTTTGTGAAATATGCAGAAATAAAATTAATTATATTAATTGTATTTAATATTAAATTAATTAATGAATTTATTATAAACTTATATAATTTATTATATACTTAATTTATATTAAAAAAAGATAGTAATTATTACAAAATAATGTATATTACTGGCGTGACACATGAATTCACAAGTTCAAAATTACATAGAAGGTTAAAACCTTAAATTAAAACTAAAAACAGTGAGTGGGAATGAGGCTTAAGTATACGCTGTAAAACTCTAAATAGTAAACAATACTTTATTTCAAAATGTATTTTGTATTTTTAAAAATACATATTTTCCAAACTCATCAAAGAGTTGCTTAACACACGGAAATGTGATTGGTGTATATTCACGTATATACAAGTATAAATTATTTACTTAATTTCTTATATTCTAATCTTATTTATTAAAGAGAGTGTATCGTTAATTTTCTCATGTACTCTGTATACGAGTACAAATAAGTTTGTAAATAATTCAAATCGGGTCGACTCTTAAAACAGAGAACGGTTGAAACTTCTTTATATTTTTGTGAATACACTCATAATAATTATAAATATTTAAACAATTAATTACAATCCTTCAGGCTACGTCCTACAGGCTACGGGGTACAGGCTACGCGTCTACGGGACTACGAACGCCGTTGTATACATTACGAGTTTACCTTCATATATAATTAGTAACAAGAAAATAATTCATTTACTTTTACAAGATTTCTCTTTGCATTTTACATCTATATTTATGCCGTGATATTTTATGGAAGTTGTAATAATTATATATTCTGTTGAACTGCTTCATAAAACATCTGAATCACAATTAATTGAGGACTTTAATTTAAGAGTCAGCCATTTTTCACCAACGTCAACAAAATATATAGCAGCCTTGTGAATTTATGTGAAACTTTATTTGAGAAATGTTATATGGCTATACGTATTTATACAGGGTGATTCAGTAATTTGAAACACGTTGATTTAGAAACATATTTTCGAGAATATCACCTAATTTGGATGACAGGTATCCAATGGATTTGTTGTTCCGTCACAATACTCTCTTGTATTTCTCCGAAATAAATAACAAATAAAAATAAACTTAACAAAACTTACAAACTATACTTAAACTATCACTAATTCGTTCTGTCTTCTTCCCAATTTCTTCAGCCCTTCACTTTCTTCCTGTGTCCTGTCCTACATCTCTTTCCTGCGTCGCTGTCTTCAACCGTTCCCTCATTCCTTTCATCCCCTCCGTGTTTTGGTAAATATTCCTTAAGTCTTTCTCTTTCATCTTCCGCTCATTGACTCCCACAATTCTTTCTCTTAATTGTGATAATGGTTTGTAAAATGTGAACCTTAACTTTTCAGACTATCCAATTTACATAGCTTTTGAGCAGTGGTGCTTGTGGTTATAAGCTGTATAGAATATTACTAATTAGTTCTTAAATATTACTCAGTTTTGAAGAGGTTACCTTTTTTAATTTAAAATTTGAGGTGATTTTAACATTGGCGTTAATTGAACAAAAAGAAACTGATTACTTAATTTAAACAAACTCCACATCCTAGAAAACAATTGAGGGAAGCGTCCTGTTTTGTGACGTTTCTATCACTGTTACACTTCAATTATAGTTCGCATCAACTTTATCTTCATTTGTATTCCAACAAGTGGAGTGCTTTTGCAAATACAGTAAATAAAATCTTTCATCTTTAAAAATCATACGCTTCTTTAAAATGATGGCAAAGTGACTAAAAAATGTTTACTGGGATGGTTGCCCAATTTATTGTGCTCTATGAAAATAAAACCTGTCACTACTGTGAGTCATATTTTTCCAAAAAGGACTATTTCGGCTTAATTTCTCAGAATCTGCAGAAATGTGGTTTCAATAATTTTGTAACTACCTTAAATAGCTACCGAGGTATCTACCTTACAATGTCATATTAATAAATTACCATAATAAATAAATGAAAATTGATTAAATGAATGTAATGTGTTCTACTAGACTTACTACATCCATTATATTTATTACTTTAAGTCACATAGACAATAATGTACAAGTCTGTTATAATTAAGATAGCTTAATTAAATATTAGTTTACTGATGTGATTATTTAATGCTCATTTAAAGTCGAAAACAGCTCCAAGGTGTTTTCATTATAAAGGTGTGAGACGGTTCAAGGCACCTTTAAGTAAAACCCATTCCAACCGAACGAATTAATTAGCGTGGCATTCGGGCTCGGTTAGCGTTATGAATTGTATTATTCCCTGGAGATGAAACGCTGTGTTTTACGTCGCTGATTTATTATATCCCCTTATAACGAATTGCAGTAAACGTTGTACGCGCGTAAACATATACGTACAAATACAAATTTGTTTCAATACTTAAGAAATTACTCACCTAAAAGCTTTCTGAATTTCTGATTCATTTGTATTCAACTTCTTACAGATTTTATTCTCAATTGTCGTCTTCTGACTTGACGCTGTCTTACAAAGCACCAAATATGTCTATATCCAGTTGTCAAAAGCTACGTAAGCTATTATTGAAAGTAAAATTGTCTCAGATTCAATTCGCTCCGGTATAAACATGTTGGAAGGGTCAAACTTTACAAGAGTAATGTTTGTTGCTATCAAATCAGGTGTGGTGTGTCTCTATAAAAGATTGGTGTTAATTATAATAGTTTTTTGTTTATTGTCTGTATATTAGGCGTTGTGTTTCTCCATAATATTTTTGTAGAGAATATATTGGTGTGTGGAGTTTTTTTGCCATTAAATCAGGCGTAGCGGTTCTCCAAAGCGTTTATTTTCGAAATACATTATTCCAGAATATTTCGACGTATTGTGCAGTAAGAAGTGTGACTCTGGGCAAGAGGAGTCTGACATTTTTAGGTTAAGACGCTTAAAGTATTAGGACATCTATGTATTAAAATCTGTACCTATATTAAGTTGTGTCATATAAATTAGCAACGTTGTGTGAAGTTACTCCAACTTGCTCAATTCGTTTCGTTAGTTGGATTCTGACAGGTGAAGTGGTTTCGCCATTTGTAGTAGGATAAACTGAATGGTGTGCAAACTCTTTCATGACAAAGACTCAAAGATTGTAATAAATAAGATTTCGAATGAAGTAAATTGTTAATTGAGATATTAAAATAAATAAAATGGATTACAATTTTCTAAAAGAATCCTTTTTAGTTACTTTGAACACACGTGTAATGTTATGGTAATTGGAAGTTTCAACGCAAGCGAGGGAATGGATGAGTTATTGCCGTAATAAAAGTAAATTACAAATCGTATATTACCCGCGCCTTGGCCCGGCAATTAGCCTGACATGTGCACGAATGTCAATAGCCATGCATTGTGCAAAACTTCGTTTCTGTGTTGTTCACTTCACATCTCCTCTCCGCCCCGTACGAGTGTAATGTATATCATATTGGATCTTTCAGGTCTCAGGTATAAGTACTCGTACATACCTGCCTGCCTCCAGGTGTTTTATTATATATTGTGAATAACCAAACCTGTGATGTGCCAATTTACCATGTATATCATTAAGTTGCTTAAAGTCCGACAAACACAGAGTAATTTTAAAGAAGCTTTGTTTCGGTTGTGGAGTATACCTCAAATATTAATTTTTCACACTCTTTCCTTTTAAGAATTGCCATCTCTGTTACACAAAAGTGTACAACTGGTTTGCGCAGGATAAATAAAACAGATTTTTATTCAATAGGCTTTAATATTAACTTAGTCAAATATATGACAAAAATTTCATGTCAGAAAAAAGTAATAAGCGAGAAGAATATTGTGCAGTTATTAAAGGAAGGCAGTGAATGGAAGAGGTGGATGGCGACAATAGAAAAAAGGAACGAGGAAAGAGAAGGAACGTCAGAGCAGAAGTGATGTCTAATAAAACCATGCGAACACCTAGTTGTCATTCCAAACCACAAAGTGAATGTGGAGGGAATATTTTTCCTGGTATTAACTCAATGGTCGGACGAAAGAAACAGAGTGATAAACGTAAAAGGCGGGAGAAGTGAAAATGAAGACAGAAGGGAAGAAGTATAGTGAAAATGTAATAGAGGGCTTGTCGAGAGGAGACAAAGAAGACAAGAGGTGAGGAAACGGTGAGAATGAAGGGAGAGGGTCAAGAGAAAAAGAAACAGAAAGTACTTTTGGAAACAGAAAGGTCTAGAATAGTTTAAGTTTAATTTCAAGTTGAAGTTCTATGAAATGTATTAAAAATTAGGTTGTAAAGCCGAAAGGCACGCAATTAATATAATATAAATATAATATAACATATGACTTGATTTTATATATGGTTTGATTTCCAATACACCTTACAATATTTTATAAATATAATAAAAAACCTGATCAGTTGGTATAACTTAGTTCAATGTTACAAAAATATCTTAATATGCTTTAATAAATGCTGGTAAATGTTATGTTTTAATTTCCTATAAATATAAATTAGTTTAAATGGTTACTAGAGTAGTATGAGTAGATTCCCGTTCATCCCCTCCATTTTACAACATGTTCATTAAGTGTTTGATTACCAAGTTTATGTTATTTATGGGATTCAATAGGTGTTCTGTTTGTAACTTTATTAAAAAATATCTATCAGACTGTAAGAGAGACGGCGGCCTATACATTTTCATTCGACCACACAGTAGACTAAATACTAGACCAGTGGCTGTTAAACTGTGAAGCAAAATTAACATCGATAGCACAAGAAATATGCCTTAAATTTTATCTATGTTTGTTTAATTTTTGATAATAATAGAAAATTTATTTGTACATGAAATTTATATAATAAACTGAAAAAAATTGTTGGAAACCTTACTAATTTTAACAGCTTTGTAAGGTTATAGGTTTGAGAGTCGCTGGTTTAGACAACTCAGCGCGAAGTATAGGGCAATAGTGAATTCTCTATAACGTAACAAAGTATAAGGTCTAACTGTTGACATATAAATTACCCAAATTGACGGTGAGAAACACCGTCCATTTAGCTGCCAAACGTCTCATCTCGGTTGTCGCCTTAATTACGAGATACCACAATCCGTGAGTCATAAGTTATGTGCACCTCAGATCTGAATACTAATATAAATCTACACGGATGTTTGATATTATGTACAACCGCCCACTGTTATGCAAAGCTTCAATTTCAATACAACGAGACCCGTGATTGCGTTGCGGTGTGACCATGTTCATCTGCCCACGCTTTCATGAACTAGAACTTAGCTGAGGGCCCTATCTTAATTAAATACTCGTTCAACCGAGATATCGATTCATCATGTTTCCATTTGCATATCATGTCGACATCCTAATTATCTACCGTCGAAAGTTATAAATTAGTTAAATGCCGATAGGGCAATGGTACAGTGTCTGTTATTCTCGTACGTAGCAAAGCATAAATACGGATAAATCGAATTGAGCTCAAGTTCACCGTAGGTGTAAGAAATACATCTCAAAATATTTTGACAATCTGGATTCGTAAATCAAGTTGTACCATATTGTGAGTGAATTAAAGTAAAACACAAAAACAGGGTCGTTCTTTAGCTTTTCCAGATATTAACTACTTTAAAATAATGATTTCAACTATTAACTATAAAAATCTACTACAGTTTTACCCTACTAATTTTTATTTTAGCTAAATTAGCAGTTTATATACTCTCACTAAAAATCAATTACAAATTTTTTCAGTTTTCTTCTTAAGTAGTGCTTTATAAATTATAATTTGGAAAACATCTTGTGGGGAACCACAAGTTACAAAGACGTCGCATAAAGATTTTAATTATTATATGGCTCAAATTATATTTTGCCCCATTTACGGTGGCCCTGCACAAAAGCCTAAATAGGATCCAAAGCCAAATTACTCCCCCATTTTTAATTCAGTAGTGAATTGATTAACCTTAGGCTTAGCTCTTTTCTTGGCAACCTCTTTTAAAATGTGCCAGTTAATTCATGCAACTATTTTACGTTACTTGTAGTGAGGATAGACGAACCCGATAAAAATGCATTTTTGAACGTTCTGTGTGCAAGACGTATATCACTGTCACCATTTGCCATTCCTCGTCGGTATTTCGGTCGCGACCTGGGGGATTAGGGCCCGTATTCAGGAGTACAAACTTCACACTCTCATAAATTATTTAAAACACAATTTTCCAATGCCACTCTGTATATCTGGAATGACACGAAAGATTCATGTGGTCGTAAATCTTGACTAGTTGAGGTTGAAGTTAATACTCTTCTAAAAATAACAGACTTTACTTTGGCTTATATATTTTGAATGGATTACATTTAGAAAAGTAAATTTTAATTAATCGTTTTGTTAATCCGGTCTGAATTCGAATGAAACGGAAAAATAAATTGTTTCGCGTATAAAACTGCCACTTGTCTGTTAGAGAGAGATTAAACCGATTTAGTGTTTTTAGAGCAAGTAAAGTAAAGTACATTTCTTTCCGGTTTAGCCCTTCGCTTTTATCGCTATCATGTTTCTTGTGGAACTAAATTTACTCGTACTACAGTCTCCAACAAGCAGGACCGTGTTGGAAACTGTTAAATATAAAATTGTAAAGAACATGCAAAAACATATTGGCCGTGCTAGCACAACACCCATCAGCTATGCAAAAATTATGAAGCTTTCTAGAAAAAAAAGTTGTGCCATGCATTTGGGAAGAAGTTGTCTTGATGGGCAACTGTATCTCTCATTTGACGGAAGTTGACAACCCTGTTTTTAAACGACGTTGCTACAACTGCTAACAGTTGAATGATGGTTCTCACAGCTTTGATGTCTACATTTCCCAAAGTAATTGCTCATAAAATGCTTGCACAACCATTGTGAAGTAAGTCACATTAAGTATTTGCTAAAGTCATACCAGAGTATTCACTGCACTTTACTTAAGCATGCAATTCTCTGAAATATCCCATTACATAAGAGCATGCTGCAGTGTTTCACTAATCAGTCCGATTCACATGCAGGTGGCGCTGCTGGTAATAGTAGTCATAGTTCGCTTGTTAGCTGGTTATAATCCAAGCATTCGCACTCTTCTTCTTCAAAGTTGAGCTTTCAAGTTAATCTCACCAATTCAACCCCTTTATGTACCTCTCGCTCTTCTCACCCTCACCATTACCCTCTTAAACAAAACCTAAAGCTACAATGAAACTGCTCTACTGTTTCCATCGCGATGTGCGAATGTTTCGTCACTGGGGGCGCGACAAGGCACGAGAACATTACAAGAAGTCATTACGTTCATTTAAATCCCTTTTGAAGTATATTGCTATGAGCAGGGACGTAAACGGGCAGGGGGAGAAAACGGGGGTGTTTACTCGTAATAGCATTATTATATTCTGATTCTTGATAAATGAAATTTTGATAGAGAACGACGGAAGCAAATCCCTGAATGGTAGGGTTTCACATCCACTTGAATACAGCTTTAGTAGAATTTATAGTGAATGAGATTGTAACACTACGTTTACATGCACGGGAATACTGTATAAAACCAAAGGATATTGATATATAAGGGATGGCTTCAGGGCGATCACCCCTTAAAATTCCCCTGTTAAAACAGATTAGGCAAGTTGTGTTATTAACAATGGTGTATCTGGAACTCTTGCAACTCTATTGAAAACATTTTCTAGGCCCACCTGCAGTGTCGGATTATAATGTTATAGGCGCATGGATTACATGCCTATAACAAGCCTATTTCTTTACTTCTTCTCAAATGACCCTTGTTTTTGTTCTCACGTCAAATTGAATTACATCTAATTACAATTACTTTTTCGTCGAAGCCTCTCCATCTGTTTGAGGTGTTTAATCCCTTTCTATAATCCCTGTATCTATAGATACAGTGTGGAAAAAGAAATGTCTTTGAATTCTGTGCGAAATGTTTTTCGAACTTATATCTCGTAAATTATAAATGATACCCTAATGACTAAAATTTCAGTGCTGGATGGTTTATATCTGTATCTAAATGAGCTGAGTAGTGGGCTATACAGTGGTGAAATTGGGATGTGAGGTACCACCTGATAAGAATTCCTCCCGCTGAATTTACACAATTAGGGATCTCTTCAAAGTTAGTGCTCCAAACTGCAGTATATCCTATTTAGGGGTTATAGGGATGTATAGAACAACCCGTGTAAAAGACTCCCCTAATTTAAATTCAAATCACTTTAAGTGTACATATCAATCGTCGAGTTCATTAGTGAGACAACTCATCATTTTTAGTTTTGTGTAAACGTTACGTTTGTATTAAAGCGTTATAAGTTTATCTGCATTATAATTTTATTTGATTGTATTTATGAGTTGTGTGAGTATTGATTCATATAGAGGTTACACTTTTACACATAAATAACATACCCGGATTTGGAGGTGTAGAGGCCCTGCGGCAACAAAGGAGCGGATGCCCCTAATTATTTTTCGAATAAAAAGAACAAATTTTTTTCCGTCAACTCTTACAAAAATTTATTGCTTTTATCCCTATTGTGGGGGCCCTTCTCTTGTGGAAGCCCCGCCTGCTCTTAACTCAAATTCTCAATTCTCAAATTCAATTTTTCAAAGTTGTCTCACTAATGAACTGGACAAGCAATATCTCCAATAAAACACCGTTATTACACTTTATGGACAACTGCATATATTTCACATAAAAACATATTCGACACTGACAATCGATATTCGTTTTGATCATTTTAGTGTTTCGGAAATCTTCGTTTATTATTTGCCCTGTGACTCTGTCCAATGTCCGTTCCAACTTCCAACTTCTAGTGGGGGTCCTTTAGTATAAAATACGTTGTAATGTGTAATAGACATCGCGTCGTATCGTGTCGTTCGCTATACGACTATATTGCACGTTTTAGAAGTTTATCTTCCGGCAATTCGTTGGGGCGATGAGGCGGATCACGTTTCTTGGCCCATTTCATTTCTTTCTTCTTTATTATATTGCTTCCGCTGTCGGGCTACACTCATATCTCATCGAAATGCGTATGAGTCTGTCTTATATGGATCGGTGAATGGCCCTTATATCGAGTTCTGTAACGTTCATACATTTATCAAGTGTACTAGCGCTAGAACAAGCCTTAATTTATACGTATGTGCATGTCTCATGCCTTATACGACGCGTAATAAAACACAGAGTGGCATCGACTGTGTGCGAAGTATGGGGATAATTCGTCTAGTTGATGGGCGGCTGTCAGCACAGGGGCGGGGTTGTCAGCCTGTCAGTCTGGCATGTTAGACACGCCTGTGTCTCACTGTCTCACACTAGACAGGGGCGGTAAAACATTTAGGCAAAGGGACAATTATCAAAAGCGTTCACACGGAAAATATAGGTCTTCATAGAGCTAGACCAAACTCGGGATCACATTGCTAAGCATTCTCTAACTATTAATTATCTCTCTTATAAAGATCTTTTCGAAAGTAATAAACCCCTGTTTAAATTTAACAGTAATTTACAAAGATTTTACGTGAAGTTTATCAAGAATCATCTGGCGCCTTTCTTAATTACCCAGCCACCTGCATACTGATTACTGATCTTGTAACATGTAATCAATTTAAGCAATTTAATCATGTGCGTGATACCTCCGCTATGCTGTCGCTGTCTCGCTGAATAGCTGTCAAACTAGTGATGACAAAAACCTGACTTTATCAGAGCTTAATTTGCGCTAGTGTTGGTGTTACATGTTTCCGTAGTATTGAAAGCTTTATTGTTTACGAGTTTTACTTAAAATCAATTAATTTGTTAATTAGTGTTTTCTTCAATTAATTATTATTTCGTATTACTTAACAGTCTATAAAATGTAATATAAGTTTAACAGGAGTATATTTAAAATTGGTATTAATATAAGACAATGTCTCCAGTTTCATTAAGAGTTGTAAATTTTAAATAAACTTATGTGCTGCTTCAGAAATAGCATAAATAATTACATCGTTTAACTTAAATCATACCTAAAGTTTAAAGAAACGACATTTAAAGTTTATTATTTACCATAAATTGTCAATTCCTTTTTATCTAATTTTATTATAACCTCACAATATGCACTTTCGTCGACTCCAAATATTAACTGTTTTGGCCGTTTATTCCTACAGTGACATCTATTGCGTTCATGAGTATATGTTTTCACTGTTTTACCGACAGATGAGCTTTGTTCCAACTAAAGAAATATAATTTCTTTACATTAATATTTCTTTTTTGATTATTTTAGGGTTTTTTCACATTTGCAACAAGATTTCAATTCTAAAAAAATTCTAAGACTTTTGGCGTCTCCGGATTTTCCCCTGAACTTCCTGGAAACCCGTATTTTTGGAAAAACTGGAAAAAAAGTGGACCCTTTTTTGCTGTATAACTTTGTATTCGTAAAAGAAAGAAAGGTGAAATTTTGCACGTGTATTACGTTATTGAATGCGAACATATTTCAAAATTTAGAAATTCAAAATTTTATAAAAGGTGCGCCGAGAAAATTAGGGAGCCCGGTAGGAAACTTTGAAGAAAGCTCAAATTTTTGATTTTGTAATAATTGAATATCATTTCATTCATTGAATTATCATTTATTTGGGGGCACGGGGGCGGTTCTTCCCGATGGTAAAAATTGTGCTATAAATTTGAAATTTTGCATATGGACTAACTTTGGTACCTAATTTAGAAATCTAAGAAAAAATTCTCAAATTTTAAAAAAAAGTTTGTCAAATAACGAATAAATTGAAAATAGTTTTTTATTTTGTTGAAAAAAATATATTTTTTATATGAAAAATTATTTGTTTTTATATGTAAAATTTATAAAGAACAAGTAAAATATTTCAATTTAAAAATGGAGCTAAAATTTGAAATGAAATTCAATTCACACACAAAGTTTAGTTTCATATAAAACAGCAAAGTCTAAACGAATAAGTTAATGATAACCTTTTCATAAATTTGCTGCTATCCAATCGTTATTGTTAAAAATTCCGAAAAGTTTAAAAATATATTTATTTATATTTCTAAATAAAAATATGTTTAATAAAAAAATAGAATAAAACACTGCTATCGAAAATGTTGTCTTTATCTCAAATTAAACTCAGTTTACATCGCACTAAATCAAGTTGTTTTGGGCTGTCGCTCAAGGATTTGTTCATCACACTAACTGACTAACTGACTAACACCACCTCGTTAACGTAAATTTGACTAAATTCAAATGAGATAGGAGAAGACAGACAGACGATGGAAATGACGATAACGCTAATGAGTGTGGCGTGTATATATATATTGTTCTCGCTCTCTCCTTGTCTCTCTTTCTCTCATTATCTATTAGTGTTTTAGCTAATACTATTTATACATACTAGACCTGTGTGTGAACTTCGTAATCATTGTTTAAACAAAACTTGGTTAATTATAATGCGATTTTAATGACCCGTACCTAAGCGTTAATTTTAAATTTCATAGTTCTTTGAAATAAATTACGTGCAACATGAAAAATGATAGTAATTTAATGATTTTCTTATGTAGTTAACAACAGGTACAAAAAATAACAACTTAAAAAATATTGAGGACGGTAATGCAGCCGAGATCATTAAGAGAGTGACGTTTGCTGGCTAGGAGTTGACAGATATTAACTTCTATCATTTATTTTTATATTTACAATTATTCAATGTTTCTCGTCTAAATTAGTGTTATGTTTTATTAAACACATGTAGCTTGTACATGTCTCGTATACGTTCTTCATTCATTTTTGTATTGGATACCACCTTACGACAGTTACAATCTGATCTTCTCAAAATAAGTCCGTCCGCACACGGGCCGACTGATTGCAAACTAGTCGCGCAACGAAGTTTCTAAAGAAAACGAAAAACGAGCCATGTCGAGCAGTGTTTCGTGACTCTATAGATTTTTTTAGGTATGTGTATGTATATATTTAAATACTTTTGAATAGTATTTGTGCACATTTCTGCTCATGATGTCACCATCAATAGCATGAACGTCATTGCCCTGTGACCGAGAAGCACAGTCGCTCAAAACCAGTTTGAAATCAGTTTAGTGTTGTTCGTGCCGTGTGTTTTCTCTCACTCGTACACACATGCGTTCTCCCACTTACAACACAGTTGCATTCTCATTCGGTTCGGACAGATTCGGGGTCGCGTTTGCATCAGTTGACCCATGTGCGGACAGCCTAAAGCACAAGTAATGTTGCAAGCAACAGATCGTTGCAATATGATAGTCGTTCGACACTAATTGTTGGCAAATACACACTGTCCATCGCCATTATAACGACGTCCATATTTTATACTACTTATTACGAGAAATATGCTTTTCTGCGTGCAAGATATTCAATCAAAATATTCCCAATAAAAATCAGGAAGTATTGAGTCTTTAATTGGCTCTCTCTATTTATCCACTGGCAAAATATTGCTCTTTGTAGGTCAATCATCATTTTTTAGGTCGTAAAATATTGGCGGATTGCAACCACTAATCATTGCTGTAGTAAGACGTTGTATGTAGGCTGCAGATTTGCAACATTAAAAATGACAGCAATAAATAAGTGTCTTAAAGCATTTCAAGTATAATCTCATGCAATATTTCACTGCATAAATTATATGTTATTATACCTCCAAACCAAACCGTTCCGTACTGTGCCATAAGTACATAAACACATCATGTCGGTGTTATTATTTATGTGTTATAATTATTTATGATTTCACGATCCGCTTAACATGATATAACTTAAAGCATTATAGTCTAAAAGTACAAGTCAACAAATTGCGATCAAGTTTAACGCCCACAGGCAAAACCAGCAGAGTTTAAATAATTTTAAAAACAATAAAATATGATGATGTTTTAATTTTAAGTGTATTCTTGAAAAACTGTTAAATTGTGTTTTGCATTGAATCTTTCAAAAGTTTGGAATACGTCCTATGTCAGTGGCATCAAGTAACTTATTTATATCCTTCATATTTACTGCATCTCACATCGCCATCTTTCTACTGCTTCGCGGTAAGCTGCGTCTTCGTCGAGGTCTCCACGATGAAGGTTTTATGACAATCATTTAGCCCGGGGACATGCTGCGAGATGCGCATCTAATGCACTGTTTTACAGCTCTCTCGTATATAAAAATAACAGTGGTGTAAGCAGCTACTCACGGTAAATATTTCTACCAAAAAGAAGTTGATTGGGTTGTTAACCATGTCTTGTTTTCTAAAAAATTCTTCTATATATCTGTGGCTTGAAGGTTGTACAATAGAATGCTCATTAAGTTTTCATGTCAGAAAAAAGTAATGAGCGAAAAGAATATTGTGCAGTTATTAGAGGGAGGCAATGAAGGGAAGAGGTGGATGGCAGAAATAAAGAAAAGGAACGAGGAAAGAAAAGTAACGCCAGAGCAGAAGTGATTTAATCTGAAGTGACAAAGAGACAAGAGGTGAGGAAACGATGAAAATGAAGGAGGACTAGAGAAAATGAAGGGAGAGGGTCAAGAGAAGAAGAAGCAGAAAATTACTTTTGGAAATAGAAAGATCTAGAATAGTTTAATTTCAAGTTGAAGTTCTATGAAATGTATTAAGAATCTAGATTGTAAAGCCGAAAGGCAAACAATTAATAATAATATAATAATAATAATACAATATAGTGTAGCAGAACATTATTAGGGGCGATAAAAGGCTACGTACCCAGGAAGCCCGAGAAATCATAATAAAAAAAAAATAAAGTAGAGTGTCTGTTTCAACTTTGTCTAAAACACATATATGTTTGCATAAAATCTGATTACGGAAAACATGTTTTGAAAAATTGTAATATTTTGAGTGGTGCTTTTAGCTCCAAGCCAAATATATTTATAAAATTGGCTATTAGGACCACTAATATTTTAATAATTTACAATATTGTATGTATTATAACGTGATATTCTTTTCGTAATTTATCTTCTATGAAATGCCGTCTCTGTTATACAACAGAGTGTAAAAAAATAGCATACTAAAATGTCAATTCATAAAACTATGTTAAATTTATAAAACTGTTATGTTAAATATATATAAGAAATGTTTGATGGTAGCTATGACGAATAAAAGTCAAGATCAAATAACTAAACAAATTTCAGTTACTGTTTGCAGCTGTCTCTAGTAACACATTATGTTTTTATATTACGATTATATTATTGAATACCACAATATAAAACAAAAATTAAATAAAATCCACCATAAAATAATAGAGCAAAATTTAATTTATTCCTTTGCCCCACTAAAATTATTGAATAAGTTTTTTGTAGTTAAAAGTACCGGCTTAGACATTTACAATTTCTTTTATAGTAGTGGTGTTAATTATCCATCTAATTAATTAACTGTTACTAGTCAAGTAAATTCCTTAATTAATAATAATATCAAATTCAGTTTGTATAATACCTTACACCTTTACAATTAATATTAATTTAAAACAGTAGTTGTTTTAATTTAAAAAGAACATTCTCCACAAATGAAATATGTCTGTCGGTGAATAAATTAAACATTTCCTTGATAGATATTGTTTTCATTTTGTATAATTAATTAATTAATTATGACGTAACATTCGTGCTGACACGACCCACGTTTTATAATTTGATTTATCTTTCAATTCGACGTTTAATAATTTATTATTTATATTATTACACAAAGTTTTTGATTCTAGAATCAATATTTTTAAAGCCTCATTTAGGATATCGGTATAAAGCACTGTCCCCACTAAAGCATCGTCCAACATTTATGTTTCACTATATAGAAGTAATTGGAGGAATACAAACTTGTTATATCGACGTAGTAAGTCATTGGAGAATGAGATGTTGATCTGTCGTTAGTGGGAACGATGCTTAACCTCATTTATTAGACTCAACAGGATTATAAATCATTAATTTATTATAGCTACAGATCACAAATCTTAACTCTTGATATAAACGTATGTTAATGGCCACATAAAACAAGTTTTAGTATAATTTTATTAATTCTTCTCAGGTTAACAGATTTATATCTGTTAAAGAAATCGATAGAATAAAAATATGGTCAATCATTTATTTATAAAAAGAATAAAAAAAAAAAAAACAGAAAGTAGTTATACAAGAATTTAAGATTAGTTGTGACACGTTAAATGTTAACGTACTTTGTGCTAATGACTGTGATTCATGTCAATTAATGGGACATTTCTTACGGGACAACATAATAACCACTTATCAAGATAGACGTAAAACTGACAGTTCCAGCGCACAATATGAATAAATGTCTAATTTGACATAGAGTACAGTCAGTTGTAAGAGTATGTGAATTTAGGAAATAATCATTGCAATAAGTGCAGATTGATTATCGTTAAGGAAACCAACCCTCTTGTTTTCGAGATGTTGCTCCCGTTGTTGTACTTTTAACGTACAGACTAGTGCGACACTAATAAAACACTTACTTATGCTATTTTAAAAAATTCTAGATAGTACTTTTATGAAGTAAAAATGTTTCAATTCTTTGGCGTAACTTCTAAAAGGATTGCGACTTTGAATGTAATCTATAGCAAAAGGGTCCAGTATAATCTCAGGTTGTGTTAACTTTTTTTAGTTGTGTTTAGTAAATAAACAAATGTTATTGTAAATGGACAAATGGTAATCACGAGTTAGCAGAAACCTTGTTAAATAACTGAGTTTTGTTACTTTTCTATTTATTTTCTATTCATTAACAAAAGTCAGTTAAAAGGAAGAGATTATTATATGTTTCATCCAAATTTAAGTAAGAAAAGATGGTTTAGAAATGAGCCCGCAAAATTATATCAACTATAATCAGAATCCAAAGAAATCATTGCAAAACTCCAGCTCACCTGTACAAAATTATTATTAAATCTGACGATAGATGTCAATTTGGTGAAGAAGGAACTTTGGATCATAATATATTTGAATGCATAAATTATAGTTTAGAAAGATTAAAATTCAATAGTGAAATATTAGGTGTGATTAAAACTATTCCTGTTATTACTAAATTTTTGTTAAGTGATTCAAAATTAATTAGTGAATTATTTAAATATTTAAAAATTTGTAAAATTGAATTATGAATTATAAAAGATGTATTAAAAATGTTTGATGGTGGCTATGACAAATAAAAGTCAAGGCAAATAAATGTGGACGTGTTGTACAACTTTTTACAACAAATGTTGGATGTCGCATGTTTAAGTCGCACGTATGTGTACGATACTTAAAGTCTAGTTGCTGTCTAAAGCAAGTATTATAGAAACGCAGACAGTAATGCATTTATTTGAGTAAACATGCTGATACCTCTTTCCTTCCTTTCTCTTCTATCTTCTTTGCAAAATCCAATGCGTTGACTGCTTTTCGTGCTTATTTTAGCTTTAGTTTCTTAGATCTTGCTTAGGTAAATGTATTTCCTTTGCTTTATCAATTTGCTCGAGGTAAGTAGGATGTTTTTTCGCTAAGATATTTTTCTCCTTGTCTTGTTCTGTTTTGGATATAACTATTCAAGAGAAGAGTATGACTATGTCCTCATTATCCTCTCTGAAAGTCTGTTAGTTACACAATAATGTATCTGTGCATGCGGTTGTTGTTCGTCTGCTTTGTGGCTTTTGTTCAGCTGTCTCTACTAAATTGTAATAAAGTTGTCTTGTAGTTGTCCCATCTCCCGCACTGTTCCCTGTTTAAACTTGAAAGCGGGATAATAATTCTTCTGGAGGAGACATCACGACGCTTTCACGTCATTGCAAACTGTAAAGAAAGTTACAGGAAGCTGCGATGCAGTGTTTCTTCAAATTCATACATTTATATATACAATTATTTGCGATAAAGTGAAGGTCTGATGTGTATATATATAAGACAATTTTATTAGGAATTGCAAATTTTTAATCAAACTTATGTGTTGCTTCTGAAATCAAAGACTTTTATGCATTTGTTTGAGTAAACCTGATTATACCTCTTTCCTTCCCTTTTCTTCTATCTTCTTTGCTATCTATTTTAGTAATTTACATACACATTATAATAAATACACTGTTAAACAGTCTATCATTAAATCATACTATCTTACCTGAAATCAAAGAAACGACATTTAAAGTTTATTATTTAAATTGTCAATTTCTTTTTATCTAATTTTATTATTACTTAACATAATGCACAGTGAGTTCTGTCAGCTCCAAATATCATATGTGTCGGCCGTTATTCCTTATAGCGTTATCCATGGACCACAATGAAATTCTAATATCTCTGGTCAGTGTTACCAACTAAAGAAATATAATTGCTTTGCAAATAGTTTAACAAGTTATAGAGACAAAACAAATGTATTTTGTTTAATGTTGTGCCTCTATAATAAATAGATACGTATAACTTTGTAGGCTTCGTCTTTTATCTTCATATATTCTCAACGTTTACCAGAGACAGTGATTTATAACATATCATCATATTTATCTGAAAACATAATAAATTAAACGCAATTAATATTCTTGTATACAACACCTAATAAATCGCTACCACCCCACCAGATGTCGGTAAATCAAACTCTATAACTTTATACAGTTTCCTTTTTTAACTATTTTTAAAAACATAATTTATAATGCACCTCGTTTAGTTATATAATTTATATGAAAATTATTTTTTATTATAGTTCAATGGATTATTCTTTTGACCTGTCAACATTTATAACTATACTTTATATAAATTTAATAAATATCTTGTAATAATTTAAAAAAATTTATAACTCCCTTCCATTAATAACAAACCCCTGCAATAAAAAAATCAACTAAAATGATGAATGAGTGCTATTCATAAAAGTGGAAGTAATTTTTAATAACCCCTGCGTTTGTAATTGGGGTAGTTTTAGGAATAAATTTATTATAAACGATTTGTATTAGAAAAATAACAAAAGATTAACTTTTCATATTTCTTTTTAGTTTTTCGTTATAGGAACATTAGTTATAAACAAATAATTAGGTTACCTTTTCGAAGAATATTTTTTAATAAAATAGCTGAGAAAGAAGCAATAATTGATCGTGTTGTTATTTAAATACGACAATGTAAAGTTGAATATTTTGAATATGAATTTAAAAAAATGAGCATATCAATACTTTAAACATCTGTGGCAATGTAAAAATACAGCAATGGCAAGAAATGAACTCCAAAGAGCGGTGCTACAGACTTCGCAGACGCTTCCTGTTAACACCGCCTTTTTGATTGAGAAACCGAAATTTATAACTGCAGTAGCCATGAACAGATCATTCTTGTTGTCTGGATATAAAGTATAAGAAGAAGCAGAACAATATTAGGCGCGATAAAAGGCTACGTGCCTAGGAAGCATATAGACTTTAAACCTATTGAACATTACTAAGTGTTAACTTATATTTTCTAACACAATTTTTGCTTCTTATTGTAGAACGACAATGTCTTCAAAGACGGTAATTAATATTTCTTATACTTATTACGTATTTCTCCAAAAAAATAATTGGTAATATTTTTTTATTTAGATCAGGTAAAGACGTTATGATTCTTTATTATGAAAAACAAAGAAAGAATCAAATTCTTCTTTTTATATACCTAATCAAATTAACATAATATTTGTATATCTATTTACAAAGATAACATGCCTGACATAATAAAACATTATTGTTCGTATTTCCAAGATGTCTTGTAAGGATAATTTATTGTCAATTTATTTGTATTACTACATTTTAATACATAGTAATATAGATTTTAATCTAGAATATATCTGAATATATTTAAATAATTATATTGTATTTTAACAATATATTCATATATAGAATATACTTGTATAATAGTTTAAATATATAGGACATTATATTTGAACAAACCCACTCCCATAAGATTGCTGTTCGATCCTATCAGCAGTTGTTCTGTCGAGCGCCATTTATATTATTCCAATGATAAATGAAGCCCAGATGAAATATCCTGATGTTTTATAGAGCTATAACATGTTATAATACATTGAAATATAAATACATTTCAAACTTTTTTAAATAACAGATTATTTACTGCAACTGGCGTATATACCGACCGAGTATACAATATATTTTATTTTATTTTGCGATATTGTAAATTTATGTATCTGGATGGTTGGTCACTGCTCACCCTTAGGGCTCTCTCACACTGTGACTGTTTTTTTTGCGATTCACGCTGATGGCGCTTGGTGTCGCCTAGCTCCGGATCGTAGTGAAATACATGGATTATCGTACATAATGTGAGTAGTGCTAAGGGCTGTCCTTTCCAGTAAACATTTGGTGAAGTGCCCTATTTTGTGACGTTTCTATCACTATTTCACTTCAATTGTAGTTCGCAACAACTTTATCTTCATTTGTATTCCGACAGGTGGAGTGGTACTGTCATCGATAGCTGTAGCCGATAAAACAGACATTTCATATGAAGAATTGTGAGAAACTGAACTATAAATGAACTCTTTCATGACAAAAAAATAATACGCATCTCCAATATGATGTCAAAGTGACTCCAAAATGCTCCAAAATGTTTACTGGGTTGTTATCTCGTTGTGAGCGAAATTGTAAAAGTGGCAGATATGCAATAGATACAGATATAGAATAATAAACATTAAAGAAACAACTCGAATATACTATACTCAAGAAATCGAGTTGAAACAGGCTTTGTTACTCTATGCTTTTATTTTAGTTGAATTCTTTAGCGACCAACCTTGCTAAAATGAAAGTTTGTCGTTGTTTATTCTTGATATTTCTAAATTTACCCAGTTTGTCCTAACATTATAATAAGAATAACGTTACTTTACTAATAATTTATTTCTCTATAAAACTTTTAATTCCGCTTCATTTTTGCAACACCCGACCCGACCTGGCACCTGCACGTAAACAACATTAGTGTTACATTTGCGTGTAAAAATTTAATTACAATATAATTCACAGAGTCCCACATATATTATTTATCAACGTACTTGCAGAGACCTGTAATTACGTCCCTGTTGCAATCCTTTTATACTTTTAATTACTGTTCGTTTCATCTATAAATTATAATAATTTGTAAGTGTAATTTACTAGTGCTATATTGTAATAGAATAAAAAAGTGCAGTGCAGTTCAGTCAAAAACTTGTTTAGGTATTATTTTATTCTAATGTTAAATATATTAATAGTAACTAAATCTTCTTCTCTTTCAAAAACTCGTATGAAGATTGAAGAAAAGAAGTTTTTCACATTACTAGTAGGCCAAAGTTAGGAATAGATGAAGGTCTCAACTTTTTTTAAATTATTTATATTAATGTACAACATATTTAGTTTATTGTGTGAAAATTTGAAGTCGTTTGGAGTAAAACTG
The DNA here is from genome assembly GCA_963678705.1 of Panorpa germanica. Taxonomy (NCBI): domain Eukaryota; kingdom Metazoa; phylum Arthropoda; class Insecta; order Mecoptera; family Panorpidae; genus Panorpa; species Panorpa germanica. The sequence continues at coordinate 6,576,517 of OY783214.1, forward strand.
TCGGAGATATAGAGTTTTAAGTCTTCACCTCTGGTCTGGTTTTGTCTTACTTTGAAACTTTACGCGTTTAGCGTTTTCTCATACTTAGCTTTTCCAGAGTCGGTGCCACCTCTAGCTCAAAATCTACTAAACCGATTCTTTTAAAATTTTGCACACTTTTTCTTTACATAAATGCCGAGGTAACGCTGTCGAGTTTCAAAAAGAAAATTAATTTTAACGTATTTTAAAATAACAAAGTTTCTGATATTTTTCATGAAAAATCGGTATTTTGACTTTTAAGTGCTGTAAAAACTTGAAAAATCAACAAAAAAGAAAAAAACTCGACAGCGATACCTGCAGAATCTTATTAACTAATGAAATCATTTTGGATTTTCAACTTTAGAAAATCCAGTGGTGAGTTATGAGTGGCACCGCAATGTTACTTTTCTTTGTGACGTCTGCGGAGATTCGCTGTCAATGCCTCATTTCTTGATATTTATTTATGAAAATTTCACAAAGTATTCTTCAAATGTTATTTTATCATGTAGTAATTATAGAGATAATTTTATATTAACTATGTCGTCAAAAAACATTATCGAATATATGCTTTGTTTTTATCGTTTTGACCTTACTCCCCCCTTAAGAACAATTGATGTGTACGCATTCTCTCTCAAGGCATTCATAGATTTCGAATGGAGTTAAAATAGTTACTACACAAGAAATTAATATACTGACTAATTTAATTGATTACTCATTCGATCTGAACCATAACGTCATGAGCACGTTTTTATTAGATCCATAATTTTTTATTTTATCTTCAGATAACGAACAAAGCTTCGGTTTTTATAACATCTATGTGATTAATATACCAAAGCTACAACTAGAACCTAGAACCAGCACCATTAACGATGGACATTAAAGTTTTTCATCGTCATACGCACAATGCGTGCATTTACTATTAACTATTGAATCTTTATTGTCAATATCATCAATCACCGTTTATGATGACAATTTCTTTGTCATGTGGTAACTATGGTATGCTTGCTCTATCCAGGGAGATCACACAGTGAAATCCCCACGATATAATGACAGCTGAAGCTGAAACATCAAGATAACTTCATGTAATATGATTAATGTACATTGTGTAGTATAGTAATAATATACCGATTTGACCGTTTCAAATTGAACTGGTTTTTCGCTTATGACAACTTCAATGGAACATTATTAAGACATATGACAATCATACGTTATAGTTATCCAGCCAGTTCTTTATGTCATATAAACTATTGTCTTAATGGTTCTTTAACATGGTGCTATAAATAATCGATATTTCAATACGTAGATTTCCAAGCTGTGAGTCGCGTTATAAATGAATAGCAATGCATGCTGAAGCATAGAATCCTATGACTAGAAAGCATGTTATTTGACATCGAAACAAGCAGAACAAGTATGTACAAGTATAGTAGGAGCCCCATCAAATTTGTAGTGTCTAAGTTATTAATAAAACTAAGAAAGATTGTAATGCAGAGTAAAGCAAACTTTATTCTCCAGAAAACATTTTTTATATATAATTTCTCGAGCTTCCTAGGCACGTACCCTTTTATCGCCCCTAATATTGTTCTTCTTCTTCTTATACTTTATACCCCGACAACAAGAATGACCTATTCATGGCTACTGCTGTTATAAATTCTCGGTTTCTCAATTAAAAAAGCGGTGTTAACAGAAAACGACTGCGAAGTCTGTAGCACCGTACTTTAGAGTCCATTTCTTGCCATTGCTGTATTTTTACTTTGGCACAGAATGTGGTCATGATCAGCCTCCTCTTCACCACATTCTATCTACCGAAATTTGTAAGATTCCATTTTGTCAATTTTTTGTATTCTAAAGTTTTCATCAGTACCTATCACTTGTATACAACCCAATTTTAAGAAGTATTTATATCTGAAAACATTTAAATTTTCGAACTGAAATATGTTGAATGTGTAATTGACATTTTTACGTTCATGTTTCTACTTATGAAATCATCAAGAAAGCCTTAAGTTACTTAAGTCATGAACACACACTTTATCAGTGGATAGTTCTTCAAAAACTTTGAGAACCACTGATGAAATAGATTTAATATGTAATTTACAATGGCAGACTACACAAATTATATTTAAGACATTTCGTTTGCAAGATACGTTGACTTTACATATAAATATTGTAAGTTACATAAATTGTTTAAGACATTAGAATTTGTGGAACATCCAAACAGATAAACCGAGTTAGTTTATCGTCCTGACATTTCGTTTTATGTTTGACGTGTTTGGGTTATGGCGCTTCTTACTGCTTCAGTCTTGAGTTAAAGATACCACGTGCAGGACAACTAATCTAGAAATATTGGCTTAAATATATTGAATCATATACAAGTTGTTCTTATGGGTTCTATCAACCAATATATTAGATACGTACATTTAATATAAACAACAACAATAACAAATACAAAAGATTTTAGACTTTTATTTATAGATTCCGAGATTGGCCGACAAATTTTGCCATTTTCTTGGGTGCTAGAGTGCTTCTAAAGAATTTAAGTTGATGAATTCTTATTTTTTTTTATTTATGACTTCTCGGGCTGCCTAGGCACTTAGCCTTTTATCGCCCCTAATAATGTTCTGTATTTTTTTTTAAACTTTATATTTCGACAACAAGAACGATCTATTGATAAAGGCGGTGTTAACAGGAAGTGTCTGCAAAGTCTGCACCGCTCTTTGTAGTCCATTTCTTGCTATTGCTGTATTTCTACATTGTCACCGAATGTGGTCAGGATATGTCTCTTCTTCACCACATTCGCATTTAGTGTTAGTAATGATTTTGTTTCTTGATCGATGTTTCGGAGCTCCAGTTTGATTCATTCTTAGTCTTGAAGTCATTGTTATTAATCTTCTTGGCTATTTTAGTTTGGCAAACCATGGCTTACGTTTAAAGGTGTATAACTACAAATCTTTCGCCTTTCAACTCCAAATGGTTTAGTTACCTAATTTTATTAGAAACGTTGAGTTTTGAATATTATTAAACTCCTTATTTTGGTTACTTTTTGAAGGTGCCCATTATTTTAGACGATTTCTTAAATAACTATTGTGCTTTTAACAAAATCAGGTTAAGAATTAGGCATCCAAAGTTATTACATTAAATAAATTGCAAAATATAATAAAACCTACTTACATCTTGTCAGAAATTGTCATTTGCAAAATCGTATGTTAACGGGCGCCATTAAAAAATTACAAAAATACTGCCTTACTCAGTAAAACATCTTTTTGTAAATAATTTAGTTTTTGTTGGTAAAATTGACTATAATTAAGAACTAATTTGTGACCTTTATTGTCTTATCCCATCAGCATTACCCTACTATATCAGTTAATTTGTTTAAATCTAAAATCATCTCAGCGTACTACAAATACAATGAACATAGAAACATTAATAATATTATGTTAAACACATTATTGAACTAATTATAATTAAAGTGCTTAAAAGCTAATTGATTTAAAGGTTTAAGCATAGTTTAATGTTAACATCACTTTATACGAGTACAACCCATCAGCAAATCGTTCTGTTATACACTCGTACTTGTTATCTTTAACAGAGATTTGCAGTATCCATTACCTCGTTGGGAAAGCTATATTCTCTCATTTCTCTATTCTGTTTTACTCGAATATTTACTCTACATTGGACAGGGGTTACCAATATGTAGCCAGCGAACTAATGACAAGCTAAACTTTAAATATATCCGTAGCTAACTCTCCGTCAAATCATTGCCGAGTTGTATTTAGTATGGTACAGAGTTCATGACAGCCAACATTTCGAAGTATATGTTAACAGTACGCGCATAAAATGTTGACGTTCCCTGTTATAGCTTGTAGGATGTAGCAGTGTTTGTGCCTTTACAGTACTTTAATTATGATACATGCGTTTTCGCGGCAGATATTGGCCAGTATATTTCCATACAGGCACATTACGGTGCCCATTACAAATATACACTACGGTTTATGGTCATCATAAATACTACAGTTTTTGTTACACGGAAGATACCCAATGATTCTGTAACTTTTTACAATATGCTCATTGCACAACATGGTCAAATTACATTACGAAATATTAAAAAAATATCTGATTATAGTTTTTATATTAGAACGTGTTAAAATGATTGCCTAGTCGATTACAGATAGGCGTTAAAAACATTAATACACAAGATTAGGTTATACATAAAAAATAATATATTTTTAAGAAGATTTATACTATTTATGTTTCTAATTCACCCCTGTGTTTCTGTGAACACTCGCAATAAAAGTATACGGGTTGTCTAAGGGAAGTTGTATAATGTACGAAGCCTTTTTGGGTATGTTGAGGTCGGGAAAAGGTAATAACATATTCAAGTACATGGCATTAGGGGACTATTATTTGTTGTACTATATAATAACGTAGCGCCTATATTATATAACGACATGAACATTATTATTATAATAGCCGACACTCGTACACAAAGAAATATGAATGTAATTGTAGTCAAAATAATGATATTCATACATGTAGTTTAACGAGTTAGATGCCAACATGACGTCAGAAGGTTTTCAGACAGAGACCTCCACCTCCAATGATAGCCCATAGTTAAAATGAAATCTGTAACAAATTTAAGCTGGATAGAAATGTAATTATTGTAATTTTATAGGAGGACATCTGAAGGGCCTGGTTGTGAGACTGCCTGCAGCCGCCATCAATGCATCTCTTAGTGGTATTAGCAAATAATTTTTTTTTTTTTGGATTTTTTAATTATACCTTTAAGAACATTTTAAGAATTTACCTATGCCAATAGTCCAAATACTACTTAAGTTTTAATAATTTGAATTGTGCGCGGAACTATATATAATTATACAATATATTTTTTGATAACGTTTATCTCGAAACTACATTTTTAACTGATGACACTGATATCTCGAAAACTACCCAGTAAACATTTTGGAGTCACTTTGCCATCATATTGATCATATTGTCGTGAAAGAATTCATTTACAGTTCAGTTTCTCACAGTCGTTCATGTGAAATGTCAGTTTTATCGGTTACAAATGGCGAAATCACTCCACCTGTCGGAATACATATGAAGTTGTTGCGAACTATAATTGAAGTGCAAAAGTGATACAAACGTCACAAAAAAGGACACTTCACCAAATTGTTTACTGAGTACTAAAACGAGAACATCTGTATTCTATTATTTAGGTAGATACTTTGTCATTCATAAATTACGTCACCGTCCCCATTATCACTCTCTGTTGTGACGTCACGCATTATATATACGCATATTCTTTTTTTGGTTTTGTTTTATCTTTAAAAGTTAAATCTTAGATTAGATGTGACGTCACGAAGCTTATAAATCCTTCTCTCGCCTTGTCACGTCTTGTCACACTTTGAGTAGTTTTTCTCATTTCTTTACGTATTGAATGTATGGCCTTATATCTCCGTATGCTGTATTCAGTGCAAAAAGAAAACAGTAATTTTATTTAATAGTTGCATTAAAAAGAAATATTCAGTGTATGTTATTTCTCCCCACCACCATGATGGACAAACACCTTAAATATCCAGATATAGTCAGTTTGTGTAAAAATGATTACGCAGACGATGTTAATTACTATTCCCACCAACACATTTGCATCTACGAAACCAGCTACTTACTACCTACGACAATCCACACAAATTGTTTCACCAATAATGGTGTACAAGCAAATTACAAATTAGTTAACTTTTGTAATTATACCAGCAGAATAACAATGTAACATGTGTCTCGGCTGAACCACATACCCGACCTTTGTGACTTAATTAACACCTTGTCCTTGTGCATGGATGGCATTTGACCATTAGGTTTATTTAGCTATTCGGGTTATTCTCGTTGTTTGGACCATTCTCGTACGACGTACTCTGAGTTATGTGATATACAAGTACAACATTAGAACGGGAATAAACTTGCAAATGTAGTTTACACGTAGCGTGACGTGCTCAGCTGGAGATGTGACATTACAGGTGTGTATAAAACGAAGAAATGGCAACAACTTAATCTTATTTGCAATTGAAGTAATATTTCGTTTTATATTTTATGTGTCAGCTTCTTAAATAAAAAAAAGAACGACCCAAAAGATTTTCGGGTACTGTTAACTGCACTGTTATGTGGTGGAAAACATTTTTGCTAAGTACGGGCATATGATAAAAACAGAAAATAAAAGTAAAAAGGTACAAGATTCCATTCGTGATCTATGCATAATAAAAAAAGGAAGGTATAGGACAAATTTAATAAGAAAACCAATGTAAAGGTAATACACGAGTAGAATATTTGTAATTATTTATCAACAATACATTTACCTATGTGAATTTTAACAATTTTTTAATACTGGATTTGTATAAAATTTGATTAAATTATATCATAAAATTTTTGTAAATATTATTAACAGTGCTCAACAAACAATATGGTGAAATAGCTCTAAGTGAAATTTCGGTTACTTGTTACCTTCAGTTCTACGGCTTTTCAAATTAAACAACAACAAAAGAAGTCTACTGTACTTTACATAAACGATTAAACTCTTTCGGAGCAAAAATTCGTAGATTTTAATCAATTTGATTTCGAATGGTTTTTAAATTCTATTGCGCATTTTGCAAATTGATCGATTTGAATAAAGCCAGTCACCTTAATTTTTTGTCGTGTTGCATGAGTACTCGCATTATAGGAGGGCCTATTCTACATATTTATTTTCTTAATTCATTCTTCATTTTGTTAAGAAATAAATAAATAATATAGATACATTTTATTTGTGAGAAGTTCTTCTTCTTAAACCTTTTGACGATAATTTTCATGGGATTAGCTTAGGCCATATCCATAAATTTCGTAAAGCATTTCCGCTGCATTATACAAATATACTAAATAAAGTTGCCAAGAAATGCAAAACTTTATATATTAAAAACCATATGGATAACATAAAGTACATTACACTTGACTATAACTTTATGAACCTCTCTTAAAGTCATCATTTTTGTTAATACATATATATTTTATTTTTATATTTCATATAACTTATTAATGCCGTAAAACACATAAATTTATCTTACTTGTTTAAACGTAAAATAACTCTCTGTCTCTTTTACTCTTATGTTTTCACCCTATTTTAACAATATGATAATAGCTTGTTCGGTTATCTCTAGTGATGGCAATACATTCGAAACATCGATGTGTATATCGATAACCGAAATACTGCGTCAGAAAAGTGAACAATTTCTAATACTCATCAATATCATCATAGTATTAAAAGAAATAAGAAAATATTGTTGTCATGCGCTATAAATAGTGAGACCACTTCATCTTTCAAAATTGAAGCTACAATGGAAGTGAACAAGAGATAGAAACTTCATATAGCAAGATATGGCCAAATTGTTTATTGGGTAGAATCGCTTACTCTTTTAAAAATGATCCTTCAATACATATGACATAGGGTTTTTATTCCATTCACCAAATATAGGTTTTTAAATTCTAGTTTTGTCAAAGTCTGACCACAGATTCGAACAAAAATGGAACTATGAAAATAAAGTATCAACTAAGGTTTATAATAAACCTCAATTAACTAGGGGCGGCTGTACTTTAAGTGCACTCGTGCGCTGCACTACCAAATATTTATAACTTAACTCACAAAATATCATATAATACCCATAATATTACATACTGACTTTATACTTAGGAAGTTGCAAATCATCTTAATCTCTATGCCGAATTTATTAAAACTTATTTTCGCTCGAAGATCCCTCGAGAAACGTAACTACTCAATATAACTACTATGGAATATGCGATACATCGACTAACGCGTGAGACAGAAGATACTCAGTGCAAAATATATGAGGAATCTGACGTTAACCGTGTGGCAAATGAGAATGAAGATTACCGGGGCTCGCTGAAATAATATGACATGACCATTGACTACATCGCCGCAGATAAAAGTCGTCGGATTGATGTAATATAAAGAAAATAAAATTATTAATAAGAAAATGTTCTTTTATAAGTCATAATTCTCTATAAGTTAATAAAGTCATAAAGTAAACTGGTTCTAACGTATTTGAATAACGTATTACATAAACATTACGTTTGGTAATTTTTCTTTTCATGGGTTTTCCCAGCACTAGTCGTTTCTTTTAATATCCTTTAAATATTTTACGTTACAACCAAAGTGACGTAAGTAACAAAACAGGGTAATATAATTTGATACTTTTTTTGACGCTCATACCCAGACATTTATGATTAACATATGTTGATTGTTCGATAAATAATGGTCGTTAATTTCACTTGGTGTTAACTTATTTTATACCAGCCATTATTTATTATGTTTATTTATGTTTTTTAACTTTTATAGAGCTTACTTTACTACTCTAGGCATTTGTGTTCAATACATTAATATGTTACATGTGTTTGTATTTGAGTTTTTAACTCTGCTCTTGTTATGTGTGTACATAGATTCAAGTTAATCCTGTTTCTACGCTACTGTGCACGATTTTTTATTTGTGATGAATACATATTACGAGTATGTTAGAGCTACTCCATCTTTTTTTGATGAAATTCAGGTGTTGCTAACAATGTTGATACGTAATAGGTTTATAAATAATTCAAATATACCATATATATGTTAAATAATTACACATTTAAGGAAGCGCACCACTCAAATTATTTTCTATGTTTTCTTTTATAACTAAACTGAGGCTTCTATTTAAATATATTTATTAGTCCATAAATTAGACGCCACCATCGCCAACAGCGTTTACAAAAAATTATTTATCTTTTAGTAGAATATAAGTAGCACTCGCTGTCAATGTTGTGTAGCCCTGCTTTTTACATACATCCATATGCAATATATATACAGCGTTAGAGATTGTGTGAACACATATTGATATTGATACATAAATGTCAGAACAGGTGATAGTAACACTGACAAACGGCTTACATTTGTTGGTGCCATAAAGTTATTATGGCAGAAAATGTATCACAAACAAATCTATATTAAAACTGTCACCACAAAAAACTGTTATGCAATAGTTAAATCTTGTATATTTATTACAACGATATATTAAATCATAGTCTGCTTAAAAAGCAGAGGATTAATTACTGTGAAACATTTGGTAAAAAATATAATAAATCATGTGAATAAGTGACATAAATTAAATATTTTTCTTTTAAATTAGTCCAACGTACATCAACTCACACTGCTTTTTGCATATGACGTAAATGATTAAGTTGGCGATTTCTAGCTTAATTTTTGTAAACGTGTTAATGGTAAGTTACAAAATATATTGCGGTCTAATGCGATGAAAAACTATTCGAAATTTACCGGCCAAAAAAATGAAAAATTTACGTGTTTTAATTTGATAAGTAAGCGCAATACCACAGAGACGAATTCATGCTTTAAGCGCCCTCACGTCGCCGAATTTGACCTCGCAGTTTTATCAGCAATATAACTTACTTACTAAGTATATATAACATACACATTTATAGTTTTAGTAATGAAGCACTTGCAATATAGCATGATTAATAGAGCAATAAAGCAGTTTTAATTAGTGCAACAAATACGTCAAGTAATGTTGCATGTGTTAATTATAAACTTAGAAACTATGTTATTTAACTATTTCGGTTTATACTCCAATATATTATCACATGAATTTTAATTGAGACATATATTTACTTAGAGTGATTATTCATTCATATTGTTGATGATCAAAAGACAAATTTTAAATGTTCGGGTCAACACATAAGTTTATTTTTTATTTTGAATAATATTAAACACATATGTGCCTAATAAATTCATGTGCCATATTTCAAAGTGTTACAACCCAAACATTTCCTGCTCTTAAGTATTTATATTTAAGATATATTGGCAACACTGTTGTAGTATTAAACAAATTAAATTGTGATTGGTCGTTTGATGAGATTTTCAGAGTACCCGCTACTTAATGCAATAACAGGAGTAGTCAACTTTTTGATATACAGGAGCCCCACTGTCACTGTAGAACCATAATCCTTAGAGCATAAATATATTGAGAGTGAATAGCCAATATTTTCTATAGATTAAAACTGTGTCCAAAATGTGTGCGAGAGAGAAAGGTATATGTTCCTATTTGTTCTCTATGAGCATGTTTAAAGTTAAAAACCGTTGTTTATAAAAATTCACAAATAGTGAAAAACGCGGAAAAACGGAATATTGTTAAAAAATTCATAACTTTGTGACAAACAAATATTAAGAAAAACGGTTGTAAACTTTTTTATCATAGATTTTAAGCTTTCGAAAGAATATAATGTCTTTGGCGTGGCCTCCAAAAAGTTGAATTATTTGTGCACCTGAAAGTGAGGAATATTTTACGGATTCAGGCATGTCATAATAACGAACCGGTGATTATTCGGCACAAAATAAGTTTTTATTGATGAAAATACCAAAGTTATCAAATAATAATTAATATTAGTTAATAATAATTAGTGTCAAAAAGAAAATTTACGGTGCAATTGTCACTTATCTTCAAAAACTTGTTGTAGTTAAAAGATGTACAAATAATCATAGACCTTAAAAGACCCAGTGTACACACGCAGGGTTAATAATAACTAATATTCCATTAAAAAGAATATTGTATTTTAAAAGAAAATACCATATCTCTTTTATAATGGAATTATTTTACCATTCGGTAAACAAATAAATGTATAAATATTGCAGATTTAGAAAATTCCTTTATACTCGTATATTAAAAGAAACACATTACATTAAAGTTACACAAACAACATAAGCTTTAGAAGAAAAAAAGCTCTTAGTGAATACATTCCGAAATATGGAATAATATTATAGAACCTTAGTATGGCCATGCCTGATATACACTACATATATTACATATGACTTCTTGAAATAATGCGCCGACGCGTGGGATCAAAAGCCAGTTGTGTTATTGATGGCCACATTAGACTACATCTACTACTCTGCTTGATAGAATTAGGACGCTTATGTGCTTGTTTACATCGGATCTGTTAATACGATTGTAAACACCTGTTGAAATGACTCCGTGGGTTGTACAACTTGCTCTGGTCATTAGTTACAATATATTCTCCAGAGGGAAGTTATAAATTTCTGTTATATAAATATATATATATATATATATATTTATTGATCTTTCTATATGAGATTTGGTCACATCAGTGAGGTTTTTTTTAAATTTTAATAATCAAGATATGTAGGTATTTATATTTCTTTATTTTTCACAATTTAAACGTCATGTAACGTATTAGAAATTTTTTGATGATTACCAAATTTTTAGATTCTAATATACCTAAATGTAAGTTGATCATTTACCCTTATAGCCCAGTACCCAGAGCCAAAAAAAGGCCGGTAGTTCTAATTTTTGGATATATTTTGGATATGACCCGAAAATGATACAGCTAATAAGCAATAAGTTAAATGTTTTACATAAATGCAGCCGTTAGCTCTACCTACTGGTGATGTAAGAAATATTAAGTAATGCCTAGACAATAAAGATTTTAGATAGTAATAGTTAATTTATAATATATAACAAATAACAATTTCAAAATTGAAATACTCGTATTTAAAATTTTCATTAAAGTGCCGAAATTTGCAGTGACGTAGCTCCGTCCCTGTAAGACATACAAAAGAATATTGTATACAAAACTTGTAAGGAATTCAGTCCTCTATAAGTTTGAAAATAACTATTTTTATCGTAGGATGCACTAGAAACGAGATATTGCTAATAAACCGTTTTAGTCGCCATTTTTTCAAGATGGCGACGTCGCCCGCGTTTGATAAAAATTTGAACTACCGGCCTTTATGTCAGGTAAAAGTCTAAAGTTCCCGGGTTAATACCGTTTCCTAATTTCTAGAGTATTAATTCAGTATTAAAAAGCTAAATTTAAGTTTAAAATTTCTCTCTTTTGTGCCATTTTATATATGTAAAGTTGTTGAAATAGAAAAGTGTGTTTATTATAGTTAACATTGTTGATTTACATAATTTAATACTTAATAATACGTTTAAAATATTCTTTATATTAAAATTATGAAAAATATGACTTTTATAATTAGCTTTCATGTATGATGGCGCCACTGTAAGTGGGTGGAAAATAGTAAAGTTCTTTTAAAATAAACCTGTTTGAAAATGACAGAGCCTGTGAAGAGTAAGAGCTGAGGCGGACATCTTGGATTTTACTAGTACGAATACCATGTGTGTACATTATGTATCTTTTTTATGAGATGTTTATTTCTGTTTGATGTAAAATATCAACTTAACAATTTCATTAGTATAATGTTTACACATGAGTTTTTTTTTCTTTTCTAGACGATTTCTTATTGCTAAGTTGTTTGCTGAACAAAAGCTGTTTCTACTTGTCGTACTACGGATACTGTTAAAGAGAGGTTTACATGGTACTAATAGAAGAAGTATGTTGAAATATGTTCAAATACTCTTAAGGAACGAATTCACCAAATAAACATTTTCACTGAAAGTAGCTAACGTTTGCTAATAGTAGTCTACTTCTGTTGTTGAAAGATAGATTCCCGCTAAACACCAGATAAATTCATGTATTATTTGTCGTAATATCAGTTACCTATCGTTACGCTTTAGGGGGCGTCCATAAATTACGTGAGGTGTTTTTTTAAATTTAATCTAATTTTTTTAACGTCACGAAACGAAAATTTATGTTGTAAAGTCCTTTTGTTATGTAGCTTTACATTATATTAACGAAAGAAATATTGAGTAAAAGATAAACTTTATTATGTTACGTTAAATAAACGTTCTTAGTGAGATAACTTATGTACTATGATAAGGATCACGGCACAGTATTGATTCTCTACTCAGAATGCTGTCTCTTCGAGTTCGATTCGTGGGCCAGAATTATATTTTCTGTTTTTGGTTCTTATCAAATTAATCATCAAATGATTAATTTCCATTATGTAAATCCTCTAATATACATCTTTGATTGTGTGTATCACAATATGACTATATACTTTCACCAGTTTCTAATAACATAAACATGCGACATCCAACATTTATATATTTTCATTCATAAGTTGACATTATTTAGACATAAGTGTACTAAACGTGTTGTACTTTTGACATATTGACTAGTGCAGCACTAATAAAACAATTACTTATGCTATTTTTTAAAATTCTAACTAGTAATGTTTCAAAACGAAGTTGGAACATCTGAAGAAAGTACAGTTTTGAATGTCATCTCGAACAAAAGGATCGAACAACTACTCAGTCTCTAGTACGTTGACGTTTTTCTTAGTTGTGTTTTGTAAATAAATAAAAATAATTGAAAATGATGTCGACGATTTAGCAGACACCTTGTTAAATAACTGAGTTTTATTACTTTATTTTTTGTAAATATGAAAGCTTCTGACGTATTGCATGTCGCACTAGTGTGAACGTGTTGTACAACTTCTTCCAACATTGTTGCATGTTTAAGTCGCACGTATGTGTACGAGTCTTAATATAGCAATCAACTGGCATCGTGTAAACAGCCCTTACACACAGTCAGTAAACAGCCAACAAACCAACTGGCAGAAGAGAACAAGAGATACCGCATGGCGACAAATAAATTTAATGTTACAATTTGTTTTCTATCTCTACGTCTGTTATACGAGAAGTTAGTTCCATGAACAAACTGAACAAGCCATTATTTCTAAACTTGTGTCGTTTATTTCTTTGTTTCAAATGATGTAATGAACCAATTAAATTATTTTTAAAAGAATCAGCCGCTATAAGAATATGTATACGTCTAGTTGAACAGAACGTGTTTATTTTTTTAATAAACAACAAAATACCCAACGGGGTTTCTATGATCTACGATCTAACATCTAGCATCTACCATGTTACTATTGTTTATGGTTATAAAATAAAGACAGTGATTATTGCTTCGGTAATACATTTAGGTTTCTGAAATATCATTCATAATTAATTTATCATTTTTTTTGTTGACGTCATTTCCCTTACATTATTTTGTTGAACAGTAATCTGTCTGTACACGAACACTCGGTTGAATCTGCCAGCTATAGGAAATTAATGACAGGCCCTTCTTTGAATATAATTTGGATGGAGCTCGGCTCGCTCTGATTGCCGCCGAGTGCGGAGACTCCATCTCCCAACTCCGTCCAACTTTAAGCACCATCCCCATTGGAACAACATTCTTGTTAAAGAAATTATTAAACGACTTTTTGTTCAATACTTCTCAAAATTAAATAAAAACATTTATTTTTGCAGTTGGCATCAAATGTATTTCTTATCTAAGTCATCTTCTATGATCTTTAACTTATATACAAATGTATGTATTCATATCATGTTTCTTGCCGTTAGCCCTTACATTCTTTGATTGCAGTTTCGTTATTTCTTACTTACTAATATGAGTTTTTAAAAAGCAATGAAAACATTTGCATTTAATATTGGCATTGTCGCTTGCCTTTCTTTTTTACTACCTTTCGTCGTTTCCCAAAAATTTAAACCTGTCTTGTTCTCGTTTATTCTCCTTTTCTCTTTTGTTTCTCTTTACCTTCACCATATATAATCTTCCTTCCCTGTTTCCTTGCAATATCTCCGCCACGTATTTTTTTTATATAAAATTTTTCTGGATTCCAAGGCACGTAGCCTTTTATCGCCCCTAAAAGTGTTCTGCTTTTTCTTATACTTTATATCCCGACAACAAGAATGATCTATTGAAGGCTACTGCTGTTATAAATTTCGGTTTCTCAATCAAAAAAGCGGTGTTAACAGGAACCATCTGTCAAGTCTGTAGCACCGCCCTTTGGAGTCCATTTCTTGCCATTGCTGTAATTTTACATTGCCACAGAATGTGGTCAGGATCTGTCTCCTCTTCACCACATTCGTATTTAGGATTTGGAATGATTTTGTTTCTTCTCTTCTCCACGTATAATCGACTTTTCAATTTCTCCTGACACCTACTCTTAATGTGTTCTACTTTTTCCTCTTCCTTCTCAATATCAATTTCCTCATTCGTCAGTCTGAATCACAAACATTCTTAGTTCTTTCTATACCTGTTTTTCTAAGAACTCCAGCATTCTCCTACATTCGCTCTGCAACAGTTTAAGAGTAGTAGTGTTAGTAGGGACGATGCTTTAGACATTGGTTCTGGTTCTGGGACGGTGTTAGCCCGGCTAATTAAGTAATGCGTGATGACTGGCATTTTGTATGAACGAAACACTCGGGCTCTTTCCAAGTGCCTTCCCTTTTTAACGTCGAGACTGACTGAAAGATTAATGTGTAATAACTTGTATAATTAATACAGAAGCGAACGATTATTATCTTTTCATGACGATGATAAATTATAGCTGCTTTAATGGACATTTTACTGTCGCTGCAGTTGGTCGTTTTTAATTCATATTTTTAATAATAGCTGTCTGATGGATACCCTTTGTTTACCCTTCACACCGCACCCCATACCCCTTTTATTATTGTGAAGGGTAATCATACATGCTTCCTGCATATGCATAACTATTTAGTATGCAACGGATTGAATAAAATGGCACAGCACAATAAAACCAAACCGTGATATTTGTTTGGAGCCAACGTTAACCACATCAGCTTCGAGAACGATCGTGTTCGAGTAAGTTCGTGAGTTATTCATCATCATTTGCATGTGATGACATGGGACCTAGACGTTTAAAATGTCACTTTTCATTAAGGGATACATTCGTAACAATACTCTACATGCAGAGATGATATTAAAGATTTCTTTACAGAAAATATTTTTCATCGATGTAATTGTTCAGTTAGCTATCTGAAAATCTAAGATATTGTCTCTATAGGCAGTGGCATCGAGAGTAGATGGGGAAAATAAATACACGAATCCAAATAATTCAGCCTTTAACTTTATTTACCTACATAGCAATTTTGGACATGACCAGTATGATCATATTGGGTATTTGATTCGGTAGCTTCGGTAAAAAATTTCTCTATCAAAATTTCAAAACACAAACTATCTTAAAATATGTAGCTACCCTATTTTTGCATGTACATCTGTTATTTTTGTATATCATCAACGATTGAATAATAAAGTTAATTTTAAGAAAAATTAAAATGGTACTTCGAACCCGTATAATCTTTACCACGGCTTTCAGTGGCTATAATAGTTTAAATGAAATAAACGTAGCAATAATTAAAGCAATACGGCTCTGTTTTTCGTGCGGAGTAGTGTTGAAATAACGTGACCCTCGTTATATATAGCTCAAAGAAGCCGACAGCTGCAGCAATGAACCAACGGCTGTAAAATGTTGGTGTAGCAGTGATGTTTCCAGACTGTTAAATGATTTGAAACATACTTATATACACTACAAGTCTTATCTTGTACTGCTATCCATTAACTTTGAACTTGATATATTACAAACAGACCCGGTCTGGCATAGGTGAACAAAGTGGGATTGGTACTTGGAGAGTAAGGCTTACAAGGGCGGTAGAAATAAGAAATTTTGATAAAGGTTCAACTACAAATCAAACTTCCCTATGGATTATTCAGGGTTTTTAAGAATTACTCCTCTCCCCATTGTTACGTCATGTTACACATTGTGAACACCTGCCACATAGTTGAAGAAAACCAAAGAGTTGATTATGTTTTTTATGCATACTAAAATCCGCAGGTTTCTTTGAAGGGTGGAGATAAACTGAATACGGATCTGCATAATGCGGTTTTATCCGTCAGGCAGTGGTTGTGGCTGTCAGTGAATTTCTCTTCGTTCTTTGACAACCAGTCGTTTCAGGCTTGAAAGCTTGAAATGAGAGGTTCGGTTCATTTGCAATCCACACAGACACACAGACATACTCGTTCAGACTTTACATTGAAGAGTTTCAGACAACCATAACTGAATGCTGTCTGTCGTATATAATTAATGACGACATTCGTTAAATTGTATATTAATATTGACCGCGGGGTCTTCCCCCTTCACTCTGCCCTCTTCCACTAACTGCACGAGCGTGTCTGCTTTTGTGAAGTAATCTACATGTTGGATTGTTTCCGCGATATGTAATATTTACGTAAATTAAAGCTTTCGTATAAGGTTATACACTAAAACATCGATATACATCGACTGACTGAAATAGTAAGTTTTAATTTCTTAAAATGGAAATTGTCTTACACAAAATGTTTGTCCGTAAATAAGCTCACCGTCTTAGAAGCAATTACATAACGCGTTAATCATTTTCCGTGTAATACATTAAGCATTACACGTAAACAGTTACAAAATCATCTTCAGAAATAAAACAACTGCAATTTTAGAACAAAAGTACCAGACATGAGACGAGAAAAACTTCTTAAACTCCAAAAACTTTGCCCATTATAAGATAATAAAATATTGCACAATTTATGAGCACTCATACACTATGCTTTAAACAAATGTGCGGTATATGAAGGCTCTTATGAGGAGGGGAGCAGCAGTGAAGGGAGACGGTCGACATTGCAAAGCAAAGCGCAGTAAATCTGCAAGCTGATCCAAGTGGCGCCAGCCACGTCTTTGTGCGAGCTTTCAGACATCTACCAATCCACTCAAGATAAAACAGTTCAGAGCTTTTACTAAAGATTCTCTCTACTCTTACTTTTATGCACAAAACTATCGCTAGGATGTTAAAAAATAAGATGTTTTAAGGGTAGTTTTAAATACCCTGTAATTGGAAACACGACACAGCAAAAGTTGAGTAAGTAATCGCGGCACCTCGCTTGCTAATTTCACCCCAACTAATATTAACATTAGAGGGAGAGAGAGACGTCAGGGTTGCATTATAGTAATCCCATAAACGTAACTGTCAATTTTACATTAGAATGACAACAATGGTTAATTTTTAGTAAGTTGTGTTAGTATCATTATTATTCTTTAGTTTACAGATAATAATAAAATTTATTTGAACTCTAATAAAATTATCAGGTGTTATTTTTCCCAGTATAAAACAAACCTTTATTAGGAAATGTTAAGATTATTTTTTTTTACTTGTATTTTAAGTAAAAAGAATTTCCCGAAATATACTTTAAAAACACATTGGTGAACCGATCTGTAGGTACTACATATTGTGATATTATTAATACATATTCGCTAATTACAGCTTTATACGCTAATTACGTTTATTTTAGCACTCTATTTAAATACTACAAATAAGCTCAGAGGAATTTAAGCTTTTTTTTTTAATTCCACATATATATATGTATATATTAGTCATAAATAATTATTAGGAAGTAAAGTAAATATCAATTTAGTTCATTAAATAAACAATGCAACTTTTTTGTAACAGATAAATTTTTATTTGATGCAATGTTTCTCTGTCAGTATATTATAGTTGGGTAAAATCAAATTACAAAAGTTTAAGCTTCATTAAGCTGCCGTGGTTATTCCTTCTGTATTCATGAGGCAACAATATGCCAAATGAACAAACAATTCTCCCAAATTGTCAACAATGATTACTATTCCGTATTCGTTGTTACTCGTATTGCCATGGCTACGACTCTATGAGTGCATCATTTGATCATGTGCTACGGTTCTACGGTGCTACGGTTCTATAATTCAGCTCATTGTTCTAATGAAACAATTCCTACATAACCTAATATACATAATGATTTCATGCATTACCAAGCTTTTACATTTCGTAAAAGTATACCTACAAAATGTGGATAGCATAAAAATTTAGTTTTCAAAATGTATTGCTTAAGTTTATATTTAAAGTGAAACATTACTTCATAGTTATATAGTTAGATATAGATGGCAACAGTGTACTAAAATGACAATCCAAAATCATTAAAAGACTTATATAAAATAATTTAAACATAAAAAAAATAGTTTTTTTGACAATATTTATCCTGCTGTATAGTATAGCCATCTATATTTCGCGAATCAAAAATAGCCAAGTATCGTTTCACCTTCATTAGTCGTAATGATACGTAGTAAGACATTTCCGTGCTTACTGTAAAACATCAAATTAATTCCATTATTACCCGCGATGTTTTTCTTTGTATTTCCATTTTCTTTATTTTTCTTATTCATTGTACAAGATGGTACCGAATGCCGAATGCTGAATGCTCCTTGCTGCTACGTAATTAAGAGATTTTTGATCAATGGAGTGTTCGTTTTTCTTTATAAATTGCAGGATACCTCATACTACTATTTTATAGAGGAATGGATGGATTTTTCAAACGACTTCCCCTATACTTTATGTACGGTCCTCATTAATCGTACTCCTTTATTAAAAGAATCGAAGAAATATGGGCGGAGCGCTGTGAAATACGTAACAGGGCCCTCATGTACTTAGAAATACTAGAGCAGAAACAGGGGTGTATTGATATATAACATAACATTCCCAATTCGTAATTATGTAATATGTTTAACATAAAGTTATATCCTAAGATCAGTAAATATTTGTCTCTATCACTCGTTACACCGTTCTCCCTGTTTTTTCCTTCCTGAAATTTTATGGTTTGCTTCTCTCCCACTTTTTTTCTCCTGTTCGATTTCTTTTCTCCTTTTTCGCTACTTTTTGGCAACCCAAAAAAAAAGAAGGCCATTGCCAGATTAATATGTTTATTGACAATAGAAAGGGAAGGATAATAGTTTAACTTTACACCTTATATTCTCTGCAACCATGAATTAATTGAAAATTTTGTTAATTGTATCTTCTCAAATAATCTTCCATAAACTACACCACTTACGCATAATTTTACAAAAATCGTTGAACGATTTCTACGCCGTTACGTTTAATCAAGTGGCGAGCCAGCCCATGCCAGCAGGCCCTTGTCAGCCCAACCAGCACAGAACCGCCCAACCAGCCAGCAGCTTCGATTATAAATTAAATTAACACAGCCACGTTTATAGTTAAATGTGGGTGTGCGATTGAGGGTTGTTAAGTCTTCACCAAGTGCACAAGTTCGTTGTTCAAATCTGCAGAGAGTCGTATCGTGCCGTAGCACCGTGGCATGCTGTAGCCCTTCATTTGTAGACGAAAGCTTTGAGTGTTCTGGGCGTAGACGATGAAAGCTCTTGAAGACGTACTTCACACCTTTTACAGCTCTACGTTGACAACTACGTCGAGATCATTAAGTTCACTGCTGAGTGGAAAATAGGAAAATGAAATGGAAAATATACTCGTACCGTCATATTTAAGAACAAATTATAATTAAGGTTTATTCATTGAAAATTGAATGAACTTTTGAATTATGTTTATTAAAAAGGGAAATAAAGTGATCATTAAATTGGGTGAAAATTAAATTATTTTTATAAGTTAATTTTACGTACGAACCTTACTTAAAACATTTAATATATTAATCGTTATATCAACGGCATCTATCTAGCCGTCTAACATTCTAACGTATTGTTTTATTCTATCGTAAATAACTCTTTATTTACAAAAAATAAAGCACAACTTAAATTATAAATAAAGTTCTACCTTTAAAAATACAACAATTTACAATAAATTTAAAACAACAAAAACATATAAAACCTTATCTTTTAAAAAAAAATCTTTTAGTATTGAAAAACTACGTGGAAACTAATATAAGAATCTGTGGATAAAAGGAAGCGAATATTTCCCCTGTGTATTGTAAAGATCAGATCCAATTTAAACAGCAAATACGGGCGCTGTCCCGCGGTGGCTGTATCGCAGTTTAACCAGGATTAGTTGCGGTCTTCGTCGAGCTCCTATGGTCTTCTCTGTTATAAGTTTCATGGTTTCCCAGCAACTGAACAATAAACGAAGGGCTCAGAACATACACTAACTAAGTCCACAATTTTACAATGGACTTGTTTCCTATTTATCACTTTTATAATATCAAAACTTTATGTGTTACCAACTGTAAAGTAGTGTCTGATGCTTGAGTTACACTCTGATATTTCTCTTGTGTATTTTCTTGTATAAAATATGTGGAAATCTATATAAGTGAAGAAGGCATAAAAAGTCACTTTAGTAATTAAAAGAAAAACTATTTTTAATTGGTAATATCTCTTGTACTCTTAATATCCAATATTTCTTAAAAAAATAACAACTTATTAAAAAATATCTGAACATTTGACGTCTTATTAGTCAAGTTTATTAATATATAATACAGTTTTATATAAATTAAGGCATGTTCTCAATCCAACAAAAATATTAAGAGATCCACGCGAATGCGTCAATTATGTGTAGGTAATGAATTTAAAGCCATGGTTTTTGACAGTTGAAATTCGCTTTGGTATATAGTGTTCCTCTGAAAGCTTCAAAATAATGAAAGCTACTGAAATAATAATAAGATTGTCGCACTTATATCTCATAAATGCTTTAAATTTTGTCCAGTAGAACCCTGGCGTACGTATGGCGTCCAGTACAACTCTGTAACTAAGTTGAACTAAGTATATGATCGCGGTTTTGTAAGAATAACAAAGTACACTATACATGATACTAATGTTGCTACAAAGCTACCAAAGTTGGACTTTAAATATACTCATAACGCGCACCAATGAGGTCTAGTAAAGATGTAAGAGCCTAAACAGAAAAATAAAAGCTCCTTTTAGAGAATGTAAATAGAGCTATGTGCACCAACGATTGTTCATGAATTAAGTTTCGGTACCACATAATCAGATGATTAGCTTCGAAGAATGTTTTAAAAAAACAAGTAATCCGTAGTATTTTATATGTAATATATGTAGACTTTGTTCACTTGTGAACTGTATTGGTCATATGCCACAAAGATATTACAAAGCGAGTGTAGACGATTATATTGTATAAGCCACATTTGTTTTAAGCCCAAAATGTTGATTTCAGCTACATACTGTGGTTAAATATATTACAGCATTTAGGAGAAAGGCAAAGGGGTCTACAGAGATTACAAGATAATTTTGTTTGGGTTAATAATACATAAACACTCTATTTATTACTGCTAATAAAGTACTAGGTATTAAGCAGCGTAGTAACTAAGCGAGCAAGCATATTTATTACTAATGGTAATTTAAAGGCGAGGGACTTCACATTGCTAAAGTTAAAGTGGTTGTTATATTTGTAAATGTATTTCTACCTCTGTGAGAACTTTATGCATGTTTTAATCTAACAATTTGACTCTTTGTTTACTGATATCTATCACATTTACATTAGGATAATCCGAGTTGGATTTAACAATTCGTGCAAATTACTAAGAACTTTACATAATACTCTTATGCACCGAATCTGCACTGAATTGGTGCTAGACTTTTGAATTAAACAAAAAAAACAAATTATAATCGGAGAAACACAGTTACGTGTCTTCAGTTTTATTTAATATAAAGTATGAAATATAAATTACTTAAACAATGTTTTCCAATAACATAGTGTGACAAATTACACTGCGTTTAAGAAATGAATCTACTTTTTTCCGCATTACTGGAATCATAAAACTCTTAAATAAAGAATTAATGTTTGATCATACTGACACTGTTAAGAAAAACATTCAAGTAAATAAAGAAACCTTCAAGTACAAAACCTTCCTTTATTGGAGTCTATCTGAACTTAAAAAAAATGCAATGTATGGGTAACATATTTTCCTATTAGAAAATGCTATTAGATAGAACTTCTTAAATCTTAATATATATAAATTACGTGTCACGTTGTCTCTCCGCGATGGACTCCTAAACTACTTAACCGATTTTAATCAAATTTGTACACCGGGTGCAGTTTGATCCAACTTGAAAGATAGGATAGCTTACATCTCAATTTATTATTATCTTATTGCAAATTATTTGTCTATTAATTATCTGTATATGACATATGACATCTGGCGACGATGATGGCGACATCTGTTGACTAGATTGAGTAAATATTCTGTTGACTAGATTGAGTAAATATTCAATAGATGGCGCTATGTAATGTAATATGACAAAAACGTTAGTCACAGCAACGCGTGGCCGGGACAGCTAGTAATCTATAATTAAATACATAAAAAGAAATTCTATTCTATATTCAAAATATAAATAAAATTGAACTCCCAAGTAGCGCTAACCAATATGATATCATAAGCAATTACCGAACATAATTTTTAGCTTTCGTTCCATTATAATAATAAGACATTAAACATATTTTTATTCATTTCTATAATTACATTTTTTTTGCAAGTAATTCTTAAAATTAATCTCCTGTAATTTTGACAGCGGCATGTGTTTGATAAATGAATTTAGGAATTACATTGGCAGTCGGTAGTCGGTACGTAAATGAATTCCTATTATTACTACTGCACTGTATACAACTAATAAAAACAAAAACACTTAATACTTATAAATTGGTATTACCGTTATGTATATGATTGAGAGATACCAACTTGAAAATAATAATGATTATGAGTAATTAACAAATTGGAGTTACCAAGGTTAAGAGAGTATAATGTTAAATGTTATAAAAGCTATAACCGTTGAAATGTTAATTACAGATCCTTATACTCGTGAAGGTAAACGTATTTGTTTATACGCCGCGTAAAACATGGAGGCGATCGTTAAGCAGTTGCATCTTGGGGAGTGGTTGTTGTTGTTTTGTTTATTTTTTAATTTAATTTACTTAACGTTTGTCTATTTCCGACGACCTCCTACATTGGGGTGTTGGGACCACATATGTGAACTACACCGCTACCTAATAAGTTTATGATTAAAAATGTACACAATCAATTTAACTTTCTAACAACCGAGCGCAGATTTCGATGATCGTGGATAACCCTAACCTTACGACATATTTCAACAACTGTCAACATCAATGCTCTTATCCACTGTGTCGTCGATATTTTATTTAAATTGATAACATATCTGCGTTAAAATCACTATTTTTTAACTTGACCAAATTGGGTTACACAAATTTCCTGATACTTCTCGACTACCATAAGAAATATATTGAAAAATTTTGTAAAATATAGTCTTCTGAAAATCATCTAGTTTAAAGACCTTAATCTTAATGACATTTAAAATTGTGTAATATTAATGTATTGTGTATTCATTTCATAATAAAGTGTAGTAATGTGAAACAACTCGAATACAGCCTATAGATAAATTAGACTATTTTGGCCCTCCGCACATGAGCGACTCTGTTTCTGGGTCGCAGGGCCATGCTTGGTTGCATGTGATTGCATGCTTTTAAAGCACGCTTAAAGATGACATCGTGAACAGAGATGTGCACAAATACTATTCAAAAGTATTTAAATACATACATACATATATACAAATACGACATAATAAAATTCCCTGTTATGCTATCCTTAAAAATTCTATAGAGCCACGAAACACGGTTCGACTAGTTCGAAATCAGTCGACTCGTATGTGGAGTGCCTTAGTCTTTTGCAGGGTGAGAAGCCCATTAAAAATATTTATCATAACGTTCACTAGTTATATTGTCTAGAATATACAGAATCGTTGAACTAATATTAGATGACATCAAATGCAATTCATTCCTATAGTTACACATCTAGCAAATTTGAAAAAGAGCATCGTATAAGTAAACATTAATTGACAACATACTAGTAAAAGAATTTCCTCTGTTACTACATATACATCATTAAATCTTACTTAAGTATTATGATGACTGGCATGTAAAGGCTCCGCCCCACATGGTTCGCAGGCTGAGTAGGCTATCCACTAGGTTCTATACTCTGCAGGAATCGAATCGGGGAATTTGCTGAATTGACTGTGTCATCGATACCGAATTGTATACCACTGCGTAATTAGCTTCATTGTGGCCGACCACTTGCTGGGTCGGGGACTGGGTTCGTCGATCATGACGATCTGTTTCCAACAGTTCCCACCGCAGCCGCAGATTACCTACCCCCTGATTGCTAGTCATGTAGTATAGTAGATAGTGTTGTATAGTATATGTAGCAATGTATCAGTGAGTAGATTGATTTAAATGATGTGTCAGTTGCTGCTTGATGCTGATGGTTGTTAGTCTATAACAACATAACATGTCAATTTGTATTAAACAAATATTGCAATTCATTCTAATGTGTATGTACATGTCATAGTCGTCCTCAGGAGGCGGTAACCCCTGTTTCCCAGGATGTCGAATACATTTTACAACTGCATTAATTGGTATCTGTGACTTATTTAACCTTAAGCACACCTTACTCCCGTACCCGAGTCGAAATTTTGACCCTATCAACGACCTAAAAGAACCCGTTTCTGGGTTCATTTATATAGGATTTTTGCTCTTTCTTGAACCTCATATAAAGCTATTCTCTCTCTATTTTATTATTTCATATTCATTCCTTAACAATAAAATCCATGTCGTACAGGTATAAAAACATTTTTTAACATTCTTTTTGTTCATCTCAGGTTTAAATGAGGTTCACACAGTAATAAGACGAGAATCATGATTTAATTTAGGATCAAACGAGGGTCATATAATAATGTGTAGTATGAGACGAGGTTCACTTTACTGTTCAGAACGAAAAGAGGGCAAAGATCCATTTTAGGATCAGGATAGGTCTAAAACTTCAACTCGGGTATAAAGTAAAGACTACACTTTGATCTACATAGAAACCATGCTATGATACAGTGGTGTACTGACAAACATTAAAGTAGAAACTTCCTCTCGTGATAATGTGTGCAAATGCGACTACATCTTACTGAAGAAGTGGGTGCTACAAGTAATCGATTCCAGTTGATAATTAAAGACAAATCAGAATCGTAAGTTAATTAAAACCTTTATGAATCAAAAGCCATTGTTGTATAGTGAACAATCACACCAACAATTTCCAATTTCATTGTTATTGAATATAATTTTTATTACCAATACGAATAATAATTTATTAACAGACATATACACAAAACATAATAATTCTAATAATTCATGATTTATGATATCTTATGAAGCCAGTCCACAGTCTGCAATACAATGCTATATATTTCACGAAACACACAGCTTTAGGACTGGAGTGTGGTAGGGTACACAGAGGAAGACTTTGCCACAACAGGAACGTTAAAGGGAATGGGGCACATATTATTTATGTTGAGTGCATGCGCATGATTTACGACATCATTTTCTGCTGTGGTTTCACAGTATTTCTTTTGATCATTATACTGTACTAAATTGAAAATGTGGTAAGTCATTCGGGTATTTACGCCAGTCACCCTGGCGTGAACACATCGGCATTACTGTGGAAAATGGAAGTACTATTAAAAATCTATGGTTATTGGTTTTATTGAAATATGTATCCAGAGTAGAGATGGAGCACCGAATCGCAACGCGCAGCTGTTGCCGTTTTGTGTACTCTTAAATTACCGATAAAATATCAAATCACTTTTTTATAGATTCAGTTTACTGTAGGTGAATGTATTTTTTATACAATTTCTAGAATACTCAAACTTTCTATACTTGGGTTGAAACGTAAATTAGAAATCGACACTGGTAGATAGATAGCAAATCCTTGCAGATCTTTATTTTACACTTAAATTTTAATTATTTATCTTTCTTTCTCTGCCTTAAAACTTATCAAGGACCGAAATACTACATATAGTCTTAAGTAAATAAGTAGTTTTTTAACAATTAATTAAAATAATGAACATATTATTCCTATAATTAGTTATATAAACGTTTAATTCCTTATTGAGTTTATAAACAAAACCAATTTAATTTTTTTATTTTAAGTATGTTTATAAGTTGTAAATTATAAATTATGTATTGTAAATGTATATATTCTTTTTAAGTGCTAATATCTTTTGAAAGTAGATACACTCAAATACATATTTAAAAAAATGTCTAATTACTTGACAATATTAATAAGGTAAATATACATAATACAATATACAAATATGTTAAATCTATTTATATAAATTATGTTGTCCGTTATGAAATTGATCATTTGTTGTAAGCTTTTACACACCGATGTTAAAGTTATTCCTTTCTTAGTTCTATCGTCAATATATTGATTTTAATTTTTGTTTTCTACATCCTAATATTATATGATCTAAAATTACCTCCTCTGCACAAAGACAATTTAATCTGTGATCTGAAATATTCAGTGATTCTATTCTGCATAATATTGTAATATATATTTATTTGATATTCTTATTTTAGTGAAACATAATCCTTTTTTGTATTTTGTTCTGAAATGTAAAAAATAGTTTTACAATTTTCAGTATCCAATTCGTTCTAAAATTTTAATAAACAAATATATTTTTCGAGAAAAATATGTAGAGGTCACACATCTCTCACAATTTTTTTACCATCGTTTGTCTTTTGGAGTAGCCTGTAACTTGAAAGAAAAATTAACCTATGCTGAAGTCTTTAAGTATAATATAAATGAAAATAAGATTGTTTTTCTACGGTACGTCTTATCTCAAAACGTCAATGATCACGTTTTCCATCCTCTTCCATGCAACTTAAAAATACAAAAGTGTTTTTTAAACTGTTCGAATCATTAAAGCCTTAGTTTGAGAATCTCTGATAAAAAGCATATTAAAGTTATACAATTAAGGTTATATTTTATAAATAAGTGTCATGTGGGTTGTACTCAAACTCATATAACATAAAATATTAATATGTAAGGGGGTTGGGCACCCGCTTGAATACCCCGCAGGGCGAAAATATAGGGCGTACAACATGGGGCGTCACTGCGTCAGAGGTATCAAAACTTTTTGAAAACATTTAATGTGACAGAACGCAGAACGTGTCATTGTCGTGTCGTTGTCGTTGTGTTGTCGTTTTTGTTGTACTAGTATTGGTGTTGGCAGAATGCACATAATGGTATTTCAAAGATTCGTTGTATTATGTGTCAGGATGTAATTATTCATCGGTATATTTTTGACAAGCTCACAAAACAAGATTGATTACAATCCCATCAACGTATATTTATCAAACACAAAACTTCTAAAGTTGTATATGGTGGCGCTGGCTAAGAAAAGATCAATTTATTTTTCATATATTTTATGTTGTTCTCTTACACAGCAACGTACCACTTTGTTGAACGTTTACCACCCGCTTCAGCTGATGTATGGATTTGTGTACATAAAACTAATCATTTACTATTGTAGCGGTGATGGGTGTCGTTAATAACGGCAGTACAATAGTTGAGAGTACGAGTATTTTGTTGTTTGGGCCTGTCAGACACACAAAGAGATATAACATAACCGAGAAATATCTGTTCAGGAGAGCCATTGAATGGGGCGACCTTTAACCGTGTTGCTGTAGCCCGTGCCTGTTCTGTGCTGTGCCTGTAGATGTGTTTGTAAGACAGAGTAGGTCAGGGACGCACTGGTACGAAAACCACCTAATTGTTAAAGTTACTACTTAGGCCTTGAACACACTGCGATTTAAACCTCGGCGGTTTTTTCTCATATGATTCCATGTGTTACAAAACTACGCGAAAAAAAACCGCTGAGGCTTAAATCGCAGTGTGATCTAGGTCTTAGTATTTAAAAGATATAGTTGTCATTGTAGCTCAAATGCTTCCTTCCTCTTAAGTATTCTAATTACTACTTAGTTGTCCAACTGTTGGAGTACTTCGTTGATGATTCAAATATCTTATGAGAATGAACACCTTTGGTAGAATGACGTCAGAGCGTAATTAAAACATAATTTCAAATAGTTACGTTTATACGTAAATTGACGAATAATCTATTCATTTTTCAAATGTGCACCATATTTAAAAATTTCAGTAATTCCACAGCTAATAGTACGAATATGTAGATTATAAAGTGTTTTAGTCTTATACTTTACGAGAAAACCGTCCTCCCATGAAGATGTTTTTCATACTTCAAAATATCTTAAAAAAAAGAAATCCTATTCCTTTTGTAATACTTCCAAAAAATATCGTTAAATTTAGGCCTATCTACTTAAGACCTCTTAAAGAAATTACCAGATTGACTAGTTCGCCACTGGAGCATGTTGCTGGAACCCAACTTCCTATAAGGTTATACCAACATACAGCACAATATACTCGTACCAACGAAGATCCCGGTGTTGGTATGGTGATGGTGCCGATCTCGTAGGGTTATATCATACATTGTAGTATTCAACCTTCCAGGCAAACTCATCCCATACCAACATAAGTGAACCCGACTCCAACCAGTGTTTTGTGTTCAGTTTGATAAATAATGCTGCTATTGTCCTCAGAGTAATGGCACACGACTGCTGTGCCGTTCTCTGTTCTCGAAGATATCTTAACGTTAATGTGAGATGTGAAGATGTGTGGCGGTAACGGTGGTCGCATTCGTATGTTGTGTGGTCCCTAGAACATCTGAGAATATCAGCTCCACCTCCAAAGGAACATACAGACCGACATTTGAACTCTTCGGTCATAGCCAACATAAATAATGAGCATCTTTAATCACAAACACAGTTTTGCAATGTGTTGTCCTTCACTG
The DNA here is from genome assembly GCA_963678705.1 of Panorpa germanica. Taxonomy (NCBI): domain Eukaryota; kingdom Metazoa; phylum Arthropoda; class Insecta; order Mecoptera; family Panorpidae; genus Panorpa; species Panorpa germanica. Next base: position 6,605,858 of record OY783214.1, read on the forward strand.
TTTCAGTTCTGTCACTTCTTTGAAGTCAGCTGGCGGGAATCCGGAATAAATGACTACCAACATCCGCACATTAATCTCGTTTTATCGGCAAAAAGCTTGTATACTGGCGTAAACAAATATATTTTGTCTTTCATCAGTTGTCCTTAGAAACCGTGAGATTTTGATGAGGCGTTGAGACTCGCTTCCGCCATCCTAGCGTATCCGTAACGTAACAGGCCATGTGCATTGCTAGGTGGTCTGAGTTTGATAAACGACCCACCACACGTTTCGCCTGTCATGAATAATAAACAAAACACGGCGCTATTCGACGTCGACGTCGACGTCGATGCCGATGCCGTTTATTAGAACGATGAGACGTTTATACAAAGAGAGAACAAAACTGAAGTGTTCCTTGTTCCTTCCAAGATCCCTCTTCCCTACATGCAGATCCAGTAGCGCACTGGCGACTATTCCCCCCTTTAAATATAAACTTCACCTTAAAATAGAATTGTGTGATATTAATTTCAAATGATTCTGAAATAAGAAAATGGAGAAGTTGATATGTACCCTTCGCCAAATGTACGCCAGTGCTCCAAATGTCTCAGAATATGAATCCAGCAGGTGTTCAAGTCGCTCCACTGCGTCTGTGAACAAAATTGATGAAACGAACAATGAATTACTTCAAATGCAGTAGAACATGCAACACACAAAACATGAATACAATAAAAGCAAAGTACAAAGTGCATAGACTGTAAATTCATTCTACCTAAGTACAGCTTTTGAAACACAGAGGACGCGATGATTTATACTTGTGTTTGATGTCTGAAATATTGCACGAGACATTAAACACGAGATTAAACTTTGGAAGATGTATGGGGTGGAGTTGTGAAGAAAAGTTTTTTAAATTTTTCTACTTTAGAGCATTTGTAGACATTTGTATTCGGATACACCCATGTGCTAATGACGGGAAAACCGCAGAGCTGTAATTTACTGACGTCTTTAATAGTAAACTGTCACACTAGAGACAAATCTCGTTTATTAACACCAACCTTACAAGGTTTGTGATGCTTTGAAAAATGTTGAGAGTAATCGTAAGTCGTCGTTTGAAAAATGAATTATTTTTAGTAACGTTTTAGTGAGGTTAATCAAATTATTGCGACTGTAACTGTTTGTACTTGTGAATGAGCAAAAGAGGTATCACTAAAATAATATTGCTATTACAAAAGTATTGGAAAAATTTTACAATCTATATGCAAGGAAATGCAATGGGGACTAGTATTGAAAAATGTATGAAAAAATCTCACATATATATATATATATATATATATATATATATATATATATATATATATATATGTTAATAAAGCAAATGGATGCCCTAAGGATAATTGAAAGTACAGATGCGAATGTCACATATCAATTTCCGTAGAAAACTCCATTCATTTTTCTTCAACTTCATATTTAATTTCAGCGCTGTCGCAAAAGTTTTATCGCCTCCCGGCACGTCCCATTTCTTTTGCGAGCACTGAAATGTCAGCCTTGCGGGGATTCAGAAGTGGTGGGAGATGGAATGAGGTTAGGGGTGGTGAAAAGACAAGGGAAAGAGGAGGTTAAGAGGGATGCTCGGAGGTCAGAGGAGATGCTCGCGATATCACATCCGTCTTGCCACTTCTGTCTTTTCTGGCTTTGAAAACACTTTATTGCTGGTGTAAGTTCACGGCTTCTGTCATGACTTTTTGTACTGGTAATATTCTATCACACTATCGTGTACACTGTACTCTAGTTCCATTTTGTTGTGGGGGTCAGACGTCACTGTCCAAATCAGACTGGTAAGATATATAGTATGTCCCCCACTTAAGTGATTTTGTTTATATTATTTGATACTTTCTTAAATTGATACGGATAGAAATTCAATCAGTTCTACATGAACTAAATCGGAAAATGATCGATTCTCTATGTCTTGTTCGAACAAATTAATAAAATATCATACCCTCTGATACAAAAGAATTAATCTTCTGATTCTTTAAGGTTGTGCAACTTAATCTTGTATTTTGCAATAACTGTTAATAAAATTTAGTTTTCTTTTATGAAAAATGTTCAAGATAGGCGAGTAAGATAATAATTAATATATGCTTTTAAATAACAAATATTCGCTGTCACTTGTTGGCTTATTACTCTCAGGAGCAATCATTTTCTTCTCTAATTCGTAAATGACTGTCAGCACACTTTCTATACGTCTGCACACAAATCAAATACTGTGTTTTCACAGGCTATTATCAACTGAAATAACTTAAGTGAAATTATAAGTAATATCTGGCTAATAATATTACCTATTTATATATATTTATGTATATGTAAAAATAAATTTGGAATCACTGGAAAATATGAAACGCATATCCTTGATTTTCAACACGCTATATATTTCTAAATAATTGATATACTTATTAATGATCTATTTATAAACAAAGTTTGAACATTTATCTGACTCCTAAAGTTTATATGGTTTAAATAGCTCAATTGTGTGCAAAATTATTAACGTTTTTATATTTGAAAACATGAAGTACTAGTACAAAGTTGCAAATCGATTGTCATTTTAGTACACTGCTGCCATTTATATTTAATTATATAACCATGAAGTAATGTTTCACCTTAAGGCGCTAACGTTTAAATGAAAATAATTCTTTACAAATAGTTTATATTCTATTGATATTAAGTAAGACGGATTCACATTTCAAACTACAAGTATAGCGATTTTGAATATAGAAAACGTTACAATGTTTTTCTATACAATATTATTAATATTACATGTACTCTAACACAAGACGATACATTTATAAAATCATTAGACAAAATCGTAATTACAAATGAATGAATGGGTAACAATTGCAAATAGAATACAGCAATATTCATAGACGGTGGTCGTGGTGGTTTTGGCTGACCGCAAGTAATACAGCGCTAAGTGGGAGCAGTTAGGTAGTTTAACGACGCGTCGTTCTGGCAAGCCGGTGCTCGCCATCATGACCCAATCCATGACCTTTTAGCCAGACCACCATATAACCCTCAGGGCCCACAAAACTGCTAGCCTGGTCTGACCTGGTCTGGTCTAGTCTGATCGTGCTATATAAAATGTAACACTTGCATTATTGCAGACTTATTTTTAAGCTTTATTTGAATTTTTATTAAATATTTTTTTTATTATATTATATTTAATTTCAAATGGTTTGCATATTAAAATTTTATTATATAATATTTTTTTAAGCGTGGCATCAAGTAAGTTCTTCTGTAATAATTACGATCGATCCAACTTTGATTGCGAAAACTATTTATTGAATTAATATAGTTTATTTTTAAAACCATTCTGACGTTAATGCGTCTTTAACATTGGTTGCACTTATATTTCCAAAACTATAAATGATACTAAAATGTTCGTACTCAAAATAGCACATCAGTGAGAGAGACGTGTTTGTGGTACAGACATACATACTAGTAGATAGCACGCCATTAGATAGCATTAGCATTAGTTTATCGTTCTATGTTTATGTTTGTATTTTTATTAACTTGCTATTTGTATAGATCACAACCTCCTTTTTAAATAGTATGCGTATTGACAACTTAAAGTCAAATTCACGTCTGTTCTTAGGAAAACTGAAGAAGTTAGATCATTGACTCTAACAATCCCACACGATTTTGTTTATTATTAATATGCTTTACCTCCATACGCATTTTTGACTAATTTACCAGATGCAAACACACTTAATTACAAAATGTACATTTCTTCAAAGTCTATTACTTTCAAAATATGCACCCATTTGCGGTTAATGCACCGGCACTAAAGTTAACTGCAAACATTTCCAGTAAAAATGATTCTGTTAAATATATTATACAACATACAACATAAAACACAACTGCAAAGCTCAAGATAACATATTTCATTTTGCTTTTTATTTCGCTCTTTAATTTGTACGTATTTATCTTCAGTGGCATGTCAAAGTACCAAATTCACAATTTATTATCAACACCTAGGGATCAACACTCAACAAGAGAAGAAACTTGTTGGAAGTCGCAGTCCTGGTGATAATCTAACCGCTCCCAACAAAGCATAAAGAAACCCGACTACCATTCTCTCTCCCCCTCTCTCTCTCGCTGTACCGCTCGATCTCTGTAACGTTCTCTGCTGTGAAGTATTGCGAGGTGGTGAAGTTCTGACATGCGGGCTAAAAGTGGCAATTTTTCTTATTTCGCGTTGCCATATATTCCATGCAGTAGTGGCGTGGAGCCATTTGTCTTCTCCAGACGTTTAGACAGGTCTGTAGCATGGTTATGTTTATGGTGACATATCAGTTAACTTGAACAGAAACAAGATTGTGAATCATTTTGAAAAATAATGTATTTCGTTATGTTTTATAAGGCTATCGTTTTATCCATATCACTGAGTACGACATGGAGAGGATAATAAAGATGAAAACGTTTGTGGGAGGAAGGGGGAACGGGCCTGCTTGTGTTTATACAAACTAAATAATATGGTTCCTTTTTACGTAGTATATGTCAACATTTATGACAATATTATACGAAATCAAAAAATATGGACCTATATAAAGAACATTTTGCAAAATTGGTCTCTTAGAAGTTGACCCTTTTAGGTAAATTGGAAATACTTTTCCTTGTTTTAGCATTGTTTGAAAGGTCTCAATAGTGGAATATATGTTGTTTTATAGTTTTATATGTATTTATATACATTCGTATTTACACAATCATTTTGAAGATTGCTACGTTATTGACTATAGACCATGATTTAAGGATATTCATATTTTAGTTTACGAAATAATGAAAATATGGGATATCTGCTTTTGAGTGTCAGAGCGGTAAGAGAAAATAATTTGTATTCATAAATATTTGGTCCTCCTAAAGCTGAGATCCACTGGTCAGCATTACTGCATCGGATTTATCGTTCAACCATGAAAGAGAAGGAAGCGAGGGGAAAGAGCGATGGATCCCACTCAACAACGGTGGAACGTTTAGTTCAATCTAATATCTTATTAGACATTTTGTTTTAAACATAGATTCTTTGATCCTACTGATATCTTGGAAGCAGTCTATTGGCCAGCACTGTTCTCCCACCGGACCCCCACAAACTTACACATAAATTTCCCTACATTCGCCGGTCGTGTCATTCGAACGGGCAGTTTTCTCGGCACCTAATGGTTATTGCTTTTCCCGAGTACCAAGTCGACATATTGCGTTCCATCTAACACAATGTGTGCGCTCCATACGTCACCGTTATGGGGCAATATACAGATATACGTATTACGTACTGCCACTGCGACAGGATAGAGGATACAGGATACAGGACATAGGATAGCACAGGACATAGGATAGACTATAGTTCAGATTAAAACACAGGTTCTTCTCTTATATTTTTTTCTGTAATGTTATTACTATAATGTATGGGATGTATGTAATGTTCGATCCTTGTAAGATCAGACTTTCCAAAAGACAGTAGAACCAGAACCAGGGCCGTTAGGGTCGTTAGGGTGACCAATTGCTGGAACTGAATGACCGCGCAACCCACTGATATCGAGATTGTGTATAAAACGGAATTTTATAGATATTCTCAAAGTTTTCTCCTTGATTTCTTCTATTCTTTGTTAGTCTTAAATTTTATAAGCAATCATAGTAATTTTAGAGGTTCATAAAGTCAAGGGTTTCATTTCAAACTGTAGAAACAGAAGCGAACTTTCTCACATAGGTATTATTATCTAAATAATATACAAATCTTTACAATCGATTATATGTAAATCCTTTTATCTTCTTAATCTTTGCAGAAGTGGTTCCAAATTTTTAAATATTTTCCTCCCAGTTGTCGTTTACTTTTTCTCCCTCCTCACATTCTTCTTCTCGTCTTTTCTCTTAATATCTCCTTTCTTTTCCTCTTACATTATTTCTTTTGTAATAATATGCTACGTTACAATCAGTTACAATAAGTTACAATTAAAATCGATGTGGTAGCTTTGAAACACTATGTCTTTATAGTCTTTTAAAAGCAGACGTATGTTTATCTAGTAAATTCATAGCTAGATAGTTTGGATGCTTGTTTTACCGGTGCTGGTATCTTTGGCTAAATTTGTTTGTTCTTCTTTCACAGTTTTAATGCTGAAGTCATGGTTGATGAATTTTTTGCTTATGAACCACGGAATATCCATAATTATTCCTTTAATCTTGTTGTTATATATTATTTGGAAGTTCTTCATTTATAAAGCTACACACAGAGTCTAAAGATCAACATCTATCTACTTTTAATAAGGCATATCCTTTTATATGTACAGATATTATTTCAGCGAGCAAATTAATTTCGCGAATCACAGTTGAAGAACATCCGTTGTTGAACGATTTATGTAAGGAGTATGGTCCGATGTCCTTTTTCGTGTTGAGTATATAAAGAAATCGACAACAAAATGCCAAGATGATTGTAGATCGAAGGATCACGATAGCACTGCGGTATGATTGTGCGGCAGTTGAACGTATAACTACAAAGGACGATGGGAATAGTGAGTTATGATCCCACCCAATTCGGGAAGGACTATGCCGAACATGAAACAGAACCAAGGATCAAGAGAACGGTACGCGGAGAGATTTCGGAGTGATTTACATCTCTAACCTGTGATTTATAACGAGTTAGGCGTATTGAATTCATCGGTTGAATAAAATAACAAATCATTTGCTTTAACGGGCAATAAATTTGACAAGTGTCAATGCTTAAAATGAATTATATTTATCGGTATTGCTACCATGTAACGTACACATAGTGAAGACCATTTGATTTCCTGAAACGATTTCTATTAAACCAACAAATCACCGACTATTCAGCAAAAATAGATCGAAGCAGATTGTCAAATGGTGGTACCTTGTATAACGCTTTATCTAAGCTGAGGTACTTGCAGGGGCGATCTGGAAATGACGAAAGGTTTGACAAAGCTTAACAGCGAGAGTATCCTATTTTGTAAATTGGTACAGACTCATCAAAGACACCACTCAATAAGTTCATATAATGACATATAGATGGCATCACTATTGAGAAATCTATATGCTTTTTAAATAGTGCCATCTTTCAAACGATACGTGTTAAAATTTCACAACATTCCGACCATTCATTTACGAGTTGCAGCGCTTTTAGTGATGGTACTTTTGTAAATTTCAAAACTGAATTTCGTATGTTGTTAAGGCATTGTTTTTTAATGCAAAAAATAGCATTCAAACAAAGCAATGACTTGACAAGTGTTATTTATACTACGGTATTTCTTCCTATTAAAAGAACTGGTGAAGGACTTGAATTACAACAATTACAGGGCATCATAAAGAGTGCATCCTTTGCGTATATGTACTCCAATCCGCTCCTGATACTATCGTCACCAGTTACTTTATCAGCATTCTTCGCCAATATTCAGCTCAAATTTCTGTAAGTGCTTCCCGTAGAGCCAATCAAATGTAATAACAACTATCACATTATTTTGTTAGACAGTCAGACCAGACAGGCTCAACCTTATTATATATTTTAAACTATTTCTTGAAATTCTTTGTTCCTTCTTCTCGATTGTCTGGTCTCTGGTCTACCATGTTCCGGCTGTGCATGTTCAATCGAACTTCTTATAAATGAACCATTTTAAAGTCTTGGCACGTGTCAAAATGAATCCAGAATCCGGTCAACAAGGTATAAATAAATGAAGTGCAATTAAGTTAAATCCGCTGCAATCGGTCGCCAGACATGTTTAAAGGTCATAAGATAAGATTGGAAAACTAACTTGTAAACGGATAAGTTTAACATTGCGGTAATAACCGTTATACATAAAGCTTTGGGGAGGATGAAAAGAAGAAGGAAGGAGAGAGGAGGTGAAATGGAAATAGGATTGCAGATAAGGATGGTGAATTGCGCATTAAACGTTATTCTTTGGAGATTGTAGTTTTTGTGAATGATATTAAATCGCGTTAACGATATACTCTGGTTAACAAGTTACGTTAGAAATATAAAAATGCAGCTAGAGAAATTCCTTAGATGTGTACATTATAAAAGGAGACTTCCCAATTAGTTAGTTACACTGATTGTACAACATTAATGTATCAGACGGCATAAACTAAATTATGCAAAGTATGCAGTTGCATAATATCTCTCCCACTGCATGTAGGAAATATCTAAAGTAATAAAGGTGCATATTATATACGTGTATCGTTTTCCTCTCTCAACGATCTGCTGTCCATGAAATCGTAAACACAAAGAAGACATCTATCTAAGTTGCAAACATCTCAGAAAGATGGGAAATACACGACTTTATGTAGAACGTAATGCGGTCCTTTGATATAAGTACTATGATACAGACGTATGAAATACGGTGTATAAATAAACATTTAAGTAGAAACTACCTTAAAGTTGTCTGTATCAGTGCAATTGTTCACTTATTTCATGTAGAGTTGTAAGTCAAAGAAGAGCCTTATATGGGGGTCAAAAAGTTCTAAGTACGTCACTGTTATAAAGAGGTTTTACGCTAATGAAAGACGGGATACAGATACTAACCGACACTCCAACAAGATGAAGCTGAAGACAGCCGTTGGGGCTAATTAATTCAGTCTGTCCGGGGCGCCTTACCGCGGTGTGTTCCAGAACTAATGCGATAATTCACTCACCGGCACGGAGTGATAATCCCATCGTCTGATACCACACCACTAAGTTCTAGCCTAACACAAAACGAGAGTGAATTAATATGACTCTTTAAACTGTCTTCAACTGTATAACAATAGACCCGATCATGCAGAATTCGTGGAATATGACTCTCCCGATAACAAAGACCTCGCAGGTGGTCCAATCACATAAATTATTTATTTTATATATGTTTTATAATGAGTATGGAATATTGATACTTTGTTGTACATTTCTTGCACCCCGGGGACTTTATTAATAGCTGAATTATAATTAAATAGACGTTTCTGTTGCCATTTAACGTTAGCCATTACTACTAAATGTTTATTGCAGTTATCCGTTATATGGAGCCAATTAATGACCGTCTGTATTGGTAGTCGCATTCGCATAATGACTGTATATGGCTCTTTATGGCTTTTATAGAAATCTTCTTGTATTCATATAAATGAAGGTACTCTATTTATCTCATATTCATTATTGCACATGATCCAGTAACTGCATTTATAATTCATGGAAGAGAACAATCAAACCAATGAATTTCAATGCGGACCCTAGACGTGACTAGATTTTTTTACCAAAATATAGTGGTATTTGGCCCATGACTATTCCCAGTAGAAGAGCAGAAATGCCTACTCATTAGATATTCTGATGCAGTGACTTATGGACCACAGGACGCATGTTTGACGACAATTGAAGAGAGAACACTTCGTCCACTGATTGCAAACTATAGCCGAGCAACTAAGTTTACATCGAAAACTAAAAACGAACCTTGTATGGCCGTGTTCCGCGACTCGATAGAATTTTTAACAATAACATACTAGGGGATTTTATTGTGTCGTATTCTGAGGTATTTGTATGTATGTATGTATTTAAATACTTTTAAATAGTATTTGTGCACATCTCTGCTCATGATGTCTCCATCAAAAGCATGCAACGTAATTGCCCTGCGACCGAGTCGCTCAAAACGTGTTCAAAACCAGTTTCAAATCAGTTTAGTTTCGTTCGTGTCGCGTGTGTTCTCTCACTAACAACACTCGACCCATGAACACTCAACATCAGTCGACTCATGCGCGGACGGCCTTAGAGATTCGCCAAACAATAAATTATTTTTATATTTGTTATCAATTTGTCATTCATTGATTCAATTCGCTACCGAATATCAAATCTCAGAACAGAGTGTTGCAACCATTAGCCAACGGGCTGCAGTCATATCACTGCTGTCGTCGCCGCAACCATCTGTAATATGAGGTTTCGTGGGCAATCTGGAGCAAGACGTGTCTCGTAAATCAATGCTACCAACATACAGAAACACACACAAACGCAAACACAAACACAGTGAACATAGCATACAGCGCCTTTAGAATGAACGGCAACGAGGTGAACTCAACTCAGGCGGATCTGGAAACACTTTATCATTTGTTGCAAGTTGCTTTTGCTTTATCTGGTACAATCGTTCTGGTTTAGTTGTGCTTGTTTAACTTCCTTTTCATGTTGCAATAGATATTTATAATCTGTCTCGAAATTTATAGCGCCCATAAGTGTACTGATAAATTATTTGTAATGTACAGCGACAATTGCAATTACATTTGATAGTGAAGATAGTTTAACAATGTTTCAGCACGATTAGGAGTCTTCGTGAAAAATAATTTACTAAGTTGATATATTTCTTATTTATTTAAATGATAATCAATCGCCCCCAGGTGGAAATAAATCTTGAAATTAGATTTTATAAAGCTATCTTTGCAAGGCATTAGCTAGTCTTAAGCTTATTAATTTAGGTTGGTGCAAAATTAAATGTAAACAAGCTGAATAACCTTAAAGGATTAGCTGGTACCATTTGGAAAGTTTGCGCTACGCTTATAAAATGATCATACCAAATTTCATAGCACGCTTGGAAAATAAGCTACTAGGTAGCTAATTTTAATGCTTAATTATTCGTTTAGAATTGTGTTGTATATTTTTCTAGTAGCAACCTTACAGTTAGCTTGTATACCAAGCCTTGTACACCAAGCATAAATAACGCTACTTTCAAGTTTCAAACCTATATATCATGTCAATATCTTAACAGTGTACAAATTTGAAACAACACGAATACACCCTATTGAAAAAGTCGGGGTCGCAAGGAATCTATTGCAGTGCGAGATACATAAAAATTCTGCACATTTAGCTACAAGCGTTAAACCTCCCAGTAAACAATCTGGTGAAGTGTCTTGCTTTGTGGCGTTTCTATCACTATTGACCTTCAATTATAGTTCGCCTCAACTTTATCTTCATTTGTATTCCGACAAGTGGAGTAGTTTTGCCCGTTGTAGCCGATAAAATAGACACTGTGATGAACTAAAATGTAAATGAACTCTTTCATGACAAAGAAATCATACTCATCTCAATATGATGTCAAAGTGACTCCAAAATGTTTACTGGGTATGTATGTTACTTACAATGTAGTGAATGAAAAAATACCAAGACAATAATTGCATGAAATTATTAAGTATTTCATTTGCGATGATAATTGATTAGATTTTGATGAATAAAATTTAAAAACGTACTTCTTGACAATTATCTGCTTGTTTGGCATCCAAGATGGCGACCATAATTACGTGAAAAAATATTTAGTTATTAAAATTTATCTGACTTAGAAAAAATTTCTTCGCCTTACACAAATCTTTGTACTCTGAAGAAAGATACAGAAATTTCACATTATGAATTTGTTTATGTGTCTTCGGGTTCGATCCCCAGACCAGATAGATATTTTCTGGGTTTGGTTATTATGAACTTAATTTGATAGTATTAAAAACAAATGAACTGAAACTGATAGTATTAAAACAAATAAGATAAGAATTTGAACCGTATAAACACTCAGTAGATATGATGTTAAAAAAAAAAAAAATACACGTTACATGTGAAACAAATTAGAAAGACTGATTAAAAATTAAAAGACAAATTAAAAATATGATCGGCAAGAAGGTTGAATAAGCCAAAGCCTAATTAAAAAAAAAAAAAAAGAATTTGTTTATTGACATATTTTTCATACAATAACCTAGGTAAAAAATATTACGTTAAATAATACATGAATTTACGTTTTCTGTTCAGCAAAAAAGTATTTAAAAAAATTAAAAAATAACTATACTCGTACAATTCTTTATTTAAATATTTTTCACATTTAGTTTGATAACATTATAATTTAAACTATAAACAAAAAATGTTTAATTAACTTTTGACAACATATGATCAAAACTAAATAACTGACAACTGTCACTCTGTCAGTCTGTCAAACGCTTGGTGGTACTTGTAGCAGAGATTTAATGAAATATTTATTAATAATGTAATCTTTATCAGATGTGTACAACGTAAGCCTGTCATGTTTATTTTTATTAAAGAATAGGAACACACCTGTTGGGACTGCAAGTCAGGGCAGGGCGTAGGATGCAAGTTTGATTGTTTGAGACTTTGTACCTTGTTGCATATGATGTATCAATAACAATAAAAATAACAATGGATTTAAAAAAAGCATGACGCAACAAGAAATTTACATAATCTGTTACTACTCTAATCAATAATATTATCCGCCGCTCCTATATCCGAGTATTTGATTAATATATCAAGCAATGACTTTTCTATTACATAGTTCCAACACAAAGAGAGAATTGACAATGAAAAGAAATTAAAATTAATTAAAAAATGTATAATTGAATTTTACCAAAATAAAATTGAACTTTCATCATAATTTTAGTCGTATTTTGTTTTAAACGTAGTTATTATTCGTAATATATTTCTCTGCACCTAATTTAGCGGCGACACTCGCTGTCACTCCGTGAAAAAAAAATCATAACTAGAAAAGTATAATAGCGGTAGCCCCTAGCCCGGAGATCTCTGCATCCCGCAATAATGGGATGTCAGTTGCACCCACAGTTACTCTACTCTCTACTACACAACCACCCTCAGACTTTACCAGTGTAGGATTGCCAGTGCCGTAGATTCGTTTTGTTATTTACACATTTCTATGAATTAATCTTCAAACACAAGCTTTTGAGAGATTGTTTTGTATTTTGTTTATCCTTTTGCTCTTAAAACAAGTGTTTATCCTTATGAAAAACCTAAATTCGGTAACTTGTGTTCTGGGTGGTCGAAGTAGTAGCGCGTACTGAAACACGTTGGAAAAAATTTATTCCATGACTGGCATGAAACTACTCAATAAATGATAAACAAATAAAAAAAACCAATAAATATACCGCTGCATAAGAAACACATCTCCAAAATACACATTTATTATATAGAAATTAATGCGAGGGAGTATTGAAAGATTATTATCAAAGTTTACGCATTTCTAATGTATCTTTAAGTGGATTATTCTGATATGCAATTGTCAGTGCACTTATCGTGTATAACGTGAAGAATTATCTTGCAAAAGACACTGGAAATAACGAATTTTATTATAAAATAATCCTTATATATATAGAAGATATTTTAGAAGTTGTAAATTTTTAATCAAACTTATGTGTTGCTTCTGAAATCAAAGACTACAGTAATTTAAATACACATTATAATAATTACACTGTTTAACTTAAATCATACTATCTTACCTGAAATCAAAGAAACGATAATTAATAAATAATGAAACTAATTTTATAATAACTTAACAATATGCACAGTGAGTTCTCTCAACTTCAAATATCAACTGTGTTGGCCGTTGGCACACACTACAATAAAAGTAGCTATAACTAATATATACCGTTAGCTCATTTGACCAGAATGATGGTCAATGTCACCAACTAAAGAAATATAATTTCTTTACATATATTTATCTTAAGTATATACTTTACAAATCTTATGACGTGAATTTTCTTTAAAGAGAAAATGTCTACGTCACTGATAATCGCACGGAATAACTACACACTCACCCCACTCCCCCACCCCAACCCTCACAATAACGGTGCACGGTACTCGGCAGTCGCGGTTCTGTTTTCATATTTTATTTTTCCCATGTCACATTATTTTTCTGACAGAGGACGCGTCAGACCATATTTTTCTCTACGTTTTATCCGATAATAAATATAACATACCGTAGGTTGGCTGGAACCTGAAACCTGGAACCAGGAACGATGGCAGCAGCAGCGGTAGTGGTAACGGTAACAGGCAGGTCTGGAATTGCATTGCAGTTTTGTATTTTCATATGCAGGAATAGTCTATTCAATCTTCTATGTAGATAAATCTGTCATCACATACATCATATACTAACGGGTTTACTCGGTATTTGTTTAGAAAATCTATTATTAGTTGCTTCAATATATTCCAGGAATATATCATCTGGAACATACAAATCATACACACATGCAAACATAGAGACATGCACTCTGAAACCTTGTTTGGAAAATAGTATTATATGTACAGTTTTCCTGGTAAAATTTTACTTAATATGAAAACTTTGAGGTCCTCAGTCGAACCGAGTCCGAATAACACTTGTCAAGCTATTGCTTAGCTTAAACGGTATTTATACATATCGTTTAAAGATTGGAGCAAAAAAGTAAAAATTAAAAATTTTATTTAAAAAATTCGCAGAATGTAGAGGATAGGAGTGGGCGCCAATGTCAAGTTCTTGCCCCGGTTCGAAAAAGGTGTAGATCTGCTACTGATATTAGGTTATTATCTTAAGCTAGACCCAATCTAAAGACAGAAATATGTTTGTCCATTGAAAAATTAGCTCAACTCATTTCACACATATAGAAAATCTACTTCATTTTTATATACGTAACTTCACCAACAATAAGTAATGTGACAATAGTAAGATATCTTACTTTCCTAATTTTACCTGCTAATTTTTTAATTTAGAAAAATACATCATTTACAAAAAAACATAACTGTCCTTATTCCACAATCTCGTACGTAGTTTGTGAGATTATATACACGGAGTTCATTATCCTTGTTTGAATAATATTATCCTGTTTATTAACAACCAGTGTACTTACTACAGGTATTATATGAGAGGTCCTGCAGAGTCCATTCCAACCGGATTCACTATTTATGTTCTCCCAACAGATTTTAGGATTATTATTATATTATACCTATATGACATTCAGTTTATATATTACACTTACTAAATGAAACCATCTGGTGGTCATTTATCGAACTACATAAGCCACTTTCCTAAATCACAACTTCTTACTTAGTTCATATTTAATTTAAATTATAATAAGGGCTAAAAGCTAAATGGTAAAGTAGTTATCTGTAAGTATACTTATAAAAAGTAGGTTTGGTCTTCAAGTACGATCTCACTTAGCACTTACCCCTATATGTTCCATGTTTGTGTATGGTATTACTCTCAAAGCACCATAAGCTGAAGAGAACATAATATTAAAGCAGGGATGCGAAACATATTGGACATGTGCTTTAAGTAAAATGAACTATGTTTTTTGAATCACTTCGAATGCCATTTATTTTTGTTTGTATTTTGAAATAGGGTTAAAAATGACTAGTACATAGGAGTGTACTTGTTCCGTATTACATAAAGACTAAAACCTTCTAAAAAATAAAAGATTACAAACACGTATGTGAAATATAGTCCGTTACAGTTGCGCCAATAATAACTCGAATCTGAGCTGAACTGAACTCGCTGAGGTTGATTGGTAATTTCACGGTTTAACGTTAAATGTTGTTAACTTTAAATTTCAGCGTGAAATGTAAAGATATAACGCAACAATAATTAGATTTCATAAGCTGAAACAAACATTTATGTTAAAAACTAAAGTTAAAACTTAAATCAGTGAGTAGAATTGATACTTAAGTAAAAGTCTTAAGGTCCAATGTCTCTAAACTAAAATAAACTATATTATATTATAACCTCCAAAATGTGACAATCTGTCAAAATGCAGTAGGATTTATATTTAAAAGAAGTTCAATGTCAGTTTGTCAAAAATAAAGAAGTAAAAACAATTTCTATTAGTAATTGTTATTAAAAACAGCAATTTTAATTTTCAAATATATCTTCAATTTTGTTCAACTTTATTGTCAAAATTTATATTACTAACGAATGTGACAAGGAATCTTAATTCTGAAAACCTGAAATCTAGATTAAAATATTAAATAAAAGTGGGAATAAGGCTTTATCCAAATTTGAAATTTCTAGTGATCTTATGTTATAATAGAAAATAAAATTTATGATTGGTATACGAAAGATTCATTTTATAATAATTTAGAAGAGCTATAACAAAAGATCGCTTGAAATGGTAAATCAGAGTCCTGTATCTTTCGTATAAGAGTCATTAGTTTCCTTTATTTAACGTTTAGCAATTAGACCAAGTAATTTAAGGCAAATCTCTTATAAGCCATTATTATAAAGTTACTTATAAATAATTAAAGGTAATTATAAATACACAGCTGAAAGTAACATCTGAAAAGTTTCTTTTTTCTGGAATAAACGTTGGATTAAACTGGCTTTAATTTAATATCTTTAATTCACTATTTAATCTGATACAATGTTAATTTTGATGACTTTATTTTCACTTGTTATAACTAAATCAATGATGTTTGTTGATAACAGGAAGGAATCGGGTTTGTAAAGAATGGAAGGAATGTGGAATGTTTAAATGCAGTTGGATAGATAATTAATTGATTTGTAAATAAGTATTTGATTAGGATTGAATTGGTGCGATGTCTCCGCAGTGCAAGGAAGAATGACATAGATCATGCTATCAAAACGTTTAGGTAAAGGAGAACAGCGTGTCTTAAGGTGGGGGCAAAAGGAAGGATACAACTGACACGTACATGTATAATTTCTAATACGAAATATCAAAATAAATGTTTTGAAATATAGATGGTGCTAGTGTTGGTTTTCGTCCAGACGTACTAAAAACAAAATATAAGTATTTTTAACAAAAAAATCATGTGTCATTTACTTTATATTTGAAAGAATGATCACCAAATGTTAAAGGTTTCTAATCACTGGAAGAGACAATATTCAAAGCACGGCGACTTCATCAAAGCCAAAGCCCGGACGATAGCTCGGCTTGCCGCTAATCCCGTCCTGGAATGCAATCCCCGGCGCTAAATTTATTACTCACCAGTCGCTACAGTGGTACAGAGGTTGTTCTCAGTTGTGTTCTACGGTATGGTATCACTGTATTACACATTCTCAATTCCCTGGCTCATATACAAAGCCTACTACACATGGACAGTTCTGTAATATACCCGTAACGTGAACCAGAAGGAGCAAAGCAACCCCCACGATAGGGTTACAGTCATCCAGTCACAGGAATACAGGACGTTATTATACCCTCCTGCTCGCTACCACCCCAGTGGAGTGGGACCAATGAACACCTAATTGCCCGCAATCTTACGAGAACTGTCAGCTTGGATTATACAGTTAAATGATAGTAAAATATTTACATTATAGTCCAGAACATTTGTAATTAAATGAACGCATAATAATGAAGAGCTGTAGACATGGGCGTCCGTAGAAACTTTGATAAATTCATATATAATTTTACAAACAAGTACCCCCTGTCCCTATTGTACGCCTATGGCTACAGAATATGAGAGATTAGACCTGTCATAGCTTGAAATTAAATGGGTAATTTGAAATTCAAATTTTACAGAAACTATTATGTCGATTACATATCTTGTGTTTGATGTTGCGTGCAAAACAGATACTTTATTAGTGCTGTTGTTTATTTATTTATATAATTGTTGTTATTTTATAAATGATACAGTAATAATTGCCCCTTAAATGGAAATTACATATGAATGACAGATAATTTATATATGCGAGACGCGCCCGTATATAATTTGCTTGTTGATTGATGGATGTTCGCCATGAGCGATTCTGTTTTCTGTATTCTGTATTCTGTATTCTATAATCGCCATTGCTCGCTACGATCGACGTGTCCTGATATAAATTTATGTTAACTTTGTAAAATGCAGTTTTGTATGAATGGGTAACAGCTTTGTGAAATAAATTAATATTTTAAAATAATTGGTTGCAGATTTTGCGACATTGCAAATTGATCAATTAGGTTTATAAGCAATAAATTAGTACTTGTATTTTTAAAAGATCTTACACAAGTGAAACTCTTTTACCGTCATCTTAATTCTTAATCTTAATAAAGTAATCTTTAGTAATATACCAACCGTGTCTAAACAAGTTTCCTTTTATTAAAAGGAGGGTCATCATTATTGTTCAAAAAGATATATAAAAGGTTTTGTTTCGTCGTATTTTTTGGTTTTAATATTTAAGGTTTCTACCATGTTTAATGTTCTGTACAGTAGTTGTAGCTTGTAACCGTTTAGCACCGATATCTGCAGCATTCATGATAGATAACGTACGGCAGCTACTGTTGCAATCCTTACCAATCACACATCGCTATCATGTAACAACGCCGGGAGTAAAACTTCAATCTCTCGAGTGTAATCGGTTAGAACTCTACAATAATATGAAACGAATATACGCAAACATGTGACGTCATCCAATCCATGACATGACATGTCTCTTTTGATTAATATTATAATAAGTTCAACATTGTTGTTATTATCAGTGTAATGGTTTTATAATTTTATATCACGAAATACTTTTTTATTGAAATTGATTTGAATATGGAACATTAGTGACAGGTGATCAAGAGACCAAAAAAATAGGCACTTATATCTCGCAAACTAATGATTTAAATGAGGATAACATTCAAAACCTCATATAAACTTAGTCACGCCTAGTTATATTGAGTTACGCGGTTTTGCCGTGTATATATATATATTTTTATATAGGTTGATATTTATAGTATGAAAAGAGGAGTAAAGATCCCTTATAGGATCAGGATAGGTTTAAAATTTCGACTCGGGACAGTGTCTTTTAATGACTGTATTATAAACATTATGTTTCATTAGAGATTCAAGAGGAAATAGTAAAGATAGAGCGTTTATGTCTGTAATAGACATAAGTGGAGAAGTGAAAACGAAGAGAGAAGGCAGGAAGGATAGTGAAAAGATAATAGAGGGTTTGTCGAGAGGAGACAAGGAAGACAAGAGGTGATAGATGAAGATACAGGCCATAAGGAAGGAGAACGGTGCAGGAAACGGTGTAAATAAAGGTAGGGGACATGAAGAGAGAGGATTAAGAAAAGAAGAAACAGAAAGTACTATTCGAAGTAGTAATAGTCTAGAATAGTTTAAGTTTAGTTTTAATTCTGAATTTATATGAAATGCATTAAGAAATATAATAATGTAGATTGTAAAGCCGAAAGGCACACAATTAATATAATAAATAATAATATAAACATTATGTTATATCAAATATTGATTTCGTCACAAAGTTGAAGTGGGATGCACATAACCTAACAAGACTTATTATTAGTACAGACGTACGTTTGATGGTGTATGCTTTATAACCATACGTTTACAAAACAATCATGTTATTAATCACCAACAACTGACGTTTTGACCGCCATTTTGACAGCTGATCATAATAAAACACGTGTGCATGACCGACTTACATATAATTTGATTTGATATATATCTATCAAACTTGCGTGTTTATCATCATCGAAAAACAAAACCAGATTTCAAAATTAGTTTCTACTTCATGTGATATATTATCTAATTCATTTCGTTTACATTTCAATAAATGATTTATTATGATGACGAAAAAAGCTTGATGACTCACTGAAGTTCTTTTTAAAGATGATGAGTAATATGTAAATTACGTTATGGAACTATTACTTATTACTCTTTTTATTTATGGGGATGGGGAGCTTGCAAGCTTGCGACGAATGCGTTTGTATCATTTTCTTTTTATAGCATAGCCGGTTTTAACCATATTTTTTTAAAAAAATTGGATTGTGATCCATAACTGAATTGATATAAAACTGCACTATATATTGATAACGTTGACTATCAGAACCTTTAAATATCTAATTTCTTTTCATTCAATTCACAATATTACAAAAGTTATTAATAATTGAAATAGTCCTTTAATAAATGGGATAAAATTTACAACAAATTGATCACATCGTTACCCTCTTACTACAAATGTAAGAGATGGAAAGAGATGCATAATCAAACGTTATATTCTGCTTACATCTGTCTCGGCAACCCATAAAATTTTCATATTATGACATGGTATACAACGAGACAATTAAACGGTAAACGGAATTCAAATTAGTATTAGCTATATCTGCGTTAATTAATAGATATTTAATAAAATAAAAACGCCAATATATTACTTATATAATAATCAAAATAAGCACCAAAGAGCAATGATCCAAGAATAAATTCAACTCAAAAGTTAATTAAGTAAACGAATCTAAAAACTTCCACTTCATTAACAAGAATAAAATTTATCGATAGATTTGTTTCGAAGTCTAACTAAATTGATGGTAAAAAATTATACTCATCTTGTACAATAAAATTACATTTGTAAGTATATGTCAGGTTGATCGAAGACCACTAAAATCTAACAGCCACTCGCCCCTGTAACACTACAGATAAAACGATCTGAGGACAAAATGTCATGGTGACTAAGTGTCCAACGCTTTGTTAGTTCGACCCACAGATTATGTCAAATGTCATTGATGGTGAACCTTTAGCACCCGTACTATTTGTAGTAATGTGTTCCACATTTCACTTTGACACTAAAACCTAATATTAGAGAAACTGAAACTGGTAGAGAACTGAAGCATCTTGTACATCTGTCGCATCGTAAGAGGCAAGAGTCAAACAGAGCTGGTCCAGTGGTGTGGCACTGAAGATGTAAACCCTATGTGGTAATTTACACGAAAATTATAAAGCATGATTCATTTTTGAAACTAATATATGAGACCACCTATATTGAGGTTATGTATTTCTATTACTTTAGACTGTGAATATGATTTTAAAGTTGTGTTTAAAGTGTCACAATCAATAACGAGTCAGTCAATTATTTTCGTTATTTATTTTTATAAAATGCATTTCCAATCCAATCTAAGTTATTTTTAATAGAAAATATATTTATGTAGAAAATAACTATACACTTTAAATGTATTTGCGCTTCAAATTCAAAATTTAAAAAATATATATGTATTTGCTTCTTATTCCCTCTCATTGCAAATTAATCATACCATACAAGGCCCCGGTCGGGTATCAGGAACAACTCATTAACTTTAGTATGGATTGAACCGGGTATAATTTTTTATCGGGTACTCATAGGTCATGCAGAGCTAATGAAATGTCATATAGAACCGATGTTAGAAGTCTCAGTGTGTGAGGTTGTGCCTGATAAGGACCTCATCAGGGCCTTACAACATCTATTTAAAAACTCTACTCAGGGTGTTAGTGTTTGTTGCTTAATATCGTAATTATAAGTCAACAGCTTGG
This sequence comes from Panorpa germanica, assembly GCA_963678705.1. Lineage (NCBI taxonomy): Eukaryota > Metazoa > Arthropoda > Insecta > Mecoptera > Panorpidae > Panorpa > Panorpa germanica. The sequence goes on from OY783214.1 coordinate 6,626,856, forward strand.
TGTTCAACATCTTACTTTAATGTCAATGTATGATTTGAGTCAGCAAACATCGCAGTCACATGGAGGATGAGTGCGACGAATAGAGGGTGCGGTGTGTTCGTCAGTGATTGTATTACAGGTCGTCAGGCTGGCAGGAGTGATGTGAGGAGGGCGGAGGGGATGATTGATTGTGTGCAGTGGCGCGGTAGTGTGGTACATCAATCAATCAGCCTGTTGTATGTTTACTTATTAGTCCGTGGTTGTATCAGTAAACTTAGAAAAATATGTACAACGACTAAAAACTAGTTGAATGGAATTAATGTGTGATCGGTGCGCAAAGTCTACACTAGAGCAACTGGTTGGACACTGTCCATGATAGCACTGTTCGGAAACAATCTCTTTAATGATGTATAAATATAACAGGAGTATGTGTGTGTGTGTGTGGATTTATGCGAGTATAATGTTCACTCATTTACTAAAATAATATCCACATGAGCGATTTGCATTAGCTTTAGCTAGCACAATTAAATGATGAATGTGGTATAACATGAGAGCTGGGTTATTGATGGAGATTGATAGGTAGCTGCGGGCAGATATAATTCAGTGTGATTTATTTTGTAATCAACACGCCATAGTTTTGAAAATATATTAATTGAAATGTGTTTGTACCGGGTCTATATGAAATGTAGGGAGTAGTGTATCCCATAGAAACAAATTGAAATGAAGTCATCTGAACGAGTTGATTAATGGGTCTTTTACATGATTAGATCAGATTCGGAGGAACTCCCCGTTTATCGTATGTCTTAACACTAAAATCTGAACAGAGATAGAGATCTGATCAGAGCTTCTATTTGTTCAGTATGATTGTTTACAAAATAAGAACAGTTTCCTTCGCAATTACTAATAAAACCAGAAATACGATTTCTGATCAGATTTTTATTTGCAATCAGATCGTAATCGTATGTGTAAAAAAATATCTTATGTTGTCGTTACTCCAGAAATCTGAAGAGTAATAAAATCGAATCTGAATCTGAACTGATCGTGTAAAAGCCATTAATAATTAATTATAAACAAATTAAATATATATATATATATATATATATATATATATAAAAAGAAGAGTTCTTATGTAAATAAAAAAAAGAAATACATTTAGAAATAGATGAATTCACTCTCCAGCTAAATAATATAAATCACATCTCCTACTTGTACGTCTACGTTTATGTCTCCATCTTCTTCTTCTTCGTCTTACATCTATCTTGTGGATGTGACAATATTAATGTCAGAAATATATGAAATGTTTCATGCAAGTCTGTCAACTGTCATCACAATACACAGGTGCTTTATGAAAAAATAATTGGAAATGATTGATGGGTGCATCTATCATCATTTGACAAGACATATTGACAGCTTTAGGAATATTGGAAGAAAAAAAAAATCTTTGCCTTTAGATTGTAAACATTATATCTGAAATGTAATGTACCGTGTACTAAATGACACATCATTATATTTATTGGCAGCAGTGCCATCTGCATGTTTCGTCGTAACTATTCAGTCACTACGCCTAAACAGTGGTTTGTTAGAGCTTTTGGGCACGTAGAAGAAATAATGGAAGACGAAAATGAATTGTAGTTGTGACAGGAAACAATGAAACTCAAGAATCTAATTCCATTCCATTTATTGGATGCAATTAAATTTCTGGTGACTCAGAAAATAAAATGTTCTTTCATTGAGATACTGAAGTAATCTAAAACCGTTGGCTACATCTGCTAGACTAAGTTTAAATAGGATAGACATTAAGCAGCCTCTTCTACGAATGTTCGAATTAGTAGTGAAGCCGACAGAATAATAAGAAATCAAGAGAACAAGAAGTTAGAAATTGAAGAGGATAAAGGAAGGAAGTGATAAAAGGAAGCAACATAGGTGTAGAAGAAGACTACATGAAAAAACCAAAAGAGTAAAGAACATAGAAAATGATAGGACAATATTTTGACATGAAGTGTTAGAATGATCAATGGTAAATTAAAGAAATGTAAAGTCAAAAGGCATAAGCAATTCTAAGAAATACTTACACATATACAATTGTGGCAATATATTTTAGAAGCAGAATTTTGTTTTTTAGTAGGTTTCAAACCTTTTTTACTTATTTACTGAAACTAAAAATAATAGTCTACAAAATTTAAACTCTAAGAATTTATTTCACGAATTAACAATAACTTTTGGCTTCATTTTACGAACTTATTAAGATTCAAAGATAGCACAGTAGTAGTCTAATGTTCAATGTATATCTAGGAAATTTTATATGAAACATATTGCAATATAATAGTAGCTGCAATAGTCTTGTCATAACTCTTCAACAAAGATTAGCCCAAGACCCAGACCCCAAACTCCAGACCTCCGGGTTTATGGCATCGTTTTAAAACGAGAACGTCTGCTGGGGTAAGTTATCACTATTTGAAGAGCCCAAATAAATATCAGAAGAAAAAGAATATAATGCAGTGCCAAATGGTAATATTAAATGTACAATATTATACATACCAGTAAAGGTCTTGTGCATAAAGTATTGTATGTATACAGAGCCGGATCTGTAATGTCTATTACAATGTAGTTAACAGCGTTAATAATTTTGATGAATAATTAAATGCTACCTGATTTCTTTTATTCTCTTATATCATTCTCTTTCTCTTTTGCTTTTTAAGCAAATATGAAGTTAATGCAAACGGCAAAGAGTAAACCTGGCGTTGCCGTTGCTGGTGCCCTTCGCCGGTAACCACTGACTGCTCAGTTATAATAAATGGTTTTTCTTTTCTATCAGTCAGAAGTGATTGATCACAGCAGATAGAAGGAAAACGTGCTTGATCTTTAGTAGGTTCACATGACTTAGTACCATCATAATCCGTGGGTGTCCGTCTTTTGCAAATTATTTGTCAGAGAAACTACTGCAAACTATCCAGGTGACAGTTTGTAGATAAACAAACACACCTGCATATTTTTTACAACGTCTTAGTAGTCATTTAGTTCATAAATCTAATCTGCCTACAAATTATTTTTATATCCGGTTTTATTACTATAGTGAACAAGGTAACAAACTGGAGTGACAAATGCAGTTAAGATAATAAGATCTCACTCTTTATAGTCTAAATAAGTTATGTGTTCTATTCTGTGTTAACTTGTAGCTGACTGTAACGTATAATTGAAATATCGATGACTCAAACTTAAAAAAAGCGACGTTCTGCAAGACAAAGAACATCAACAAGCTTGATAAATCTTGAAAAAATACTGATAAACTTGATAAACCAAGAAAAAATACTGAAAAGATATTGCAAAACATTCAAACAATTTATGAGACAATCAAGTCATGAGATTGGCATCTGTAGATCAAGTGTCCATCGCATTTGAAGACGTATAAATGGAAAAGTAGCAATAGTATATGCTATCAATGAAGATGATCCAATCTGAAGAAAACAACTTTGTGAATGGTACTTGGAAAAATGTGCACATGATGCAGAGTTTTCGGGGAAGAGCCCTATAGAATATTCTGCCCGTTCCCTGGAACTGATGCCTCTGGACTGTTTCTTGCGGGGATATCTTAAAGATAAAGTCTAGACAGAAAATCGACGACACTGGAAGATTTAAAAGCTGCAATTAAGAAAGAATGCGCCACAACACCAATTGAAATATTCGATAAAGTTTGTGAATGTGTGATCAGTACGGTAATCATTTTGAACATCTGCGGGAGGAAGATAACATATACATCTTATGGAGATTCTTTAGCAATGTAAATAATAATTATATATGAACCACAAGTGATAATATAAACATTCAAACTAAGTAAACATTTTATTTTGAAAGAACCTCAGTAAAATTTTCTGTCTACGGCACCACGCTTATGACGTCATGTAAACCAAAATGAATATTGCACTAGCATTCTTATTGGTATGTGGTTATTTTTTGTTTTTGCAAAGGTATTGAGTCTGATAAATAGGTCGATTTCAGCACACTGATGTTGATCGTTGCCACAATGTTCAGGGACTCCTGTAGTTGTGATGAATCGAGCCGCCTTGGGTCATTAATACATGTCACTGCGTGTATTGAACCTGCCACTCAGACGTCCTTTTGCCATACCTACTTCAGTGGTTTGTTCATATGTTTTTATTTTTTATTAACTTTGTACTGTCGTTTACAGCACACACACACTAGTACACGAAGTGAATAATCATGACTTTATTTCAAAGTTTATTACCAAAACTCTACTTAGCGAAAACTTTTAAGAATATAGATGGAAATGCATTAGCTGACTCCATTACAGAGTTATAATAGTTTCAAAGGTTTTAAGTCTTTATTTTTACAGTGTATCTTTCAATCGAATTTCTCAAGATATATGAATGGTCGCTCATCCCTTCATCTGCATTTTATGAGTCAAGAATCGCAGTTAGGGTTCAAATCGTGCCACTTTATCATATTAATAGTATGGCAATATGGCCATACAGGGTAAGGGCCCCATACACGTAACTAATATTGTCCAAGTAACAATATATAGTGACACCGTTTTTATAGAAGATTTCATTTTATTTATAACAAAAAATAATAACAGCTGTATTGAAAGCATGAAACGACTTCATAAAAGAAAGCTTGGCCAGGGAGGATGTCGTATATTTGAGAAAATAAGCTTGTTTTATCTCGACTATAAAGAATAATTTATGTTGAATGCAGGGGCGATGGCGATGGCGATGAGACTTGGAATTTGTTTGCCATCGCAGTTTATGTTAGTTATAGGTATAGTAAATAACAGCTAAACTTGAGTCGTATTGACGGGGGAATGTTTATTCAGTGGAATACTCCCATTGACGGCACAAGCTTTGCATGGCGTGTTTTTGCTTGTTCTTAGATTTTTGTGGCATAAAAGTATGCATAGGTAACACAATTGAATGATAAAATGTCCTCCTTGTAGAATCTAAACGTTCCCAAAAAAAGTTCTGCAATAGTTCATGCACCGTGGTATATCCCCAATGACGACATACATAGAGACCTGAAGATTAACACAGTCGAATAAGATCGTAACCACGCAAACATCGCCGTGACGCAAATGTTGCTTGATAGTAATGATGTTCGAAGACTTCGCAGGACTAAACCCTCGGACCTAGTAACTTAATTATGTAGAATTGTTCATTGGAGCAATCTCTACCACACCGTGTAATTATTGAAATGTAATCTACTAGATAAGTGTATCTATACTTAGTTGTAGTATTATAGAAAATAAATAAGAAAAAGGAATAATTCACATTGCTTTATTAATTTGTGAATACCAGTACAGGTGATCTCTACATATAGTTTATAACTATCGTGAATTTGGGAGGTCAGACGCTTCTATCGCAACTCTGTTGAAGCTTCGTAAAGCTTTTAAATACAATAGAAGAAGAAGAAACCTTCGTTTACCTGATGAAAACCTTTACCGTTAAATGCGTGAATCCGTCCTTGTATTATTGATATTGGCAGATAAGGAAGAACGCTATCACTTCCCCACTAATATTCCAGATACAGATATAAGGACTTTATCCAAGAAACGCTTGCCATACAGTTCAAAAGGGGTCACTTAATATTAGCCTAGAGGGAGAAGCCCAAGAACTACAACAGCGACGCGCAAAGAATTACGTACGGCACTTTTTAGCACTCGCGGATTGAAAATTTATTTAAACATCCCGGAATATCTAAGGTTTAGTACACCTGTAACAATTGTTAACAAATTTTCGTTAAAAGGAGTTAACTGGAAAATACTATTATCGTATTATAAAGCAAAGATATGCTCAAGTTTTCAGTGTGGGTTTTCATGTCTTCGCAGTTTCTTTTGCTTACAGAGATCGTTCTTCTTTTATGCGATGCGGCGATAGGGAATAATGGAGCTGTAGGAAGAACCGTATTGTATTCAGAATTTCGTACCCTATCGGGACCCACATATCGGAACATTACTTTTTAAAACATCATAAACACCGTGTAAAATAGAATACAAATGACGGTTATCTTGAATATATTCTAAAAGCTTCAACTTCTTATTCACGTCTGTATTGAATTTGAATGAATAGGTATTTATAAGCAGAACGTTGTTTTGATTTTATGTAGGAGTAGGCAGAAATTCTGGTGACGGGAATTTGAGAGGATGTATAGTAACAAATACAATAAATGTAATTTTCTAAATTGAAAACAAAAGACAGACCCGGATTAACCAATGGATAAGTAAGTCAAATGCCCAAATTTCGGATTTTGGAATGGCCGTTTCCCATAGGGGTAATTGTACCTAAAAGCAAATGATTTAACCTTATTCCCACTCACTATTTTGATATTTAATTATAGTTTTTATTTAATATTTTAATCTAGATTTTATATTTTCAGAATAAGCATTCCATGTCACTTGTGATTTAATTTAGGTTTATTTAATTTACTTGGTGCGCATGCGTCGTTATTAATATAATCTTTGACAGTTCAACAAAATTGAATGTGGAATGATTAAAATTCTGTTTTAAAAAATAATCAGTAATTGAAATTGTTTTTATTTCTTTATTTCTGACAAACTGATATTGAACATCTTTTAAATATAAATCCTACTGTATTTTGACAGATTGACACATTTTGGAGGTTATAATATAATATTTTCTTTTTAAATTAGTATTTTTAATTTAGAAACATTCGATCTTGTAAGGTCCTAAGAAATGGGTAGAAAGAAAAGGTAATTGAGTTCAGTAGAAGACAATAAAGAAATTGTGACTAAATACAATTAAATTAATATGGTACATAAAAAGATTTTTTAAATTGAAGAAAATAATTTATTTTTAATAGATGACCGATTTTATATTCCGGGGCTCCATGAATGCTTAATCCGGGGCTGAATGAAGATTTGTATTCATTCTATCAATAATATGCATTGTCTATCTATCATTGTCAACTGTCAATTGTAGTTCTTTAATCAGAAATTATTTATCGTACTGTATACACCTGTAAAAGCGCCTTGCCCTTTTAAAAGTATGTGTACAGACATTGTTCAGATACCCATGCATGCTGCAGGTTGATTGACTAAAAATGGTACCGCTCTGAAGGACCTAACTACGACAAGTTTATAGTCGTGTGCCCATGTGATATACAAGGTGTACATAAAATGCATTGTGCCGTTTACATACATATAATTAAAGAAGTCCTATCATTTGAACTCATTTATTGTCTATAGACTCTGAGTCAATTTGAACTGCATTCAAAGATATATTTGATTTTCTATGTTAATTTCAATTAAATATTTGAATGGTGTTTGTATTTACCTGTGACATTTTCATTTCAAGGCACCCTGTAGTTAGTACGAACAGGACGTTCCAGCGGCTTCTCTTTACTTATTCTCGACACCGGTTTTCTCTAATTAGAAATACTCATTTCAACAATCGAAGAATTCTACACATGTGTTGTGCATATTAAACACGTAATTAAAACCGCTGACTGTATAAGGGTATCAGAAAGCAAGCAATGCGGTACGGTGTGGTGAGGGGTGGTGAGGGGAAGGTGCTGTACAGTTGTTTTCATATTTATGTCTAAATCAAAAGAAAAATAATAATAATTCTTAACCGCAACTGATTATTTTAATTGTAATTAATTATTTATTTACCTTTGTTGTTTTAAATTAGCTTTAATGAGAAAGTTAACATACCATCCAATGGTTCCCAAAGTTTGAAACAGTCTCGTTAAACTTAGTATATATATACAATATCAATTGGACCTCATTTTTTGACTCTACTCGTTTAACTGTTACGTAATTAATGTCTGAAGCTTGATCCAGACCAGTTCACTTATGACCACGTGTCACGTGGTTACTTAATTACATTTAAATTTTATATTCGCACTTAATTTTCTTTTATAAATGTTCTATATGACATTGGATTTAAATGCCATTGTTTTTATAACTTTATAATTTATTATATCATCGTATTACGTTATTATTCTGTAACATAAAATCATTTTCTCTTAATCTGCAATTTTGTATAGCACACCACGTCTTCGTCTGGGATCTAGCGATCTCCACGTGCACTAGCAGCACCAGCCTCAGCACTGCATAGGGAGGCCTTGTTATATAAGATTATGTTTATTTCTTCAATACCCTGAATATCCCACGATTCGACATCAGTATCAATATCAAAACCAATTTAAAATAATAATGCAATAGATACTTTTTATATGGCATTTAAATTTAAGTAGATATAGCAATCTTACTACAAGAAAATGATCTATAAATAAACTTAAAATCACGTAGAACTAATTGACTACTTATAAAGTACATATTCTACTTTCATTAATTTAAAATTTAATAATATATACATATTTTTAATCCTATATTTTGTATTGTTTCAGGTCTCAGATCATAATGGAGTCATTCATGGTGAGTCTTTTTAATACCTATAAGACATTTTAGGAATTGTAAATTTTTAATCAAACTTGTGTGTTACTTCTGAAATCAAAGACTTTTATTTTAGTAATTGACATACACATTAAATCAACTTAAACTTAAATCATATTATCATACCTGAAATCAAAGAAACGATATTTAAAGTAACTTAACATTATGGTTAATTAATTAAATTTCCCCACTCTCTTTCTAATTCATTGTTAAATCATGTTGAAATACAGATAGCGTCACTATGGACAAATCAATATGATTTTTAAATAGTACCACTCTTCAAACAATATGTGTCAAAATTTCATGACATTCCGACCATTAATTTAACATTTCAGTGGTTTTAGTGTAATTTTCAATTTCAATTTTCAAAACAATAAAAAAATCTGAATTTCGTGTGTTGAACTTGTATCGAACAAGAGATTTTTTCGCGCGAATTTTAAATACGCTTACATTTATACGATTCGTGTTACAGGAAAAATAACGCTCGGTGATTTAAAAATAACGTTTAGCAAACTCATAAAAGAACGACTTTTATTTGAATCCCACAATAAGGAGAACCTTTTAAAATACGAAATATCACGATTATTAAATTTTTAAGTTCGCCACTGTGTTCTTGCTTCTTATCGGGTTCTACTCGCACGATGTACTCGCACCGAGAACATGCGATGTATCGATTAATGTCAGAGACCGCGATTTACTGATTACGTCTCAATTATTTAAAGGCTTCATTAATGTTGTGACGGCTCTAACTTATGTTATTATATTATGTGGTTACCATATTTATTCTCGTTTTGTTTATGTTCATTTAATATCATAATAATAAAATAGTACAAGCAAGATAGGTGAATTAAGAGCAAAATGTAACTCTTATGGTGCTTACTTTATGAAGATCTTTTTTTATACTGTATAAGAAGCATTACATATATATATGTACTACATATTCCCAAGCTGCAAACTATATATTACAAACATGTAATTTATTTAATTGCAAAATATAATTTCAGTAATTTAATAACACTAATAAAATATATAACCCAGCTACCATATAGGGTATATAATAAAAATGTTGACAATCTTATTATATTCACCATCATAAATTATTGTCATTGTGGAATCATCAGTGCCGTAACTGTATAAAATATTGAAAACAATAAGAATTTTATCTTAAAACTGACTCATCATAAATATACTCCTTCCCATGTTTCTATGGTCCAGCAATGTTCGACCGCTTCTGGAATTTAGAATATATCTTGGCGAAATAACATTAGAATTTAATAGGTCGACAAGTGCCCAATCAACTGGTAAATAAAGTACTATTGAACACTGCAAACAAACAACCTTGTGCGCTTCTGATCACCGAGATCATGTTATTCTCATCACGCGCCTGACTTCTGTAATTCTGTTTGTTCTTTCAACTTAACGCCAATTCTAAATAATCAATTAATTCCCGACCAGTTTTTAGTCATACTCGCGGTCTTAATGTCGCGCTGTTGTTGCACAGAACCGCGCCTTTCTTTGTGACATTGTATTTCAAGTCTAGATTTGTTTTTATACTTCCAACTCAACAAATATTACTTTGTGTTGTTTACTTGAAACTTGAAAGGATATATCCACAACGACCAGTTCAAGCTTTTAGGTCATGAAGTGGTTTATATTTTACAAAAATGGTAGGTTTATACAATGACTGGAAACCTAGTCTAGCAAACAAGTTGGAATAGATGTAAGTAGGTAACAAATAGGTACAAGAATTAATTTATAGCATTCTAACTATAAATAAGAACGGCACAGTGGTCTAGAGCACTTGTGCTTGATATTAGACTGCTACATCTTTTATTTCGATCACTATTTCAAATTTCAATCAAATTTTATAATCAAAGCATAAGAGAAAATACTGGAACACCCAACCAATTTGAGCAGCTGTCTAATGTCCAATAATTCCGTAGTACGCAGACTAAAAAAGAAAGTACCTCAGGACCTATTAACCAACTAATCAGAATCTAGGGTCCATTGAAATTGAGGGATGAGTCGATGGGCACATCCCGCGTAAGACACTTTATTATTTTTACACACCTATCACTGAATGTCCTCTAAACAGAACAAATTGTAATAATCTATAGTAATCAAATAAAAAAAATATATATTTTCCGGGTTTGGTTGTTATAAAAGTTAATTTATTTATCCGCTCTCTTAGTCACTATAAATAAAGCCTCGTTTCATAATTTTCTCCATGCCTTCCAATTTCGATAGGTCTTTCTCCACTTGCTGTGGATCATCCTCTCAGTCTTCCACTTCCATGAGTTCTCTTCCATGGGGTTCTTAGCCGTACCTGTTGAAGTCTTTTCCTTCAAATTTCCGTCACAACGTCGATTTTTAATAACTGCCATATATTTCCATATTTATTCTCATTCTCCACTTTCAGCATATTTCTCACAAATTTTTCCTTCTCTTTCTTTTCCTCAAAGAATTGACAAGCATAATCTCAAGTATTAAATTCACTTTACACTAGGATAATTTACTTCTCATTTTTTCGATTACTTCTTTTGAGAAGAGCACAATACTTCTTTCGACATTTATCCTCTGTCCTTTGCAAGTTTCAAATATTCCAAAATAATTTTTTTTGGATTTGAATGTAAAGATAAAGTATCTTTTTGTTAAATTTGTCAAATGTTAATCTACAGTTTTAGGAAGGACAAATTATTATTATATTAACAATAGGTAAAAAGAAAGTCTTATTAAGTTTGTGTGAACATGCGGTAAACCACAAATAGAAATACCTAGATAATGATAATATGGTGCACGGCTTAAAATATTAAAATTACTAAAAATAGAATAGATACACTAATATCATGTTTTACGTTATTGTAAAAATAAGTACTTACCCAGAAGGGCTTTGGTATGGTATTTTGAGTAGGGAAACCTAATACTGTTGTCGAGTGAGTAGTTTGATTTGCAACCCGACACTATTTCGTCTGTTTACCTCAACAATATATAACAGTATAGTTACTAATAAAGTAGCCTATCCATTCGCCAGCTGTGATCTCAGCGGGCTCAAAAATCTCCCTTGTCAAACATTCTTTGTTCAATAGTTTCCCAAAATGACCCGCTGCTATGTTTGCCCTAATCTGTCTTCAACATGAAGTGAGCTAATCTCGACAGGTAATCATATTTCAAAAAGAGATTATCCCCAATTGAAAAGAATTACAAAATAATAGTAAAGCAATGGTTTTTGTAGTTAAGATAATCACTTGTTTTGTTCAAAATAATTCAATACACAAAAAAACACTTTTCAAATTTAATAGAAATTTCAAACAAAGATTTATTATCAGTAGGCGGTCTATAGTAACACTGAAACTAAATTTTTTGCTTGAAAAACTTTTAAAATGAAATGACAATTTGAATTCATCTGACATTTTGTAACTAATCGCTGACGTTGGATGTCCACAACGCTTTGTCGGATGCGAAACGTATTATTTAGGTGTACCATGTTTCGAAGGGAAGTACTTTGCTGCAGTTGATGGGCAATGCGATGCAATGGGCTGCAATGTGCTGTGCATCATTCATATTATATTTTTGTTTTAGTTATCTCTAAACCTGTCGACCTGTCAGTCTGTCAACTAATCCAAAATTGATAAACGAATTTGGCGCAACCGGTAACAGACAGCTCCATGGTTTATATTCAATATTATTAAAACGAATATCACACGTTGTTCTTTTCAATTTTTCATTTATTTTAGTTATTAATTGCCTTCCGGTTCTTCTATACGTATTTAATATTCTTTGCGAGGTGTGGATATAAAATAACGAGACTGATGTTACTTCAAATGAAGTACGCATGAGCTAAAGGTGTACGACCGACAGCTATACAGCATAAACCCTTCTAATTTTAATGTCCTTCAAGTTTAATGATCATTCTTATTTTATTAATCGTGAGTGAAAACGAGAACTTTGAAAAAAGTGTTTTAGATTAATAGTGTGTAAACAAGAAGCATATTCAATGCGTCTGAATTTGCTTTAAGGTAAATATCACACGCAACATGTTCTTCGTTATATTAATTTAAGTACTCTTATTACGTTCAGGTGCACGTATAAATAAGACGGTTGACTTACGATACAACAATAACTATATACAACATAAATCAATATATAAAAAAGTAGAATGAAATGCTTTAAAATTAATGTAACAATCTAGAACTAAAACAGGAATACCTCTTACTTCCCCTCTACTTCCTATAATAATGTTTTAATTAGATCGTTTACTGTTATTGCCTATTGTTAAATTAGTTACTTCCGACACACACACACACACACACACATAAATAATCAGTGTGCAATGATAGTAAGCAATAAATTTAATTTATTACTACCTGTATAATTTTGTTAAGAGATTATTTTTTTAATTTAACGCCTGGTCAGTTTCGTTGTTAGATATTTTTAGTTTAAAAAACTAAATTTTCCATTTAAAGTAAGCGTTCATGGGTCTACATATGTTGAATGGAATGATATGTGAAAGGGAAGGAAGTATGATGGCAAACCGAACACTATTCAAAGCTGGCACGAGTGGTGCAATATCCACGGATATACCTCACGAATATTCGCATACCATCACAGCTACAATCTAAACGGCTATCTTCTTGTTTTAGACAATAAATTTGCACTGTAAACTTTCCACTAAGTTCAACGGCAATTCAATTTTAAACAGCTGCAATTATTTGCTAAATTAATTCTTCCTTATATTTTTCATAAAATTCATAATATACACAACTTTTACAGCTGGCTGTACACATTGTAATAGAGGCAAGGTGTTCAGGCTGTCATTAAGCTTACTCCGTGATCAAACACTTAATAAAATAATAGATTCTTTTAATACAAAACAATTTTTTTGTTCGTTGCCGACACGTTTGTTCTTTGCCGTCCAATCCGTTCAAGTCATCGATAAACTTGTATTTCAATATGTATCCATCAAAATTATCAATACCAGTATATTTAATCAATCATTCGATCTATCTTTTATTTTATTTAATGTTGTTCACACCAAATTGTTTTCTATCCTTCGTAGTTAATTATATATTAGATATTATTAACGGGTGTTAAAAGAGACGGAGCAATCACTAACGTTAAGTAGAAAATACAAAATGGCCTCCAGCTGATAAACAAAGATGTAGGAAAGTTAATTGAATTTAAATTCTTAAGCCAGTGTTGGAGGAACTGACATATTTAACATTTTGAAGTATCATAGTTTTGTACTTCTTTTAAAGGCGAATGAACATAAGTAGACACATTTTACTGAGTTTTATCTTGAAATTGCCAACCATGGTAACGGGGTGACTAGAATATACCACATTGTCTTAAAATTAACTTGATCTAAATTTTAAAAGTTTAAAAAAATCGGCTATATAGTTTATTCAAAATGCTTTTCTCTAAATTTACAATTCTGTACGCCGTGCCTTTCATTAAATTGCTGTTAGGATTACTATAGTTCTTTAACATGCATTTATTAAAATCTCAAGTACCCCATGTCTCGTGTCCCGTGTCGAACTATGAACTCGTAGTTCCCCGTGTCCAAGAATCGTCACAGTTCCTAGTAACTCAAAAATGTGCAAATGTCTTTGCCTACAGCCTACTCCAAACGATGCAGTTAACGTTTGATTGAAATGCTTGCCTCCAACGTGTGAGTCAAATATAGGAAGATTGACATGGCAAGTTTCCTGCTACACGGTGGAACGAATGTTTGATTCGAATTTTCAAGTAACGACACAAGTAGTCGAGAGCATTGATGCTTTATTCTGACTACTACGTCTCCGGGTTTGTTCCCCGGGCCAGAATTATATTATCTGGGTTTGTTAACAATCAGATTTAATTGGTTATGTGCAACCATAATCATGAATATGAAAAAAAGAAAAAATCGATAAAGAAAATAGACAGAGGAATAAAAACGAAAAAGAAGAACAGCTTCATAAAAAGAAATGAATTATAGTTGAAAGAATAGAAGAGTAGAAATATACAATTGGTAGACAAAGAAAAAATGCTATTAGAAGAAAGATTTAGAGAATGCAATGGGTGTCATCATAGTGGAGGCGATGTATCAGATCGTGATGCAGTTATTGTTGAAATAGAAAAAGGTGAATAATAGAAGGAAACAAAGATTTAAGATTTTTAAATAGAATAAGTGAAATAAACTGAAAAAAATAGAAAATTAAAAGTTGTATAGATTATGTCCTATAAAATGAATTATATATTAGTTTAAGTGCTAATAACTCAATAGTTGATGCACTATAAATAAATATAAAAAAAGAACTTCAAGTATCCTTCCAAAGTTGAACGATTAGTGCAGCAATGCTTGACATGTGGATCAAATGTGGGGGTAGAAAAATCTCTATTAACGCGAGTCGAAAGATCGACAACAGTCTGAACTTCTTCTAACGTAAACGTTAGTTCCAGCATTGGCCACACGAATGAATGCGCTTTCGTAGCTCTGCCTGATGTCTCGCTATGCCTGGGTAGAAGTACAAATATAACTAACATTACCATAAATCTATAAACCAATAATTTTAATTATTAGAAATACGTAATTAAACATAGATTTGATCATTGTTGACATTATTTAAAAGTAAGTAGTAAATCAAATAATATTAATTAACATTTACAACATTAATGAATTCAAATTATCTGTCAGAGAAAGTTCAGTTCGGTTGATACGAGTATTTCATCATAAGTAATATTTTAAATTAGTAATAAAAGCCTTGGTAATAAACACACACACACACACTGAGTAATGCTGCACATTCTAAGAATAGTCTGAATTATGTGATTAGTCGAATCAGTCAGTGTTGTCAGAAGTAAATTATTACTAAAAATTAATCGTGATTTATTACCTATAAGCAAAGTAATTTATTTAATTTTTTTTACGTCATTATTTGTATATAAATTTCTCAATTTACTTCTTGTATTCAAGGCACAAAGTTGCGTAAACCAGTAATAATTAATTATGGTTTAGCAATTAATATCCTTGTTTATTTTATAAATTAACTAGTTTGTACTTTATAATAGCTTCTGTTTCTGGAATTTTAATTTCAAGCTCATTGAATTTCAAGTCTTTTGAATTAATTATACTTGCATATCTTTTATACGAACACAATTCTTTAACGAATAGAAAAAAGGCAAAAAAATTCTAGTACATTTATTGTTAGCGCTATTTCTTCAATCCAGACCTAACCATGACATCATGCAAGGTAACAGCGGTGTCTATAAATAAAGTCTACCAACATGATGTATTTGTGTTTTATATCATACGATTCAATAAAGCAATGAAAGTAAATCCCATAAAGTTATTATAAAGTAATAATTACTTAAGATATTACATATAAAAGAAATTCACGTAATTACTTAGCGTAATTAACTGCGTAAGTACAAAGCCCCCACAAGTTGATTTAACAGCGACACGTCAGCAAGTGATTAATGTATACAAATTTGAGCTGAATGATTTATTTATTTATTTAATGTTTTACTATAACCTGTCTCGACTTTGATCCGCCATCAAACATCACCACCAACACTAGCAGCAGCACCAGCACCAACAGCAGCAGCTAACATTCACATCAACCATGTCTTACATAATACATAATATACTTATGTAGTTGACATCAAATAAACTCTCTTTCATCTCGAGTAATGTTTGCTTTTCAATTTATAATTTAAGCTCAAAGCAAAAAGCGGTATTTCACTTCAAACGATAATCTGTTTATACAATCAAATTCTATTTTACTAACAGGCATTAATTTTATTAAATGCAAATGAATGTACCAATCTACACCAATCCAATCCGTTAAAAACTTTTATATATGAATCTAAAGTACCGGCCACACCAGTATGACATCAACATGCGACATTCAACTTTCATATATTTTCATTCATAATTTAATGTTTTGTAGTACTAATATGAGAGTACTAAATGTTTAAAACATTTCTATTCCTAACCAATGTGATATTCATATAGATATATACATTTTTTATTACTTTGCTATATTCAAATAATTTCAATGTCTGCCAGTCTAATCCTTTGTAGACTCACTATTTGCTTTTGTATTATCGCACATGATATACGAAACTAAAGCTACTTAACTTAGCATAAAGGAATTTGAAGTATCGACAAAATATGTCGATGTATTTAGTTACAAGTTATTTCGATTTGGACGTGTTGTGCAACTTTCTCCAACAAATGCTGAATGTCGCACTGATGTGAACTGCGCTTAATACTCGTATTTCCCAGAATTGAAATGTAAATAAACTATTATGCAGTTATTAAGTAGTATAAAACGCCGACTTAAAAAAATAAAGGTTAATTTGGGTGATGACAATTCCCATATGTCAGTTATGTTTTTACCATACAATAATATTCCAACATGACACAGCTGTAGGTAAGATATATACAACATGGTCGGGTTTTATTTGAGGCAGAAATAACAACTTAAAAACGTCAGACGGGATGGATTCGGAGGAATTAGTTCAAAGAAAATTGTACTAAAATTGGAAGTGATGGCTACTCTAAAACCACGTAATGTTCTTCGTTGGCTATAACAATGCCCGATATTATTAACCTTAATATTCCAATGGGATCTGGTGCGCTTTTAAACATGGTGCACTTTCGCACTTACGCTGAACAGTATAAGAAATATGATATAGAATATTTGAAACGGAAAAAGTCTGTGAGCCACATTGTCGCAAATTTTTAAACCTCATCTTTCTATACTTCGCTACTAATTGTTTAAATACAATAAATTTATCTATCCTTTTTTATAAGAAACTTATAGAAATGCGGAGATTTATTTATAAAGAGATTAACACTTCATTTTAGATCCTTTAAACTTGTCCCTATTTTAATTCTTCTAGTGCTAACAGCTGTCCTCTTTCATCCAGAATTAATTTGTTTATAATAATTTAAATGGCTTTCTAAACGTCACATGCAAATGTGGTGAAGGGGTCTTCAAAGTGTGACAAGATATGACACGAATAGTAGGGAATTCATAAGCTTGGTGACGTCACATGTAAACTAAAATTCGACTCGCAAGGAAAAGAAAAAAACAAGATGAAAAACAAATTAAGATTTTTTTTTCTGTTTTTCTAATATGTGACGTCACAAGAGAGGAAGGTAATACACAATGTGTGACAAGATGTGACAAAGCAGACATAAAATTTTTGGATTGATGTTCTTAAATATTCTTAAAGATTACCCTCCGATTAAAAAATGATTTATACTTTAATGAAAGTAAACTTCAGACAAGACAAACCATAATAATACGGCTATATGATGTCAGCGGCAACTCTTTACAACTAAAGAACAGAAAAACAACATTTCAAACTCCTTAAACATGTCGGTTGTCGTGATTTGAATGAAAGGTTTAAACTCAAAACAACATTTTGACATGTGAGAAGTCATAGCCATAGTTTGGTTTGGTTTATATAAGACATTAAATATCCTAATAGAATAGTAGACATATACTGGGTGAAGAAGTGGGTAAGTGGAAGGGGAAGGGAGATATAGAAACGGACGGACAAATGTACACAATCATATTAGATGTCTGATGTCTGATGTCTGCTGTCACGTCAATCCACGTCCGTCCTCCGGTAAATTAATGAATACACTTTGACAGCAACTTCTACACAAGAACAAAATTATATTCAATTTCATATTATGAGTGAGTACATATAGGTTGATTCAATAGAATAGTGAAGCCTATTCATTCGTTCATTCATTGATTTTATAATAGACACGAATACAATAAACAATTATATCTTTATGTACAATAGTTGTCGTCTATGAATTTTGATGAAATTTTAATTTGGTAATGTCATAGGATCATTGTCTTACTTTTTGCTTAAATTCTGAGAAAATAAAGTTTGTCAAATTTATTTTAGTCCCAATTTTAAGGCAACCATATTTCAGCGAATTTTGGCCGGAATTAAACGCGCTATTATACGCTTTACCTATCCGAACCCTGTAAATCTAATGAACTCGCACACTGCAAACAACAAAGCCGTCCGAATCGATTATCAGCTAATTTTAACCAAGCGTATACATGGAAGGGACTAAACGAATACACTTGAATACGGTGATTTGAAAGAGAATGCAATAGTCTTTTTCATAACAGTAGTGTATCGATAAAAATTAAAGTAAAAGTTTGCTTTCATGATAAATTCTGTTAGTGCAAAACAACTCCAATACATTATGTGACACAACACATGCAAAGCCACAGGGGTTGGCGTGCTTTCAAAGTTCTAGTCGCTCAACCAAGCCGCTGATAGGGCAACAGGCCTAAGTTATTGTCTAATGTATGGTACAGACAGGTGCGACATAAAACATTTGTTGTAAGAAGTTGTACAACACGTCCACACTAGTGCGATATGCAACTTAATACTTCGGAATCTTTGATATTTCGAACGAATTCCTTTAACCTGCATTAGAAAAAAATATTTAACAATAGACCATTCTTGACAGCGGTTGACGAGGGTCTATTTGAATCTATTATAAGCCCGAGTTCACTTTCCCGCTTTCAAGCTAGCAAGTACACATATGTTCTTAACTACATATTACACTATTTATTCTCAATATTTCAGCTTTGCTAAAATGACATAGCTCTGAGGCTTCTGTGATCTTGGACTAATAGAAGTTACAATATAATAAAGATTCACATAGGTGCAAAATTACATAACTTATACAGAACAATGGAAAATATTCAACTACCGTTTGACATAAACCCCCCTCCCTCCCACTCTTGCAAGTAGCATGTAACTAATGCACTTGCACATTAAACACGAACGCAATTATATTATTTAATGCGTATCTTATTAACAATAAAGCTATATTCAAAAAATGACAAGACAAATTAGTCACATACTCGACCAATCAAATCAAATCAAATTAACCATTACACGAATGGCTCGTCTCGCTAACTACATCTCATAATTTACTGCAGCTTCTGACCTGCACTGCACTGCACTGCAAATGCAATGTGCAGTAACGGGAACATGATTGAAACATACTTTTCCAACGTTACATAAATCTTATTTGCATATAATTCTTATAACTAATTTGCGACTTTATGCAAAGTAATGTAAATGTTGAAAATGTAGAAGTAGAGTTTCATAAATCTACATTATTAATGAATTATAACTTCACTGGCTGGAAAATAAATGGCTGTCTTCAGTTGCACCATTCTATTCCATGTTTAACCAAGTAAAATAAAGAACTTTATGGATATGGATATAAGATGATAGTTCTTTTTGTAGTATGGATGCAGAAAAGTAATTGATCATTTATCAAGACAACCTGACAGAAACTTTCAAAAATGTAATTTCCTGCAACTGGTTTGCAATTCCCAGCAAACATTTAATAACTATTTTAAAATATCTTTTGCTAGGAATGTTTCAAAGAATATTTTATCTCTATAATGAAATATGTTTCCTCAGTTGTAATCAGAGCCGGATTATAATACTTTAAACCTATCTAGTAGCAAGGTAGATTTTTTTCTAACTTGTTCATTTGATCGACAATTGGTGTATTAAAAATACCATAACAGTTTTCCTTTTCTTAAAATAACCTACTGTGAAATTAGTTTACGTTAGACGCCCCTCTTACCTTGTAGTTTCTGAAATGCCCCTCGGAGCGGCCCTGCATATTAATAAGGCCTGACTGGACCATGTCAGAAATTAGTTACAAAATAAGACTCCAAGTATTGTACTCGTATTGACATAAGAACAAGTCAAAATAAATGTAATTTGGAAAACATCTTGAATGACATGTTTATATTTATCTATTAATCATTTTGAGTTATGTATTGACATTTACGTCGGTATTGTAGAAATCTTCTAACAACCTTTTTAGCGCTGGTAGTAGTCTGAGATCTCGAGATCCGGAGATCTGACGACCGACCGACACTTCGATCTAACGATTTAAATTCATCTGTTTAGTGTCACTCACAAGAACTATGTTTTTCTATAGATATATTTATTATTGCGTCAAAAAAGTACATAACACACAAATAATACTGAACGTTAAAGAATATAAACATAAACATATAAAACATGAAACATAAAAGACATCATGCCATGCTGCCAGGCCGCCAGGCTGCATCAAACAAGAAACGACTAAAAGATTCTTTTGACAAATTGCCAAGTCACATTTACCGCATTTATTATTGCGTTATGGACGGAGATTAATTATTTTCTGTAATGTACAGTCCACCTAAATGATTTATAAAATATTAACAACAGTTACGCACCCTGGAGGGGTTACAACATCCTGGGAATCTGCTTAGAGTCTTTCATTAGTTCATTTAGCTTGCTAAATCCATTTTAATAAGGGTTGTAGATGGACGCATACGTGAGCGTCATGCTTTTTCTTCATCTTCTTTTTATTCTTAATTGGACCTGCATAAACACTAATTTTTTCAAGTTGCTTTATAAATTTTGAGCTTTAAAAGAAATTAAATAAAAAGCTCAGCAACAACCGAGCTTTCGGCTATTCAACTCAATAGTTTATGAACTTTAAAGAGAAACTAGTTATACAAAAGCTCAATAACCGAACTTTCAGTTGTATGACTCAATATCTTTGGACTTTAAAGAGAAACTAAATAAGAAGCACAACAACCGAGCTTTCAGCTGTTTGAGTCAATATCTATTGACCTTTAAAGAGAAACTACATAAATAGCTCAACAACAACCGAGCTTTCAACTGTTTGACTCTATAGATTTTGAACTTTAAAGATAAACTAAATTTAAAAAGCTCAACAACCGAGCTTTTAGTTGTATGACTCAATATCTTTGGAATTTAAAGGGAAACTAAATAAAAAGCAAAACAGCAATCGAGCTTTCAGTTGTTTGACTCGATATCTATTAAACTTTAAAGGAAACTAAATAAAAAGCTTAATAACAACCGAACTTTCAGCAGTATGATTCAATAGCTTCAAGGTCAACACATGTTAATCATTATTTCATATTATTCACGATAATTTTTCTTCTAATCCATTGAAGATTTATTCAGCACTTCAATTACTCTTGCAATAAATCATTTTTCAAACAATGTGCTTTTTTTGTTGGCTGTCAAAAGGGTCGTTTGACGCTTGACGCTTGTAACAGATGTGTTTTGTTTTAATTACATTATATTCATTAAAAATGATCAACAGTAATGTTTCAAAAAAGCTTATCCTTCTCTCGGCTTTACCTTATCCTTAATATAATATATATTAACGGGTGTTCCCGTTTTTAGTGTTGATTATATAAAATATAACGAAGAGCATCAACTCAACGGCTCAACCCAAAGGCCCAATGGCGGCTCATTGAGCTCAATGCGCCCTCTGGGCACAAACGCCTTGAAAAACTGTATGATTTATGAGTAAATTTATATGACAGGTCCATTAATCACGTTTCCATTCAATAAGCCATTTAACAGTCAAGTATATAAATGAAATATATTTGTTTTATTAATATAGAGTCCATACTTTAAGTATATAGCTATATTATTATGTAGAACACAGTGGTGCCTAGTTTTAGGAGCACAAGACAACTTCAATAATATTTTAACTATAAATTTAAGCAGTTTTTCTTTTCATACTTGTATTTTCTTATTATTCTGTTCGCGATAATACAAGTATATTTAATAATTATTTATTTATAACACCCATCTATTATTATTTTCTAATTTTCTACCCATTCTGTGGTGGTAGCACTTGTAACTCTTACTTAGGTTGCTGATATTGAAATCAGAATTAATAGCTTACTGTATTATTATATATTATTATTTTTACCATTTGGCACCACATTCTTATGCCTTAACTTATTTATTTACATATCATTGTGCTTAATTCAATTTTGATCCTTATTAAATCTAAACATTCTCACTCCTTCCAAACGAAAAAAGAAATTAAAAAATAATTCTATAAAAATAAGAACAAAACTGCTACTACTTCGCTCCTCTTGCTACTCTCCCTCCTATTTTTACTCTGCTTACTGTATATCAACATTTTTTTAATATCAATTCATGTGGAAGACGTAGAAAATGAAGTGAAAACTCTAATTATCGTTGGATAATCTTGAATGTAGTGAAGCTATGGGAAGAAATAAATTTATGCTCAAGTTATGAACAGTATAGAAGCATTGAAACAATAATATTTCTTAATAATGATATCTAAACAAAAAAAGCCGCCACTGGTTAGCATATACATATGTTTATACAGGCAAACGTATGTAATAAATATTCTTGATGAATTATTTGACGTCTGAGCATTATAAAAATCTAATGAAACATGCAATAGTACTATTGATTTATTACTAGCCGTGCTACTTTCTACCGCAACTCATAATTTACATAAAATAAAATTAAAAAATAAAAATATAATAACTAAGCATTTGCTTGAACTTTATAAAGAATGGGCATGGGCATGGGCATGGGCATGGGCTTGAGCATGGGCTTGAGCTTGGGCCATAGAGAAATAAAACATGCTGGGTTGTTACGTGGAGTTGAGTTATTACTCTACACTTCCAGTTATTGTGTTTTCCTCTCAATTACAACGTTGTGTTGTTGTTGCTGATGCTGATGCTGATGCTGATGTTGCTAGTATTGCAGTTTGCCACAAGTATTACAATTTGCGAGGTTTCGCAACCTGTACTCAGATCTGGAATCTTGTCCCTGTGGCTGTTTTACTGACACTTCTATCCAGTGGCGTTCATAAAACGTATTCTCCTATGAAAAAAGCGAGCTATTAATTGAATAAACCAGTAAGTACTTAAAGTTCTATCAGTTCTGCTCTTGTATTTAAACGTAGAAGAGATATTGTTATCACACCATTGATAATTTGATATTATAACAGATAATGTACCGAGTCGAAATTTTAGACCTATCCTGATTCTAAAATGGATCGTTGCTCCTCTTTTCATCCTGAAAACAGTAAAGTAAACCTCGTCTCATCCTAAACGCGATTATATGACCCTCGCTTGATCCTAAATGTAACCATGATTCTCGTCTTATTTTAATACTGTGCCACATGGCCGATAACATTTATGACTACTGTGTCTCTGGGTTCGATCTACTCAAATGCGCTATATTTTTTTAGTTTGGTTGTTCCAAGTTTAATTGTTTAAAAGTTTAATAAATATATAAATGACAGGGGATTCAAATCAGAATCCAAAACGGGTTAAGGTTCGTTCATTTATAGCTCTTCCCAGTGGTTAAGGATCACTTCTTTCATCAACAACGTTTGCTTGTTGTCAGACTTGTCTAAAATTTTTTAGACACGGTTATTTAAAAAATGTATACAATCTTTATATAAATTACATGCAATTAGTGTTGAAAAGCAATTTTTGTTGCTACCCATTATTTATATTTATGAAATGTAGCTCTGCCCTATGCCACTGAGTATTATAATACAGTAGAAGATCTTCAGACATCACGTCTAAGTACCCAACACATGTCATATACTTCCCCCTCCCCCACCGATCTTCACGAAGGGGAAAACAACATTACATTTCACTTGCGTTTTGCAAATGTCTTCTTGACTTTGCTTCCACTTGTTAACGCGGCTGAAATGTTCATTCTCTCGCGATCATAGATCTTACAAGGCGGGAATGGCGGGACCCTAATCAAGATTTTTTACACTACGGGGAGCTCTCCATTCTCTCTACTCTTGCGTTAGTTTATAACCCACTCGCAAGAACCCGATGAATAAATAAAGCTATCTCGAGAGCCATTTATCATAGCCGTATCAGAAACGTCGTCATAAATTTAACCCGCGAGTCGATAAGAGGCGTGTATAAAGTAAAATGACGGCGTATGCCGTGAAGCTGCTGGGACGTAATAGCTTAACCCTTATAACAAGCTGCTCGCGGGCGCCCAACGCCCGACGCCCCCCACCAACCTCCTCGTCCGTACAGACCAAAGGCCAAAGGCCAAAAGGTGCTTTGTTCTCAATGGAGTGTGTTATGGGAAATAGATCACTCTTATCTTTATCTGTATTACCCTATTGCTACAAGTGGAGTAGCATACGAATTATTGTGCACTGCGATACGATATATTCGTATAGGAAACATATGGGGAGGAAGGGGCAGGGGCAGGGGCAGTGGTTGAGAGAGAAGAGAGTTAGTTGCCCTTATTGATTTATTTTACTAAACTGTACTTATCTTAAGCTAGATTTAATCATAATGTGTTATTTGATAGCCCATAAATGATTTATTTACTATTGCACTAATGACAGTTAAGTGCTACAGCGTAACGTATAGCTAGTGGTGTAATTAAGGTCCGATAAATTCTGTAGATCAGGGGTGAGTGACAATATCATCGCTCCTAAATTTTACTTGAAGGAAATTTATTTAGAAACAACTGCTTCTAACAAAGTTAAAAGCAATAAAATAATATGTTACATATTATACAAGTTCAAAGGAAAATAATTTAATTAGAATTATTTCAAGAAAATTTGGGATAGCGGCGCAGAAAACCTTTTTGAACTTTATCTCGTTTAACAACGTAAGCTTAATAAATTGCCTAGATTAAAATACGTCATGAAATTCCGTTCGGTATAGGAGAGTCTGTACGAAATCCAGCTACAAAACTTGTCGCACTTATATCTCGTGAACTATGATTGATATACATACGAACGATTTAAATATTGTTGGTTATAACTAACTCTGTAGTGGCAGCCTTAGCCATTGCGAGGCCCCGGGCGGCAGAAATTTGCGAGGCCCCGGGACGACAGATCTTTGCGATGCATGTTCTTTGTATAATTTATGTAAATTGTAAGTAAGTATTTTTGATGATAATTGACGAGAAATAAAATTTTATACTGGAAGATTTATAAAAGTTAACAAACACAAAGACGACAAATATTAATCATGATAAACTAAGGCACATGAATGACTTAAAAGATATACGCAGTGATTCGAGTGGGATTTCAAAAGAGCGAGGCGCGAGATTCAAATATACATATATAGTAATTAATTTTTCTACTTCGGTTGTTGCAACTCTGTATATAGAGTTTAAGAGAGCAGCCATGAGGAAGAAGGGGTAGTTCCTCTTTCTTATTTTCGGATACCTATACACAATGAGCAAACTGTATCTTAAACGTTAGCTGCTCTGTCTCTATTGGTACCCTAAAAAAAGGTTTCCCATAAATAACTTGGTGGTTTAGAAGAGTTGACAGTTTAAAAGCAAAGATCATCTCCAAACAATATTGGATGATTTGTTCTAAATCAATCAACAAAACTTAGATTATCTTTCCTTTCTTTTCGTAAAATTTGCGCATTGTGAAACCTTACTCTGTCTCTTGTTTCACCCGAGAATATTTAGTGCGGCGGATGTTGGTGGATGGTGGTTCACCCCTTCATCCACCCCAAGCCCCCAGCTCAAGCCATATATAATAAATCGCTGTAGGTGGTGACCTCGTGTTCCGTAGATTTCAGAACATCCCCAAACCTCATTTAAATCTGTTTTGTGAACTGCAATTTCCTGTGATATTATCACTGTTTTCTGCTTCATGTCGCCGTCCTCCGTCGTCCGTCGTTCGTCGTTCGTCGACTCTCAACGACCTTTTATTCTGTTATTGTCTGTTTTATTTTATCACGCTAATGGTGTCCACATGACCGCACTGAGCACTGAACACTGCACACGGAGTACAGGACAACGTATCCACATCGTACACGGGCTCACGAGATGCCATTTACACCATTCTACTTGATAAATGCTCACAATTAATTGCTTTTAGTTTTAATCTACATGTCCAAGCCGACAACCGCTGTGCTTTTGTCAACACTTAATTATAATTACTATTGTACATTTCTTTTAACTGTTATAATTAAGTTAAGATATATCTTTAAGATATTCGTGTCTATTAAAATTAATTTAACTTTCCAATTCTCTATGAATATCAGTACGACAATTACAATGACCATGCGTAATTGTGGTGAAGGGGTAGCAGATCCAGAACATTTGATCTTCCAAGGTACAGAAACGGAGGTCTGCAGAAATAATTTGTACAGAGTTTTGGTAGAAAATGGAGTGGTGTTGCCTACGAGTATGCAGGAACTACTGAGATATCCGAGGTGGCTAGTGTGCTTAATGATAGGCAGGATATGGAATATAGCGGATTTAAAAGTATAGGTGTAATAATAAATGAAATGTAAATATGTAAAATGTAAATGAAAGGAATTAACAAAGGCGAAGAACAGAACGTGGTCCTAGGAAGCCCGTAAATTATTAATAAAAAAAAACTACATTGACAACTGATATTTTCTGCTTGAATCCATCTTTTATTTTGGAAATTTTCTTTACCGTAGCACACTTATGGGCTTGTAATCTACAAAATATTATTAAGTCAGTTATCAACACAAGTCAACACAAATTTCAACGACTTATCTCTTCACTATTCAAAATTAAACGACTTCCCCCATTACTGCGCAATAAAACTTCTACGGAGCAAAATTTAGGTCATTACATTATGATTTATAGTTTCCCTTGATGCTGGTATGGTATTGTTTCAGTCATGTCTTAACATAAACAACTCTGGAATGCACATTGGTCTGCTTTGTACGTAACCTGAACCTTGGAAAGGGTACGTTCCTTTTGCACCTGGTCCAAAGAACTGTAGACGACATATTCGTGATATAATCATTCATCTTGCTTTGTATACAGTTCTTATATTTGTTAATAAATACTATTGTACCAATATTCTGTTCGGCTTATGATTTGTAATTAGTAAATCCTAATTATTCGTGATAATAGATCTTTAGATGTCTAAAAATATTGGATATTAGATGATCTAGAATCTGGATAAGGAATATTGGATATTAGCATCTAGTTAATAAAACACTTTGGTCAGTCCGCCACTGGATAAATGGATAATTGTTCCACCCACAGAGACACACACACATACAATCATCTTCGTGTGTTCCATTGTGATGTTAACAATTAACCACATCTCATGTTCACGTCACTCAATTGAACGGGATCTTCTACACAGGATTATCTGAGAATTTAGAACCCGAATCCAGAATCTGAACCAGGATTAGAACCGTAACGGAGCGAAACGTCGTATCTTGTCGACGTTTGTCGCAACCCAAAACATTTGACCAGATAATTAATATCTACACTAGTAAATAGACAGCTCAGCATTTTGTCGCATTGAACAGATAGCTTGTTAGTTGCCTTGCTACTTGCCAGGATGTCAGAACCCATCAAATGACTTGGAGGATATTTGAGGAAAATCACGCACACAGATATATAGTGTGTTCATTCGGAAAAAGTGTATTTATAGTTAATATTTTATGGAATATGTTTTCCACGTCACTAACTTAAATGTACAAGATTAAAATTTTACGTAACTGTCTTAAACCGCCTCTGACTTAAGGGCGGCCTTAGGGGGTGGCAAGCACGGCACCCCCCGGGGCCTCACAAACTCGTGGAACAACCCAACTAGAAAAATTCATTACTATATTTGTATTTGAATCTCGCGCCTGAGGCTTAGAAACCCCATTTGTATCACTGCGTATATCTTTTAAGACACTCATTAACCTTAGTTTTTCATCATTAATATTTGTCGTCTTTGTGCTTGTTAAATTTTATAAATCTTCCAATATAAAAGATCCAAAGATCTTCCGCCCAGGGTCTCGCAATGTCTAATGCCGCCACTGGCCTCTGACATAATGTATTTTAGCATAACATTGTGATCGTCTACAAAATTAAGTAAATCTTTCTAATATAACTATTTTACCTTTATCTGTATTTAACTGGCCAAGTTGCCTTCTCATCACATTCTATCTTTTTTCTTCCATTGTCTTTTCTCCTCTCGCAGCGTTATTGTAGTTCGTCTACCTTCCATTCTCAATTCTTTCCAGTATTTTCTTACGTTTATCTTTCGTCTAGTCTTCTTCAACACCTTCCAATATATTTGTTTATTATTATTTTGAGTCTCAATCAAAATATAGCCCAAGTGAGTAAGTTCTCGTCGGAATGAGGAAAGATATACTATCGATATTCTTTTTCTTATTACCGCTTGCTAGGGATGATACATCGGCCTGCTTGGAGCGATAGCGCTTACCTGTGCCCATATTGTATTTTCAATCAATTTCGATGATTCTTTTTCATAATTTTCTATATCCTTTTGGCAATATAAACTTAACGC
Source organism: Panorpa germanica (assembly GCA_963678705.1). Lineage (NCBI taxonomy): Eukaryota > Metazoa > Arthropoda > Insecta > Mecoptera > Panorpidae > Panorpa > Panorpa germanica. The sequence goes on from OY783214.1 coordinate 6,655,421, forward strand.
ACCAGGAAGTTTTCTCATTGTTCGTCCGGGCACTATTTTGGTAATTAGAGATGGAAATAGATATTTGGTACACAGTAGTGGTGATATAACTTAAGCTAATAGAGCAGTCCCGTTCACATTGCACCAGTATATTATATGTTGTAATAAAGTTTAAAGCAAATAATTATTTTCCAGTTTAACGCACTATACTTTGACTTGTATGAACACGTACAGCATACAGCATACAGCCTACAGTGTATACAACCATCGTACACACCAATCAAGAGTTAATCTGACATTTAAGATTGAAGCGCACAGCTGCCGAGTGTCATGATACTGATAACATATTGGTGTTTTGGAATTAATCCCCAAGTCGTAAGAAAGCTGTATTCGTGATGTTAATGTTCTTACCACTTTTAAATCTTTACTGACTATATATGTATCTTCTTCTATCTTATATTAATAACGTTTATAAGAAAGAGATAAAAGATATTCAGTACCTACTGCTGATTCAGTATTCAGCTGTCATCTTATCAAGATGTATTCATGGATATTCTCTAAAACTAAAATGTTATTATACTACTATGCCATTGAACAAATATGTAAAATTTTTCTTGTTGCCATAATTAAATATGATTAAACTTCAGTGAGCTATGAAACTGGCTAGAAAGCAATATGTACAGAACCGCAATGGGCTGTTGTTTTTCTGTAAAACTTGTTTTTTTGTCCTCACCCTGAAAATCAATGTAAAATATATTCTACTTCTCGACAATTAATCGATTGTGATTTTTACATTTATTTTCAGAATCTACCAATTAAACTATATAAGTTATAACACCGCTAAAGCAGTTACAGAATCTTTGAAACGTCTGTTTTTCTTTAGCACGCAAGTCGCGGGTTCAACAGACAGGGAGATACATGAGCTCGACTTACACGCCGCGCTAAGCGAAGATCTATGATGTCTTACCGCGCTGCCACACGGCCACAGCGCTCCTTTTCTAATCTATAAACTTGTCAGCCTGAATGATATGCTTGGCAGTACCTGCCTACTTCATTTTTCATGTTTAATTGAATTGACGTGTAGTTTATTGTATGTTATTATTTATACTTAAATGTATAAAAGACTAAAATGATTATTACAGAATGATAAAGTTATAAATGAAGTTATTATATAGTCTCACTAGTAAATGAATAACAATAAGAACATATTTTTAGAGGCTGTTTGTGGCCAGTTTTATAATTGTTTAGATAATTTGTGTTACACCTTTGCCATTGTTCTTTAAATGTTATTTTACTATATTTATGTTTATTTCATATTGTATTTATCACTTCCATTGTGTTGGATTTACAATGCAAACGAAATATAAATTTATCTTTTTTAAGGAATAAAATTAAGGGGATTATCTCCGGTGCTTTTTAATAAAAATTATGTCTTCCTACTCCGAGATTTTCTTTTAACAAAATTATTTTTTGTTAATTTATTAATTTCTTAAGGGGGACGATGATGAAGAGCTCCAAAATTTAAGGTAATTTGAGGATTGTTGTTTTATAATAAGAATAATGAAAAACGATATTTTAACATTTTAGTGACGACACAGTGGGCGAGAGCATTGATGCTTGACGCCGACTGCTGTGTCTTCGGGTTCGATCCCCGGACCAGATATATATTTTCTGGGTTTGGTTATTATGAACTTATATTGATTATGGTCATACATAATCGTACATTTATTAGGCAGTGGTGTAGTGCACATATATGAGGCCACGACACCATAAATACTGCCAACATTGAAGGAGGTCGTCGGTGATAGGACTCAGCATCGGAAATAGGCCGACGTTAAATAAAAAAAAAAAAAAAAAAAAAAAAAAACATTTTAGTCTTATTATTACACTTATTCTACATACAAAAAAAGCATTTGCTAAATTTAAAAATATTGTTAAATATTTTAAAAACGATGCTGATGTAGACCATGTCAAAAAATTGGATCTGGACAATGTTGCCGATTTTGGCTCTTCTATTTATCTGAATAATAAAAACCAAGAAAATTATTAATTAGTATGAGTACAGTTATGGTCGGAACTAGAGAAAAAAAATTATTGAAAATTGACAAAATGGCGCGCTTTTGAAATTGAAATTCTAAAAACTGAGTTTTTTACCAGTTATTTAAAGAAAAATATACGAAATTATTGAAATAAAAATATGATTCTAGTTCCAACGATAGCTATTGATGTTATGAATAACATATTGAAATTTCAGACGGTTCTGTTGAAAAGTTTTTTTCTTCTACAACACCATGCCAAAAAAGGTAGTTTTGAAATAAATAAGATTAAAGTTTTAAGTATGCTATGGCTACATGGCTACATGGCTATTGATATATGCTAAAACGGCTGTAGAAACGAAACTATTGGCAATATTCTTACAAAAATTTAAGAATATATTCTTAAAAGACTATACTTTCGAAATATCAAAAAAAAAAATCGATATTTTGAAAATTCTAGACCACAATTCTAGTCCCCCCTTAAGATAAATGAAATAAAAAAAATATGCAATATATAAGATTGGGCTCTTCAGATTGGAATATCAAAAATTTAATTTTATTGATCTATAAGATTACCACATGATCCTGTAGACACATCTTCGATGACGAAATTTTAGATATTTTAATATTGTTGTATGAATGAAAGTGTTAAAAAGCTTTATTGTCTCAAAAAATTGTTCTTGTACTTGCGTTTGATGTTGACAATTTTACTTTTACTAAAACTTAGGTTAGAAATCGCAAGCATTTTCTTGTACAAAACGAAATCAGATCTGACGCAAACCTGGCGGACTAAAAGCAAACCTTGCCGACAAAATTTTGTTAAAAGCGTTACTTTTGCGTGAATTTTGAAAAAGAGCTTTAAACCAGTCTAATTTAACTCTTCCAACTAATACTCCGATAAATTATTTTATCGTATTGATTTCAGCACAAAAATATGTCCCTCAGATGTAATTACTTATACACTGGCCTCACCTATAATTTAAAAGATGTTATTTGTGTCAAAATATATTTACGACGTATTTTCGAGATAGTCACTTGATAAGTATTATCAGAGACTGTACAAATAAGAGTATGTTTTATTAATAAGTTATAGCTTTCAATATAAGTATCTGTTTTCGTTGAGGCTATTTAGAAAAATGGGGCACCAAGAGTAATACTATGGCACGCTATAAATGTACCATCACGCCAAAATAACATCAAAGGAAATTGTTTTATAATATCTCCTCTCATAATGAGAAGTTGTAATACGAGTACAAAATACAGGGGCTGAACTAAAGTGAACTGCGTTATGTATGTACATTAAACAGTGCTTCAACTTCTCGTTTGTATTACTGAAAATTATAGGGGTTATGTAATTGTGGTTCTAGTTATGTATCTGTTTTTTTTTTTGTTGTATTTGTTACTCTTTCCGGATTTCTAAATAACCTGTTATTTGACAGGATAATAGGGCTATTCTTAAAAATGTTGCCAAAAGTTTATCAAAACACGTAGTATATAATAAAATATTAATTAAGGACATTATTGTGCTACAATACGATTCAAAAGTTGCTTTACATCAGCGTAAAACGAGTAAAACGATTTATTGTTAAGTAAGTAAAAACATCTGTCAAAGTCTGTTCAAGCAAAGTACGTTTAAATATTTAACTTTACGTTGTCTTACTTAAATTTATTTTTTCTCTCTTGGTCAAGATCATTTTGTTATGTAGAGTGTTTAGTAGTCCTATGACATCTATATCAAGATTTAACTAAATAAAATTAAGTTCTAAATAACATCTAATTTCATCTTAATAAGTTAGGTTGGGTGGATTAGTGAATCCTAACAGTAATCTAAAACACAACCTAACCTTTAATTAAAACACTTTATTTTTTAATTATAACTTTCGTTTCCCCTAGCTTTACACGAAATCAACTAAAATAATTTTTTCCCAAATTAATAATTGAAGATACCTACTATAAAATGTGAAGTATTCAATTACAGGTCCCACGTAATCGCTATTCGTTTATTTGTATTAAAGTACATGTCACAACATGTTATTTGCATAATAAATCACCAGCGTTATTATTATTTTATTCTTTTAGTTGAATATATCAATAGGATATTCGGAAAACGTGTAAAAATAAGATTGATATTTAAAATTAAAACACGTTACCTTATATTTAGTATCATTAATAAAAAATAAACGATTGGACTATGAAAATTGTTTTATGAATAATTTAATTCGAATGTTTAATTTAGAAGAGATGGTTTGAAAATAGAGTTCCAATAAGTCTTTAGGTTGTGGCTCTTATTTAACATTTATGAGAAATGAATATGAATTCGTTAATTAAAGATTGAAAATAAAGATATTACGTGGTCTTACGTGGCGCTCGTCACTATTTCTTAAATACGCTCTTGAATATTTTAAACGTCAGGTTTCTACTATTATAATGTTTTAAGTGTATAATGTTTATTTGTATAAACATTATCTATTTCGTAGAGAAAAAATTTGAGACACAGATTGCGATAAAGAATGTTTCCGCTTTAATGTTTATCAATACATTACTATACTGAAAAAGTCGGTATTTTATACGTCCAAACTCATAATATGGTTTCAGAAAAATTACATCAGTGGAGGCAATCCTTAAGTCTATAAAAAATGGTAAAGATTGCATAAGAACAAAAGCAGAAATAGATCGTAAAAATATACAAAAAAAAACCGGTCAGAATACCTCGGGCCACTGTGTTAGTGAAAAAGAAAATCGTGCAAAATGTAACAATAAATAATTGCATTTGTCTTACCTTCAGTGTTCGCAATTTTTTAAATACTTTATAGACAGATCCGCGATGCAATTACAAAGTCGGCTAGCGGTTTGAGTAATGATATCACGGTCGGTTAGGGGCCTTTGAGATATTCATACCCCATAAATTATCTGCTAATTCGAAGGTGTGATATTTAACGCTATGTTTTTAAATAAATAAATTTATGACTTCTTAATTTTTATGAATTGACAACTCAGTAAAACTCGTGTTCTTTTAGATTTGTCTTTATGCTCTTTAAATAAATTTTATTGAAACGTCTTTTAAGGAGACTTTTAAGTACGAATCTTGTGGGATAGAAATTCTTTTCAATTCAATAAATATACAGACTAAATATAATATCACTGTTGAGAAATATGGCAACGCCATAGTTGCGATTATTTAATAAAATTTGTGTTTTTAATGAAATAACAAAATTTGCGCAAAGTTACGTAATGTTTGTAATGACTTAACTACCTTAAATAAAGGACTCAAATGTTGATAATTTTTTATTTAAAAAAGATAGAAAAATTAATTGTAAGTTATATACTTTTATGTAGTTAAACTTGACTTTACGAATGTAGTGTACTTTAGAACAGTTTATATTTTAGTTATTTTGAAAACAACCTCAACCTCGAGTATGAATTAGAGTAGCATTAGTATAACTCAAATCCAGATGTTTAATAGTTGTACAAACTCCAGTTCAAAAAGTAAAATAATTATATATTATTTACGTCATAAAACATTTACAAAATAATAATAGAACCTGACAACTTGCATAACAAACCCATACAATGATATAACATTAAATAACATACAAACACGTGACATAGGTGAATATATCGATAAGTATAGGTGTATACGTTCCTATCCCTTAATAACGATTTTTGTGTCGATGTTGTTGATGTTGATGTCGATGGTATATAATTTATTTTTTTTATTATATGAAACAACATTTTCCTTCTTGGTGAATTGATAGTGGAATTCTAACTGACAGTGTACAACCCAGTGTTGACGTGAGGTGTTAACTCGCCCAGCCGTGAAATCAAACCGTATCACTATATCATTACTCCTTTATATTTATAATAACATAATACATATAATACTATAAGTTTTTAATATAATTGTATGATTTTGCCGCTGTACTTTATAAATTCTTGAGAGAAAACGAGTTGAAGCATAGGTCTTTGCATGTTGTGTCATGTTGTTTCCTTGTTTCTTGTCTAGAGGTCGGGGCTACGTCAAACTACGTCAGATACAGCAGATACGTCTGTCGTCTTCCCACTTCTGATATCTGAATTCTCTTCTTCTTCTTCTTCCAGTTTCTGATAATGCATTTCTCTATGTTCTTTATAAATTTCTGGTGTTGGTGATTTAGGTGTGCATTGTTTTATGTTATGTTTTACTTGCTAAATACATTTTTGTAACATTAGCATCAACAGCAAGCAACATTTGAACATGGGCTTGAACTTGATGGCTTTATTTTGTACTTACTTACCATGAAATACTAAGTAACCTTTTACGAGGATATGTTCAATGACAATCTTATGTTGAAGAAATGTATACACACACATTGCGGAATATTTGAACAAACAAATTTTACTAAGGTGCGTTCAGTATCTAAAGGTAAACATACACTGTGAGAATCCACAGTAAAAATACTATGTGACACAATATCTGTGTGATATAACTGTTTTATGAAAAAAATCCCATGTAAAATATAAAAAATACTATGCATAGTAATTTTATTTGCTGCTATGTATGGTTTATTTTTGTTTATATGTATAATATATTCTCTGAACAAGAGAAGACAAGAAATAAGGTCGTATGCCTTTGTCATTAACCACCGTACGAGATGCATTATATTGTTAAGGGATGAACATGAAATAATGAGTTAGAGAGAGATAGATAGATGCACGTGGAATTATATTTGTTGTTAGCTTATAATATTTTACTTCACTTGGTGTTTAGGTTTCGTCGGATAAAGATATAGTAATTTTTGTTATAAAACCTTTGTAACATCATTTTACTATATTGCACAGTAATTTTTACTGTGTTTGGTCACAGTGGACATGCACATGCGCTTTAAAAACAATGACGAATAAGACTTAACGTTGCATAAGTCTTAGCACTTAAAGATTATAATGTGTCAATGCCTAATTTGTGTCAATGTAGTCTATCAAATAAGACGTTCTTCTGACTTACCAAGAACGATCTGGACCAGGTATAAGCAACGTACAAAGCTTTCCTTATTGATTTTAAAAAAAATTAAATTGATAATATAAAAAATGGCCATTTAATTGCATTTGCTCTTATTATATAGTACGAGTATTTCTATACCTATTTTTTTAGGGTGCATTTTTGTAAGTGCTCCGTTTATTTTGATTTCTGTGGATGATTCAAATGTGTTTCTTTAACTGTATCAACATGACCTTTAAAAAATACAATTTTTTTAAATACTTTAGGGAATTTAACAGCTGTTATTAAAGTTTAACACAAAAAATAATTAATAAACAAAATGTTTAACAATTGTAATTAGTTAATTAACTTATATGTTAATTTGAAAATGACTTCGTGTGTCAGTAAAATAAATTTAAGGAAGGTGCATTTAATTAATAAGTTGACGTACATATTCGAGCATATGCATCCTTGCTTTAAAGAATTCTAATATCTATAGGTACCTACATATATTCAATGAGTCAACACGATAACCAGCAGGCAGATCTACATACGAGAATTTTCCTGATAAAACATCAAACACATATTTTTTATTAAATGATTTTTATCTGTTACTTTAAAATTCTCAGGCACGTAGTATTCAACATTTACTGCAAATTAATGGTAATGGTAATGCTGACACCGACGACGACACGCACAACTTTGCTGATGCTGACATGTGCTCTTTTCTTCCCTAAACATAATACTCCTATCATTTTTAAGGTTATGTAATCTACACTAGTGGTGGTCAGAAGACATCGATGTTATTATCAAAATATCAATATTGAATATGAGCGAAGGAGTTGAGAATGAGAAAAGTAATGAAAGTTTACATATTAATTTACGATAAAAGACAGTGTTCAAAACAAATAGAATGCATTTTCATTAAGCAAGGTTACATAGCATTTACGTTGTCACGCAAATAAGTAAATTAAATTGCAAAATAAATTTTATAATACATACAAAATGAAAAGAAATCGAAAGGATGATAAAGGAACTGTGACAGGAGGCACAAAAAGAAGGAGGCGGATGAAGAAAGGAGAAAGGAGGTAGAGCAGATGTCGGAGAAGGATAAATTGGATTACAAAACGGGGTGATATAATCCAGCTAGAAGAAGAGAGAAGTGACTTAGTGAAAGACTAAATAATTAAATGTATTAGTTATATTTTAATTATACGAGTACACTTTACTCTGAAGTTAGCAACACCGTCCATCGCTGGTGGTACCTACAATAGGGTAGCGGAGCCATATGGATGTTAAATATAAATAACAGCCTAAGAAAACGGGACAATAACTTAAAATATACCGCATAAAACAGTAAATGAATGCTACTTATCTAAGTTTAACAACACAAAGTGTACAGCACTTATGAGTAAAGTGAGAGGAAAAGTTAAGCCAATTGTTTCCCTGAAAGACAAAATTATAAGAAATAGATCGATAATCTAAGTTGAGTAGAGATAGATATTTTCTCCTGATTTCCATCACTAGCTGTGGTGAATAGCGTGGTTTGTGCCTCTAGGGACACTGCTCCAGGGTTCCATTACTATACGCCAGCACTAATTATTATTACAACAATTATGAATAACTTTGTAAGCTGTGTCGCAACCCTTTTAAATATTTTAATACGACTTTTGCATACATTGTATTTTTAATATATATTTCATACGTAATTTTTCTATGTAACTGAATAATTTGCGATCAAATTCAGAGATTGATACTCTTTTAAATTCAGCAAATAAAGGATCTTGTAGTATCTCTATTTATATTTACAAGATTCTTTTCAGTAAATAGTTTCTCCCATTAATCCAATATCTGTTATGTGTGTGTGTGTTAACAGTAAAGTACGAGTAAACAATTTCAATTATTGTAAGTTCTTTTCTTTGATGTTGGATATTCTTTGAGAAATTCCAAACATGTCTATGGTTAAATTATATACTCGTAGCGTAGTATTTATATTGATTCCTGCTTTAAGAAAATATATGAACTAATGAAACATCTAGAAGATACCCATGGCATTATGTGAAGATAGAAATAACCAATAGAATAGATTGGCTGTATGATTGGAATGCCTTTTAAATACATGTGCAATATTTCAAAGAAAAGGAATTCTGTAAAATACATATTACTATCGAAACAAGCATCTCTATTGGCTCTTGAGAAATCAACACTGAGGAATGTTTAATGGTTGAAATATCTTCCTGTTAGGAGAGCACGGGATAGCTTGTCCTTTCTCGTTATTGCTTAGGGACTATGGTATATACACCCTTTAAGTTTTCAAGTTCAACCGGCGAGCAGTCAGAGCTTTACGAGTATCTTCTTTATGAAATGTTCAAGTTCACTGCTTCGAAGCAAAAGCTTCGTATTAATAATACTTAACGTACTAATAAAATATAAAGCAATTGAAATTTGAAACTATTTCAGCTTTACCAAGAAATACTGCTTGCTGACTCCTTTAGAATGGTTGGAATTTCTGAAATCTGCCCCACCCCCCTCCTCCCCGGCACTTTGGAATGTTTCCGCCACCTAAATGTATGCATATCGACCACCGAAGTTGTAAGCGAGAGAACAATTAATGTTAAACTAGCATTTAAGGAGGTTGTTCTTCTTAAAGTAGAGCTACCTTTTTTGTGAGGTGAAAAACTATTAAATAAGTTCTAAGTATTAGTAAAGAAATATAAATTAATAAGTAAATAGGGCAACTATGTAATTAAAACTAATGTTTAAACGCTTCTTAATTTATTCATATTCAGATATTAATTATGAACTTCTCCGTTACATAATCTCGCTTAAGTTAAACATAGCATTAACAAGTTTTAAATTAATCTCAATCAAAAAGAGAGAGAGAGAGATAAGAGGATATCAAAAAAGAGTAACGATAACTTCTCAATTTACTTCAGAGCTACCGACACGAGTTCGAATCAATTAATACTACGGACGTTTTCAAAACGCAATAATAATCATTTCTTTAGAGCATTAATGTCATGTTTTATGGCTTTTATCGTCAACAATTTTAAGTGATTAATATTTCAACTACAGCTGCTTTAAAACTGTTAAAATACGATTGATTGAAACTGTTGTTTTTGTTCTTGCTGATTATGGTGATGGGCGAGGTGGGAATATATAAACTATTATACAGTTAGAATTCGTACTATAACTTTTCCTCCGTTTTAAGAAGAGGATTGAGAGAAGTCTGAAACTAATAAAAACCTTATTAAAATAATTCTACAATAATTAAAAACAACATGTTTTGGTTTTTAAGGAATCACAAGTCATAAATCTACGTCGTAATCAATTTTTATATTTTGAATTCATTATGGCACAATGTTTCATCAAAGTATTCCATATAAATAAATATTTTACTGACAGTTTTATTTGAATTGTTCAAAAATCTTCTGATTATTTGTTAATAGAATCCTAAGAAAGTAACGGTTTCGAAATTTAAATAAGATTAACGTATATTTGTGTGTGGCATTTGAGTGTCATGTAAATTATAAATCCATAAAAGTGAAATTCCGACTCTGTGTTGAGTAATATATGCAAATCTCTTGACGTTGTGAGAAACGACCGTGCAGAATCGAATTAGAGTGCAGATGGCGAGTTCCGGGCGGATCTAGCAGAATAAGCCACTCTGCAACACAGGATATTCTGTTTTAAAGATCAACTTAACTTGAATCTTTAAATAGTCATAAATAGATAAACTGGTTCCTGCATTCAAGATTTCTACATTTCCGTTTAAAAATGTATGTACCCTGTACGTCGACTTTATTAATAAGAACATTTTGCTTACAAATTTCCTGTAGCGGAAAGAATTTCCACAAGGAGTGCAATCTCGAAATGCACTTATAGCGAAATAACAAGAAAAGTTGATGGAAAAGTATTTCTTCAGTCCACTAAAATTGCACAAGAAAGTGCAACACTGTCTTGTTATAGTGCAAAACTCTGTTAGTTTTCTTTACTTAGTCCCGCAAAATACGGTCCTGGAACATGGAAAAAAATGTAGAGTGATAAATTTAAAACAGCGGTCATAAAGCAAGTTGAAAATTCAAGTGTAAATCATTCCCAGACCTTAATGTCGCAAAAAATAAAACATGTCTGTCTCACTGAAAGAAGAACTTAGAATATACGGGTACCACAGTGAAACATACACACACACAATGTTGATAAATCACTGTAATTAACCTGTTTTCTATAATGGCAAAGATATATGTTTCTTTCATAATTATAATGTTCAAAAATTATATATGGTGTATAATTGATTATACTTAAAGTATATAGGTATTACTTGCGCTAAATTATTATTGAAATGTCTATTTCATTCTACAAAATATTATAATGCTTTCAAAGCGTATATTTCATAAATTTATATGATAAATTATTTCTTGTAAATAGCAGAGCAATTAATTTATGTGTGTATTAATTATCTATAAACGTATTAAATAAATATGTTGTTACTTATATAAATTAACCTACTACAAGCGTTCTAAAGACGGAAGCCCGGTTACTCATATATTATATTATTATCTACCAACAGAATTTTAATTAATTTCTTCCCGGGCATTTATAATAATAACCCTTTCAAATTTTATGTATTATAAATAAATCAAACACCCCATGGAATACATATGGATAACCCCTGTTTAGCGTATAAATCATTAGCAATATGAATAAATGATTTATTGAAATTGTTACATTACTCTTAACCAAGAAAGGGGGGCGGGGCTACATAATAACCTCTCTCTATCTTTAATAGATTATGTTGTTATATAAAATATAAAAATATATGTTGTTGCAATAGATTGATATGTAACATAATTTACTCTATATGTCAGGTTTATTTAACATAACAGAGGTTACCTGTATTTTACCTAATAGACATTTTGTGACTTATTTTATTGCTTGTTGAAAAATAAATCTACCGTTTTGCGCATTAAGATACGCATAAAACTTGCGAACAAATTTTTATGAATTTCAAAATCTAAGAAGTCTTTTTAAAATTAGTTTTAAGAAGTAAAGTAATTTAAAATAGTTTAAAATAATAAAGGAAGACCTTTTTATTATAAATATTACTAGGTTCTAACTGCAAGGTAATATTCATGTGTTTTGCGAGTTCATTCTTTATTAATATTTGGAGCTTAAAGCTCATATAATTCATTAAACAACATTATGTAGTATTTACATAAAATTTTACAATTAATTAAGTACACATTGTCCTGGAATCATGCTGTACAGAGTGGCGTAGAGGAGCGTAGAGGATCTACGCTGTTTAGAGGAGTAGGTTAGAAGAACGAAACCGAAGACAGTCTGGTACCAAGGTTAAATGCTTTTTAGAAGAATATTATGAAGCTCAGTAAATTTACTAGTATCAGCCTGAAGTTTAGGCTTACTATTTTTCTATTTTTAACGGTGATCCTTGTAAATGTTAAATTTACACAATTAATTCTCAATTTAATTGTGTAAAAATGTTGACAGCCACTGAATTAATTTTACATTTATATTAAGAAGTAGTAATTTGATACAAGTGAAGTGAGAAATGAATATATCTTGAAGCAAGAAGCTGTAGACAAATAATTCATTTGATACGGACCACTAACCTGCGAGCCAGTTCATAAAAAATGATTTACGAATTTGATTAAAATGTGAAAGTGGCAAAACATACGCACACACATACACTTCTACATACTCGTACATATCATAAATAACTAAAGCTAATTGATAGCTGTAAATATATCTTATCTTTTTGTGTTTATTATTTTGAACAGACACTAAATTATAGTTTTAAATGTCAGGTATTTTTACACTGTGCTCGTTCTATAAAGAATGATGTAAAATGTTCCTAGGAAAAGTTGGCATCTGCAAAAGCCATTTATTTAGTTACAACCAAGAAAATTTATTTTCTTGGGGTTCAAGTCTGTGGCCATTCGTCTTATGGCGCGAAGTTATAAGTTTTGCCATCTAACCTCTTTCACGACTCGCTATATTTTATGTCTGGCGTTCCTTGGCGTTCCTCGGCGTTCGTGTTCTGTTCGTATGCACCGAGGTGAAACCAACTCTGAATTGGTGACGAGGTGCGAGGTAAAGTATTACCCGCGACGCGCCATATTGCAATCTTGCTGTAACCTATGGAGGTCTGATAGTCTTTCTGAATAGGGAATAGAATTTACTCGTACATACCACTGAAGACAGTCTTGCCAACCCACTGTACAAGTAGTAAAGTAATACCAAATTAATGAAGATTTATCTGGTCACCGTTTAATAATATTTAAAGGCATATTCACCATATTTCAAGTAGCCACCCAATAAAACGAGTTGTATAATATTTACGTATAATTTATATTTATTACCGTATATCTATTTGTATCTGTTACATAAATGCCACATTAGCTCTTGTAAGGAAATTACAAAAACTAGTATTCTTTCGTATCGTTTTGACTAGAATGATTAAAAAATATAGTGAAAGCGAATTAAAAATTCTCAAAATTACAAATATTTAGTAAATAAAAATTGGACACTTTACAGGCAATGATATTTTTTTGTTAATTTAATAAAGATGAGTTATTATATAAAACAAAATATTTAGATTTTGGAGCAGCACAATTTATACAATATAACAAGCCATTCCCACTGCCTTACTTACAGTTTTTAGAGAGTTATTACAAGAATAGTATATCATATGCGCAATCTTAGTTATAATTTTAGTTTCCAAAATTTTAATCTAAATTTTCAAATTCTTAAAAAATAATAGTACAGTATTCTTTTCTTTTCGAACGGGTTTATAAGAAGGAAAAAAATTCTTTTCGGTTTGTGAAATCTTATAGTTACATAAAAACAATGTTCTAGACATGTGTGTAAAATATGTATTCTACTTTAGATTAACTATTTTTCTACTTTAGAACATAGTTAAAATATCAAAGTCTTCGCTCAGATATTTACAAAGAATGTTTCTTGATTAGAATACTCTGAATAAAACATTAGCTTTTTACCTCATTGTTATTATTTGAATATGTATGTTTATTTAACTGATATTAAAAAGAACAAACAATTGTTAGCAATTAAAAATAATCTTAATTTATTTAATAAATTTTCATAAATTATAAACATTACATAACGAATGATATCATCCATCAGCTTTGCAGCAAAAACAACTCATTAATTTTCTATAATTAATAACGTAGTCTTTTTAAAAACACATCAATTTTTTATTGAACAAGTTGGTACATGCTATTAATTTAGAATTGTGTTATAAATGAAATTTTCCTCAAGCTACATCGTAAATCATTGTTCTTCTTAAAATAATCAATCCAAATGTTAATGGGTCTGTTTTATATGATCTAAACAAAACAACATTAATTTAGTGCCGTTGCCCGTTATCCATCAGAGTTTGATTGATTACCTACTAATAAATCTCTCATGATTCCATTTAAAAGCGCAATTAAATTCAGAGCATATAGTTGTCAGATGTTCTTTTTGTGTTCGCACATCAAAACGCTACTTACTCGTTGATTGTGGCTTGACCGAGGCATTAGGGGGCTTCCAAAGCTTCCTCGCTTCCTCGGCTTCCAGGGACTTGAAGGGGCTAGTCAAAAGCATTAGAGCAGGCAACAGGGATTCTGAAATGGGATGGTTAAAGCCGACAGAGCGGAAGAGGCATGTGTAACATGTCAGCGTCAGGATGAGTTATCGCTTCCTTCTGTTGTGACAGGTCGAAAGCCTTAGGGCTCCAGGCGCCTCATATACACGAATGAGGACTAAGGGGTACAAAACCCTGTGTAATAAAGTAACATTTATTTTTCCTACTCATTACAGCACTGTTTTAATGAAGGTTCTATCTGATTCATATCATTGAAGTTGTAAAATAGAGTTGGTAATTAATTAAAATTTAATTTACGAGTTTGTTTCAATGTACAACGAATGCAGGTACTGCATAAATCTATCTCATTTGCATAAGAGGATCTTAACTGCTTTTTGTAATGGTGTTAACAGCGAAATATTATTTTCTGCTGGTTATATGAATCACCGTATGGTTTTGTATTGCTAAGGAACTACACCACCTGGAAATCCAAAATAAAGTCCATTTTTTAATTTGTTTTATAATTCAATATATCCCACGACTATTTAATGCCGTCCCCACACGGGTCGACTGATTGCAAACTCGAACGAAAATCGAGCCATGTCGAGCAGTGTTTCGTGACTCTATAGAATGATAGAGATTAACAATAGCATAATAGGGGATTTTATTGTGTCGTGTTTGTATGTATGTATGTATTTAAATACTTTTGAAAAGTATTTCTGCACATCTCTACTCATGATGTTCAAAAGCATGCAACGTAATTGCCCTGCGACCTAGAAACACAGTCACTCAAAATCAATTTCAAATCAGTTTTGTTTCATTCGAGCTTGTGCATTCTCTCACTCCGGTTCGGGCAGATTCGGGGCTCGCGTTTGCAATCATTCAACCCATGTGCGGACGGCCTAAGTCTTCATATTGAGAAGGAGATTAAAGTATCTTCTAAGATCTTCTAAAAATGGTGACGTTGGTGTTATTTTAATTAGTAGAAACATATATGCCTGATCTTAGAACTTACACAAGTACAATCTCGATGAGATTTAGACGTTGCTTGTAAGTACGTCGTAAGATGTCGTTTCACTTATGTACACAGGTAGTAAATATATCACAGCACGGTTAGTTAACTAAATAAAATTGAGCGGTGCACTGACAGTAGTTAAGTGCGATGTCCACTATACAAAATGTACACTCGAATGAGTAAAAGAATGATTTTATTTGACTGACGTAAAATGGTGGTAAATATGGTCAGTATAATAAATAAGAAAAGTAAGTAATTTTTCTGTAAACTGTACCTCCAATCTCCAAAACAGCTTCTCTGAAATTAAAAAGAAATCAAAACTATTAAATGGTGTAACCCCTTAATTTCCTATTTTAAATAAACGATTAGTTGTATTAGAGAACGACTAATAACGTTCTTCTTTTATTTTTCTATGTATTTAAAAACCAATTAAACTTGTCGACAATAAATAACATGAAGTGAGATAAGAAAAACAATGCGATACATAAAATTACACTTAGAAAACAATGCGTTGGCTGACAGCACATATTTTAAACAGAAGAACTGTAAATGCATATGACGTACTCGTATGTTATTACACAATGATAATAGCCTGCTCTTCTACGAGCCTCATATTTCACAAAGAAACAATGGTAACATCATTTTACACATATGGAAAAAATAAAGCAAAATGAAAGTTAATTGAAACAATAGAAATTACTAAATTTGATTAATGTGTTAATTAATTTTAAAAAATACAAATAAATCTTTATGATACTTTCTTCTTAATCATCTATCAAATGACAAGTGTTAAAGTGGTTAACAAAGCGAGACATTTTAATAGTCCAATTGTGGCATCATGCAACCTAAATACCGGAAGACTAAATTTATAGTAGCAATCAAATTTTTGACTACTATGCAGATGTTATGACGTGTGTTTCGAGGTGTGAAAAGTTTAGAATAAATTTAAGGTTGAGCGCACATTTACGACAAGAGAAATTATTAATTCTGTTTGTGTTTTTACTCAAAAATGATCACTCAAAACAAGGACCCCAGTAAACATTATGGAGTCACTTTGCCATCATATTGAAGATGCGTATGATTTTTTGTTATGAAAGAGTTCATTTTCTCACAGTCGTTCATCTATTTTATCGGCTACAAATGGCGAAACCGCTCCATCTGTGGGAATAAAAGATAAAGTTGATGCGAACTATAATTGTAGTGCAATAGTGATAGAAAAATAGGACACTTCACCAAATTGTTTACTGGATATGTAGCTGTCTTATTAATAACCCAGCAATATTTTCCAGGGTAACATTTATGTAATTGGATCCATAAATATCTTTTAAGAATGTATAAACCAACAACAAAGCATCCCTATACATCTCAAACTGTATTGAGTGATATGTTTCTTAAGAAATCAAAATTTTTCACGCGTGTTAAATTTTTTTTTTTTTTTTTGTTACACTTGACGTTTTATATAACAAGGTTTACTTTTCACTATTTTTACATGTCGTAGACAGAGCTGTCACTTTCAAACGTTGCTACCCCAACAAGTTCAGTGAGTAGTCCGACACGATCATTATTTTTGTGGCATACAACCCCTGTCATGTCGTATAACGTATAACGTATCCACTTTGACATGTCCGTGATTCAACTGTTACTCTGTTCAGAGTTCAGTGTTCAGTGTTCGGTGTTCAGTGTTGTGTTCGCTTTTCCTCTACTGTGTTTTATACTCGTTCCAACCCATTCTGAGGTTGGATTCTATGGCACTGGGTAGATATAGTACCAAACGCAGAATGCTCTATCACTCTACAACTCTATAAGGCAATTCGGAGCCGGACCTGAGCTTCCGAATCTTGGAAGAACTCTTACTATTATCAACTTTGGAATAATGCGCAGGTTGTCTCAACTGAAGGTCAGAGGATGTGTATACTATTCAGCAACGAAAGCAGTTCATTAAAGAGGAAAACAAGGGACAGCGTAAACAAAAAGCATTAGCGGTGTCCGTATACTTACTTGTATAAATGTGTTTCAGTCAGCATCGCCAGCAAAACTATGAAACTTGCTTCAGACAATTTTGCTTTAGACCTTGCGAATTCAGTTGCTTTCTCACAAGGCTTTCTTTATCGTCTGTAACTGGATAAAACACAAATTAGTGTAAGAGTTAAAATAACAAAAGAACATACGAAAAATGAAGTTGAATTATAGAAAATTATTATTTTTCAGAAAACCACCAAATTTTTGAGCTTACCCAGTAAACATTTTGGGGTCACTTTGCATCATATTGAAGATGCGTATGATTTTGTTATCATAACAGAGTCATTTACAGTTCCGTTTCTCACAGTCGCTCCACTCCACGTACCAGTCCACTTGTTGGAATACAAATAAAGATAAAGTGGATGCGAACTGTAATTGAAGAGAAATAGTGATAGAAACGTCACAAAACAGGACACTTCACCAAATTGTTTACTGGGTAACTATACTTTCATTATTCTAGACAAGGTAGAATCTTTCTTTGGAATGGCCAAATCATACTATTTCAAGCGATCATCATATTTAGAGCGTATATTTTCGATCAGGGCCAATCTGAGATAAATGTATTGTAGATGCGAGATCTTTTTTACAGTTTAGCGCCCACCTATATGTAGCCGCATCTCTCGCATGCTCCTCGGAACAACACAGTGTATGATGTCCCCACCTGAGCGTCCATATCTCTGCAATTATAAAGGGTTAACTATTTCATTTTGAACTTTCCTCTATTTCTATAGTCCATTTATCTTTAAATTAATAAGATTGTCATTGTTCAACATGTTGAGAGCCACTGCTACACATTCTATATAGGGTTTGACATTTCTCTTCGTGTTTTGTAGTAATGTTTCATTTCTGACACATTTGCGAGTCTTGGAAATGTCACGCTAAAGGTTTGGTCCTGTCCATACAATAATTATTCCTTTCATATAAAATAAAAGTAAGGTAGGATAACTTCCAGCTATTACGAAAGAATTATTGACAAGGATCATTTAATATTGAAAATAACTTTTTGATTGATTGCTATGACAGAGTCAGACCCTTTGGAGCCTATTTTGTTGATTAAATAATGATTGAAAATCGACTGATTTGCTACTAATCAAAAACTGAAAATATATATATTTCAGGCCCCAAAAGCTTTTATATTTAAGGTCCGAAATAACAGAAAAGTGAACACTCAGCAACCCTTCACTCAGCAAACAGTTTCTATCATCCGAAATATTAATCTACAAACTTTTCTTATAGATTGACAGAATGAAGCTAACTGGTCTAATTTCATTTCATATTTTGCCCATACGTGCGAAACACTGTCCTGTTATTTTAATGTTGGTATTCAAATTTAAATTACGCGCAAATACAAGCTGTGGGTTCCACACTCCAATTATAGAAGATGAGGTCGCTGTGTAAACTACTTTTAATATTATAATTAGAATTAATTTCTAAAACAAATAGTCTCTGTCTTAGAACACTAATTTTAAACTAATTAACGCAGCACTCGTTTGCATGCAAATTATCCTTTAATACCTGTTTTTTAAAATACCTTACCAATTAAAGGTAATAATAATGGTTTTACTGAATAGAATCTGTCAGAGAATAATATTTATGACTATTATTTAAATATGAATATTTATTATTAAAACTGTATAATAATAATTACGAATAGGTAATAAAGTTTTTATTTATATTTATTGCCATAAATTAAAAAAAATATTCTTAAATAATGCGCATAAGTTTTAATACATAATGAGGTTAGAAATATACTCATACATAACTACCAGCATATAAAAGTCAAAATGTACAGTTAATAAATTTACGACATCCTGGCCAATTATTGTCTTATCAAAGCAGTATAATTTATTATTATTAAACTATGGCATTACACAAATTAAATTATTTTTAAAAAATTATTTCCGCGATAAAAAATAAACTGGAACAGAAACGATATAACAAGTTGAGTTATAGCGCTGAGTTATCGTGGCGAAAATAGTAACTAAACTTGATTTCCTTATGTTGGCAGTAGGAAAAGAGTTACACATCCGGCAAATTGCAAAACAAAGTTCCCAATTTCAGTTTAGGTTGGGATATCTAATGGTTGGTGAGCCTACAGGGAGATGATACCACAAATGGGTTAGTCAGTGGTGTCCTACTAAAGGTTAGATCCAAACTAGTGCGATTCCAACATGCGACATTCAACTTTCATAAACTCTTACCCATAAGTTAACGGTTTTCAGAGATGAGTATACTAAATTGGTTCAACTTTAAGTTGATGATGATGTACAACTTCTTCTAACAATTGAAGGTGTGAAGGTGGTCACTTACGTAGACGACGCGTAACATACATCCTACTAAGTTAAGATACTTCTGCAAAATAACATAAATAGATATTTTTGATGGTTTCTTAAAGGACCGTGGTATTTAATATTTGGTTTCTGACTCCAGAAAATGTATAGTAACGCCACTGAAGCAAACTGCCCAATAGATCATGGTGTTCCATCTATGGCCCCCTGCCGTTATCGTGTGTCGAGCTGTCCGCTATTCTGCGGCACCGTGGTAATCTCCTCGGCGGTCCAAAGATCACCATCCGTGGTGAAACATACTCGCCAACTAACATTTAAAATATCGTATAATCTGGAAAGGTATTTCCGTTGGAAAAGTCCAATATTTAAAGGACTAGCCAAAGTCTTCACAGAATTGATTACATTCGCTGAATTTCGTATTTATTTCAATATATTTTTTGAGATTGCCGTTAACAGTCTTCTAGAAACTCACGGATTTAGGTAGAATCTTCGTCGTTTAACTATTTACCCACAAGAATGATGGCCCCGCACAGCAGGCTCCGGCACTGCCGACCGGGATAACTTATCATAAAATATTTTTCTTTGACATTCTGGATAATGCATATCATGGTTATTTATTTTGTTGTTAGCTATTTATTCCTTTACAGTTTATTTCCTTTACAGACTTTACTTTGTATGTGTTAAGATGGCATTTAAATCTATCAACGCCGCTTATTAAAGATGTACAAGTCTTTAAATTATTGTTCAAGTAGAACAAGTGAATTTATTAATTTCTTAACCGGGGAAATCAACAGGTTGTGCTACCGACTTTTATATTGTACGTTACTTATTATATGGTTAATTAGATAAACCTTTGAACTCGTCACAGTCGCTCTTTATTTGCCGTTTAAGCCAAATTTAATGTTTAATACCTACAATGTCGCACAAACTACGTAAAAATATAGCACAGATCGAACCTGAAAAAGCCCCCCACAATAAAAAATAGGCTCCGAACGACGATGGGACAAAACCGGCTATCAAAGCTAATCCTACTTAGTATTGAAAGTGATTTCAGCGAAATCATCAACGACTTTTCGTCAAAAAAAGCTCACAAAGTTCCATTCGTTAACGCGGTAATTTAGTTTTTAATAAATTGTATTTAACTTTAACTAATTGTGGAAATAATTTTAATTGTTGGCAATACATTTTTGAAAGACTTGACGGAAAAAAATTGTTTCTTTTATTCGGAAAATAATTAAGAGCCTCTGCTCCTTCGTTGCCCCAGGGGCTCCAGACCTCCAAATGCGGCTCTGTATACAAACAATAGTAATATGGCGACATGTTCATATATTAATAAAGTATTCAACTTTGCGTTGCGTTATTTAAATAACGTCACATTTAATCATTATCGTTATTTATTTATTATTTTTTTAAATGCGCAAAATATATCACTTTATTCTTAGTTATACTTATTAAAAAATATATCGATTTTTAAGGTTAAACTGACAATGCGTCAAATGTATATTCTTCATTGCTTCCCATGCAAAGGATTCGAACTTACCGACTTCTACTTTTCAGGATAATTAGATAAAGTTATAATTTGTATTTGTATAAAAATATATAACTTTTGTGACACAACTAATTTTTTTTTTAATGTAATTTCTCGGGCTTTCTAGGCACGTAGCCTTTTATCGCCCCTAATATTGTTCTGCTTCTTCTTATACGTTATATCAGACAACAAGAATGATCTATTCATGAAACACAACTACTTAAGATTGTTAAATATGTGCTATAAAGGCAGCTAGCTCTCTTACGCTAGTAAGAATGATGATGTTTATGAGTATAACCGCCAATAAAATCTGCATCAGTAATGTTTCGCCTGTATAAAGCTGATGAAGCCACAAATGACGAACACGAACACGAACGCGAACACGAACACGAAGAACCTCGAACGTCGGACGTCGAACCACTCTATCTGCCACTCCACTCCACGCCAGAAATGAGTCAGTATAATTACATAACAGCAATAAACTCAACTCAAGTCAGTAATTAATGTTTGTTGCGGCCATAAAAAGCTAAAAGTTATCGCGCTAAAAGCGCTGTCAAACACTCAAGTCTCTAATGAGTGGTTGGTTCTTTTTTAAAAAAGACTACGAGTTTTTATTGAAGATAAAAGTTAAATTACCTATCGGTAAAAACTGAAGTGACAACCAACAGAAATAATATTATCTGTATAACATTTAATAGGTAACATAACTTATAGTCCATAAGTTACCAACTTTAACCAGAATATAAGATAATGCTATTGACAGGGGTCCCCAACTTGTTGGACTATACATTTTACAATTAGGATGTCTTAACTTTCAAGATTTAAAACATAATTATCGACTGGTGTATATTATCTAAATAGTGTAGTTACGTGAACAATATGTTGCGCATCCCTAGCTTATCGTATCTGTCGTGCTATTCGGTGTTTAGTATTCTGTGTTGACAGCATTCTATGTTTATATTATCTTACGTATTTTATTACAGATAGTTTTATATGTGGAAGCGATCAGACAACTGGGAATGGGACATTATATCCACATTGACATATAGAAAGTTTTGATGCCAAACAAATTATCATAAATCATGTCCATTGATTCTGAATTACGCCATATTGTTGAATGTTTACCAGTTTTATTTTAGATATAACATTTTTACTAAACTATTACATTTCTACGAGTTCATGATTTTTAAAAGTATAGTTTTTTTTTTTTTTTTTAATATTTATTTTATTTATGCATCAACGTTTAGAAGTAATTAGCACTTATATTAGCACATATACAATTATTTATAATACATAATTCGTAATTTATAATTTACAATTTATATATTTAAAATAAAGAAATTTAGTTTGTTTTGTTTATAAACTCAAAAAGGTTTTTAAATTTTCTTTGTTTTTATATATCAGTCTATATTCTTGAGGTATATTATATTCTTGTCTGATCGACGAGTATTTTGAGCATTGGAAAATAATATGCTTTACCGTTAGTAGGTTATTGCATTGTTCACATATTGGTTGTGGTTCTTTTCTAAATAAGTAAGTATGAGTATAATTTGTATGGCCTATCATGAGTCTACATATTACTACTTCCAGCCTTCTATTTAATCCATCTGGTAATTCTTGTTTGCAAATTAATGGCTTTACTTCCCTTAATTTGTTATCACTTTCTTCACTCCATTCTTTTTGCCATGAACAATTTAGTATAGTTTATTTTAACCGTCATTAAACTTTGAGCTTTGTTTATAAAGATCATTTAAAGTCTTTGTTTAAGTAAGCTTTATACCGTTGGGAATTCCAATCCAATATCTTTTCAACTAATCCAGAGCACACAACTCAAACTATGCATTCTGTTCCTCACAGTTACACTATCGTTTTGTTTAGTTTCGTTAATCGGTGGTTCATTTCTACAAGGTTCTTTAAAGAAGACTTCTTTTATCTATCTACTATCAATGATGTCTACTAATAATTTTGTGTGGACGCCACTGCATATATGGTAGTATTTTCTTTATGACGACAACTTGTTTAGAGTTATTTAATTGCAACTATAATTGCTGTGTATTTACCATTTGCAGATTTCATAGCCAATAAAATGTAGTAACTGTCAACTCCTACATTAAATTTTCTAAAATTTATACGAGGTTCTACGGTACTTCAAGATAAAGTCTTAGTAGTAACGAATCAACTCATATGATGATATACTCTTGTGTGTATCTGTATTGTATGTATACAATGTGTGCAACAAAAATATGCTACTCTTGAAAAGAAAATGTCAAAATAAAACCCCTCAGCGATTATATACTATATTTTATTTTATCAGATAACTTTACGAGTGATATGTTTATATTAACCATAAAGTACGTTTACTGGCAAAGTCCGTGTAGTGGAGTGTCTTGTAGTCTGTAGTCTATAGTCTATAGTCTGTGGAGCTGCAGACGTACTTACTCGTATAGGATAATAAATGGGACTTTGAAATAGGCCAGTGAATCATTCATAAAAATTCATTTTAAATTTCTCCCCGAAAATTTTATAATTTTAGTACACTGGAAATGTTAATGTGTCACCCAAGCAGCCGTGGATTAACCCTGAATTTAGATTTAATTCGCTCAAACATCGCTTCTCCATACGAAATGTCTGATGGTAGTTTGCTTTTTAGGAACTAAGCAACATTGTGCTGTTCAAGCTCGTAAGTGGACAAGCATTTATAGATGAAGAGATTAAGTTTTCACCCAAGAAAAGTAGATAAGTTTGGGTAACTTTTTATTTTAAATAGAAATAAAATCTATAGTAGTAACGACATTTTTCGGCAAAGAAAATCCGTCAATTTAGTAAGGAAGAAAGCCGTTCCCGAGATTGAAGTTAATATTAAATCATTGTATGAAGTCTCATCTTTTTCCTGGACTACATCGGTATCGCCTTCGCCAGCGGTTGCCTGCTTCGTTGTTGGTACCTTACAGCAGACACTCATGAGCGAAAGAGCGCTCCTTACATTTCCTACTAGCGGTTAGCTTTTGATTTACGATTAGCGTTATTCTATAAACCTGTACGCTACACCTGGCTGGTCATACGTTTTCCGTCACGGCTGCATTTTACCACCACCATATGGGGTCTACATCATACAATAAATATCAGGTATATTATAGGACACCCGGTGCTGAAGCGGTTCTGTTCAGCAAGTTACATGAGTTATTATTTATTGTAATGGTATTGTTCGTGGTGAGAAAGGCTTTAAGACAATACAAGCGGCTTGGTTCACACCCTAGTCTTAGCAGTATTATTGGATTCATGGTAATAAACATGCGGTACCTTAACATCACCTTTATGGCTAATCACCATCATATATAATTCATGACTTTATAACGCTGATATTATCGCATGACTCGACCAAGTCATAAATTAAGTGTTGTTCGTATTACCAAACAATGGTGAAAATATGGCTTGTGTTATAAATCACAAAACAAATAACTAGTTTGTAAATATTAAGCCTTTAACGATTATAATTGTACGTTACGTTATGCATTCTGAGTAATGGCACTGACGCGATGTTTTTTCTTGTTGTTTCTTTCTTTATTTGTGTCTGTTGCTCTGTGCTGTTTAGTGTTTGTCAGCCATTTTATCTCTCATCTCGCGACACCTCCGGGGCAGAACCACACTAAGATAAATGTTTGTGTTGTGTTCTCTTGTTAAACTGAAGTTGCATGTCAGGAACTTGCCATGTGTGCCACACTGCCACGTATGCAATATGTCTTCTTCAGGGCAATGCTAATCAAATATTTAAATGAACAAAGGGATTTGTTTCTTTATACTCCAAAACCAAGCAAGTAAACAATGTAACAATTTTGCTTGGTTAAGCTACAGTTATGTTCGACGAGTATAATCAACCTCAGTTAACTGAGAAGTGAAACATCGCCCCTAAATACGAGTGTACACTATATTTTCAATATCATAAATTGTCAAAATTAGATTAGATAGCATTAAACGCAACCTGCTGCTCATGCCCTTTCTCCATGCCCCATGACATCAAACAAAGGCAATTATCATGTTACCAGGTAGGTCAAAAGTTCCCAACCCCAATGTGTTAGAGAACAGGAATTGAAACATGGAATTAGGGATGAAAATGGAAGAGAGGGAGTGTAGACTGCGAGATCACTGTCAACGATGTCCCACAAAGGTTCGGTAATCGATGTGACAGGCGACAGGCAAAGTCCAGAATGGTTCAACAGTACAGTGTGGTATCGGATCGAGGTGATGGTGTTCTATCTAGCTACAGTGTGGTATTATGGGATACAGTGGCACAACGGGAGCGGGCGGGATCGACAGACTCAGAGGGTTGCTGTCAATCGAATGTCACTCAACACTACAGTTTCTATACAAAAAAAAGGAAATTGTCAAAATAAAGCACTTAAATGTACAAATACAACTAAAATCGTCGCATGTCTGAGTTGCTTATGACAGGCGCATGCAATGAGCATCGGAACGAGGGGGTCAGGTTTATTTTACCGTTTGAATGCGATAGAGAATTTATAATAAGGATCTAAATGAATCGGAGATTAAAGCAATTGTGACTGGATATATTTAAACTCAGAATATGGTATGGATGCATCTCTGTGTTAATGATATATGAAGATATATCTCTTTATTTTTACAAAACTTTTTACCTCCACTTTTTATGGGTCTATTGTGATTTTTAGATTTTATTTAGGATCTTTCTTATACATTTTAAAATCACTCCTTACGTAACGATAAGATCAGAATAACCTCCTGAGTATGGGTTATCTATTTAACAAAATTTAAATCATTGAATATATATTATGTTTTTCATATTATAATTTCCCATATTACTAATTTTTAAGATTTACTATTTTCTTGTAGTAGTGTATTTGTTGATTTATTTTTTGGTGAGTTGGGTATTTACCAGCCATGGAATAAATTTATTCCATCCCCGACAATCGAACCCGAGACCTAAGTTAACTGCCTCGACACTTAGAGCTCTTTTTAAATAGTGTTTTTCTAAAACCTGCTCCACCAGTTATTTGTTTTCACCAATAAAGCTCCCACTCGTATTTTATTATTTAAAATAACGTAAAAACCCAATTAATTTACATTGTATTTAAAGCCGTGCGTACGTTCGTCTCCTAAATGCCGTAACTAACAAATTAATTTCCACCTAATCTTAATTTGTTTTCAAATCATAAATATTAAGGTCGTGAATTAAGGTTTAAAAGATCAAAGAAAGTGTCAAATTAAGGTTAGTAGATGTATAATATAAATGACGGTTTACAAAAGCTTTTGAAAACATAACTTAACGTAAAACTATTTGTCTACATTTGTGTTGGCTTAGCAAAATAACAGGTGCATTTACATGTTTAAAAAATAAATATCTCACATGTCATCTGGACATTACGAATACAAGTACATTCAACAGCCGACGTCGGCGTCCACAAATGTCGCAATAGTGTTTCACATTGGTGTTAGCGTTAGGACATAGTCACTGAGAGTAGTGGAAGTGGAAGTAGAGTGCCAGAAACACTTCAGTGGTGTTATGTTGAAAAACACGTCGAGGATTAAATACTACGCGATGCACAATTTTCATCGTTTCCTAAACTGTGGATTCCGATCTCCATAGCTTTAATTAAATATGCTGTGAACATGCCATTTGTGCGAATTCTTAAAGACCCATGATTCGGCCAACATTGGTACAAACGATGCAACAAACAATTTCCAACGTTGGACGCTTGATGGTTGAACTCATCGTGTTTTCGATGCTGGAACTAAGTGTGTTCAAAGTCGTGTGTCTAATGTTTATGTTGGAACAAGTTCGAGCTGTTGTCGGCCTTTTGAAAGGAATTTTTCTACCCCCACCACACACTTGATCCACATGTCATGCACTGTTGCACGAATCGTCCAACAAGGGAAGGTTTTATACTGAAATGTTTCTTTATTTACTTGAAAGTTTTTGTTAAACAGTGTCAGTGTGATCAAACATTCGTTCCACCGTACAGTAGGAAACTTGCCATGTGGAAACTCCCACGTTGGAGGCAAGTATTTGCGTCAAACGTTCACCGCATCGTTTGGACCTGGCTTTCGTTTGGATCTGTGACAAAACGACAGTGTGTATGAGAAACAGGAGCCATTTTAGGACGTAAGAGCAAGGAATACAGCAACAAGTGTATAAAAACATGTTGTTGCGGAAAAGCTTAATAAAATTGAGATAGCAATGAGAAGCATTCAACTATGTTTGAGAAACACTAGTACAGCCTAGAGTGAGAGGGAGAGAGAGAGAGATACTCACGATTCGATACGGTCCAAGCTGTGTTAACATAAGAATCTAATTCGATTTTATTGGCTTTAAACACAGACAAGCAATGCTTATGTCCGAGCCAAGGGTCCGTGGGTCGTATACCAGTATCTTATGTTTGTGCAAAGGTAATAAATATTGGCTAAAACAACTACGGCAATGGCTTATACCTGTTTTCATCACTGAGCTTAGCAGACTTGCATCTTGTTAGCACGCATACTCAAGCAATACATCAGCGGCAAACAACGACCTGTGCGGCTCTCAATAAGATGCTTCAACAGAATCCCGAATTTTAGATCAAATGTGTGGGGAGTTTGCAAGAATATGATATACAGTGAATTATTGAGGGAGATATTAAATGATAGTGACTAGGGCATTCTGTAGTAGAAGAAATTTTGAATTAATCTGTACGTTCAAATGCCCCGATCACAAACGATATCCCCCTGAAGAAATAGTTGACTTTAGGATTTTTTTAATATTTACACTTAAAAGCAAATATATACATTTAGGAAGTATTTACAATACATAATTCGTAATTCATAATTCTTAATTTACAACTTATAAATATATTTAAAATAAAGAGATTAAATTGGTTTTGTTTATAAACTCAATGAGGTTTTTCAACTCACTCCTCACTTCACTCCTAAGTCATTCTTTTCTGAGCGACGAGTATTTTGAGCATTGGAAAATAATATGCTTTACCGTTAGTAGCTTATTGCATTGTTCACATATTGGTTGTGATTTTTTTTTTTTGAATAAGTAAATACTTTAAGGAACTAAATTTACAAAATTAATTGAGAAGAATAAGTCATTTGGAACTAGAAATATAACTATGAGTTGTTAAGGTTTCACAATTCTATTTCTGGTGGCCCGAAAAGAGGTGAAAATAAGTTCGTTGGATAACATATAAATGGCGCCACTATTGACAAATTCAAAATACTGTTCAAACAAAGCATTAGCTTGACAAGAGTTATTCGGACTCAGTATATTTTTCCTATTAAAAAGCAATGCTTTACCAACGCACTAAATTCAGATTTTTCCATTGTTTTGAAAATGACAAAAGTACTGGCACCAAAACTACTGGAACTTGTAAACTATTTGTCGGAATGTAATGAAATTTCGACACATATCGTTTGAAGGTTGGTACTATGTAAAAATCATATTTTATACCTAGTAATAATCTAAAAATATCTAGTTTTATTATTTTACAGTTTATATAGCGAAGAATACTATTTATTCCTCCTGTACTTAATAATTACATTTAATAAATAATATCACGTATTTCGAATACAACATTAAGCTTTGCAAATAGTTGACGTGTATTTAGATATAATACTAAATATAACAATTGAGCAACTCAATTAAATAGTGTTATAGTATAGTTGTAAAATAAATAATTAGCCGCAAAACATGTTGGCGTTAGACATCAACTTTTAATTAACATTAAAATGACTACTGACAGTTTGAATTCGGTCAAGCATATACATAAACATAACATGTATAAATATGTATAAGTGTATAAATATAAAATGTATTTATAATAGCTAGTAAATAGTTGCAAGCAACTGAACCGATGACGATGGTGTTCGTAAGGTAATGCAACAATTATCGTGGCGCATTCACAACTACAGAATTAAAATATTAGTTGGTACTAAGTAAATTGACTTGCTAAGATCTAACATAATCCCTGGAAAACCATGTTATTATAATATAAAGGCAGATAAAACTGTTGAAACTTTGAAGTACAATTTCCACATCTCTCAACTCTATAGGTTATATAAATTAACTACGGTTATTTCGGTTAAGTAAAAATTTCAATGTGGGTAAAAATTTCTATAATCGGATACTCATAAGTCTTGATTAACAAAGCAAATATCATGTAAGACCACTGAGATCACAAGAATAGGATACATCCAACATAGTTATTGATAAGGCTTGTCAATGTAGAAAACAGCATATAAGACCCTAGTCAGATTACCGTGATTAAGGATTATCTGTATTAGTAATTCGTAAGGCTAATGTGCCTTATCAGGAAGTGAGGCATTCCTAAGAAGAACCTCAGCAAGCGGTTACAACATCTACGGCCAAATTCTTTACGAATTAAACCATAAATAATTATAAAAAAATGTTATGTTTTCGAGCGTGAAGTATTGGCGTTACTCTGTACTCAGGATGACCAATCCAATAACGTCAAAGAATCTCAATCGGAAGTTATATATTTCCTTCATTTATTGGTTATCATATTTAATAACAATATTAAATACTTTCGTTTAAAATAAACTAAACATTTATTGTTAAATTAAAAATGTTACTATTACAAATTTGGTTACTGTTGTGATCTGATTTTAGTAAGAACTATGATGGAATGAGATTCGTACAATGACAGATATAACAGATAATATTTTTGACGTAATACTATATGAGATCTCTTTGTTCAATTTTTTTTTTCTTTTTGATAAATCACAAAAATATAGTTGAACTCAATAAAATATATTTCTTATATCCTAAACGTACCTTTACAGTTAGTTTAATATACGACTTAAATCTATATTTATAGTATATATAATTATTACATTATTTGTGATTCGAGCAACCATGAAAAAACAGGATTTGTATAATAAAGGTGGGTAAAGATAATATATTATCGCCTCTCGTCTCGTAAATTATTATTTCTGAAAACAAGAAATAATTATCATATTCAATATCGTATATTAATGTGATATTTAATACAATGTACGTTATTATATGAACGGGTATATGTTAAGTACGTACATGCATTTATTAGATTCATATGTTATTATTCAGTTATTATTATAAGTTAATTGTTTAACAAATAACATATTGTTAGCATAAATATACAAGCGTGTAGTGGTATCGTATATAAGACCTACATACCTGCATGTTGTTTATTTGCTGCAGCTACATTGTAAATCAAAAATATTGAGTTGAAGCTGATATATTTTATTATATCGCCGACCTGGTTCTGATACAAGCTCAATTATCAACAACCTCATGCTATGTTATAAGTTTTCTTAGTGTCTAAGCCTTTTATATGATGAGTACACCGCTGCCTAATCATTTAATAATAATGTATTTCATATTCTGCGTAGTGATTTAATACATGTTGCTTTTGTTTTTACCCAACATTTCACGCTTAAAAGTATTTAATTACTAAACTAATATAAAATAAAATAAACCACCCAGTAAACAATTTGGTGAAGTGCCCTATTTAGTGACGTTTCTATCACTATTTCACTTCAATTATAGGTCGCATCAACTTTATCTTCATTTGTATTCCGACAGGTGGAGTGGTTCCGTCATCTGTAGCCGATAAAGTACACATTAGAAAAAATGTGAGACACTGAACTATAAATGAACTCTTTTATGACAAAAAAATCATGACACATCTTCAATATGATGTCAAAGTGACTCCAAAATGTTTATTGGGCATTCTCTCTTTTTTATAGTATTGTCATTCTTTTATCTTTGTCAGCCTCCCTGTTCCTGCCCCCTTTCATGCCTTTCCTCTTTCACCATTCTTTTCCAGTTCGTTCTTCTTATAATCCCATCCCCATTCTTTATACTTTATTCGAAGATATTGCAACCTGGTGTCAATGCTATACGTTCTTAGCCATGTTCTTAGTCTTCTTAGTCTATTTAAATATTAAACACGTTATTTTATACTATCGCCACTTTATAAATATTGTGCAAGAGAACATGTTGGTCAACAAATATAAATTGACAATACATACTGTCATTATCTTAGCTACAATCAATGAAATAATATTAACATAAAGTTAATACAAATTATGCAACATGTTATTTGTTTAAAGATCCTTTATATAAACATAGGGTTATCAATCTTGTTGTTGTGGGTGTTGAAACATATAAAGTTATGTTTAAGTCGTGATTGCAAGATCAGTTAAGACAATTCAATCCAATATAAGGTTTTGAAATAATTATTTGTTCTCTTTTGGATCTCAACTAAAAAATATAAACGATTTTAGTGGAGATGCAATGAATACCGTGGTAGTTAAGTCATGGATACTCAGCTATGTTTGGGTCCCAGATTCGATTCCTGGAGATGGAGTTAATGTATGTTAATATGTATGTAAATGTTAATGTATGTAAATGTTAATGTTAGTGACTGGTAAAGAATTAACTCATTAAATCATACACAAAGCACACAACTATTATATTACAATTACTGCCAAGGGAGAAAAATCTTAGAAAACTTTGTTAGACCGGGATACTATCTAATTACAGAATCCAATTACAGAACCTCAATTTGAATAGTATCTACAGAGTATCTACTCTCAATATATCACAGATATTTCAAGGGTTAGATCGTTTTCATTTGTGTTTCTTTTCTTACCAGGTAAAGAAGAATCATTACCAGAACTTTCAGGTTGACAACTACTAATTTAATAGCTTCCAAATGATGTTTTTGTCTTGCTCTTTCAGTTTGAACTATTCTCCAGAAACTAGATTTGAATCGTGGGTCAAGAAAAATGGAAACCAATCAATTATTCTTATCAAATTGTTAAAGTTCAATATAAAAGTTCAAAGTCAATATAAAAATCACAAATTTTGTATAAAATATTTATTAAAAATATTCGAAAAATAGCGGAGCGGTGCCAAATCACTATTCGTCGCATCTCTAGTTTTTACCGAAATTATCCTTATCAATTTTTAATTAGATGACAGCTCTTTTAAATCTAATTTTGAAAACCACTATACTGCAAACTATATAAGTATAAAATATACAAAAATACCCGTATCCAATATGATGGCTATTATTATATACTCGAACGTATGAGATCTGACAGCTGTCTGTATGAAATTAAAATTGCATTAACTGACACAATTTAGTCATTTTCCGTATGAAATTCTGACAGTAATGTTAAAGCGAATGTCTTGTTTAACTTCTAGTTCAGTCAAATTACTAATAAAATACGATTTATAAAAAATGTGATACAATATTTGAAATTCTCTATTGATATATTTGAAACCCAATGTCATATGTGAGGCAGAGGTTTGTATCTCTTATTATAAGATACATCCAGATTATGAGTAAACGTCTAGAAATATTAAACCTTGAAAATGAAATGGGCAGGGGCAACGGGCTTCAATTGTTGGTTGAAATTGATGTCAATAACTGTGTATTGGCGTGTTTATTTTATTAAATATCTAAATGTTGACGGAGATATATCAATTAAAAGTTGGAATTGTAATTTTAGCGCTACAGATGGTTGTATACATCAGTTAATTGTTGATTAGGTCCGTACTGTGATAATGTTTTGTAGCTGTTGGTAGTCGAGATAATCAAGTCAAGTCAAAGAATATTAAGTTTTTATTTTATTTAACCTAGTTATGGCAGACATAATATTGAAATTTTAATGTTCCTCGAAATAGCTGTAAATAATATTTGATATATAAATACATATAGCAGAGATTTATGAGCTGTAACGTTGGTAACCTGTAACACTTGTATAAAAGAGATAGCAACATAGCGGTTGTGAGGTGACATGCATTTAGAATGTTGTCTTTCTAATAATTAAAGAGACAGAATGACTTTTTTAAATAAATAAGAAATTAATTAAAAAATAATTGAACATTTGAGGTTCTAGTAACCCACTTTATCAATATATAGTTTACTTTTACAGAAATTAAGACATAGGACACAAGGCCATTTCAAAAAAAAGTCAAACATTTATAAAAACCGAATGTTCCCTGGACTACGAACGCTTTATAAAAGGCATCTACACGTATGACATGTTAAATTGAAGAGTGACATTTCGTTATTGATTAAACGACACCATGGAACTGTCACTTTAGACTCAGTGTAGTGCTCTGTAGTATCTGCCAAATATTTCGTTTGTATAAAATGTCACGAATTACCACGTATAAAGGACATTTGGAACGGAGTGAAAATAGGAAGGGGAGAGGAAGAAAGGGTTTGGGGGTCAGACGACAGAGTATCAGCCAACAGAGTTGATGTACATTTATTGGGTGTGACAGACCAATTGCTTTCTGGGACGTCGTTTTATGTAACGCTTTCATTTATTTGCATTTTAACATTTTTATCAGTTCAATTCTTGTCAGATCTGTCACATTTATAAATTGTATTTTATCACTAGCTAATAGTTAAGTGTTTAATATTAAGATGACGAATTTAGCTGCTACTTTGGTAAAATTAATTCTAGCTGTAATGCGTTGTCCACATGGGAGCTACAGTTGAAGTAGAAGAACTTTTTTTTTATTATACCTATTATATTGTTATAACTAGTTTATGTAAACTATCTAATGACTTCGCAGACGCTTCCTGTTAACACCGCTTTTTTGAATGAGAAACCGAAATTTATAACAGCAGTAGCCATGAATAGATCATTCTTGTTATCGGGATACAAAGTATAAGAAGAAGCAGAATATATTAGGGGCGATAAAAGGCTACGTGCATAGGAAGCCCGAGAAACTATATTTAAAAAAAAAAAAAAAAAAACTATCTAATAACATTTTTTCTAGTTAATTTAATAATGGTAATATTTTTCGAGTCAGAGTATTAACCATTGTTGATACTTTTTTCTGTCGGTCATCATACTAGCTAAAATGGCTTAGTTCTCCTTGATCTTCTTGTCAGTCCATCTGTGTGCAGCAGGTGAATCGCTTCGACGTTGACATGGTGTTGGAGACGTTGCTCGTGCTTTCTTGCTATTTTCGTAATTTCTTCAGCTACTGTAGTTACTTTGAGATCCCTATGTATATCGCTACTGCGGACATACCATGGTGCATTCACTATGTTCCTCAGAACTTTATTTTGGAAAGTCTGAATGAATATGATGTTGCATTTCTTAGTACAACCCCATAGCTGAATTCCATATGTCCAAACTGGTTTCCATATTTGTTTATACAGCATTAGCTTGTTATATATAGATAATGTGGATTTGCGTCCCATTAGCCAGTAAATTTTCCTATATCTTATTCCCAAACAAGTCCTAATCGAAGTAGCATGTGAGTTAAAACATCGGCATCCTTTGTTGTTCCTAAGAATTCATTCAATCAGTTTTGTATGTTTAGGAAAAGAACTAATAAAAGTCTGACTAATTCTTCACATTTGAGTTCTCAAAAGGACCGTATTTTTCCAGCCTTATTTACATAAACCGATACACAAGCGCTTGTTTTCGTTCTAGTACAGGATTTAGCTTTCTACTCACAGATGGACAGTAAAACGGTATAACAAAGACTTATAGTCTAAAAATACTCAGAGGTAGAGTTTATATGAATGTCGCATTCAGAGGCGGCCTTTGGGGGTGGCAAGCAGGGCAACCGACCGGGGCCTCGCATTCTCGTGCAAAAACCCAAGTACAAAAATTCATTACTATATATGTATTTGAATCTCGCGCCTCGCTCTTCAAAATCGCGCTAGAATACCTACGTATATCTTTTAAGGCATTCATATACCTTAGTTTATCATCATTAATATTTGTCGTTTTTGTGCTTGTTAACTTTTAAAAAACTTCCAATATAAAATTGTATTTCTCGTCAATTATCATCAAAAATACTTACTTACAATTTACAGAAATTATACAAAGAACATCTGCTTAACCTCGAATATCTGCTACCTCGGGGCTTCGCAAAGTTCTGCCGCCCGGGGCCGCCCTTGGTCGCACTAGTTTAACAAATTCAGTACAGCCATGTCTAAATAACGTAAACTTTTGAATGAAAATATATGTCGCATGTTGAAGTCGCACTGGGTTGGACCGCGCTTAATGTTAGCCCACACATTACGTGTACTTGAAACTTGGAAGTCTTCAGTTAAGCATTTGCCGTTAGCAGTTAAACCATTGTTTTTATCTTGGAGACAATACTTAGAGATCAGTAATGTGGGTGGATGGAATAAACATGCGCTCGCACGGTTAAATCTGCAAACTGATAATTCTCTTAGAAGTAAGAACCATGCGAATTGAAACCAGCAGGCTTTATACGTATAAAACAATAAGGCACAGTGTGGGCGGATAAATGCCTGATAACAAGCCCATAGATAACATTGTGTTCTTTAGTTTTTATATCATATATGTATTTACAATCATCGATTACAAATAAATAGTTGCTGTATTTGTACAATATGTATTTAGGTGCATTGTCTATGCAATATTTATGATACTTGCAGTTAAATGAGGCCCAAGATTTATAGTTATTTTATATTTGTATACCTTGGTGTCCGGGGAAACTTAAGGCGTCTAGGTTGTTGCCCAAATGTGTTCCAACAACTTTACAATGAATTTAGTGTCCTGCTCTATCCTTTCCTATTAACACATGCACCTCCTTGAAAGTAATCCTGCCGGCATCCATGACTGAATAATTTTGAAATATTAACACCAGTGACCCTAGAAATGGCAGAAACTTTATAAGAACTAATTTTTATATATTAATGATGGGTAAACTATATATTTCAAACTCTTTAGATGAGGTAGGGCAAAATCATTAAAATAAGTATACACCGACATCATCTTGACATATTCATGTTTTGTCAACATGCTAAATTTACATGCGCATTTGCAAAGTCAACTAAAACGGTGAACTCTTGTAAATCCAACATAGCATCCCGCTGTGTTTCGATTAGCGAAACGATATTCTTGCCACCCACGATTGTATTGTTTAAACTTTTGTTTTTGTCTTATACAAAATATCTTAAAGATATTTATTCCCTTTTTACTATGTACTTAGCTTCTTTGGTATAATATGCTTTCTTCTTGTAGGTAACAATAATCATAATAAGGTCTAAACCATTCTCACAAAAGAACTAATACGGTCCTTTTCACAAGGATTTCAAGAATAAATTTAAGGCCAAGCGTATACTTACCACAAGAGAAATTATTAACTCTGTTTCTGTCTTTACTCAAAAAATTTCACTCCAAACAAAGATAAGTCGGATGGGTGCTGGGAAAAAAATTCCCGGGTACATTATTCATAGGAGCAATCCTTGTCGATCTCAGTTGGTGTCACTGCATAGACCTTTCCTTCCCAATATGAATCTCTTGGAGTAAAAATGGACAAGATGTAAACATATTACCCGGTAAACATTTTAGAGTTATTTTGCCATCACATTGAAGATGCGTATGATTTTTTTGTCATGAAAGAGTTCCTTTACATTTCAGTTTTCGCAGTTATTCATATGAAATGTCTATTTTATCTGCCACAAATGGTGAAACCACTCTACCTGTTGGAATACAAATGAAGATAAAGTTGATGCGAACTATAATTGAAATGAAATAATGATAGAAACGTCACTAAACAGGACACTTCACCAAATTGATTACTGGAGACGTAGTCGTGCAACAGTCGTATACGACTCTAATGGCTAATACGTTTCTTAATAGCAAGCAATTAGAAAATGTAATGTATGTAATACTTAAATTAGTTTGTAGTACGCTAGCAAGTGTGACCTACACTGCAAGACAACTTGTGTATGAGAAGCAGAAAATTTACTTTGAAATTAGCTTATGGCAATAGTAACAATCTGCTCGCCAAATATTTGGGAGCATTCAATTCCATATTTACAAAATAAGTAACACGCACTGCATTACGAGTATAACCACGCAT
This sequence comes from Panorpa germanica, assembly GCA_963678705.1. Classification (NCBI taxonomy): domain Eukaryota; kingdom Metazoa; phylum Arthropoda; class Insecta; order Mecoptera; family Panorpidae; genus Panorpa; species Panorpa germanica. The sequence continues at coordinate 6,692,741 of OY783214.1, forward strand.
CTCAAGTACTTCATCCGCTTAGAAACAACTAACAATAATTGACATGCGAGAGAGGAGAGAGAAATTGATATTCTGAGCTTGGCCGACTTCACTTGGCATGTATGTATGGTACATGTACATACAGGTCCTCATCAACTTTATTTATTTGGTAATTTAATTGAATATACTCGTATGGTATGGAGAGATTACAGTATTGTAAATCAGAAACCGGACCTGGAGATTGGAGAGGAGAATTGTTGTGGCAGATTTAGTACTGACATTCATCTGTCCGTCACTACATCATTCTGTCAAGGGGTAACTGCCCGACTGCCATTTATCTCGCGTGTCCCACAAGGTACAAGTATTAGGGAGGAGTAATAAATATAACTACGAATATATATATATATATATATATATAGCATAGTATGCATTTTATTCCACAACTAGAACACGGTGAGCTATTCCGTAAGAATTTGTCCAGGAAGGTTAAGAATCACAAAGAATGCAGCAAAAGAATGTATACTATTTCAGAAAATAACAATTGTTATTGAATAGTATCAAAAATGCTCATAAAAATACAGAAAACGAACCATTAAGAAGTCACAGAATGGAATTAAGAATGCCAAACTGAGTTGTGTATATTGTGGCAGCCGGCATCATTTGGTGAAACGAAACACCGCAAACTAGCACTCCAGTTATTTGGAAACCAGAAATACAAAGAAAGTAAAAGAAATCACAGAGAATACAAACTGTCTTATGGTAAACGTCGACATCTCAGCATTCTGACATTCTTATGCTTGTGAGTGCTAATACACATGCGTCCATATAGCAGTATCCTGCGGTTTGTATCAAGCAAATTCATTAAAAGCGTAATGCGCATGCGTATTTTCAACAATGGTACTTTAGACACATACATGGAAGAAAACCTATCTTTACTACTGACTATCCAATCACATAATCCTATATTTTAATGTTCCAGGTGTATATTTGTATGTTTATATTCTTGTAATCTTATATTCTTATATGTTTGGTAGTGAACTTTGTATGGTAGCTCGAAAACGGGTCCATGGAATTTTTTCAAAATTTCCTATTTCGTAGAGAAAAAAATTCTAAGACTTTTGGCGTCCCCGTATTTTCTCCTGAATTTCCTGGAAATCCGTAATTTTGGAAAAACTGGAAAAAAGTTGATTCTTTTTTGCTGTATAACTTTGTTTTCGTAAAAGATAGAAAGGTGAAATTTTGCATGTGTATTACGCTATTGAATGCGAACATAGTTCAAAATTTAGAATTCAACATTTTATAAAAGGGAGAAAAAATTAGACGGCCCGGTAGGAAACTTTAGTCTATCTAAATACGTAACCATCTATAGAAATAATACCAAAATCTATTTGACGCGTTGCATGGTGATATAAGTGCAATGACTTCCATGCTGAAAAGTGAACGCGTACCTTACAGTCAGAGACAGCGCACGATGGTTCTAAGAGAAGTCACGTATGGGTAACAAAACTATGTCCATTGTATGTAAAATTGAAACAAGTAGGCGAGATTATGCATACCAGGACGCCGTGCCGCTGCCTGGCCTCCCAGAGCGGCAACAACAATTATAACCCTATCCTGTCCAACAATTTAAAAGTGAGAGTTCCCAAATAACACACCTGAACACACCTGAAACATACTCAATAAAGACCCTGGTGAGGACAGAGTTTCACGGTAAGTTTCTTTGTTCTTCTCAGTGTGAGTCTTGTCAAAATTAAACAATGATTGTTGACGAATTTATTGTTCCTCTTGTCATAACTTGATCTTTGTTTTCATTGTATAAGGTTGGAGAGCACATAAAATATTATTATTTGATCTCTGAAAATATTATACATGTAACATTGTCAATCAAGTTGAAGTCGAGTGCCATTTATATCATGGCGAACCGAACGAAATGGTTGAACGTCTGTCATGCCAACAAGTGGCGTGGGCTTACTGGCTCTTAATGCGGCGATATTATTATACGCGTATGATATAATATGACATGGGGAATTATTATTTATGGACGATAATTAAAGTAATAAATATAATAAAGTTGTTACAGTTTTTTATTGCTTGTTTGTATAGAGAGGTTAGCAGTTAGAATGAATGACTGACAATGACAGACTCTCAAGGCGACTCTTGTAAATGTAACGCGTATATAAAATTAAATGATCCGAACTGACAACATGATGTACTTGTCCATTCATTAATAAGTAGTAGTCCAGTGGGATATATTTCAGATGTCGTGTTTTAAGGAGAACTGCTTTAAAATATAACGTATGTCACTGCGACCTTTTGGACGCTTTCCTTTACACTATCTACATTCTTTGAGATTTCTTTTATTTTTCTTATATTTCTGCTTTCCATCCAACTTAGGTACGTTACGAAATATAAGCTCGAAAAATCTATTCATAAAAATAATAATAGAGATGAGGCGCAGATAAGGGCGGCAGCGAAGAAGGCGGATTTAGCAATGAGAAGGGTGTGGAGATTAGGAGAAAATGCGGTTGGTGCGGATATGCGGATCTTTGATAGACTAATAACGAGCATGATGATGTACGGAACAGAGATATGGGGGTGGAAGGAGCAAGAGAAATTGGAAAGAATCCAGGAGAGATACATTACTATACGTGGGTACTAGGGCTGGACAGATGCACGCCGGAATACATGATAATGGAGGAATTAAAAAGGGATAAGATAAGAATAGAAGCAGGAAGGAGAGCAGTCAAGTTCGAGGAGAAAATGAGTAACGCTGAAAGCGAAATCTTGGAAACATTGGAGCACACTAAGTTTTCATGTGAAAAAAGGTAGTAAGCGAAAAGAATATTGGGCAGTTATCAAAGGGAGGCATGGAAGGGTAGAAGTGGATGGCGGAGATAGAGAAAAGGAACGAGGAAAGAGAAGGAATGAGGCGAGAGAGTAGCAGGAGAAGTGAAGCAATAGCACTAGCAGTTTTGTTTCTATTTTTATAAGGAAAAATTTATATGTTTTTTTTTTTTTCGTTTGGAAAGAGTGAGAATGTTTAGATTTAATAAGGATCAAAATTGAATTAAGCACAATAACATGTAAATAAATGAGTTAAGGCACAAGAATGTAGTGCCAAATGGCAAAAACACTAAAAATATAATAGTAATAGGCGCGAAAAATCTATTCATATTTCGATAGCCGACTTAAAAGAAGAATTCATCAGAGAGAAATAACTACAATAAAGATTGAGAGTATGTGAGCAACTCAATTCAAATTTATGACAATTGTTTTAAAACATCAAGCTTTGGTCAACAATGTCGCATATAATGAAACCGGCTTATCAATAAAAGTGTACACGCAATTGCTAAAGCGATATCAGCAAAAGATTAAATTATCCGGAATACAGATTCGATCTTAGACCAGATTAGTTACCGTGAATGGTCTTCGACTTTGTCGTTGATTGAATATCCTTTTTACCATCAAACGAACGCCGCTACAATTCCAGGAGACCAGAATAACCAGTTGAAAATGAAGACCAGGTGTGGAATCTTGGAAAATATTTTGACCAAAACTACCAACAAGAACATATTAATAATTATTTGAAAGAAATACACCCGTGTCTGAAAATAGTCTGCAGTTTAGTCAATGGACAGTAATGCAGGGACCACATACGAGTATACGATTATTCGTATTCTCTGGCAATTGTTCGTGGTCGATAGTGCGAATATGTTCATTTAAAAAGAAATATTATAAAATTAAAACAAAATATAAAATAAGTAACAAATAAAAAATATGAAGAAAAAACGGGTAGCTGCATATTGTTAAATGGCTCCTTTTTCTTTACCAGCATTAATACACCTATTGTTAATTACTATATGTAATTGTATTTACATCAATGGAATTGTAAATTTTATAAAATGCATGTATGTAAACGACAGCAAACGTCGTATACCTACGATTGTTACATCAAAACCAAAGCAATTTCAAACAAAATAATTATAACCTTGCGTACGTAGACATACGATATAAATTTACCTTTGATGGTTGTAATACAATATTCGTACCAACAAATTAAAAACCAAATAATATGTATTTATACGAGTTGGTACATACACAACGTCAAAGGATTAACTTTAAAGGTAGCAAAGCAATATCCGGTTTATTGGCTTAGTCTGACTCCTGTCAGTTCAATTTTATACTAAAACAGTTTCGAGTACAGTGACGTGGTAGCCTAAGTATTCCTAAAAAGTCATAGCACTTTGAGGCGCTAAAATATAATCAAACACATCGAAATCGACTTAAATAACAACGCAAATGTAATGTAAGGTACAGACTGGTGCGACATAAACATGCGACACTAATAAAACCCATACTTATTATGCTATTTTTATGAAAGAAAAATGTTTCAATCCTAAGTCGAACATCTAAAGAAATTACTTGAACAAAAGGCTCGAGTGTGCGTTCACGTTTTTTTTTTTAGTTGCGTTTTGAGTGACTAGTGACTAATTGAAAATGGTGTTTAAATGGACAAATGAAATAGACCCTTGCCAAAATGTGTTTGAAACCATAAAAGTAACCCTAACATATCCCATGTTACGCCACTGGTTATGTAATCATATTCAAAAATTATTAAACATTTTACAACGTCAAGTTGTCAATGACAGCCCTCGCTTAGTTTTTGTTAGTTATATTTTTTTTATTATTGTATTATTAATCTCCATATATATAATTTATGGTAACGCATGCGCACTCAGCGGAGCAAAGTAAAGCAAAGCGTATTATATAAAGACAAGAAAGACAGCTTGACAGGTCTTGAAACATTAATATTAAACTTGTAATGAATGTAAAGGCGTGAAGATAATTCAAGTCAAAATATAGGAAACGAAATAAAACATACAGCTGAACGTCAGCATTCGTACGAGTAGATGTTGATAGATAGTGATTATGTAATCATTCTGGTAGTACGAGAATACTGCCTACTAAAGATAGGATGTAGTGTGTGTGGACTGTTATACAGAGTAGTAGGCACTTTGAAGTATACGAAATCATTTGTGGTTTGTTAAAAATGTGTGTTTGTTTTGTGACTTGAAATGATTTTCTTTGAAAAATATTAATTTATTTTCCAGCATAGCCCCCATTCAGCTCGATACCGTTTTCTTCAAGGTCTGCAGAAACGGTTGCGATTGCGTTTTTGACGATATTCTCGCCGGGCCATTTTTTCGTCTTTGGAAATATGCGATTTCTGCGCAACTGTGTCAACGAAGTGTACTATGGGTTCATCCCCTCTCTTTGCTATTTTAAAATACTAAATATTTTGCACTAAAATCTTCCCTTTTTAACCCAGCTCTCAACGACACAACAAGTGTTTTGCAACAGTGCATTTTAATATTAAAACATTACACAAAGAATACTTTATTATTAATTATTAGAATAAGTGTTAAATTGTGTAATTCTGTTGGGATTTACGACCCCGATGTGTAACGTGGTATGAAATAAATATATGTTTAAATCATATTGCGTTCACAAATTTCAAAGACTTTCTGTCTCTTTATGGTAATTCACCGGGCAGCCAATTCGCCAAGACAATAACTGTCCAAGAGTCATCTGATAACTTCATCTTCTGCAGATCATTAAGTAAAGTACAGAATGATGAAGTAACACATAAAGAGCTTTACCCAGCAAAAAAAAATCTTTTCCTTTAAATGTCAAAACGCATTCGTTCATATGTATTTAATTTTTAATTTTATCAATTTATTTTCTGTGTGATATATTCTGAGTGATCTGGATTAGAGTAAAAATAATACATCTTGAAAATCATATGTCATTCATCAGGTAGGTCTTTTTATAAGACAATTTGATTGACAATTGATTCTGTACGATTACGGCAAGCATCAACACTCTCGGCCACTGTGTTATTTATATTTACTATATTAACTCATATCTTCTTAGGACTTTTCATTCAATCCACAAAAATGGACGGCATAATTACATTCTACTTTTACTATGAGTAAACATGACATCTCATAACAATCTGTCAAATGTCACGTACTTCTAAAAAACTTGATTTGGAGTTTTAAGTTACTTTACAAACTTAAATTGAGTATAACTTTTTAAATTTAAAAATATATTGCCTTACACATATGCATGCTTGTATATGACAGCAAATAAAGTCGAAATTGAAATATTAAGGTAAAATTAGGATCCATAGAAAGGATTTGAGTACTGAAAAGTATAAAACTAATTTGTTGTTACATACTCGTATATTTTCATTAAATTAGAACAATAATACGTGAACACAATTACGTGTATTTAAGGTTTATCTAACATAATAAAACTTATATTCTTCCTATATACATAACGTTTCGTGACTTACTTTATTCTAATTTAAGGACGTAACCTTCAAAAAGATATCCCTATGGAAAATAACATGTTTACATCATATTTACTACAAAAAATAGTTCATGCGCTGTACTGTCTTAGAAGTAGCTCACTTTCAACATATTTTCCAAAAAAACGAACACCGCTTGCTGTAATTTTCTTTACAGGATAATATTTGTCATATTCTCAATTAATGATTCTAAAGCCTCATTCCCACTCACTGTTTTGATATTTAATTTACTGTTGTTATTTAATATTGTAATCTAGATTTCAGGTTTTCGTTTAAGCATTCCTTTTCACATTTGTGTTTTAATTTAAGTTTAGTTAATTTAGGTGATGCGTATGCATCGTTAGTAATATAAATTTAGAAAAGTTCGACAAATTTGTATGTGAAATAATTAAAATTGCTATTTTTAATAACAATTACTAATAGAAATTGTTTTCACTTCTATATTTTTCAAAAAAACTGACATTAAACTTCTTTTAAAAGTAAATCCTACTGCATTTTAACAGATTGTCACATTTTGGAGGTTATAATATAATATAGTTTTTCTTAATTTAATATTTTTAATTTAAAACATTGGACCTTGTAAGGTTCTTAAAAAACTAAGAAAACTTAAAAAATAAATTTAATTAAAAATGGTACTGTGAATGACTACGCGTATTGTCATATGCTAAACAATTTAAATTAAATACAAAATACAAAATTAAATTAAAGCAGTGAGTGGAATGCTACTTAAGTTTTTCAAAACAATCATAAGAATATTACCATACAAAACATCCGTTTGCATTCAGGCTTAGATTTTAAAGTGTTTCGCTGAATAAAATATGGTACGTGCAAATATTATCAATATAAAATTTATTCTAGAAATTAAAATGTTTAACTAATGTAATAAAATAGTAAATAGTAATAACGTATGCAAGCAATGCAACCTGTCAAAAGTAAAATTGATGCCTTTTATATTTTGTTTGAAATGTGAAATATAATCTGATAATATAAACATAGAAAATGCACAAATTTATCTGTTCAATTTAAATGCACTTCAACCGTCTAGCATCAGGCAGAGAGCAGAGAGTTTTTAAAATTATCAGCCTAAGGGGGATTTGAAATTAAATTAAATATTGACGTTCCAAAAATATTTAATTTATCAGACTGCATTTTATATAGCGTAACTGCATCGCGAAACAGGGAACCTGGAATAGAACTGGGTTCTACGTTTCATTCGGGATCAGGATGGGATCGGGATCGGGATCGGGGTTTAACGGAATAGTAAATGGGTATTTTGCGACGTCACCCCGCGGCTGTCTGGAATATATAGCAACAAACAAAACAGCAAAAACCCATCCTGTTCCCTTTATGCGCGTGATGTTTTGACAGTTTTAATTCGCTGCCATCACTATTCACCAAGACCCGTAGCGTATGGCAGCGCACGTATATAATGCCGGTACCAAACGATGCTACGAACACCTTCCACCTCGATGTTGGAACTAAGCGTGTCCAACGTTCATGTTTGGAAGAAGTTCGGGCTGTTGTCGGTCGTTTGACATGCGTCAAAAGGGATTTTTCTACCCCCACCACACACATGATTCACATGTCATACACTGCTGCACAACAATGGAAGATTTTATACTGGAAAGTTTATTTATTTACTTGATAGTTTTTGTTAAACAATGTCAGTGTTAATAATAACAACAAATTAATAAATAAATAAATCATTCGGATCAAACATTCGTTCCACCGTGTAGCAGAAAACTTGCCATGTCAATCTTCCAATATTTGACGCAAATATTTGAATCAAACGTTCACCGCATCGTTTGGTACCGGCTTTACTCGGAGCTTTACAAAGACCTGCACTTTCAAACAACCGCAGTCTTTTAAGTGGATGCATCTTAGAAAAACATCAGATAATAAGGAAAAGGTACATTTTGAAGGATTGTTTACAAGTTAACTAATACTTATTTAGTTTAAATACATGTTTGAACATGTCTTCAGCTTCTTAAACATTTTTTTCTTAATCTGATATAATACATAGCGTCTTCCAACAAGAGGTGTCATTTTAAATCAACAGAAAAACCCAATATTTTCGTGAAAAGTGGTGGTACTTTAATTTTAATCCTAAGTACAAACTCTGACGTTAGCATTGGAATACAATATATGCCAAATGTCACCTCAATGACGGTTAAAGTCGTCTGCAAACGTTTGAACGTGTGAGTCAAATATTGAAAGGTTGACATGGCAAGTTTCCTACTACGCGGTAGAACGAATGTTTGATCCGAATGATTTATTTACTTTATTAATTTGTTGATATTATTGACACTGACACTGTTTAACAAAAACTTTTAAGTCAATAAAGAAACTTTCAAGTATAAAACCTTCCTTTGTTGAACGATTTGTGCAGCAGTACATGATATCATGTGGATCAAGTGTGCAGTGGGGCAGAAAAATCCCTTTTAACGCAAGTCAAAAGACCCACAACAGCCCGAACTTCTTTCAACGTGAACGTTGGACACACTTAGTTTCAGCATCGGCCAAACGTCCAAGCAAGCTTCCAACGTTGGAAGGTGTTCATGGTATCCTTTGGAGCCTGCTTAAGAAACGGATCGAATAATTTAGATTTTAAGTCTCAAGTTTTCATACATTTTTATGTAGTTAACATCTATCAGTGAGTAAAGGAGAAGCACTTATGTGTGTATAGCATAAGAACAAACAGGACAGACATATAAAAAAGACTTATTCAAATCATAACACTAAACAAACAACTTTTTCATCAAATATCGTTTTATAAAGAAGTAAAAAGTCTTAAATACTCTTTATATTTGTAGATCAATTTTTGTATATGAACAATATAAACAGAGCATGGCAATATTTTGTGCTTTAGTGGCAATATATAAACTACACACGTAGACTGATGTTCAACATATATTTCATTGTCATAAACGCCACCTGTGGTTTACAATGCATTGTAAATATTACAATTTACATTGAAATTGTATACGAGGAGATAGTAGGGGTGCTAGTGATGCAATACATTAAACTCTCATCAAGACAACAGCTATACTGATGCAAAATAATCACAAAATTAAACATAGCACCCCTACTAGCAACACAACACTATGTAATACTTGTATTTGTTTTGTTATCATATTTCCACTCACGTTGATTGACATTTCCTAGTAACAGTATATTGGCTGTCATTTACGTAAAAAGTATTACATGATCGATGAATATATATTTGAAACATATTTATATACACATATACATACATATATTTATATATTTATTTAATAAAGTCACCCGTATGGTGAAGCATAATAGAAACTAGTGTTTGTAATTAGATTGATTATCTTTCAATTGACATTTGAAATTAAAATATAACTATTCATCATTTATGGTAGACTTCATATTTTTACAATTTGTAAAATAAATAATATGTCTCTGATAAACGTATTCGTATGTTGGTAGCATGATGATAATGTATGTCGTGTAAAATTTAAAAAATACTACAAAGAACATTCCTGTTTTTATCGTGAGGGATTGTGTTGTGGCATAACTTACTTTGAACACGCAGTAGTTCATTCCAAGTAATGAAAGGAGAATTACAAATAATTTAAACATGAAGTCACTACTCGTTATTAATAATACAATGAATAATTACTATTTAAATTTTTTAAACAAATTTCCGACATAGAAAAAAATAAATGCACGATATCATGAGTGGCAACCAATATTTAAAACTATGAATATACGAGCCCAGTACTTCTGGGACTACCTTCGTTCGTTTTAAGAAACGCAACAAATATTCTAATAATGGACTTGTGTCCCATGTCTTAATTTCTATAAAAGTGTACTATATGGTTACTAGAACCTCAAATGTCCAATTATTTTTTAATAACTCTTTATATTTCAAGAGATATTAACAATTAAAAAAGTCAATTTTTCTCTTTAATTATTAAAGGGATTCAAAGTTGTACACATTCCAACTGCATGTGACATCAATCTTTTATACAACAGAGTGTAAAACAGATATATTCTTGATAGAACTCTGACAAGTTTACAGGTTACCAAGCTTACAACTCATAAATCTCTGCTACATGTATTTATAAAATATCATTTACAGCTATTTCAAGGAACTATCAAATTTCAATATTATGTCTACCGTAACAGGGTTATATAAAATAAACACTTATTATTCTTTGACTTGACTTGATTATTTCGACTACCAACAGCTACAAAACATTACCACAGCACTGACCTACTCAACAAATAACTGACGTTAAAATGCATTTCACGTCATACAAATATGGCCATTTCTAGCGCTAAAACTTCAATTTAAATTTTTAATTGTTATATCTCCGTCAACATTTAGATATTTAATAAAATAGACACACCAATACACATTTATTAACATCAATTTCAATCAACAATTGAAAAATTGAGCCCAAAAACCATTGTACCAAATATATGATGTAGTCCAGGAGGAGGCAACATACGTATCTTATTTCAAAACACTATTACTTAAATGATTTAAATACATTTTAATCACATTAATCATAATCTCTTTCCTTATAAACCACTATCTTCATATTATACTCCTGGAATCTAACCCATGCCCTACATAGTCGAGCGTCAGTCTCTTAACAAAGTTGATTTCCCTGATACTGACATTTAACTCAATAAAACAATAAGATATTTAAATAAATATTTGTAATATTAGCAAAACTAATATTTTAAATTAAAATTATTAGTTCTGCATCTACAATATAGATGGCAGCAATGGAAACTTAAATATCGTAGAACTACTTCAATGATTTATTACAAACTGTGATACATATACATACTGATAAACTCAATGCAGTTATATTTATTGTTATTTACAATTAATTAATGCGAATTTAGATAATCTATCAGTTTACTATAATGAATCTAGATGTCACTAGTTGTACAATAGAAATTAATAGGTATTTATGATTTAATATAATGACACAAGGGCGGCGCCACTGTATATTTTTCCAGTTCGAAAAAGTGACAGCGCGAGTGTTTAGTTTTTAATTAAAAATTAGGTTTTATATTAATTAATAGTGTTAAGTATTCTATTATATCTTTTAATCAATATATGAATCGATCGTGATACATTTCTAGCTTGTGTTAAGAATTATAAGATGAAAACATAATGACTTTGATTTTCTACTTGCTCCTGTCAAAGTAATTTAACATTCATTACAGACAGAGTGTACAAACTATTGTTTTCTTAAAAACATATCCTATTATAAGTGCAGCATTTTGTAGTTCTTTAATTCTTTTCAACGTAAACAAATGTGCCCTTGAATAACCAGTTTTAAATATGATGTGTTCGAATAGTGAAGTGTTGTTTTGTGTCGGACCCTTCTTGCCATTCAGCAGGTGTCAAATGTAAGTTTTTTTTGTATAATATTATAGTTTGCTTTTAAATATGAATGAAGGATCTACGCTGTAGGTATTTCTGTAGGTATTTATTCGTCATTCCTCAATAGTAAATAACATTACAACAAATTCGTAACAGTACTATTAGATACTAAAGTAAGAACCTTACGAGTTAAATGTAAACATAACCTAATTTTTGACATGTATGAATTTTACATGCTTAATATAATGTGTTCTAAATAATTTAAAATAGAGATATACATAGAAGCAAATATAATATATCATATCCAATCAGACTGGTGATTAGAGAATCAACATTATTTTCTAAAACGACGTTGATTGAATATGATTTATTAAAGTGTCTTTTTTTCTACATTTATATTTCTACGATTTATATTGGAATGAAACCTATTATGCTATCTCTTTTTCACACATATGTGATGTATGGATCGTTTCTACATATAAGCTATCGTGTCATAAACGAGAAACGTTTATTTAAAATGCATTAAGAAGTGATATGTCAACGCTTTTATGTATTATTGACAATAAACAGTTGTGACATGCAAGAACATGACTCAAATGCGACTTAAGCAGTACTTCAATAGGCACTATACTCTCTGGAAGTAAAGATTATTATACAAGTTATGTAGTCAAGTAAAACCACGTTAAGTTATGCATTAATTTCAACTTGTTTTAAGACAGTGGTGTCTCTAGTTTGTGGCCGTCTTAACACAAGGTAAAAAAGAAGTACATCCTGTATTTACCTCATACTTTTTCTAAACTCAGACCTATTCAAACTTTTGAATCAGAACTGAATATAATTTTATTTTCGTGTTCTGAACAAACACCAACAATGGGCTTGTGTCCTATGTCTTAATTTCTATAAAAGTGTACTATATATTGATAAAGTGGGTTACTAGCACCTCAAATGTTCAATTATTTTTTAATAACTCCTTATATGTTAAGAGGTATTAAGAATTAAAAAAGTCATTTTGTCTCTTTAATTATTAAAGGGATTCAACGTTGTACACATTCCAAGTGCATATGACATCACAATCCTTGTGTAAGGTATATGTATTTATATATCAAAATATCAAATATTATTTACAGCTATTTCAAGGAACAATCAAATGTCAATATTATGTCTGCCTTAGCAGGGTCAAGTAAAATAAAAACTTATTATTTTTTGACTTGACTTGATTATTTGACTACCAACAGCTACAAAAGCTTACCACAGTACTGACCTACTCAACAAATAACTGACGTTACAATGCATTTCGCGTCATACAAATATGGCCGACCATTTCTAGCGCTAAAACAACAATTCAAACTTTTAATTGCTATATCTCCGTCAATATTTAGATATTTAATAAAATAGACACGCCAATACACATTTATTGACATCAATTTCAATCAACAATTGAAAAATCGACCACTAAAAAATGAGGATACAAGCCCATTCTAAATTATATTCTATATTTTTATTCTAAATTCATAAATCTAAGATTATATTCTAAATAAGATAAAATACAAATAGCAAAACATCCCAAAATTTATTTCTTGTTTCGTTTTGTTAAAGCAAGATCCATAACACTAAGATAAATAATCTATATAGGTCGGAACGGACTTCATGAATATAATGAACATGGTTTTCTACTAAACCAATTCACTCATTAACAAATAATTGACTGGACTAGAAATATTCGAAGCTTCTTTGTGTAGTACAGTTGCCGCTGTAAAGATATTTCAAGTCGGAAACGTTCGTGACAGGCTGTCCCCCACACCACTTTATAATCAAGATTAATATCTCCATTACTAATTAGACAAAGTGTCTCGCTAGAAGAGCAACTTGACAACTTATTTAAATAACGTCAAATAAATGAAGACTAGTTGCATATTAACGACAATATTGATGTGATTCTTCCTTGTAGTCGCGTGTGAAGGGATACAACATTATGTTCCCTTGTTAATAAGAACATAAATTTAATTACGAGGCTTTGTTCTATGGAAGACAGAACCGCTTTCAACATTTAAGACTTTAGGCACAGGGCAATGTTACAGTTTTGATGCAATATTTATCATATATTATCAGTTCTTACGTATATCGATGCGTGTCATAGCTAAGGAAATAAAAAATCAATAGAGAATTCTCTACACCTAGAAGAGTATTGAGTGAGTGGTGCAGAATATGGGTGAGGCGGACAAATCAGTTTTTGTTTTTTTTTAATTTAATGTCTAAGGCGATTTCATGGTCATCAAGGTAATGTTCGCCTGAAGTTATTTAGTTAGAAACTCGACCAGCTTTTGAATCTTTCTTGATAGTATATTTTCAAATAAAAAAAATATGTTTCGGATTTATAAGAAACAAGAAAATGATTGACCTTTCGTTATTTAAATAAAGTAACGTAAAGTTTAATATTTTATTAAAAAATATTCAACATTGATATTTGTATATCCATCGTCCAATTGTAGTTGCATACTAGTGATTATCACATATGTGATAATTATATAATTAATTAAGGGGGGGTAAGGTTCCAATTCTTTTTTCATTTTTTTTATTATTTATTTATATTATTCTACAACATATTAAGTTTATTGTGTAAAAAATTGAAGTCGATTGGAGTAAAACTGTCGGCGATATAGAGTTTTAAGTCTCTGGTCTGCTTTCGTGTTACTTTAAAACTTTTAAACGCGTTTTCTCGCACATAGCTTTTTCAGAGACGGTGACCTCTCTAGCTCAAAATCTACTGGACCGATTCTTTTGAAATTTTGCACACTCTTTCTTTACATAAATGCTCAGGTAACGCTGTTGAGTTTTTTATTATTTTTTAATTCAAATGAAAAATAAATAAAAATATAAAAACTCGACAGCGTTACCTGCAGAAACTTATCAACTAATGAAATCATTTTGGATTTTTAATTTCAGAAAATCCAGTAATGAATTATAAGTGGCACCGCAATGTTAATTTTTTTGTGACGTCTGCGGAGATTCGCTGTCAATGTCTCATTTCTTGATATTTACTTATGAAAATTTCACAAAGTATTATTCAAATGTTATTTTATCATGCAGTAATTATAGAAATAATTATATATTAACTGTGTGGTCAAAAAACATTATCGAAAATATGATTTTTTTTATCGTTTTGACTTTAATGAATTGAAATGTTCCTAAGTTGGAAATACATTTACCTAATTCCTCATTTTCACCCAGTTGTGGGTCTACATATCTATTTTTCCTAAGGGAAGCGCGGCCCTGATAAAACATCCCCGCTGCAGCTCATTTTTTAAGCTTCATTCATTAAATCATAGTTAATACAAATTAATTGATGTATTTTATTTTTTGTCTGACAGATTTTTTGAATCCCGTCGACATATTAAGTCGTGCCTGTCTTTCAACGGGGCTAACAACCCCTATAACTTATGAGTAATGGATGAAAGTAATTGTAATTAATCATCCACAGCATTATTTATCATTCTGAAATGTTTTCATTTATAAAAACAAAATGAATACTGATAATTTATTAATTCCACTACACGTTTTGCTTATATCAAGTTTTGATTTCATAAATAATGAGTAATTGTTCAATTTATTACTAAAAACTTTGATATATAATTGTTCAGTACGTAACAATATGTAACGTTAGGTAACAGATATTACAATAAATGTGTTTAGCGAGAAAACATACAGTTTCTTATTTTGACAATAACATGTTAAAAATGGCGTATTATAAATTTTATTATTAACATATCTAATTATATCTAATACCGAAACTTTCAAAACATTCCAAAAAATAATTATAGATGTATAGATGTATCATACATAAAATTTATGATTATTGCTAAACATCTATAGAGAAAACATATTTATTGATTGTTTACAATGTAAAATATATTTTTATAATTTAGTGCTAAATCATTAACATTTGACGCAATATATTGAATTACCACTGCGTACTACAAATACTAACAAGTTTTTACCTAGTTATATGGTTACAAACCTGATTGCATCATGTTTTTTACTGTTACAGCTGCTGTTTTATTGACAGAATGATTTCGTGATGATTTCTCTACTTTTTATTATTTTTAAGCGTAGGCGTGGTTTTGTGGTTAACTTTTATGTTTATTTTTAAAGCATACAACACTTAATGTAACAATGTATAGAGATATGTTATATTTAGTTATAAATTCATTCGCTGTGGCGCTGCATAAACTATTTATCACTTGGAAATATTTTACTATTCATAGCGTACCACCGTCAAACACATTTGTTTCCACTTTGAGAGAATTCTTCACTGTTTTTAACATGATACCCATTTATTTCAATCTTAGAGTCTTGGCACTAATTGTTGAGCATTACTCTCATGATGGCAGCACCATCGCTATCTTTGTATAAACAAGTCAAAGCATGTTAACGCGACCAACTCTGGAAATGCAGTTCAAGTCTGGAAACGTGTTGGAGAACTTTAGGGGAGTAATGAGAAATTACTTGTTTTTGTTCTCACTTCCAGAAATGAATCATTTTAAGAAATTTAACTTTTGGCTGCAACGTAATCAATGTAATTTTGATTGAAGAGTATATTTATTGTGATATTCATCATTCCATTGTTCGTTCATTGTATTGCTCGTTCCATGTGATATTGTTCATTTTGGAGTCAGTTTGCCATCATATTGAAGATGCGTATGATTTTTTTCGACTTCAAATAACGAAACAACTCCTCCTGTAGGAATACAAATGAAGATAAAGTTGGTGCGAACTATAATTGAAGTACAAAACGTCACAAAACAGGACTCTTCACCAAAGTGTTTACTGGGTAGTTGCGCTTATATCTTGCAAACTATAAATGATTTAAATGTTGTTAGAATTGTTCGTGTGGAATATTAAGAAAAAGTCATTTATAATAGGCTCGAAGTCCTGTCACTGTCCTTGTTTTCTTTGTCGTAGAAAGATAGAGACAACACTATATGAGTACATTGAACAAAAAGGGACAATAGTAATAATTAATCGAATACGGTTGCGTTCCAAACATAACCTAGAAATTGTCATTATAGTTCTCCTATAAATTGACATAAAAGTAAATGACAATTTTTTTTCAACTTCGTCTTAAATAATTTCTGTGACGTCACACAATTTGTTAATAAGCATTCAACGGGGAACACGTCCCCTTCACCCTCTGGACTCCTAAGGAGTCGTCTTCGTCTACCACACGCCATGTTCCATGTTCCCAAGTTCCGACAAACGGGTTATGTTTTATGTATTATCTTAAGATCATTATTTTTTATGATTTACCGTCATTACCTACCAGAGTTAGTTGCTTTTTATTTACAACTTAAGTGTTTACAAAATTTTATCTTTTTTTTATAGCATTTACTCATACTAAGATTTTTACTAAAATTCTTCACATACTGAAGTGAATATTTATTTATTTTCATTTTCTTTTTGTTCAAAAAGTACCGGCGGAAATTACTCGTACTCGTACTGATATCGTACACATTCTATTTATAAAATAATACAAGTTGAATGGATAATGACATGAAGGCAGATTGATGTGGTATTCCATACGCACTACACGCATGTATGCGTCGAACGCACACAAACATGGACATGCACATGCACTAAACTTCAATTTAAATGACAGTGCACGAATTTGCTTTGTGTTTGTTCATTTAGGGAAGAGTAGGGCTAATTGTTAATGGTAGCAATGCTTATAAAGTCGAGCAATCTGCTAATTAACAGGTTATAACATGATTAATATTCAATAATTTCTAATTTGGAAAAGTAAGTGAATCTCGTACGGTCTCAATGGAAGTAAAAACGCCGGTGGTAAATTAGTATGTAGAAAAGTATATTTCTTGTCTTCTTAAGTCTAATGCCGGTAGCAATCAATGCCAACGTTGGACGCATCGTGTTGTCGATGCTGGAACTAAATGTGTCCAACGTTCACGTTGGAAGAAGATCGAGGTGTTGTCGGTCTTTTGATCCGCGTCAAAAGGGATTTTTGTACTCCCTACACACACTTGATCCACGAGTCATGCACTGCTGCACGAATCGTCCAACTAAAGAAGATTTTATACTTGAAAATTTGTTTATTTTCTTGAAAGTTTTTGTTAAACAGTGTCAGTGTTAATAATATCAACAAATTAGTAAAATAAATAAATCATTCGGATCAAACATTCGTTCCACCGTGTAGTAGGAAACTTGCCATGTCAATCTTCTAATATTTGACTCACAAGTTGAACATTTGAATGAAACGTCCACCACATCGTCTGGAGGCTGCTTAACACAGCTAGAATATAATATAAAATGTGAATGCTTGTAGGCACGTGTTAAGACTTATATATACGCATAAAAAAAAGACTGTGGTGGTGTCTGATTTGAGTTGTTTACTCAACGACTATCATATTGTGATGAGTTGTTGCCTGAACGGCCTCTGAATTATAACTTCTTAATTTGAGCTGTGAGCTCCACGAAGATTTCTAAAAATGAAAATTGAACGTGTTAAAGTGAATCGGAGGCCACAGTTATTTATTATGGAGTAGTTAACTAAATAGCACGTGACCCGTCATGAATATTGTTGATTGTACTACGATATATACATTAGTGGAAAATAACGCCCTATGATTTTTTGTTTATAAATTTTTCTTTGATGTATAAATGATTCCCCAATTCCTCTATTTCAAAAAAGCTTTGTAAGTTGTCAACAATTTATTCAGTGAGTGCGGTAAAAACCTAAATGCGTTCGTCAAGATTTCGTAAGTGATGTGTTGTTTTCCCCCCTCTTGGCCACTTCACAAAGTGCATGTCCATGCCCCCGGGCGTTCGTCTGTCGGAGCCGGAAACACGTAGAACACTCTCGATCGCACGAAGCTATAATATAACACGGGTTGAATATGCATTTCCACTTGTTACGAGTTTATGTGATAAATTATATCTATATTGTGTTTAATATACACTGCACTGCATGTTTACAACGAAACATATTTCTTTGAAACTGAAGAGTCGATGAACTTCGTCATTTGATTAGTGTGATCTTAATTAACTTACTACCTGATGTATTACGTTTCACTGAGATTCGCTCAACCATGCGCATAATATTTGCTAATTGCGTCGAGAACATGAAAGATACGAATGTATTACGTTTGCTAATCGCATGAATCGCATTTCATTTCAACTATTATAGTTAGTTACCTTCCAGCACTTCATTGCTGCATATCCAGTGTTGGAAATGGATTTAAAACATTTATAAAAATTATTATCAAAACCGCTATGAATATATTCAATATTTTATATCCGAAAAGCTTGTTCACATAAATCTAGAATTAAGGTCATGCTATAAATGTCCGGCACTGCAAGTAAACAGCCGTGAATCATGATTTATTGAAGCAATAAAAATGAAATAATGGCCTTACTTTATAAAGCTTGAATAATACTACGACAATATGGAATGATATGGTCGAAAATCTTTGCATTTCCAGCACTGTAACATCTTCAAGTGAATCTCCATACAATTGCAGCTCATTTGTGACTCTCATTACCATTGAGATGCTGTAATGTTATACATAATGAACGATATATTAGAGTGACGTACAAAATAAGGCCCGGGGCTCATGATTAAGTACAGATTGTAAGTGTAAAAGCACCACGCCGCTTAGAAAACAATTTCAAACAAGATCTAGAAAATTAAGGAAACGAAACAAGCATAGACTCGTATAAATTGCTTTCGTATGAAACGGTTGATCATCAACATCGACTTTTATTCGCCACAAATTCGTTGCTATCTAGACGTTCAAACTAGACCTATTCGTATTCGATGCAATCGTCTGCATAAAACCAGACCTTATAGTAGAAGCTCCAGACCATCCTCATAAATATCCGTAAATTGAAATTCAAAATGTTGCCGATAGCACGGAGAACAGATGTATGCGTGGCATAATTAAAACAAGAATATAACGCCACAGGCTTGGAGTCAAACTAAACCATTGGTCAGACGAATGATTCCCTTATATTGCAGCAAATGAAGTTGAACTGTGTTCAGGGATAGTTGATAATAGTGGTGCATAAAAGGATGATTAAGGATGTTAATTTGAATAGGTCTTTAAATTTATAATTTAAAGTCTACGCAAAAAAAACATGTTTATACTGTGATAGTCCTTAAATTCAGTCTGATACAGAATATCTCTTCGAACCAAAAATGGCAAAATTTGTCATGCTTATATAGTTTTCTTCTTAAATGTTTATTTGAGTGGATTAACTAGACAGTTATAAGCACTAAAAAACAATAAATACATTTGTAATGTATAATTTACATTTATAAATACAAGTATGTGTGTTTAAATTAAGAATTAGGTTGTTCAGACTTTCAGTGCTATCAAATATCTGCTTATAGTATATCATCAAGGAATGATATGATATACTGTTTTTGGGCTATTACATTGTTTACAAATAGATATAGTCCAAATCACGAAAGTTCGGCGGCGACTTATACTTAAAATAGGTAATAAGAGCGGTATAAATCTATAATACGATAATGAATTTTATCTTATTCGTTTCTATATACATTGTAGAAAAATAAGTGGGTCAGTGCTTTTTAGTTATATCGGCAGTTTATACCCCACAACTTGTTTTAAGTATGAGTCGCCGCCGAACTCTCGTAATTTGAACTATAGCTTATATCTTATGAGTTGTAAATATTAATATCTTAATTTCTATTTTTTATCGATAGAGAGATTATATTCGTACAACTATGCCCTCTTTAAAGTTACTCGACTTAAAAGAAAATTCAATTTTGTTGTCCCCCTTTCCATTTGTTTTTGTTATAGTGTTGAAACCCAAGAAGAACTGGAAAATTCAATGGTTCAGTTACGCCACTGGACACTGTAAGTCAGTTTTAAAGCAATTACGATTTTTGACCAGATGTTATCTCTTCACATTAATAACGTTATAAATAAAGAGCTTGTGACAACACTATCTCCGTATCTTCGCATACCGGTACGAATGAGTATACGGTAGCCTGCAAACCCAAACTCAATTATCACAGTGATATATAGATCTATGAATTATATTTTTCGTATTACCATAATATTTCCATATATCTTAAACCCTTGTAACGTGCTTTGTGCAATGTACTACTATGGTACATATACTATGTGCTGTGTACAGTTAAATAATATTTTGAATAATTTCCACTTTGTTAATCATTTCTCTTCTGATTGCGGTTGAAAGTCTTAATTAAGAAGTGATCCGATACGAGTATGTACATGTCTGCATACCTTTCATAAATCAACGCGCTGTCAGCCTGTTGTGTTCTTGTTTAAAAATACATTTTGTGTGGCATTTTGGGAAAGGATGACGACAGGGACGAACTAGAACTGTAAATCGACAATTGAGAAAATTAGATAACATATTCCTTAACAAATATGAGGTTCATCAGACACTATGTAAAATTCTGACTGTGCAACGAAACATATGGAAACTTGCATAATTAAAAAAAATACTGTCATTGTTTATTCAAAATGTTTTGTCTCCGATTAATTTAACCTTTGGTGTAAAAATGTTATATAAATAAAGTTTTCAGTCACTTATTTTTTTATAATAGAACAATAAAATGACTTCTTTGGGTTAAAATTATAAGATTAACCTTTTAAGGTTATTATTTATTTTTATTTACACATTACATCATTGTGCACATCTTATGAACCTTATTCTGTCTCCATTCTCACTCCATCCAAAAGATAAAATAAGTATAGAAACAACACAGATAATTTTAAATCCGTACTGCTTCTGTTTTTTGCTGCTACTCTTTCTTCTGTTTCTACTATACCCTTTCTACTCTTTCCTCGCTCCTTCTCTCTATCTCCACCATCCATCGCTTCCTTCATTGCCTAATTTTAATAGCTGCACAATCTTCTTTTCACTTTTTTACTCTTTTCTCACATGAATATTTCATGGGCCCCATCGTTTTTAACTCTTCTATTTTCACAGTATCTAAATAACTTTTTAAGGTTAATAAAATACCGAGTTATAAAATAACGTTTTTTCTACCTCTTTATAACTTTAGCATCAAACAAAAGTAATTTTTTATTCGATCTATTTCCAATGCTATATCTTGTCATAGACGTCCACCTACTGTTTTTATTGTGTGAATATCTCATACAGGGTGGCTACTCTGCTTCCGTAACTACATAATTAATAAATATAAACTACAAACAAACACAAAAAACATAACACTAGTCTGAAAAGCAAACCCGAAGTCACAGCACACACTGTATTGTCTAAAAATTTAATAATACTATGTTTCATTTAAGGTAAATTTGAAACATTACTTCATGGTTATATAGTTAGATATAGATGGCAACAGTTTACTTATATGACAATAGATTTGCAATCTCCATGTTTTCAAATATAAAAATGTTAATAACTTGGCACACGATTGAACTATTTAAACCATATAAACATTAGGAGCCAGATAAATGTCTAAGCTTACCTGCTGCATAATATCGCCATCGTTTCACCTTAAGAAAAATGTTAACAGAACTTAAAGAAATAGCCACATTTTGTGTCTGCGCCTAGTCTAAAAGTTAGCGTGTAGAGAAAAGTGTATAATCATAAATATGGAAGTACAAACATATATCTAATATCTGTGCATGTTGTCACTGAGCAACAATGTATTTCATTCAATACCATATATTTACTACGTATAGTATAAATGTATAGATTGATTTTTCTTTCTATACAATATCACGACTACACCATACGTGTCAGTTTGAACATACAATATTACTAATGGTATAAATCAGCTTGTATATTGCCTGCAATTTATTATGTATTGTCACCTATCAGATGTTGGGTTGCAAGTTATGGAAGATATAATAGAGATAGCATACATTAGAAGCGGCCAGGCGTGACCGTGGCACGGCGACACGATATGCCAACACAGGGGCGCAGCTTTTATATTTATAGCCAAGATTTTTAATGAGACGTTTTTATAATAAATAATATATTGATGTGCTTATAAAAATAAATGTTTATTGTTTATTTTGAAACGTTTTCACCTTACCTATTATTATTGGATAGTCAATGTCTTCATACTAATAACTACCTAAATTTGATGTATTTAAAACTATAGTATAAAATACGAACCTTAACGTGTCCACAATGGTTTTAAGACACTACAAACTACCCAGTAAACATTTTGGAATCACTATGCCATCACATTGAAGATGTGTCTATTTTATCGGCTACAAATAATATACAAAGGAATACAAATGAAGATAAAGTTGATGCCACCTGTAACTGAAGTGCAATAATGATAGAAACGTCACAAAACATGACATTTCACCAAATTGTTTACTGGGTATAAAGGATATCAGTAGTTTTATATTTTCAATATTTTAGACGACCCAGTAACTGAGAGCCTTGTTTCGAGAGTAGTTCCAGGTCTTCAGGTTCGTTACTTTGGTCGACACTTTATTTTCTGTTTCGTTCATTTTCGTTAAAATGATTAGGTGATTCGCTCAGAAGCCAAGTAAAATATCTAGAGCATTAATGTTTTTGAATAACATAATCATATTATATAAAAATACATCAATTAATTTGTAGAATAATATAAAAAAAACGAGTATATCCTTTAATAACCTTAAAGAATATTAGATATTCCATTCAAATTTACAAAAATAGAAAATATAAATAGATATTAGGATTTGATAATATCGCTATTGCCTCATACTTACCCGAGCCGAAATTTTAGACCTATCCTGATCCTAAAATGGATCTTTGCCACTCTTTTCGCCCTGAAAACAGTCAGGGGAACCTCGTCTCATACTAAACATAATTATATGACCCTCGCCTGATCTTAAATGAAGTCATATATGCATAACAACATTAAATATATCATAACATTTTTCAGCTACACACACCTTTAGTTTTATATTTAACGCCACCACTGAACACCATGCATGCAATTTCAGTTTTTCTTCAGTCAGTAAATTCAGTAACGTGATATTTTTATTTCAGTTTTATTTTTAAAATAAAAACCATCATAAATGATTTATATATTTTTGTTTTTAACAATTTTATGTTTATCTTGACTGTTTAACTGCGTCTTTACCAAAGAGAGCCATAAAATATGTCATGAATATCTGGCACATGCACCAAGAGAACTAAAATGGCAAACAGTTAGAACAAAGTTTCATTGAAAGAGAGCTTTCGTTGTAGTTGTCGAGCTTTGTAGAGTCAGAAAACGAGTTACAGGGTTTGTGGTTATTGTATTTCGCAATTTTGAATATCACGATCTGCACTTTTGGGGGGAGGACGACCTGCAATCAACTATTTTTCAGAAAATCGATAGTAGAAGATCTCCATCAGATATTTAGAATAAGCAAAGTCGGTATTCTGTCTTAAAACATATGAGTTGATTTTACTGTGTTATGGTAAAAGAAGTATCACTTCAAAAATAGAATAGAAGCATTTGTACAGTTATTATATTATCCTGAAATTTCGACTTGAAAATATGACAATGTTCGGTTCTCTACACACGAGTCGATTGATTGCAAACTAGTCGAGCCGTGTTTCGTGACTCTATAGAATTTTTAACAATAGCATAATAGGGGATTTTATTGTGTCATATTTGTATGTACTTAAATACTTTTGAATAGTATTTGTGCACATCTCTGCTCATAATATCACCATCAAAAGCATGCCGTGCGATATAGAAGCACAGTCGTTCAAAACGTGCTCAAAACCAGTTTGAACTCATTTTTCTTTCATTCGTTCCGTGTGTTTTCTCTCACTCGTATACACGTTCGTTCTCTCACTAACAACACAGTTGCATTCTCAATCGACTCGTGTGCGAAGTACCTAAGATTGCATATTTTATAATCAATTTTATGAACGTATTTACTTTAAAGGTTATGTACATGAAATTGTACATGGTCTTGTATGTATATCGACTACCGGTGGTACAGACTTTGACAAAAGTTTTTCTTACTTAGATATAAATCGTTCGATTCGTATTGCGCAGGCGTAACATAATTTTTGCGTGATATTGTAATATAGCAACATCCTTAACTTGCTTGATTGAATCTCCGCTTAATCACATGAAAGTGAACAGAGTTCGGATAATTACAAGCTGAAAATTCTCCACAAGTATGAGCCTGGCAGACGCGAGACGGGTATCAGTATTGTAATAACATCACATCTACTGTTCTGCCTGACATGGCTATATGATCAGTATATTATAATACATCTGACACATTATTAATGTGTGACACACCTACACTATCAACTTTGTTGAACAATAAGAGGTGATTAATATGAAACTGAGATGACTCCAACTACAGCACCATCTGAATATAATAGAACAACGGCTACACTATAACTAACTATGAGTACGAGTATATTACCATCAACACAGCACACCTTATGTTATGCCTTCACTTCAGCTTTCGTCTTTAGTCTTCAGTTTGAAAGTGAGTGACGTTTTATCTTATATCTTTACCACGCCATCTGCATCATTAAAGAAATAAATCTTGATGCATGACCTTGTGTGAATAACATTTAAACAGTACATAAGGATTACGATAATTTACCTGTGTGCATTATTTATTGTTACATATGTATTGTGAAGAACGAACATGTTACTCACACGTTAACGAAGTGTTGTAGATCCATGGATGTGTGTTCCAGGCGCGTAGCCTCGATATGGTGGTGCAGCACCAGTATTTATATCAGAGATAATCCACTTAGAATTACTTAAAATACGGTTTCCAAATAACGTTTCTTTTTTGTCCGTTTTGGTTAACCAACATTTACCGTTACCATTTATGATTCAGTCAACTTAATTTTAATTTCCATAAATTCCCAATTGATTGAAGCTCTCTTTATTGGTGGGGAAGAAGTTATCCATTAATTATGTCACACACAAAAGAGGAGGGAAAGAGTTTACAAAATTTGACAACACTTCACACGTCGAGGGGAGTAGAGGAGACCAAAAATAATAAGACTAAAAGAAGTCAAATAATTTTTGACAAAATGAGTGACATCATTTGACGTCAATTGGTCGTAGTGGTCATTGATGAGCATTTCGGCGCAATGTTTAAACATAACGCAAAACTTGAAGATGACAATAACAAAAAAAGTTACTTTATATGATTCGGAAAGAGATATTTTATTAGATTTTATTTTATTATATAATTATGTTAAATAAGTTTAATAAAAATAATTTTAATTCATATTTGACTGCCATTTATACACTTTTCCTCATACCATAACCTAACTTAATAAATAAACAATGTTCATTATCATTTAGAATATATTTCTTTTATGATAAAATTATTTTGTTTGTAGATATAGCTTTTGCTACAGAGCTATCGCAATCCTTATTTTTTTAACACTCAAAACCAGCGGTCGTGAGCATGATTCTTTCTGAATGCTTAGTAGAACGCACCCGATGTGTGACGTTATTTATGAATATACCTAAATGGTAACACCATAGCTTAAGCAATTGAAGATAAAGATTTGTTAAGCTGCTAACAAAAACATTGATTCAGTCATATATTATTTTAGTTTGGCAAAAAATAACATTTCAGCTTGTCAATTTAATCTTTATTAATAATAAATTTTTTGTTACAGGAATGATTCAGAGTTCATCGCAGGACATTTCAGTTCTAGCCGTTCCTGAATGGTGAGTAGAATTTAAAACTTATACAATCCTAGCAGCCTTATCACCAATAATTATCGTGCATCTATCACTGATAAATTTCTTTCCTAAATTATTGTACAGTGTGTGGAAATTTTGAAATAATAACACGTATAATACCATTAAAATGAATAACGCAGTCGATATGAATACCCCGTTAAAGTATTAAACTCAACGAATCAATTATTTATGAGTGTATTCAATTTCATATAGTGAGATATAAAATTTACGATTTACCAGATAGATTATTTAACTGTTTGAGTCGCTCAATCGATGAATACACATACATACTTAACGATCAATTTAATAGTGCCGCCAAAACCGGATTTATATTAATCTTAAGGCATAAAATCTGTTTACAAAATATTAGCCAAGCCTTTAGTAATAAATTTTATTGGAGACATTATCTGTCGTTCGAAGACGCTGTCACCTACAGATAAGCCACAAAGTGCTGTCGTAAATTACCTCGATGTGTTTTTATTGTGGTACTTTGTATACAGATACAGCTATAGAAAGATCAAAGTTTCTCAAATTGAGAACACGAAATAAGTTAAAAAAAAAGACCTTGAAAAGTTTTATACATATTCGTTGCAAATAGAAGAAAAGATTCATATCAATGTTAAATAGAATAATTTTGAAAATTAATATATAAATTTGTGGTAATTTTTTAATGAAGTTACGACTGAATATTTTGAGAACCACTGGCTTAGCCCATTATAATCTTATACAGCACATATAAACAACATTTTAATTTTGATATATGGATAAATTAACAATCTTATTTACTTATGTCAAAAAGAGTTAATTGTTTAATTGGTTGTAAAGTCATAAATGGGATGATTTAAATTAACAACATTGAAACCGCGAGACGAATGTGTCAACATAGTCTACAGATGTGCGATTCCTCAGATCCAAAAACATGTTATGATGGTCATAAAACGATTATACTGTAAAATATTCACTCTGGAAACACTGAAAATTTGTTCAATTCAAATTTTATCTGCCCAAGGAACATGATAGTTTTTTATAAATTAATTTATTCGTAAAACTGTAGCAGTGCCATCTATTATTAATAATTGAAAGTAAAATATCCGGCGCGATAATAATGGGCTTGTCGTAGTGGTCGATTTTTCAATTGTTGATTGAAATTGATGTTAATAAATGTGTATTGGCGTGTCTATTTTATTACATATCTAAATATTGACGGAGATATAGCAATTAAAAGTTTAAATTGTAGTTTTAGCGCTAGAAATGGTCGGCCATATTTGTATGACGTGAAATGCATTTTAACGTCAGTTATTTGTTGAGTAGGTCAGTGCTGTGGTAATGTTTCGTAGCTGTTGTTAGTCAAATAAACAAGTCAAATCAAAGAATAATAAGTTTTTTATTTTATTTAACCCTGCTAAGGCAGACATAATATTGAAATTTGATTGTTCTTTGAAATAGCTGTAAATAATATTTGAAATTTTGATATGTAAATACATATAGCAGAGATGTATGAGCTGTAAGGTTGGCAGCGGTTGTAATGTCACATGCATTTGGAATGTGTACAACGTTGAATTCCTTTAATAATTAGAGAGACAAAATGACTTTTTTAATTGCTAATATCTCTTAATATATAAGGAGTTATTAAAAAATAATTGAACATTTGAGGTTCTAGTTACCCACTTTATCAATATATAGTACACTTTTATAGAAATTAAGACATAGGACACAAGCCCATTCTACGCCTTCATTGAATTTTTAAATACAGACTGCCGTTCACTAGTATACAAAGTATGGTATTTCGTACAATTACATTTTTAGCTCTATTTGTTTCATGTCTTTACAAAATTGAATCTACTAATAAAAGAAATGAACAGCACGATTCCTATGATAAACACTTTTGTTAACTGGACTGTAACACGTACTACTGTCAATCGACAATCGACAATCGACTTCGGAAAGCTGCTGGATTTTACAGTAAAGAGAAGAAGGCAATCGTGGTCATGTACAACTTTGGTACCGCTGCTATTGAAGTCGAACGTTGGTCCAACGAACCAGCAGCCAGCATCAAGCAGCAAGCCACTCATGTTATTTACAACTAGCGAGAAATTGTCTGACATCTCACCACGGTAATAAGTAGCACCAATCACAAATAAACTGACAAGAACTCTTTGTGCTACGCCGACACACGTAGACTACGTCTCTACGTCACATTCTCGGCGTATCTAATTGTATCAATTTTGTTCGGCTACCTTTGTTAAGATGAATACGTAATAAAACTTAATACTCTAATTCATGATCTGTTTTATGATAACATTCAAAAATATTCATTTAATTCTTATTATAACAATAAAATGAAGTGGTTACTATCGCTGTCGATATCATTTTAGTCATTTGATTAATGTTATAATTCAATATGAAATAATTATCTTTTTGAATCATCTTATCTTGTGAATTTCTTACGAATTACTTGAACCAGGTGATCCAAAACACGTATTTCAATGATATATGGACCCTTCTCTGTATCTTTAATCGCCTACCGCTCTTCTGTAGGAATGAAATATTGCTCTATAAAATAAATTGGCATGATAATACATTTCCATTACTTTTATATGACATGAATGTTAAAGTTTCAAATATTTCGTATCTTAACTATTTATATTTTGATTGACAGCTTCCACGGTTAATTCGAGTATTACCACACATACAATATCCAACAAAGCATGATAAACGAATTTTCACTTATGTGACTGAGATATCATTCCCACCTACTGTTTTGTTTTAGTTGTAGGAATAGTTTAGAATATGGCAATATTTTTTTTTATTAATAATTTATGGGCTTCCAACGACCTAATTCATTTCATTTACATTTTACATATTTACATTTTATTTATTATTACACCTATACTTTTAAACCCGCTATATGCCATATCCTGTCTATCACTAAGCACACTGGCTACCTCGGATATCTCAGTACTTGCTCAATACACGTTGGCAACACCACTCCATTTTCTACCAAATCTCTATACTAATTATTTATGCAGACTTCCGCTTTGGTACATTGGAAGATCAAATGTTCTGGATCTGCTACCCCTTCTCCACAATTGCACGAATCTTCTTGCACCAAGTGACTTCTTTTAAGATGTGTCAATACCCCTGTGTGGTCCACCCTTGGTCTCAAGATAAGTGATAACACTCTTCTCGGACCTTGGGCTTTCCATCACCAACGACGTCCGCACACCGAAGACTGTAAACTGAATAATTTTCTTCGTTTCTCTGAAAATATGGCAATATGCGTAATCATTTCCTGCATATGTTTTAGTTTCATCTGTTTGTACGATTTCAACCACAACACCAAAATTACTACCACCAATTAAATTAACTAAATTTACTGCCACTAAAATCAGCATTGATGGTGGCTTCAGACGGCCTCCCGAACAGACCATTCTGCGCGTACCACCGCGACCCTGCTACTTATTGAAGCTTTATTATAATTATTACGCAAGTCACTTGTCCCAACGGCTGAGTATATGCATAACGCTTTACCGCCATCCATTCTCAGAGCTAGTTCCAATCATTTTGTATCAATAATATTTTTACATGTAGAATACCCAATTATTAAATGAATTTTGTTGTTTATTTACTTTTATTTGTTTATTCTTTGGTGTTACTAGTTTACAATTTGAATACTATTTTTTTATGTCGCTACTATCGATTTTTAAAATTGAGTTACATTTTGAAACAATTAACTGTGCCATCACTGTTACAAGACAAGATACTATAATAAAGACCTCAGTTAATCTACTAGTCAACCAGATAAAGGAACAAGTATTTATTAGGAAAACAACCTCACATGATTAGGATCTGGATGTGAAATTAGATTATGATTCACGTTATACGATTTCTTGTACTATAAATAAAACAGTTATCTCTGAGTTAGCCTGAACCCAACATACGATATCAAATACTGTCGTAGTATTAGTGCGAGTGAATGGCTAAACAAACATTAGATGTGATGAGAATACGATGAACACTGTGACAAATTATAATCCGATAGATTTAGTTCCGTCAAGATAAGAGTTTATTGAATAATGATATTCATCAATGTATATTATATATCATTTTATATGTCTAGATAATCTTTTATGTTGAATATGTTTTCAATCATAAATGACATATGGAAAACAATAAGATCTTAATAAAATAAACAGAGTCATCAATTTCCTGATGGTAAAATATCTTTCCGAAAAACGTTCAATCATTATCCGGTCACGGGATGTTTATTTTAAAAATATAATCGCTCCAAATTATATGGATTTTCCATTGCTGGTTTTAGAAATAAAGAAAGTTAAACTTTCTCAGTGGTTTTGTGTTAAAAAACTCGATAATAATCGCCACCGGAGTATAACTATTTATGTTGATTTATTAGGTTTAGTTTACCAAAACAAGAACACTGTATTATAAGTTGAAAATTAAATAAAATTTCCATATTTATTACATAATATAAATTTGCATACGTGAGTTGAAATATTCGTTGGTAAAGTAATCAAAGTTATCTTATTTTCACAACACTTTGGAGAGCTAAAAGTTTGGCATATTGACCTGGGAACTGTCACTCTGACAGTAAGTGATAAAGGTACTACTACGACTAACTCATATAATTCACGTGACCAACGTCACAGAAGTTATAGATCGTTTTAAATATATAATACGAGAATGTACCTTGGACTGGTATCATTTATTTTGTCAAATTAGATCTTTCATTATTTTGTGACAAATTACCAGGGTAATGACTGATAATGCATAGCGAGTTACGTTACTATGACATTGATTAAATTATGTGAGTATTGTACTCACAGATATCAAAGGAGTAAAGTTTAGTTGTCATATGGTGTAATGTAGGGTATGACTAATCATGTACATAGATTTAGATAATAATTACACATTTATGAAACATACTAATATCATACAGTAGCTGTAGTATTGCCAAAGTATCAAAGGTGTTGCCAGAGGTAAAGATTGTCAATAACTTCTATTCCAATAATTATTGAAGAGCCTAACAGTAATGTGTATCGATAAAACAGTTAAGAAATTCGGCTACAGCTGCTATTTGTAAAAATAGTCAAGGAAGGTGGAAAGTATTAAAAGAGGTCAATGTTCTCCGAGGGCTCTAGTGCTAATAGATAGGAATAAACTATTTTGTATATGAGATTAATGAAGAGAGAGATAAAATTTGTTTGCGTCTCCTACTAATAGGAGAGTCTCAAGGCAATCTTTTACAAACTTCTTACAGTAGGAAGAATATCAAAACTCCTATGGGGTTGAGGTTTCATGGGACAAGGCCTAATAATTGTCAAGTTGTTGAACAAATTTGGACAGCAACCTGGGCGCCTTAAGTTTTTATTCAAAGAGTGACTTTAATCCTCCGTGGGAACGATATTTTTCAAGTCATGGTGTGTACACTGGGTCTTTGGGGGAACAGTAGAGTTTTTCGAGTTTTCTAAACCTTCAAAAAATCTGAAAAAATTCTGGATTACTTCTTGAAGTGTCTACTACATGGACCAGAAGTTGCCGAAGTCTAAAGTTTAAAACCGTTTTTAATAAAAATTGACAAATAGTAAAAAACGGAATATTGTTAAAAAATTCGTAACTTTAAAACAAACAAATATTAAGAGAAACGGTTGTAGACTTTTCTACCTTCGATTATAAGCTTTCGAAAGAATGTAGTGTCTTAGGCGTGGGCTCTAAAAAGTTGAATTATTTGTGCACCTGAAAGGGTGGAATATTTTACGGATTCAGGCATGTCATAATAAACGGAACGGTGATTATTCGGCACAAAATAAGTTTTTATTGTTGAAAATACAGAAGTTATGAAGTAATAATTAGTGTCAAAAAGAGAATTTACTAAAAAAGAAATTAAAAAAAAATCTATATGTGTAATCTAAGTAATAATATATTAAATTACATAAAACATTTATTCTATTCATGAAAAAACTGTAAAACAACTGAGAAAAGCAAAAAAAGTGCATTTACTAACATTGGAAATACTAACGTCGTTTGTACCCTTTTAGGGAACAGAGGCAAGTTTCACTGGCTCGCCTTTGCAAATAAACTGCCAGATCTGGACGCTGCTGGAACCTTAAATACCACTACCTCGATTTTTTAGGGGGCATAGGTGAGGTGCGCGTGATTTAAACTGTTCCTTAAAAAACTCAGTGTACACACGCAGGGTTAGTAATATAAATGTTGGTGTAAGTGCAGCCCTTTGCACTCTCCTCCGTCGCTTCCCATGAGTTCCCTCATGATCTCTATAACCATTTTATCACAGGAGACAATTTGGCCTCAATAGCTCCTTTAGACACCGGTGTTAGATATACGTAATCGCCACAACTACATTTAACGATACCTTAATCCTCCTAACACTCATCATATTAAAAACGAATTAGATACTACTTATAGACAGATAGCTTTTTAATTTTCATTTCATTGTATGTGTTCACTGCCCATACAGGCTCGTACATGTTTTTGTTATAATATAATTGTAGTATTTTTATCGTTTTTATACCGAGTTAATTATTTGTTATAACCTTGAAAATAATTTTATGTTCTGTCTTATTCACAATCTGTTATGTTGACGCTTGCTTGATGCGAGCTTTACAGGCGTCGCTCTTGGATGATGAATCGTTTTGGAATGAGGTGTCTGGCAATCCCTTATGATGGATCACCGTCAGCCCATTCATCACTCCCTCAGTTCGTCTCCCTCTCCATCACCTACGTCGCGCATATCACGGTGGTACCCTGGTTCTAGTGGCGTCCCACTCCGGGTCACCTCACGGGGGCACAGGGCACAGTCACTACACTAACAATACCGACCTCTATTTCGCATAAGGTGTTCTGAAAATTAATTATCAAATACATGATTCAAAATGCATTAAAACACCTATTTTTTATTAAAAAGTCTCTCAGTTTATCGCATAAATACTTCAACTTATATAAGATCTTAAATGGTACGGAAATTCTACTAACTGCTATATCTAGAAGCTTTAGTTAAGGTGAAACATTACTTCATGGTTATACAGTTAGATATAGATGGCGACAGTGTACTAAAATGACAATCGATTTACAAATTTGTACTAGCACTTTATGTTTTCAAATATAAAAACGTTAATAACTTTGCACACGATTCAGCTATAAATGTTCAAGCTTTGTTTATAAATAGATCATTAATTAGTATGTCGTTTCTTTGATATTAGGGATGATAGTATGTGTGTGTATATATAAATATAAAACAGAAAACCTTGCACCGTCACCTACATACTCAGTTTCTAACGTTAAAAATATTTTCCTGAAAATAATGCGACAACTAAAATGTTTGGTAAATAAAACTAAATACCCTCAATCTCAAATCTTTCCATCACTGCATTAACGCAGTTGAACTTTGTTATATACGAGTTTAAGTACGTACCAAACACCATA
The DNA here is from genome assembly GCA_963678705.1 of Panorpa germanica. NCBI lineage: Eukaryota > Metazoa > Arthropoda > Insecta > Mecoptera > Panorpidae > Panorpa > Panorpa germanica. The sequence continues at coordinate 6,726,638 of OY783214.1, forward strand.
AATAAAAATGCAAGCCAAAAAACATGTTTTTATATGTATTTTGTAAACAATTGTTTAAATCAAGAATACGTACTCATTACAGATTATATATTACTTTTTAATTCTTTGTTCAACAACTGAGTGGTTCTTATAATAATACTTATGTTTAAAGAAAACTTATGATGTTATAAATTAAATGTATCTTACTAACTCTGATTTACAAGTGTTTGTCTCGAGATATACTACAAAGTACACATATGAGCGTGCACTGGTATGTGTGTATGATACATATTCATAAACGTAATCTTAAATTTCACTTGAGAGCCGTTTAAGTAGTTAAACCCACACGTATTTTGCATTATTCGCGTAAATATTTTTATATTTATAAATAGATAAAAATAGAAGCAATGTTAAAAATACCGAAACTGTAGAGGCGTTAAATTAAGAGGGTATACAGGTCAATTTTTATGTTTTTTTGCAGCAAAACTTAATAATGCGTATTTCCTCTTACTGCTAACACACGTTTTCAGTTTCTTGATCTATTTCTTAAACCCAACTTTTCAAATTATATACTTCGGTATACGTTCAACATTATTAAAAGATATTCAAAAATGTCAAATTGTATTTCATAGTTAGTTATAGCATTATTTAGTTATAATTTGCTTTCCTCATTTGTTTATTGGGTTATTTTGATTTACAACTCTTCAATCCCTTCGACCCTTGCGATACGGGTTCTTCGCAAAATTTGTTCCTACAAGTGATTTATTATCTTTTAAAATCTATTCTATTCTAGCTGAATACAAAAGGTGTCATTATTATTGTTAAAATATTCTGAATTATATGTTTTTAAGAGATTATGAAGACATAAATTATTTCAATATTATTTGGTTCAGTGTTTTGTTATTAGATTTATTAGATAGAGATTTATTTCACTCTTTTTAAAAATCATAAATGTGCTTGTTTGCTCTAGTATATATATATATATATATATATATATATATATGTATTTGTTATATAGAACAATATAATTAGAAAAGAAAACCAGTAAATTAAACTGCTGAAGTTTTATATACGTAATCCCGAGATTAACTTTTAGAGACTCGAAATTCTTGGATCGAAAATATGTTTCGACATTGTGTTTCCTGGGTTTATCATAGATAAGTTGTAAGAGTGATCTAATGATAAAATCTCTGCAGATTGCAAATCAGAATAAACCTGTAGCGTATAAGACTTAAAAGGTAAACTGTGGTAAGTTCTGTAGATATGACTGTTTACCCATTTTACCACCACATCTGCCTAAGTCACAAATAATTATTTAATTGCATCATTAGCTTAGTATTCGATCTTTGAAGGTAATAAATCATCATTCTTTACGTTCAATGCAATTCTATAGATTTCACCATCCACAATCCACAAACAAATAATAAGATTTATTTACCCCGAGTTATTGTCCTGTTTCATAGAAAACAGATTTATTTGTATCCTGTAACAAAATACGTTTCCCTTTGTCTGCCACGGACCTTAAAAAAAGACTTACAACATGACATTTTTTATTTATATACTCTTTTTCATAAAAATAACAATATAATTGAGAATTTAAGGGAAAGCGTGTGCAATGGCATTGTACATGCATTACGAGTAGATTCTCTTCACCATTTCGACCTGGTGCTCATATATTTTAACCCCCATTCCCTCTTCACTCATTCTATCTCATCCCTCAAACGTTCAAAATGATCTATTGCTGAGGTTGTCTCTCTTCACCCCTCTGTTTGACTAATGGAGCGAAGAATCTGGCACTTCAGACAGTTTGGAGAAAACTGTTGTCATACCATTCCGAAAAGAATGATCTACAGCGGAACATATTTTACAATACAGAGAGGAATTGGAAGCACCCGATTTCTATTTCTTTTTATTTATTTATCTTCAATCTATTTCCGATGCTGAGTCCTATCACCGTTACCCTGATCTAAGGGGGCCAAGCCGAGGTGCTGTAAATTATTAATAAATATTTAAAAAATTTAAAAACGGATGTTGAAGATGTGACTAAAGGCGCAATAAAACTTTGCTGGCTGTTAAGGGTCCTTTTACTACCAATTTTGTAATAAAGGTATTAGTCCTTATGGGATTTGGATTTAAACATTAAATTTTGCCGTCTCAACAGTTTTGGTCATGGTTTGTGAGTATAAATTATGCTAATGATTTGGTCTAGACATTTTTCCTTCTTCTTTACAAAGTAGGTGTCAAAAAGCATAAATTATCAACGATTCCATATTTTATTTGGGTCATGTGTATTACCCTTTATATTTTTCTACGATTTATAATTTAATTTAGTTTTCTTGGCACCTAACATAACAGTGGACCCAGCCTTCTACATTCTTGTGTGATCTCTTGACATAAATATAAACTTGATTTGACAAACAAGAGCTTAATTAATTTGTTATAATTTGTTTGCTGCATTCTTTCAAGTTGAATCTGAAAACAAATATGATAATTGAATTTTTTATTCCTTCATTTAAAATAGTATAACAAAAAGTAAACATAAATAAAATAAATTTTGTTGGATGTTTCGCTATAAACCTTACAGACGACGGCCGGGCCCATTTCACGCTGAAACTTACACAAACTATCTCAATAAATAAAAGCTATAACACTGATATATAATGACAAGCCTGTCATCAATTAGACTCCCCAGCAAACTTTCAGTTTTTCACGCTCTACAATAATAGCACTACTTCACCGTATGAAATGATATAAAATATAATTTATTACAAGGGTGGGTTTGAGTTAGGTTGGGGATGGGGCTTGGAGGTTAGCAAACCGGCACGAGAAATACAAGTAAAATATGGCCCATGTATTATTCAACGGAATTGGCGCATATTTCATTCGAGGAATAGAGAGAACGAAATGGACGCGGACGGAACAACTCGGCGGTTTGGTGGGGACCGCACTCGCACCCGCACCCGTACTACCGTCGCAGTACGGGAACCGTTGAAATGTTCACTATATTGTTGACGTAGATTTCTTTTATTCGCTATAAGAAATAACAATTCATAGTTTTAACATTTTTCGGTGTATTAAGAACAAGGGAAATTCTAATAAATTACGTCACCCCTCGCAATTGCATACCCGTAGACCATGACTATATTTGCGAGGAACATTTCTCTCCTATAGATTTTTACAGCAGGTCTAGAGCACAATCAAATCTACCCAGTCAACCCATGACCCAGGTCATCAATTTACTCTGGTGCCAAATTCATGAATCTTATCATTTGCTGTTTTAATTGCTCTACTACATTTATGTCGCAAAAATCTGTTAACATTAACCAATAATAATACTGAACTATAGTGTTGTCAATTCAGTGACATCTGTAAGGAAAACAATCCGAATTTACTTGCCAAAGTTTGTCTCTCTTACAGCTTTACTCAGTATCATCATTTTTAAAGTGGATCTTTAAGCTTGCAAGGAGTAAACTTTCCATACAAAAGACGTATGTGCTTTCAATTTAATAAGCCTTTCTGCTCTATATTGTGTCACTTCTTTCAATCACAAATACATACATAGACCTCAAAACCATTTAAACACAACAAAATAGTTAAACTCAAAAGTAAAGTAAAGAATTTTTGAACAGTTAAATTACGTGTTGTTTTTTATCAACTGCTCTCTGAGTATTAGATATTTATTTATGTTTCTAGTCATTGGAAAATTTTAAACCAAAAATATAAGTTTTATGCAGACCTGCCCACGAAATATATTACAGCCATTAGTTTAATCCCCAGTCTAATGTTATATTTCATTTTCTGTGCTTCGCGTTCGCGGTTCGCATTCGCATTGTAGCCCTCTCGGCCTCCGCGTGTATACTATAGCTATAGTTATAGCTTGGTATTTCTCATCTTGCAACGACATCAATTATACCTAGCTTTATTATGATGTCATAAAATGTTATGTTTCATCCGCGCCACAAAAGTTGCGATCAGATCTTTATTCTTTATGTGTGTACAATCCCGCTGTGCAACGCGCCATGTTTCCCTACAAACCAATGTGGCTGTCACTCAAAACAGTCGGCTCGCACGCCAAGTGGTTCCGACAACAAATCATGTTGCATGAAACTTAAAATGACTTTTATTCTTTCCAACAAATGCATTCATAATATAATTCATAGTGATTATGCGGTATGTTGTAATAATAACAGCTTACATCTGTGACAGTCAGTCTACAACCACGCCGCACCCTCTGTACTGCACCACACCGCACTCCACCGCGCCCCCCGAGTTAAGTTGAATTTGTCTATTCAGTAACCCGTCACAATATTCTTTAAAATACAATTATTCAGAATTCTGTACTTGTCAGTGTCTAGCACACTGTAACCGACGTGACGTAACCCTTGTCCTGTCCTGTCCTGTTCTCTCCTATGCGAATGTCACAACGGGTTTACAGAGCTTTGCAACGTGTGAGTTAACTACATATAGATGCAATAATAGCTCAGTTTGGTTTTCTATAAGAGACGTCGCGTAAGAACTTAATAGAGCGCGAATTTATTATGTATTTTTTATGTAATTTAATTATATATATTTTATTCTATAAATCGCTATCGGGGTGTAGTGATTTATTTGTGAAGAAAATAACGGATGTAAGCTGTTACAATATATTTTAAACTCTTAACGTATGAACTTATAAATACAACTTTTATCTTAGAACTATAACTTAACACTAACTAAAAATCTAACTTTAACTAATGTACAATGTACAATGGAAGAGGATAACAAAAATTCCTTTCTCTTAGGCGGAGAAGGTTCAATATGATCATGAAATATTTAAATAATTGAATATGATGTAAACAGTGTTAAATATTCATTGTTCAATTCCAACTATATAAAATGCGTAACAAAGGTTTTGCTTCTACCAACGCAATACCGAACACAGAGAACAGAATCATATTCAGAAGCTATAAAAGGAACGAGTAAATCCTTTATATAAAAAGTAAATAATAATAAAAGTAATAAAAAGAGAAAAACAAGAAGTAAATTCTTTAATAATACGAAAAGAATAAGAAAATCCTTTAATAAATGTGAGGAATATTATTTATTTAATTAAAATTTATAAAAATAAAAAGACATTGGATTCCAAGCAACTCATTTGGGACTTGGTAACCTATTTTTAATTTAAAATATTCTTTGTTAATAAATAGATCTTTGCCAACAAATTATGTTTTTGGGAGTGAAGCATAACGTGAAGCATTAAGAGCAATACACGATAATGTCTGATCATTAAATACAAAATAAAAAAATGTTGGAAAATAAGAATTAGTTCTAAACGAGTACACGAACAACAGGTGCGCAGTGCCAGCATTTCCGTTCCCATTTCCATTCCTATTCGCATCCCGTCGCTTGGTTCTCGTATCTCAGAAAGCTCCAGTGCTAACTCAAGTAGTGGCTGCTAAACTGTCAGTGCAACTAACAGACATTATCACGATACGTCATCATTAGAACACGTTTAGCTACAAGTGACAGCACAGCGTTCACATCGTTGTTAAATCAAATCGTTTTTGATACCAGCGGACTTCATAAAATCAATTTATAATCAAATGTAAACAATAGAATTGAAACCTACAGATGCATTTAAATTTCAACATGACATTAAATTGATATTGGAGTGACAGGATAAAATAAATATATAAAAGCTAGCTCTGCCATTTCATATTAACTGTAAACCTCAAAACTAGTTTATTAGCTTGTCACCCATCATCAAGTCCGCCTCTTCAAGTCGCCAATTATATTTTTGACAGTTGATGTTACAAGGTTTGACGTGCACGCTGCCCTATTCAAAGCAGCTTCACGCTCTCAGCGCTGCTCAACTGCTAGAGTGGTAGACAGTTCTAATTTGAACCTTTCAAACCCTCAACCAACAAAGTGATGGCTGACTTGACTGCTTGACTGGCTGGCTGTGCCTTCAAGTTTCTGGTAGCACACCACTGGTAAATGGACGAACAACGAACGATAGACATTGAATGAATAAATAACAAAACAAATTTTATTTATATTCTACAAACATCATGTTTTATTAAAGCGATATAGAAACTCAATATATAACAACAACAATATATACACAATCAATTCAATCTAATACAAAAAATAAAACATATTTGCCACTAAATGTGGATAATAAAATTAAACATTATTTTGCTTGCTTAATTTAAAAATAATTTATTGATTGCACTTAAATATTGGACAATTATAATTCCATCGAGACTTTAAATAGATAAATATCACAGCATCATTTTGGACAAAATCAGTTTTAATTGTTTAGAACTGTCCAGTTGTAATATTTGTAATTATATACACTGTATTACAAAACACTTGATGACACAAAATGCTTAAGGATGAGCTGCGGCACCAAGCCGTTGGCCATACATGGCATACGGTGAGTAGTACGCGCCCAAAGCGGGGTTAAAAGCACTGTAAGGTGATCCTGGGAGTGTTCCAGGTAAGGTGGTTGGTAATCCAGGTTTCCCGTAAGGATGATACCTCGCTGCTGATAGAGGACTTAGTTGGGGAGCTGAATAACCTCTGTGAAGTGCAGCTGGTGAAAACAATGATCCCAATGGGCTAAGAAGACTAGCTTGCGACGTTGCAACAGCTGCAGCTGCGGCCGCCGCCTCTGATGACATACTAGAATGCGTCCGTAAATGTTGAAGTAATTCCTCAGAAGCGCCGAACCTTTTTCCGCAATACGAGTCGCCCATGACCCAATTACAAATCAATGGTCGCCCAAGTTGAGGGTAGTTTAATGATGGCGGAATGGGCCCTGGTTGTGAAAGAGACATCGCCATGGCCAGACCGTATTTCTGGTGATCACATTGTGTACACCCACTAGGACATGGTCCGCCTCCCATCATCATCTGTTGACTATGTGCAGAGAATTGGCATCCCGTGCAATAGGGGTCTTTGCAAACTGGAACTAGAGCTTCTCCGCCGGATGGTGTCTTCACTCTTGCGTAACTAACATAAGGTCCTGGGTTTGCGCCAGGGTAACCAGCTGCGGCAAGCATTGCTGCGTGGTGATGCGCAAAACTTCCCGCAAATGGAGGTCGGAAAGCTGGATTCGCGTGTTGTTCCATTCCAGGAGGACAGCACAATCCAGTAAGAGGATTTATTGAACTTGATGGCTTGTATGTTCCCAGAGGAATATCCTTAGGATGGCCTTGTAACACTTCTAATCCTGATCGGATGATTGGGCTTGCACCACGGCCTGCTGATCCTGCAGGAGACACGGTTTTACGATCACCGTTTCCCGAGGGGGATGTTTTACCGGATTCCGTTACTGGAGAAGATGAAGGCGATGATGATTTTCGAGATGGTGTACGAGAGCCGGATTTTTTGTCGTCACTAATTTCGTTATTATTTACACTGTTTGTTTTGGATGATGGTCGATCGTCACTCTTTTTTGTAAGCACATTTGTTTCATAAGGTTTGAAAGCTAATTTCACTTCAGAAGGACTGACGCGAGATTTATCGGATCTTAATGTTGTAACGGCTAGCGGAGAACGCGATGCGCCGTCGGACTTCTTGGACTTATCCAAAGCAGCATTTGTTGTCTTAGCAGAGGTGGAATCGGAGCCGATCTGACTACAGGTTTGTGCCAAAAGAGCAAGAGGGCTTTTCTTTGCGTCCAACTATAACAAAAGAGAAATAAAAAATTAAACTATTGCAAACAAAATAAAAGGTAAATTTGAAAATTACAAAAAAAAAAAATGCGGAAAATAAAAGTTTTAAATAATTTAAAAAGAACGTACCGTAGTTGCCAAGGGTGAAAGGTAATCCGGTTGTAAGTACTGATTTCCACTAGTGGAAAGCATGCCGCCGCCTTCTAACACAACCATTATTAATTAAACAAACTATATAATTAATCACTGTCACAATATTAATTAAGAATGTCTTTATTTATAAAATTAATTAGTTTTAAAATATAATTAATCACAACAATTGAAATATTTCACAAGTACATATAGACTGATAATTACTAAATATTTATTAAGTAAGTCAACTTGAGTAAGCAAATCTGAACTTTAGCTCTAGCACAGTCGGCTGTGGTAACTGAAGTGCCTATCCATTTCATTTCGATGTCGGCGAGAACTCGGTCCTGCGCGACAAACATCACCCCCCACCACAAACCGTGTGAGTAGGATGCAAGATAAACTGTGCGGCTGAAACAACTTTAATGAAAGTAACAGAAGATAAGTAGTGGGGGTAGTAAAGTGAAAAATAACATTCCCCCTCCATAGTTGTAGTGGTTTCAGTGCTAATACCACCACTCCTGCCGTCAGACTTACCACCCATGACGCGCCGCGGCGACAGATCTTTGAATAAACCGCCTAAGCACTATTCTTTTAAAAAAAATCTTTTTTTTGGCATAAAAACTAAAAAAAGCTTAAGTAAAAGACTTAACATGCGACATTCTACATTTGCTGTTAAAAGTTGTACAACACGTCCACACTAGTGCGACATGCAACTTAATACGTCAAAGCTTTCATTCGAGCGAATTCTTTCAACCTTGGTCAGGGAAATTACATTAAAATTAATCGGGAAGTTTAAACAGAGTATTTATTTTGAAAAATAAAATCGATTTTTATTAGAAAACAAATTTATAATGAAAAAAAACAATAACTTTATGCAAGAATTTTATTAATATTTTATTAAATTTAATATATTTACAGCATTATTTATGATCAATTGTTAATATAACATTAGTCTACATTGTTAAACATTAAATAAACATACACTAACTATTCTATACACTTGAATATACACTGGGCTTGAACTTTAGCTTTAGTTTTATCTAGGAGACAGTTTCTGAAAATGAAATTACATGTACTTTACATATTTATATAGTAATAACTCTTATAAATAATATCTTGTAAAGATACCATTTTATTTACCAGTAATCAAAGTTTTCCAGTTTTACCAGTTTTCAAACACAGTTTGGCAACGGCCTATCGTTCAGGTATATCTTATTTGTCCATTTAAACACCATTTTCAATTATTTTTATTTATTTACTAAATACAACTAAACGTCAACGTACACTGAGATTACACTGGAGACTTTTGTTCGAGATCACATTCAAAACCGTAATTTTTTAGATGTTCCGACTTAGGATTGAAACATTTTTGTTTCATAAAAATACTACCTAAAATTTTAAAAAATAGCATTAGTAAATGTGTTATTAGTGTCGCACCGGTCTGTACCATCCATTAAATAGAAACTTTAGGCATTGTAACAATCAGTAGCCTTTAATAAATTGAGACTGAAAAATGCATAAACACGTTGAGTTAATTTTTATTTCAGAATACAAAACCATTGCCATGATGTTGCCGACATGGTTTTGTAATCTGTGGTCCTGCTCTAACTAATAGCGTTTCATATAAGGAACGAATGCATTCTACTCATAAGTCATTTATCTTTAACAAAACCGTATTTAAAATAACTTTAACAACTTGTTTCTGAATCCGGTTGTAGACACAAATAGACAGACGGCTCAGGATAATAGAGTGCGTACATAAAGCAAACTAGACAGGGTTCGTAGGATATATGGGCGGCTCAACCAAAATGCCTTTAAGCTTATGTTGTTTTCTATAGCCAAGCATATTAGCTGTCACATTAATTATGAAAATGTCTATATATTATGGTGTTTTTATTTAAAAATCTAGGGGCTGTCAAGTTACCCATTTGTATATATCCTTTGTACAGCACTGATTTTATTTGTAAATAGGCATACAACTAGTTATGTTTGAATAAGCTTATTTCACACGCACACATGTAAGCTCACGCAAGTTATAATGGCCAGATATAATATAAATTTATATATAATGACAACTTGTCATTCTGCTTAAGGTGGTGAGACGTGCTATACATTATCATTCTCACCTACTGTTTTAATTTTAGTTTTTAGTTGCAGAAATAATATAGCATATGTCCAATATGTATAATCCTTATGTTTTTTAACAAATGATTTTTTAAGCTACAATCTACCAAAGAAAAATTGCTTGTGAAAAATAAAGATATAGTTTAAATTAAGAGAGTCCGCTGGCGACTCATGGTTAAAACAGGTTGTGCCGTATAAATCTGTGAATCTATAATGCATATTGCAACTATTTATGCGGCTCTTTTAACCTCTTTTAGGTATAAGTCAACGCTGAACTCTCGCAATTATAAAAGGTAATAATTAATATTTAATAAATACATGCTGGTAAAGCAAAATCACTCTTTAATTTAATATATTTTTGTATTTTTAGTTTTATAAGAAATATTTAAATTACTTGATTATTTGTTAATTCTTTTATATATTTTTGTTAAATATTTGTATTCAAGTATTCAAATAATCTGTTTTAATAAATGTTTAGAAAACTTTAAATTTCTATTTGTAAAGAATTGTTGTTTCCTTTATTCCGCGCTATTTGTTTTCATATCTCTTTGTTCAAATTATTATTCGTTTTGAATGTTTCTAAAGCCATTGTAGCAAATTTTAAAATTACTAGCTTTTGCCCCCGTCGCAAGCGACGTCTGTCTTTTGTGTGTGGCTTGAACTTTATGTAAAAATTTAATGTCCAGTAACGTTTACCCCCGTCGCAAAGCGAAGTCTTTTTGGCGTGTATGATTTGAAACCATTAAAATATTTCGTAATTACATTTCATATTTAATTCTATTTTTAAATTGAAATAATAAATAAACTCGCGCACATATACATGACAGAAAATATTTTCAATTTATGCGTTATTTGACCAACTTTTTTTCAAAATTTGGGATTTTTTTTTTCGATTCGTAAATAAGTTACCAAGATTAGCCTATACACAAAATTTCAACTTTCTAGCACAATTTTTGCTCTCGGCAAATACTGCCCCCGTGCCCCCAAATAAAATTTTGGAATTTTGAATTTTTTTTTATTACTAATATACTTAATTATTTTAGAATCTAGAATATGAACTTTTTCCAAAGTTCCATACCGGGTCCCCGAATTTCTTCAACCCCCCCTTTTTCAATTTTTGAAATTCTAATTTTTGAGAAATGTCAGCATTGAATACCCTAATACACATGCAAAGTTTCAACTTTCTATCTTATACGAATTAAAAGTAATACAGCAAAAAAGGGATCACTTTTTTTCCAGTTTTTCCAAAATGACGGGTTTCCAGGAAATTCAGGGAAAAATCCGGGGACGCCAAAAGTCTTAGAATTTTTTTCTCTACGAAATAGGAAATTTTTAAAAACTTCCCTGGAGCCGTTTTCGAGATGCCATACAAAATTCGAACCAAACATATAAACACATAAACATATAAGAATATAAATATATACTTGGGACTTTATAATATACTTGAGTTTACCCCCTTCGCAATGCGACGTCTTTTTGGCGTGTATCATTTGAATCCAATAAAATAATTTGTAATTAAATTTCATATTTAACTGTTCTATTTTTAAATTGAAATAATAAATAAACTCGCGCACATATACACACATATAAGTTGACTAAAAAAATATTATTTTTTTATCAAAATAAAAAATATTTTCAATTTATGCGTTATTTGACCAACTTTTTTTCAAAATTTGGGATTTTTTTTTTCGATTCGTAAATAAGTTACCAAGGTTAGCCTATATACAAAATTTCAACTTTCTAGCACAATTTTTACTCTCGGAAAATACTGCCCCCGTGCCCCCAAATAAAATTTTGAAATTTTGAATTTTTTTTTATTAATAATATACTTAATTATTCTACAATCCAGAATATGAACTTTCTCCAAAGTTCCCTACCGGGCCCCCGAATTTCTTCAACCCCCCCTTTTTCTATTTTTGATATTCTAATTTTTGAGAAATGTCAGCATTAAATAGCTTAATACACATGCAAAATTTCAACTTTCTATCTTTTACGACTTGAAAGTAATACAGCAAAAAAGGGATCACTTTTTTTCCAGTTTTTCCAAAATTACGGGTTTCCAGGAAATTCAGGGGAAAATTCGGGGACGCCAAAAGTCTTAGAATTTTTTTCTCTACGAAATAGGAAATTTTTAAAAACTTCCATGGAGCCGTTTTCGAGCTACCATACGAATCGCGTAAACATATAAACATATAAGAAAACAAACATACACCTCGGACATTATAATATAGGATTATCTTTCCAATTTTATTTCCATATTTTATAGAGTGAGATCCCAAAGCCGGCAGACATTACTTATTTTCTTATGAACAAAATGTGTAAGATTGAGTAGTGTTAGTATGTACAATAATCGTATGCCTATCTGCTAACTTGACCAGGCGGCCATTTTCCAAGTATCAGATAATCGAGGTTTATGTCTCACTCACTCTCATGCGCACGGATAATGCCCTCTCGCTCCTACTCATAGCGGAATTAAAATTGGGTCTAGGGGATGTTTGGCCCCTTGAATCGACCTGTCCTCTTGTAAAACGTTAATAATTAAAAACGTGAGTTCTGTCGACTCCAAATATCAACTGTGTTGGCCGTTATTCCTACAGCGATCTCTATGCTGTTCATGAGTATATATTTTCACTGAACGATTACTGCTTTACCGGCAAATATAATTTCTTTACATGTATAAAAAACGAAATTGATTGACTATGTCATTATTTGAATAGGACAACTTAATACGCAACACATCTTTTGAATCATAATGTACAACAACATCGGTCTTAATCCATTGCCTTTCTTAATTTATTAACGCGCTTGTGAGATAGATCTCTTACTTGGTTAAATTCAGAAATTCGGTAAAATATTTGTTGAAATGTCTCGTTTTTACTGTGAAAAAAACATGAATGAATGTTAGGGAATGAAGGGCACAAATATTTATACAGGAAACACCATTATTGGAAATAATTCTATTGCAATCGTAAATCAAAGTTGTTTAAATTTTTAAGTATTCATAAACTACGGTACTCATAAAGTAGCCAGACTTGTCATTTTGTTTATCATTTTAAATTTAGTTATAGAAAGGAACAAATTTATGATTTTTGTCTCCAGGGTTTGCTGTTTTTATTATGTTTATCCACAATTTTATTTTCATTACCATAAATAAGAAATCAGTACAGCTCAATGGCTTAAGAACCTTCATAAAAATGTTTTTGGGCAATACTATATGTGCCTATTTAAAATAATAAATTTCCAACTTGTATTACCCATTATTATATATTTCCAAATTTCCAACACCCTTGAACATTTGAATCAACTATTAAAAATTATTGTGATCGAACCTTGAACTTTCTAACAGAGTTAAATTGGATAGCGGCGATTGTGGTCTCAAGCAATCTGAATTGATTCATTTCAAATCGTACTACTTATTTATTTTCAGATTCTTTATAGAGTGTTACAACAACTGAAAGTTTATATGTTTATATGTTTATATGCTCCAGCGATTTGTATGGTAGCTCGAATGGCAGAGAAAAAATTTCTAAAACTATTGGCGTCCTCAGAGTTTTCCTTGAATTGCCTGGAAACCCGTAATTATGGAAAAACTAAAAAAAAATTTTTTACTTTTTTCTCTATAACTTTTAATTCGTAAAAGACATAAGTTGAAATTTGTGTATTACGGTGTTCAATGCTAAAATTTTTTGAAAATCAGAAATTACAAAATTGGAAAAGGGGACGTTGAGAATATTAGGAGGCCTGGTAAGAAACTATGGAGAACACTCAAATTTTGGATTATTTAATAATGAAATATGTTATTAAGAAAAAAAAATTCAAAATTCAAAAATTTTATTTGGGAGCACGGGGGCGGTTTTTGCCGAGTGTAAAAATAGGGCTAGAAAGTTGAAATTTTATATTTCTTTAGTCAGTTTATATGAAAAATTATTTGTTATCTTAATATATATAAATTACGTGTCACTGTGTTGTCCGCTATGGACTCCTAAACTACTTAACCGATTTTAATGAAATTTGTACACCGTGTGCAGTTTGACCCAACTTGAAAGATAGGATAGCTTACATCTCAATTTATTTATCTTATTGGTAATTATTTGTTTATTAATTATCTGTATATGACATATGACATCGGGCGACGATGATGGCGACATCTGTTGACTAGATTGAGTAAATATTCTGTTGAGTAAATCGAAATCTGTTGACTAGATTGAGTAAATATTCAATAGATGGCGCTATGTAATGTAATATGACAAAAACGTTAGGCACAGCAACGCGTGGCCGGGACAGCTAGTTATATATAAAATTTATATAGAACGAGTTAAATATTTCAATTCAAAAATGGAATTAAAATTTGAAATGAAATTCAATTCACATACAAAGGACAGTCGTCGCTTTCGACGGGCGTAAACTCTAGTTTGTGTTAAATTGTTACTTACTATGACTTGTTATTAATACAATTATACGATCCACTCAATTAATTAAAAAAAAGCCCGGAATATTTAGTCCCCATTTGAATTACTATATAAACAATTTTTTTGCCTTATTTTTTACAGTCTGACTAATTTCTTTCTATTAATAATATTTTAAAATTCTAATTTTTACAGTGATCTTTTTCTTTAATCTTATTTTAAACTCAGTATCAATTTGTTTTAAAGTGACCATTTAGTTTTATTCAATTCCAATTCTTTTCACTGGCAATTTGCAAACTAAGCTGTAATAATAACACATTTACCTAACTCTATTGTACTGAACTAAAATATATATAAATTAGGACTTTTTTAGTTACACGTGGGTTTTTTAATTAATGTAACAATTATCTATTATTTTTGTGATTTTTTATGTCGTTATCCATCAACCATCAGCATCGCAGGCAATCTAAAAAGCGTTGTGCATTTACAATGGAGTGTCAGCATTGGCAAAAAAGCATGGAATTTAAACAATTAAAATATGGATATAACGTATAAGAAGAAGCAGAACAATATTAGGGGCGATAAAAGGCTACGTGCCTAGGAAGCCCGAGAAACTATATATAAAAAAAAATAAAAAAACAATTAAAATATAAAAGAAAATGTAATGTAGCTACACATAGTAGTTACACGATTTTACGAATACAAAAAAGAATCACCCTAAATACAACTCTGTTATGAGAATTAAGAAATCGAATGATAAGCAATAAAATAAAATTGTTGAAACACCATTAATATTACTGGAGTTATATATTTTCTAATTCCTAAATATACAGACGCCACATAGGGTGCAAGAACTCAGTATGTATTATTAACTAATTTATCCTCTCCAATTTAGACAAGCCGCCCTCCACGGAGAGAATCAACTTCGAATTCGATCCGACAGAAAAGACATAAAATATTTTTTTATTTAAGCCGACAAAGATCGCTATCTAAACATCTGAAAAGGTCTGTTTGGGTTATCAAACTTGTAAACAAAGGTTCTTTTTAAAAATGTATTAAATCGTAAATAAAATTTTTCTTCGGCAAAACACCCAGATTTTTAGATGTGGTATGCCATTAAAAAAAAATGCTATTATAAAGACAAATTGTATTGCAACACACCATAGAGCCGTTATGTTTGATAAAATATGACAGGTTCGAAACTAAATAAATATTTTATAAGTTTACATCCTGTCATAATTCGGATCGGTAAATCTGTAAGGATTTCAAGATAACTATATTCTTTATATTATTCTAAACAGAGCTTATAGAAATTTTGTTTATTACGAACTTTTTCTGAATAGCAAATTTCAACACTTAGCAAGCATATTGCCATTTACAAATTTATGAATATTTATGGTTACTTGATATTTTAACGGAATTTTTTTACATCCTTAAATGTTTGAAAATATTGCACTTTGCTCTACGTTTCTCAAGGATTAAGTTAGAGAAATTACTGTTGGCGCCATGTATTATTTACGCCATTTATTGCTTAGAACCTCACAATGTACGCTTGTATAGTCCAAATTACGAGAGTTCGGCGGCGACTTATACTTAAAAGAGGTTATAAGAGCGGTAAAAATCTATAATACGATAATGAATTTTGTCTTATTCGTTTCTATATATATTTTAGAAAAATAAGTGCATTAGTGCTTTTTAATTATATCGGCAGTTTATACCCCACAACTTGTTTTAAGTGTGAGTTGCCGCCGAACTCTCGTAATTTGAACTATAGTAACAGAACTGTAAGCTGTAATTATACTTGACGTTGTTTGATATTTAAAAAATAAAAACCAAGTAGATTTTGTAATCAAAATTAACCCTCTTTTAGTTTTTGTCTGTATCTCTGTTTCTAAAACACAGTAAGTATTACAGCCTACTTTTCTTAAAATTTAAAACTATGTAAAGCAGAGTGCAACTTATTTTTACAATTAGAAAGCAACGAACAATGATGGCAAATAATTGAATACAGTTGTTACAGTTAGAAAAATTAAGTTGATTTTTAGGCCTACAAAATATTGTAACTGCACTCCGCAAAATTATATCAACTATAGGCAGAATCAAAAGTAATCATTGTAAAACTCCAGCTCACCTGTACAAAATTAATATTAAATCCGACAATAGATGTCAATGTGGTCAAGAAGGAACCTTGGATCATATTATATTTGAATGCATAAATTATCAATAGTGAAATATTAGATGTGATTGAAACTTTTTCTGTTAATACTAAATTTTTGTTAAGTGATTCAAAATTAGTTAGTGAATTATTTAAATATTTAGACATTTCTAAAATAGAATTATAAAGTGTGAAATATGAAAAGAAAATGTAGTAGCCACCATCAAGGCTATGACGAATAAAAGTCAAGGCAAATAAATAAGTAAAAAATAAATAATCGTGTCAATTGTCCTAAATTTGCCACAGTGCGTATTACCTATTTGTCTTATAATTAATTGTGTGCTTCATGAAGATGGCAATGCATTTTCCAGCATGAAAAAGTAATGTCATTTCCTTCACGTTAAAAATGTAACAACTCTTGTCCTGTTCGATGTCAAATTACTCGGTAAAAGTCTCCTTCGAAATGACCTAACTCATCCTCGTAACTAATGATGTCGCTGTCGAATCTGAAAAGGGTCCTTATCAAATATTAATTGCATGGATGTTGCCTGCAATGTCGAGTGACATTCTTGACGGGTCTGATTCTCTGATTAGTTCATTATTTACTCAATTTTACAAATGTATTTTGGCTTATTTTGAGATGTATTCTTTGGATTTAACAAAAATCATTAAACATTGGACATAACTGTTAGTGTTATGATACGGATGGTCCAATGTTCTCGTTGCGAGTCATATCAACAATTAAAAGAGTATTAAAATATATATCACAAACTGGCGTTGACTCTAAATCATCTGTTTAGTGCACAGGAACTTTACAAATAAGTTATCTCTGACCGATAAATTATACTCCTTCAGAGGCAGGTATGCTTAGGGGGTGGCAAGCAGGGCAACCGCCCGGGGCCTCGCGTTCTCGCGCAACAACCCAAGTAGAAAAATTCATTACTATATATTTTTTTGAATCTCGCATCTCGCTCTTTAGAAATCCCACTGGAATCACTGCGTATATCTTTTAAGACATTCATCATCATTATTAATATTTGTCGTCTTTACCCAGTAAACATTTTGGAGTCACTTTGACATCATATTGAAGATGCGTCATGATTCTTTTGTCATGAAAGAGTTCATTTATAGTTCAGTTTCTCACATTTTTTCATATAAAATGTTTACTTTATCGGCTACAAATGGCGAAATTACTCCACCTGTCGGAATACAAATGAAGATAAAGTTGATGCGAACTATAATTGAAGTGATATAGTGATAGAAACGTCACAAAATAGGGCACTTCACCAAATTGTTTACTGGGTATGCTTGTTAACTTTTATAACACTTCCAATATAACATTTTATTTCTCGACAATTAACATCAAAAATACTTACTTACAATTTACATAATTTACACAAAGAATAAGTGCCTCACAAAGATCTGCCACGCCGGGGCAGAAATTTTTATAAGATGTTTAATTAGATGATATGATTGTTTCTCTCATCGCGGACTCTATATAACCATATTTATCACTAATTAACTTTTACTATAATGATTTGTATCTAACATAATAGATGGCAGATGATAATAAAATTGTCTATAAACTAATGATAAAGATAGCTAACTAATTAAATAGATTTATTTTATCGAAAATTGATAAAATTAACAATGTAGCTAACAACAGGATAGTTTGACATGACAAGTATCTATATCTTGTATATCCAGGCCCCAGACGATTTTCGTGGGAACTAAAGGACGGTGTATGAAGTGTTTATATTTGTTTTTATGTTCAATTTAATGACAGCTATCATTAGTAGAGATAAAAATTGCTTTTATAGACCGATGTGACCTTCTAAATTGAAACCAATCTCAAAATTCAATACATTAAGGGGTCAAAACGATAAAAATAAATCATATTTTCGATAATGTTTTTTGAAGACACATATATAATTACTTCTATAATTACTACATGATAAAATGACATTTGAAGAATACTTTGTGTAATTTTCATAAATAAATATCAAGAAATGAGGCATCGACTGTGAATCTTCGCAGACGTCACAAAAAAAAGTAACATTGCGGTGCCACTCATAACTCATCACTGGATTTTCTGAAATCGAACAAACAAAATGATTTCATTAGTTGATAAGTTTCTACAGGTAACGCTATCGGGTTTTCGTTTTATTGATTTTTCAATTTTTTACAGCATTTAAAAGTCAAAATACTGATTTTTCATGAAAAAAATTAGAAACTTTGTTATTTTAAAATACGTTAAAATTAAAAAAAAACTCGGCAGCGTTACCTCGACATTTATGTAAACAAGAGTGTACAATTTCAAATGAATCGGTCCAGTAGATTTTGAGCTAGAGAGGGAACCGACTCTGAAAAAGCTATGTGTGAGAAACGCATTTAAAAGTTTCCAGCCCAGAGAGGTAAAGACTTAAAACTCTATATCTCCAACAGTTTTACTCCAATCGACTTCAAATTTTTACACAATAAACTTAATATATTGTATAATAATATAAATAAGTAAAAAAAAAAATGAAAAGAAGAAACCTTACAAGACAATTATATCTTCAATGTGCGACAGCTTTAACTCCTAATATCTATGTCACTTACATTTACATATAATTAATTTTTGCATGTATTTGCATTTATTATTATTATTATGTTTATTATTGTAGTTCTAACAATTCGTATGTGACATCACAATGTGAGCTATGCGGAATTCAGTAGCTAATTGTGTTTCTTTCTTGTTAGTTTACATTTCACTTTAGATTGTGAGAACTGTCAAAAACCGCGGTCTGACGGGCTGACGAGCTGACGGCCGTGACTTACGACAGGTTGACTTGACAGTCGACTGACAGCTTACAGCCAGGATAAATATGAGAACTGTCACTAGCGTTTTAGCTGTTGGATGTTAGTGCTCACTGCTCAGGGATTTGTCATTATATATAATAAGCTGTCCGAAAGATATGAATGCTGCAGCCGCGCCGTTCAAAAGGGGCACACATCTATACATATAACATATACACATACACTACTATGATCAATTTATAAACTACCGAAGTGTAAAATCTAAAGGTTTTAACTTAAATTGTATCCGACTGATTTCTAAAATGTTTCTGACAACTGCATTTCATATCATTTATACTATATACACCAGAAATTCAATGACACATGTTAATAAAGTCTGGATTGAAATTCTGAAATTGTATAACGACGTTTCATTTCAAGTTATTGAACATATTGAACATGTGTCAATACAAAGTTTTAGTGACTCAATTATATTCTAATGATTCATTTGACATGCTTTGTTTCGTGGCATAGCCAACTTTATTTATATAAGAACGGCTAGAAGCAGACGCGATTCGGAAATCCTTAAAGTCAATTTGAACCTAAGTAACCTAAAGAACCTAAAGTCTGCCAACCTAAATCTGTAACTGAGTACAGCTATCTCAAATCCGATTGTAAAATGTGTGTATAGTTAAAAATTGTTTCATTATCTGATTATCCTGAGAATTTGAAGTCGATTGACCGTTTTTGATTCGAAATAAATATAATCAAAGTTTTAATCATCTGCATGAAGATCATCAGCAATGAGAGTAAGTAATAGGTGTACAACGACGTCGAGTTACACCTGGTTTTATTATCTTCTTGTGGTAAAGCTGTCTGTACCCAAAGAATAGGGTTAGGCTAATGCTATAAATAACACTTCCTTTGTAAAAACGACTTTGGCAAAAAAAGAAAGAGTTTAATTTATTGATATTTTACCACACATATAATTGAGAGTAACACCTTATTAAATCATAAATTTTTTGCAAAAATAGCTAATAATAGAACTATGCACAAAATGATTTACCGTGTCATAAAGTAACTTAAAGAGTATTTTATTGAAAAGAAACGTGTCGATATTTTAAACATTGAACAACGGCATATTGCACATTGATAGTATTTTCATATACGTACAGATTTCGATAAACATTCTTGCTTATCTACTATTATAATGTCCCAAGTGTATGTTTATATTCTTATATGTTTGTTTTCTTATATTCTTATATTTTTACGCGATTCGTATGGTGGCTCGAAAACGGCTCCGTTAATGTTTCTGAAACTTTCCTTTTACAAAATTTTATTTGGGGGCATGGGGGCAGTTTTTGCCGTGAGTAAAAATTGTGTTAGAAAGTTAAAATTTTGTATATAGGCTAACCTTGGTAATTTTTTTTACGAATCAAAGAAAAAAATTCCAACTTTTGAAAAAAAAAAAGTTGGTCAAATAACGCATAAATTGAAAATATTTTTTATTTTTATAAAAAAATATATATTTTTTTAGTCAGTGTATGAAAAATTATTTGTCTTTATATGTAAAATTTATATAGTACGAGTTAAATATTTCAATTTAAAAATGGAATTAAAATTTGAAATGAAATTACGAATTATTTTATTGGATTCAAATCATATACACTAAAGAAACGTCGTTTGCGACGGGGGTAAACTCTAGTTTTCATATAAATAGCTTCAGCCTGCAGACAATGCTTTTTAGACAGACTTGTTCTGGTCATAGAAAGATTAAGACAACACCATTTGAAAAGTTAAGAACTATGTTGAAAGAAAGTTCTATTCAATGTGCGATTAGCCAAATATTCATAATGTTATATAGCAACATTCATCATTATATAGTAGCATTAACATAAAATAAACTACTGAATATTTATATAAAAAAAATCTAAAAATATAAAATCAAAATTTATTGATGTTTAACCTAAAATCTTACAAATTCTTTAGTCATTTGTTCTTTAAGTGAAATTAATTAATTGAGTCAAGAAGTTAGTAATCTATTCTATTTTTATTGTTTCTGTCAACACAGAGTGACTCTTTTATGTTATGTTCTCTAAGAAAGAATTATTTTCAGTAATTTAAAGTCGATGTCAGATGGAATAGTAGATGATAATTTAAACAACATCAAAGAATTTTACGAAATTTGATATTATGTAATCTGTTTTAATTAGAAACGAAACAAATTTCAAACTATGTGAATAAGAGTGACACAACACATGTACTAAATCGGAATATTCGATTTAATTTATTCATCGGAATTCTATATTGATTCATAACACCATTTCAACGGTACCTCTTAATACAAAAACATTGCAAACTCCATCTGGTTATAATAATTGCAGCCCAAAAATATTTCTTACAGTAGCCTTAATATAATTTGTTATAATCATACTTAAGAATCGGATGAGATTAATCTAATCAAACTACTATATTTTATGAGCTACATTCTCATTCAAATAAAAAACGAACATTTCATTTTAATTAATGATTCATATTTGTTTTTATTATTGTTCAATACAAAAGCAATGTTCGTGAAACACAAGTTCCAATCATCAATAAACGTCAGCGCTAGCCATTACCAAACAGATATTTAAATATCAATAATCAATCTTATTTCATAAAAGAACCCAACTAATTTATCAATGTATATCTGCTTGTTGTAGTCGTATTTCAGTATGCAAGAATTCATACATTAATAACGAAACAAAAAAGAAATCATTAATTATAAAATAATATATTTTAATTTCTATAATACAACAATACTTCCTGCCGACTTGGTATGTCTGTCAGTCGGACAGTCGGTTGGTCGGGCTCTCACTGCGGCTCTCAAACTGTATGTTGAATATGTAATGAACAATTTGAACTTGTCGTCTTTCTTGAAGGTCACTGTACAGTGTACACGCATACCAGATGTTGCTGATTGTGTGGGATTGTCATTGAAATGTAACCACTTTAACATTAAATTAATAAACAATTGTACAAAACAATTTGTACTCAATTCAGAATCACATTTATTGAAATCTATTGGCGTTTTCAAATATTTGTGCTGTGCACATGCACGATTATTTCTAAAATATTCAACTCCCAAAACATTCATCCAAATTTTCGTTTGTTTGATTGATAACTGTCAAACTTGGGTGACATAAATACTTAAAATAATATTTTAAGTTATGTTCATGTTTTGTTATTATCCTCGAAGCGAATATTTGGGTCAAATGTTAGTCTTTGTGTACGAATTCGAAATGTCTGCTAACTGAGCACGAACTATGTGTCCACATATGTGCGTTTGTGCACAAACTTCAAATGTTTGGAATCCAAAAACGCAAGTCTGAATCCGTCATCAGAGTCTTTATCATGAAAGAGTTTTTCAAAATCGTTAATATTAAGTGTCTCTGCTATGGGCTATAAATGGCGAAAGCGAAACACTTGTCAGAATCCAAGTGGCGAAAAAGTATGTATGACGAATTACAATTAAAGTGAATAAGTGAAAGTCAAATTATTTACTTGGAATTCTCTATCGCCCGTAATTCGAAGGAACTCGGTACAATTTTGCGCGACAATAGTTAGAAGTAGAGGTAACCAACCGACCTAAGAGATAATTATAAATAGTTTTAGGCATGCCAAAAAAGAGTGACAGTTTTTCACTAGATACAATTTATTTCGCATGATACCTTATGCCTTTTGATTATTTGTCGAAATTTACATATTCTAATATCAAAATATTGTGTAGTAAATTTTTCTGTTTAGTTAAAAATTACAACGAATCCTACATTGAAATAATAGAACGGATTATATTATTTTTCACAATGAATTACATATTTACAGACGTTCTATATTTGACAACCATTGGTATATCGGTTTTTGTCGGGTCTATCGGTTCTGGGGCTGTCAAGTATGTATTCATTTATTCATTTAATTAAACTTTTAATAAATATAATCAATGAATAACATTATTTAATTTAATTTTAAAATTGTATAAATTTAAATAATGATTAACCTAAACCTAACTCGTTACATACATACTCGTACTCATACTCGTACGAGTAGAATAATTTTATATTTGAAAATAAATAATCTTATTTAACGAACCGTTAAATGTAATTGTATGACGCATGCAGAATTTAAAATCAAAAAAATGTGATAAACACTATTCATTATTTGCTGTGCATCGCGCTCTTTGACGCAATGAGCATTGTTCAATTATTGTTTTTATAATATGGGGCTTTGATTATGTAGATTTATGTAATGAGGCAGTCATCCAAAAATTAGCGCATTCAATTCTTTTTACATATTTTTCATAAATTCATAATTATTATTTATTTAAATCCCTGAGCGCTGAACACGTTTACGAATCAACCACAATCTATAATTACAAGTCATATTTAAAGGGATCAATATTTACAAGAAAAATAATGTAAATGACGTCATAAAAGTTATTGTTATAACAAAGGCAATTTGAGTACCCTTAGGTCTTTTCTTCACCGAAGATATACAGTTTGGAATGTTTTATTTTTGTGTATAATTGTGAATAAAAATTTAGTATATGAATTTAGAATATAACATAAATTTAGAATAAAACATAGTATTGAATTTAGAATTGATATATGTGTATTAAAATAAGATGTTCCAATATTTAAAACATAAAACCTCAGCTCATGGTTTAACAATTGAAACATAAATAAGCAAATTTAAGTAAAACAAAATTACTTCAGGCGAATATGATCATACTGTCGATATCCCCTCAGCCTTAAAATAAAAAATGGTGGTAAACAAGCACAAATAAAATTGATTACTTATATTTAAATTAAATTTTAGTTATATCTCTTCGTCAGCTTTCAGTTCTTCAAAGAAATAAAAAAGGCAATGGACATATATTAAAATGAGTTAGTTCACAAGCCTTTGCAAGTCGAACACTGACTGTGAACAGGGTACTGGGCACTGGGCTCATTCAAATCGTGATCGGTAAAGCCGGGATTTGAAATCACTCAATAATAAATGATTAAATTCAACATGTAGCTTAGAATTGATGATAATTAATACGGTAGTTGACAGACAGACATACAGACAAGAAGATAGACGAGTATGAAACAGTAATTTATAAATAGATAAATGTAAATGTTTTGTTTTACTTTGATACACCATAATAACACGTGTTAACATATTTAAACAACCACAATTTAAATGAAATGTTTCTAAGAATATTTGGATTATACTCGTACACACACACACCCATACACAGATACTAATGTAGTAAATCAGTTACATTTATGTAATATATTACTTAGAACTACTGCCCTTATGCAGGGACGGAGTCTTGTAGGAATGTATAGATTATTGAATGTCAGTTGCTAATGGTCGTATGATATTACCAGTCAATTAACTATGGTTTATGCCACTTCCATTTTGCAGCTTCGATTTTTGTACGAGTCGGACATAACTGTAGTTTACCCAAGCGAAATACCTGGTTTACATTTTTCGTTAGTTAAGAGTGGTCGGTCTTTAATATTCGAAGAATTGAAAATCCATTTTGTAAGTTAATATCCGTAGTTTAACTGATTATTAAAAAATTCAAATATACACAAATTCGCAGTGGCTTAAGTCCAGTCAAATACGACATATACAATTTAGAATCACATTTTAAATACTTCCTTTTTATTTTATGTGTGTCTCCACCCCTACACCACTGACATTACATCTTTCCCATACCATCCCCTTAACAGCCCACTAGGTCCATGTCACCCTACAACGTGTGGTCGTACATCACGACAATTTACACCCTGCTGCCACTCCCCGTGACAAGTTACTGCACCGAACTCAAGTCTCAGCGAACTTGGTGAACACATTCACATCCCTTGTTTTATTTTGCTAAGATTTAGTGATTCTATTCCCAGAAAACTAAAACAGGGTGTTAAAACATGTTTTACTACTTCATTGTTTTATTACCCACTAATTAAAATTTGTACTTCAAAAATATAAATAAAAATAAATCTACCCTTAAAAGTTTTAAACGTGTAAGTATGTCAAATTATTTAACGACGATGTTATGGTATAATATGGTTCAAAAGTTGTGATGCATCTGCTTATAGGATGCTAAAACTACTTATAGTAAAATATTCAACTTTACTTGGTCTTATTAACAACATGGTCAACCATTATCGGTTTTTATACACACGAAAAATATCTCTCTATTATAATCTAGTTTTATTAGAAACTATGTCGATTTTTTTTTTTTTTTTTCAAACTTAAAATAGGAAACTGATGTAACCGTACTAGAAATATATTTGTCTCTAATTTCCTCATGAAAACAGCTGGACTTGAGAAGAAGAAGTTAACAAGTGACACCCAGACATGTGTCACAAAATAAATTAAAGATTAAAATATATTTTATGAAATATTAACGTCCGCATCAATAATAATTAGCTATATGTTAACAAAGAATTTATCGCTAAACATATCAATAAATTTTCGGTAGCAACTTTCTCTGCATCCAATAACATTTGTATGATTCACAACCTAACTCTAATCCGCGGCGCCACAATTCCGGATTCAGTTTCTCAAAGACAAAAACTATCTAACTGAAGTGTATAATTAAATGAGTCATTAATAAATTATGTTAATAACATAATTAACACCGGAAACACTAAGTAATAACAATATTTCATTACAGCTGTCTTATTACATCACACAAACACATATCCTGTAATCCGTATGTATGTACAACTTGGATCTGCTCAAAATTAACATTCTTTATCTGTTCTGCTTCTGCCCATTCGAACGAGAATAACGGAATTTAAACAACTGAAATATTCGTTGCTTCTGCGAATCCCGAGTACCGCAAGATCCTTAGAATCCTGCAGACTGCAGTCCTGTCACACATGTAAATAATGCGCTTAGGATAACAATCTAAAAATCTCGACAGAATCTCGGACTTGGTTGTAATTTAACATTTTTAGTTTTTTAAGAAGAATCATCTAGAAAGAAGGCAAACAATATATTAAGCATTTAACGTTGTTGTCTTCTATTGTCACTAAAACTTTTTATGAGTTTTTCGGTAGAATTATGTCTTCGTCTTCTATTTCTTGCTGAAATATGGTAATACATCAGTGGGTGAAATGTGTTAATATGTTGTAAGTAAGATTCGAAGGCGGATGTTACACCTGACATCAATGTTGTAAAAAGAGGTCGGATTGTCGTTCTAGAAGGAGATTACTCAGCTTGCTAATACATCACGCAGTGTTGCTAGTTACTGGAAGTAGATTCTTTAGTTTGACGATCATCCACCTTCTTGAATTACTCACGTTGATAAGAATTAACTCTTTTAAGATGATTAATAGGATTCTTGTTAAGACGGTGTATTGTTGCAATTTGAGAATACTTGAGCGGCCTAAAGTATAACCTCGTTGCAACATACGACGGTTGAACAATTAGTATCTTTTAAATACTATTAATACAAACACTTTTATTAAAATATATCATTTATTCGTTGTAATATTATATCTGCGTACTTAATTACAATAGTATTTTATTGGATTAATACAGATGCCAGATATAAAACAAAATGTAATTCTAGTGTTATAATTTGATTAATAGTTAAAATGTGCTCACTATTGAATACTTTGATGTTACAATTGGAGTATTGTACGAACGAAGTACAATTAGTAAACACTTGGTTGAGACTCAGGAGAAGACTGACTTTCTGACTAGCGTGCAGATTAATATATAATGATTTATTTCACATCACAATGTGCCAATACTGAGTTACCAGCATTAAAACAATATAAAATCTCCACAGACCAGAGTCAATGTTTACAAGCGCTAAATACAAATAATTATTTATTACAATATTAATACTAAAATTAAAGATAACGTAATATAATTCTTATAAAATAAATAACATTTATATTAAAAATAGGAAGGATAAGTACGACTTATGCGTACTTACAACACCCTTCAACCCTAAAAAAGGAACGCATATTAAACAAACATATGCGTTTCTTTCCAAGAAAAAGAAAAAGGAAGATAGGACGATGTCGTACTATCGCAACACCCCCTTCCAAAAAAAAGGGACACGTATAAAAACAAAATATACGAGTTACAATTCTGGAAAAAAACAAAAAGAGAAGCAAAGTGTCGACAACGATTCTGATCCCATCGTATAGAGTTGACACTGCCTCACAAAACAATCATCCCTGACAAAATCCATCTAACACGTCAAGGTTTTGTTGATTGGTACAAAATCTCTTTAATCTATTCCTATTAACTACCGTATACTTTCTAGGTGAAAAAAAAGAATTGACCCTTCTATCAAAATTTAATTTAAATTTTGGTTTATTACTAGTAAATTTATTTGTAGCTAAATCAATCGTAGAAGAATATTTTGCACCACTAAATTGGTCTAGTATGTCATGTACGAGAGGCAAAGTATAAACATCACTTGTCGTCTGTTCATTAAGTTTACGATAGTCGATTACAACGCAAAATTGTTTGTTCCCCGACACATCTGCTTTTTTAGGTACCATTAACAGAGGTGCGTTAAACTGTGAGTCGCATTTTTCAATAACGTTGTTAGCCAACAGTTCTTGAATATGCTTCTCAACAATTTCTTTATGCGCATGAGATAATCTATGCGGCTTAATGTTTACAGGGTTAGGTGAGTCACTCAGTGCACTCGCACAAGATAACTTATCTACCGGGAAAAAAAATATGTTATTAAAATTATTACAGATTTCCATTAAATCTGTTAAGTATTTTGAATTAACATTTGAAAAATCTATATTATTAAATAAAAGATGTCGTAAGGATCTTTTAGGATCGTTAGGATTTCTTTTCAAAAAATGGTAAAAATTAAATTTATTTATTGGAATAATATCTGGTTTAAAATTGTCAAGTATTACATCTTTTGCTGAGGAATTAGTTATTGATATATAAAAAGTATTATTAACAGGATTAATTAATGCGTTGGCTAAAAAAACTTCAGGTAGCAATTCCTTGGCTACACAAACTCCTACCGTAGAACCCGACATAGGAATTAATTTCCTAGTACGTGCTGGAACTATGATAATACTGTTTATGTTCAATAATGGTAATTCAAATATTTTGCCATGTTGTGAGAATTGTACGCTGTTTGTTTCCAAATTAATTACTGCTTTAAATGTACGTAAAATATCTAAACCTATGATTCCATCATGCTTAATGGGGAAATCCTCTGACACAACCTGAAAAGTATGTTTCGACCTAGAACTATCTAAAATTATAGAAGTTTTTAGTGAACCTAAAGTATAAGGCGTGCCTTCAGAGATTCCCTTTAATAACACTTTAGATGTACTATCTATTTTGATATTATTTTTTAAAATATTTTGTTTAATTAAAGAAATTTGAGAACCAGTGTCCAATAAAAATGATACAGTCTTTGCTTTGGCTGCGACTATTCTGAATTGAACAGTGTCAGCTGTTTGCTTGTCAATAACATTTTCATTGTTACAGTTAAAATTTGTTATATCATTGGTATTTTGTATTTCTTTAATCTCAATATTTTTATTTAAACTATTAAATTTACGTAAATGGTGATTATAAAAAGAACGTGAATTTTGTTTTGTATTTTTAGTAAAAGATACTTGAGGACCATCAGATTTAAGATGTCTCGATTTTTTACAATAAACAGAAGGTTTTGAAAATACCGTATCTCTCCTACAAATATTAATTTGCGCGACAGGATATACCGTATCCGCATTTTCCTTCTTGATAAAACAATATTTCTCTAAATGACCATTTTTTTTACAATAGTTACAAAAAAAAGTTTTAAATTTTGTTTCGACTTCGTTAGCAAATTGTTCACTTGAAACTGGTTCACTACTAGAAATAGAATGACTTGAATCTGTTTTAAATTCAACATGCCTTCTTCTTTCTAGAGTGCGCCACCGTGTTTCAAGAAAATTCGTAAAATCATTTAGGGTTGGTAATTCAGAAGTATTTCTGTTTTCCCATTCCTTTAATGTGTTAAAATCTAACTTGGTCTTTAAAAAATGTATAAAAATAAAATCTGAATGATTAGAATATATTCCCAACTCGGTTAATGCTCTAATCGATTCATTAATTTCGTCTAAAAAATTTTTGATATTAGTTTCTGATTCTAAACGTATAACATTGTAGTTTATCAAATTGTTTAAATAGGTTTCAATAAGTGCTACCTTGTTATCATAACGTTTACAAAGGATGTTCCAAACAATTTCATAATTATCGTTTGTTAAAGGATAATTCTTTATGAGTTTGAGTGGTTCTCCTGTCAAATTTAATTTTAAATAATGCATTTTTTCAATGTTTGATAGTTTGCTATTATTACGAATTAAATTTGTAAATAATTCCATGAAACTTTGCCAATTAGTATATTCTCCATCAAAAACGGTTAGTTGCATTGGACTTAAGTTCAGATTTTTTATTGAATCTATGCTTTTTGAGTCGTCTACAATATGTGTATCATTCTCAAATGTTTGCTTATAATTCAACAAGTAAATAAGAGTGTCGTCATAAATACTTTCAACTTCCATAGACTTACTAACGATAGCCGTAGCTTCTTCATTTTTTAGAGTTGGAAGCAGTGCTTCTACGATACTATTATATTTGACCCAAGCCTTTTCTAAGTTTTTGATTTTTAATTCAACTATTGTTAAGGATGTTGATTGGACTTCTAAATTTTTTGAAAACTCATTAATTAGATTGATTGTATTCTCAACTAATGTGAGGGAATGAACGTTCGGTGCCATTGTACTTAATTAAAGTTATATATAATATACAGACTAAAGATTATTTTGTACCAATAAACGACTCTCCGAAAAATAGGATTCTGACAAGGAAAAATTGTTAGCGAAAACAGTAACTCACAGGAAATTTCCGATGGGGCTCAGACACCGCAGTTGTAACAGGAAGGTAGTCTCTCTGATTGAACAGACTGCTATCTAACTGCTTCAGCTCTTTACTTCTCCTTTTCAAAATTCCCTCTCGTTCAAAAAAAGATGTTGTTCTAAAAAAATATTAACATAAATTAGTATAATTGCGGAAACAATTATAAAAAATATTATAGTAAATATGCAAAAGTATTGGATATAATACTATAAAAAAATTAATAGCTTCAATGATGGACAAGGATGCTACAAAAAAATACTTGGATTATAGCAAATATTCAAAAGTATTGAATATAATACTAAAAAAAAATATCAATAGCCTCATTAACAACGTTGCTACTAAAAAAATGCTTGGATTATAGTAAATATTCAAAAGTACTGAATATAATACTAAAAAAAATGATAGCCTCGTTAAAAATAATGCTATTAATAAAAAAAATACAATTATCAATTTATAATAATAATTATATACAAAAAGAAAGATACTGTCTTATTATACTTAAAGATTTTCTTATCAGTGATTATGATCTATACACAGCTGTGTGCAGTGTTTTGGAAACGATTAACATCGATTTAGATTATTCCATGTGTTCTAGAAGCATCCATCCATTCGCTGGGGGCAAAAGATTTCTTTTTTTTCTGGTTCAGCGGGCTGTAGTTTTGCATCCACCGGACTTGTAGAAAAATTATGTGAAATACAGATGAATTGACGTTCTATCTCGTACTCTTCGGCAATTTTTGGAAATAATCCATCGGCGTAGTGGCATCCAGATTAATTGATCTGCATCCAGGTGTAGAATATATAGAAAAAAAATTTTGGGCGTACCTCTTGGATATTTATGTGTAGGAATATCTCTTCGAGACCCCACATCTGACACCATTTGTTGTAAGTAAGATTCGAAGGCGGATGTTACACCTGACATCAATGTTGTAAAAAGAGGTCGGATTGTCGTTCTAGAAGGAGATTACTCAGCTTGCTAATACATCACGCAGTGTTGCTAGTTACTGGAAGTAGATTCTTTAGTTTGACGATCATCCACCTTCTTGAATTACTCACGTTGATAAGAATTAACTCTTTTAAGATGATTAATAGGATTCTTGTTAAGACGGTGTATTGTTGCAATTTGAGAATACTTGAGCGGCCTAAAGTATAACCTCGTTGCAACATACGACGGTTGAACAATTAGTATCTTTTAAATACTATTAATACAAACACTTTTATTAAAATATATCATTTATTCGTTGTAATATTATATCTGCGTACTTAATTACAATAGTATTTTATTGGATTAATACAGATGCCAGATATAAAACAAAATGTAATTCTAGTGTTATAATTTGATTAATAGTTAAAATGTGCTCACTATTGAATACTTTGATGTTACAATTGGAGTATTGTACGAACGAAGTACAATTAGTAAACACTTGGTTGAGACTCAGGAGAAGACTGACTTTCTGACTAGCGTGCAGATTAATATATAATGATTTATTTCACATCACAATGTGCCAATACTGAGTTACCAGCATTAAAACAATATAAAATCTCCACAGACCAGAGTCAATGTTTACAAGCGCTAAATACAAATAATTATTTATTACAATATTAATACTAAAATTAAAGATAACGTAATATAATTCTTATAAAATAAATAACATTTATATTAAAAATAGGAAGGATAAGTACGACTTATGCGTACTTACAACAAATATTATAAGATGTGTCAATTTTTTCGGACGTATATTTTACAGATTTATATTATTATTTCTTCTACAACTCTTTTTTATGTGTTTATTTTAGTCTTGATATTCACACATCATAGCCACCAACAACTATTTCAATATATACTTTTACATGAAAAAAAATTCTATTTTACAATTGTCTAAATATTTGAATAATACACTAATTATTTTTGAGTCACTTAATAAAAATTTAGAATTAAGCAGGAAGGTTTTAATCACATCTAATATTTCACTATTGAATTTTGATCTTTGTTTATTATAATTTATGCATTTAATATAGTATGTATCTATCATCAGATTTAATATTAATTTTGTACAGGTGAGCTGGACTTTTACAATGATTACTTTTGATTCTGATTATAGTTGGTATAACTTTACGAGATTCATTTCTGAACCATCTTTTCTTACTTAAATTTGGATGAAACATATAATAATCTCTTTCTTTTCAGATGACTTTTCATAATGAAATCTTGGTTTCTCAAATTGAAGTTCAATTTTTTGTTTATGCTAAAAATTTATTTACATATGCTATATAGTTATACAAGTATACCATATTCCAAGTTTCCAAGGTAAAAATGTAAAGAAACATTGCTTACAAAAGCCTAAGATGGAACATCCAACATTATCATCCATAATTTAACAGTCATTAACATGACTGAAGTACGTCAACTTATGAATGAAAATATATGAATGTTGAATGATGCTTCTTGGAGTCACACTAGTTTGGATCGCACTTAATACAAGAAATGAGTTGTCATGAGTTGTTACGTTGTTGAAAGTTGCAATGCTTAAATGCTTGAATTTGGTACTTTCTTGGTACTCCCAGTACTTACCATTTTATAGTTTTTAAATATAAACGACCACTTTTGAATTGCTATAATTTTGGTACAGACACCGTACCTAATTTAAAGTCTATCATGTCCAAATTCTATGACATTATCCTGCATTCGTCCATTTCCTCCACTGGTAATATTATATTACTAAAATCTTCAGTTTGTTCATCTGGAATTCTATTTTTTTCCACTCAAATTCTTCTGCGTTGAGGTACACATTCAGTATCCTATTCATCGTATGTTCCTCGTTGTTTGAAGATGTCGATTTTCAATAATCGCTTGACACAAGACCTTGGAAGTCCAGCTGGTTCTGAATAACATACTTTGATATTAAATCCACCGCCAGCAGACCTTCACGTTACGACATTACGTGTGTATAAATTTACGTCGATTCGCATTTCGCGTTTGGCGTTTCCCATTTGGCATCTCCGTAAGGAGGAAGGAATCGGGGTCGGGGTCTATCTGGTCACAGATTATTTATATTGCAGTTGACGTCGTTTTTATCCACAGCTATCCAATTATTGTGGCGGCTTCACTTTAGAAAATAAACTGTTTAAGTAAAAACTTTGTTTATATATACATTCTACTCTTTCATATTTAAGTTAAATGAGAGTAAATGAGATGAAAATGTTGTATCAACTACTGTTATGTTAACATAGAGACGACAGAAGTTCAAGCTGTCACGTCATGTCAAGCAGTCAACATTGACGGACTACGTTGACTGGCAGAGACCGCGGGACAACACTGAACGTACTACCGCAGAGAAGCCACGGAATGCCACTTGAGCAGGGACGGCTTTAGAAAATGAAGACCTTATTTAGTGGGCTCTTCTGTTTCTTGCATTGAAAATACATCTATTTCGTACTTTCGTCTATTATATTTTTTGGATGAAAAATTTGCGAAAATTCTTTTTCAATAGACTTTTTTCCTATTACTTTTAACTATACATTAAATTATGTACGTAGAAAAAGGCCGTCTGCACACAGCACAGGTCGACTGATTGCAACCTAGCCGCGCAACGAAGTTTTTAACGAAAACGAAAAACGAGCCATGACGATCCGTGTTTCGTGTCTATAGAATTTTTAACAATAAGATTTTATTGTGTCGTATTAAGAGGTATTTGTATGTATGTATGTATTTAAATACTTTTGAAAAGTAATTGTGCACATCTCTGCTCATCTCAAAACAAACACAGTCGCTCTAAACCAATTTCAAATCAGTTTAGTTTCATTCGTGGCGTGTGCGTTCCTTATTCGTATACACGTGCGTTCTCTCACTCACAACACAGTTCCATTCTCATTCGGTTCGGGTAGATTCGGGGCTCGTGTTTGCAATCAGACGACTCATATGCGGACGGCCTAAAGATACATTTTCTGCAAGTGCTGGAATGATCGAATGATCTTAAATTATTGTGTTTTTTAAACTGTACTTCTAATTTGTAAATATCTTCTATAATAATAATTGTACATTTGAAACGGTAGTTTAAAAAATAACTATTTGATTAAAATATATAATTTAGATCCAAGTATCTTAACAAAAATGTTGAAAAACTGTTCGTAAAATATAAATCAGCCTAAGAGCGGCTCTGCTCATGATCCTCCATGCACATATCAAAAGCTCATGCAAGTTGCACATGTTGCTAACAATGAAAATGTGCACAGCCAGTGATAGCGGTCACAGCATTTATTATTGCTTGCATGCAGGCAACAAAACACAACATATTACTAAAAGTACGAGGTGTATTATAACAAATTCATGTATAGAAGCTTCACTGTAATTATATTAATAAAATTGCAAGTTTCTAACATATCAATAGCCTGTAATTAAATAGCGGCACAAGATTTAGAGTGACAGATGGAATTAGGGTTGCTTTAGCTTTATCTTTGTAGACATCCACATCCTCCTTACAAATCGCCCTATTTATATAATTGCAACTGACCAGAAGACGGAACCCTAGCGCCAGCCCCAGTCGAAGCCCCAGGTCTTATTTCCATTAACTGGCGTCGCTTCCACTCTAATTGACGATAATATTGTCTGATATGGCGTCGGTTTTTCTGTACCTTCTTTACGAATTAGAACACGTCCTTCTTTACGAATTGCAAAATGTTCTCTTTTTCCTTAACGATTAACAAAATTTATAATTATCTACCTGGGTTTTGTAGTGGTTTTAAGATTTAGTTCTAACCGATGTAATTATCTTTACATGAATCGGTTTTCTTTTTTGTGTTCACTTGTTGCGGCATGTTTGTTGTCAAAATAATCTGTTGTACTACATTTTGACAAGGGGATTACGATTATATTCATTTGTCATGTCAAAATAATCAGTCAAACTCAAAGCATAAACAAAAATAAGTACATGCGTATAACATATGGAGTCGGAGCTAGGGGAATATTGAATTACAAGCTTGGCTAAGTTTGCAATATTTTAAAAGCATTTTCTGAAAGAGAGAAAAGAACTGAATTTGAAATTATAGAAATTATATGTCCGTTGATTTTGTTGAAAAAATCAGAGCGTAGTTCTTTATAGAATTTTAATGCCGGTTTCACACCAGAGAGACAGTT
This sequence comes from Panorpa germanica, assembly GCA_963678705.1. Classification (NCBI taxonomy): domain Eukaryota; kingdom Metazoa; phylum Arthropoda; class Insecta; order Mecoptera; family Panorpidae; genus Panorpa; species Panorpa germanica. The sequence continues at coordinate 6,761,948 of OY783214.1, forward strand.
CAATAAAACACGAACAAAAACTCCAATGTTTACACCAAAGAGACAGTTCTTAAATCTTTTTTGTCTTTTGTTGCTGTTTTAATAAAAAAAAACTCATTCCCATCTGGAGTCAGTAAGATCAAAGGAAAACACGTTTGTTGTTGTTTTTTAGTCTGCTTGGTTTCAACATGCAGTTTTGTTTTTTGTGAACATTTGCGCTTGTCAGTTGTTGTTTGTCATGTTTATAATATTTATGGAACACACAGAAAAACACTAAAAACAAAACCAGTCTGTTCAGTATGAACAGTCTGTTTTCGAAAAACAGAACTGTTTCAAAATAAAACAAAACATGATTTTGTTTTGTTTTTCGACAACAAAACTATTTTGTCTCTCTGGTGTGAAACCGATAAGAGTGACAAAACCTAACATCGGACTTAGTGAGCGAGTAAGCGTGCTTACCAGCCGAATAAGGTCCTTCTCTACATAGCTGTGCGCCTGATCGCACTACTCTACCTATATCTTTCTTTATGATATCTTTTATGATAACGAAACACGCAAATTAAACTATGCTATAATGATTGTTATTAAAGAAAATGTATTCCTAACACAATCTTCCTTTTCCAATTATGTTAAGTAAAAAGGAAAACAATATATGATGTAAAATTATATAATGCTTATGCGTTCTTATTGCTAGTGTATTTATTTATATTTCCTTTATTAATGAAACATGAATGCCATTATTACGCATATTAAAGTGAGTAAAAGAAAAGTTTTTTTATAGCTAATTATACATTTTATAACAACGATATAATAATTACTATGTATGTATAATGTATGCAATTATTTATATTGCAATAATAATATACTTGCTAAACAATGAAGTTAATGCATGCAGGGGTAGAAGTAAATTTAAAAAAAATAAAGTTCTTATAAATATAATTTGTAGAGAATTAATCACGTAGAGAAATAATAACGCATTCTTTAAGTGTTTTAAAAAATTTAAATTATAATGATAACAAATCAAATAATAATATTTTGACATGCAAAATTAAGGAGATGTATTTCAATATAATAAATAAGAATAATACCATAAAATTTATGTGGATACCAGGACATTGTGGAATCAATAAATTTAGAAATTGACATGAAAGTGAAATTACCTTCATATGAAATTTTTAATATAATCAAAAAATTAAACTTCAATTTGAGAAACACAGATTTCATTAACAAAAGTCAGTTAAAAGGAAGAGATTATTATATGTTTTAACCAAATTTAAGTAAGAAGAGATGGTTTAGAAATGAATCTCGCAAAGTTATACCAACTATAATCAGAATCAAAAGTAATCATTGCAAAACTCCAGCACACCTGTATAAAATTAATATTAAATCCGACGATAGATATCAATATGGTGAAGAAGGAACTTTGGATCATATTCTATTTGAATGCATAAATTATAGTTTAGAATGATCAAAATTGAATAGTGATATATTAGATGTGATTAAAACTTTTCCTGTTAATACTAAATTTTTGTTAAGTGATTCAAAATTAATTAGTGAATTATTGAAATATTTAGAAATTTGTAAAATTGAATTATAAATTATAAAAGATGTATAAAAAATGTTTGACGGTAGCTATGACGAAAGAAAGTCAAGGCAAATAAGTAAATAAATATAAAAAAAAAAAAAAATCAAACTATATAGTACGTAGGTATTTTGTAATTCTTTTCGATTTTCAATAATTTCTGTTAAATATGTTATTCACTTTATTCACTCTGCTCTATCACTGACTGATAAATCATTTTTAATGATGTTATGAACTCGTTGAACAAACTAGGTGTTTGGTACAACTCACAGCTCATTTGACAATTTAGGCCCTGTTTACGAAGAAATAAAATTCGCAGAATATGTACTACATTCTGATAAACGACCGTCTATGCGTTCATACTACATATAACAAATACACTTACTTGTAATTAACTAATATATAATTTTATTGTTATACTAGTACATCATATTTGTATTTTTTTTAAATGTAGCATGTAAGACTGGTTCACAATTTATAATGTAATTGCAATGCAAATTTATTCATAAATATCTTCAGAAATACCGACTTTTTGCATCTTCCATTCTGCACTAGTATTTTGTACTGTTAATAATATGTTGATCTATCTTGAATCAGGAACAACGAAGCGTGTATAAAAGTGATAAAATATTAAAACCGAATATACACCCGAATATTTATATATGTATTAAAAAGAGAAAACAAAAATATCTGAATCATTTTTATTTTTGTTGCAGGTTAATTCAAAATCGTACTTCACATGAAGTAGTTATCGATCAAACGTGTCAGATTTGTAAGTATTCAATATTTTGTTCAAACTTTAAACAATATTTTCTTACTGATCGTAAAAAAAACTTCTATTTTTTAATTATTCCTCTAAGATTTACTAATAACAAATCATAAGCCGAACATTATATTGGTACAATAGTATTTATTAACAAATATAAGAACTGTATACAAAGCAAGATGTAACTCAATCTACGATTATATAACGAATGTCGTCCGCAGTGCAGTAAGGGTCGCACCAAGGTTATCCACGAGTCAGACTACATCACTCTCTTCGAGTGGTTTCAAGATAACACAGAAGCCAGCACAATATTGCTAACATTATCAACATTAAACAATTTACTACAGTGTAATACTGGCTTTATGAAATCTTAAAACATTTATGCTGCCTTCTGATTTTTTATGCACAAGTTTGATTACTAAAAGATATAAAGAACTTTTTTATATACTTATGTATTGTATATTACTAAGAAACGTCCGTGATAACACAGTTTTATTGCATTCTTTGTAATGAACAGGTCATTAGGGTTTTATAAATAGGCTCACATTGCGCTGAGCGTTAAGGTGGAGTACACACACACACACTAAGACAAATCTTACAATCACGCAATGTACGCGGTTTAAATATTAATTACTTAATATATTGTCTTGAAATGTATTTGTCATTCTAATATATAATAAAATGAGTTATAGTCCAAATCACGATAGTTAAAAGAGGTTATAAGAGCTGTATAAATCGATAATAAGATAATGAAGTTTATCTTATTCGTTTCTTTATACTGTTGTAAGTACGCATAAGTCGTACTTATCCTTTCTATTTTTAATATAAATGTTATTTATTTTATAAGAATTATATTATGTTATCTTTAATTTTAGTATTAATATTGTAATGAATAATTGTTTAAGTTTAGCGCTTGTAAATATTGTCTCTGGTCTGTGGAGATTTATATTGTTTTAATACTGGTAACCCAGTATTGGCGTTATGAGATGTGAAATAAATCATTATAAAATAAACTGTACGACACTCAGAAAGTCAGTCTTAAACTGAGCCTCAAAGCATTACTATTCGTAACTTCGTTCGTGCAATTACTCCAATTGTAACATCAAAGTATTCAGTTGTAAGCACGCTTTAACTATTAATCAAATTATAACACTAAAGAATTACATTTTGTTTTATATCTGACATCTTTATTAATCTAATAAAATACTATTGTAATTAAGTATGCAGATATAATATTACAACGAATAAATGATATATTTTAATAAAAGTGTTTGTATTAATAGTATTTAAAAGATACTAATTGTTCAACCGTCGTATGTTGCAACGAGGTTATACTTTAGGCCGCTCAAGTATTCTCAAATTGCAACAATACACCGTCTTAACAAGAATTCTGTTAATCATCTTAAAAGACTTAATTCTTATCAACGTGAGTAGATTCAAGAAGGTGGATTATCGTCAACTGAAGAGTCTACTTCCAGAAACTAGCATCCCTGCGGAATGTATTAGCAAGCTGAGTAATCTCCTTCTAGAACGACAATCCGACCTCTTTTTACAACATTGATGTCAGGTGTAACATCCGCCCTCGAATCTACTTACAACAATACATTATAGAAAAATAAGTGAGTCAGTGCTTTTTAGTTATATCGGCAGTTTATACCCCACAACTAGTTTTAAGTATGAGTCGCCGCCGAACTCTCGTAATTTGAACTATAATAAAAGATTGTGGTTATTTAACACAAAAAAATAATATTTCCTGAAAACAAGCTTTTGTGTTGATGTAATAACAAATATCTAAGTAGCCGATACCTACCATAAACCTTTTTCACTTTCACAAAGTAACCGCTATTTGTGTTAAACGATATAATAAATACATGTTTCTTAAAATTTTGAGGTTATAAACATTTTTATCAATGAGTCTCAAGGTTATTTATATTTATTGCTGCTATAAAAGAATAAAATATTTTTCGTTTACTGCAATAAACTAAGTCTACAATGTTCGTTATCGATTTAACAACATTGTCTTGTTATTACGCATTTAAGGTCTAGGGTCGAATCTGTTTGTACAGACTTCGACAAAAGTTTTTGCTTATTTAGCTATAAATTGTTCGACACATACTTTTGAAACATATTGTAGCACGGCAACAACTCTAAGAAAAAGTAAAACTTAATTGCCTTCGACTGTATAAATATACTAGAGTTTACCCCCGTCGCCTTTAGTTTACGACTGTAAACTTCATTTCAAAATTGAATTCCATTTTTAAATAGAAATATATAACTCGTTCTATTTTAATTTTACATATAATAACAAATTATTTTTCATATAAACTGATTAAAGAAATATATTTTTTTTAACAAAATATAAAATATTTTCAATTTCAAAATCAAATTTGGAATTTTTTTTTTATTATTCATAAATTAGGTACCAGAGTTCAATTCCTCAATTTTCAATTTCTCAATTTCTAATTTTCAAAAAATGTTACGATTGAATGCCGTAATACACATGCCAAATTTCAACTTTCTATCTTTTACGAATTAAAAGTTATAGAGCAAAAAGTAAAATTATTTTTTTTAGCTTTTCCAAAATTACGGGTTTCCAGGAAATTCAAGATGCCAAAAGTCTTAGAATTGTTTTCTTTACGAAATAGACAATTTTCAAAAAAATGCGCAGAGCCACCATACGAATCGCGTAAACATATAAACAAATAAACAAACAAACATATAAACTTTCAGTTGGAACATTATAATATAGGATCAAATAAGAAATCATTTAATTTAAATGCTCTATAATTAATTAAAGGGACAAATATCCCATAAAATAATACACCGTTTACCGGTAAATAGTAAACACCAAGCAAACACCATAGCTGACAAATGAACATTGCTTTTATCCCCTATTTCATTTTAGATACACTTGATTGTATACTCCAGTCCTTCCAATATAATTTGTCACGTGACGCTTATAAATAGGTGTGGCGTGTTTGTAAAAACACCTGGTTATATATTATCGCTAAAACGACTCTGGGACTGATTATCAGTGACTGAAAGAGTAATCGGCGCTTTGCCAAGACTAATTATTACTAGTTAATCTACGTCCAGTTGAACGTGTACCCTGTACCAACGTACGGGCATACCTGGACGCTGCTCAATACATATGTATCTTCGTTTTAACGCTGAATGCATGATGTCATATGCAAGAGGATAGACGGATGATTTCCGAATTTACTACACAAATATATACTGTGTTCTGTGTACTAAATGTATAGGCCAGGGTTTCTCAAAAATTGTTGACCATTTGCTTAAACACGGGGTCGACCCAACCACGCTTGGATCTGCAGCAAAATTGACTTGCGTGCCCTTTCATACGAAAATATTGTAATTTATTACATTGCATAAATAAATAGAATAAGGAATACATATTAAATTATTACATATACATTTAATTATAATATACAATGTAATTTTGTATGCGAAACCAAAAGCCAATTTACAAACAATTTTTTCTTGGTGGTGATAAAAGAGTGCAAATTTTAAGTATCTTGTTACAAATCCAAATTCAATGTTTTTCAATTTATTATTATAATGCCAGCAATAAATATTTCCGTTAAAAAAAGCAAGGTGACTTTTTCCAATATCGTAAAATTATGAAATAACTGTTATAGCTTTGGTGGTAAAAAGACCAAGGTTCGACAAGAGTGTTATCACTTATCTCGAGACTGAGGGTGGGTCTGGCATTGGCGCATCTTAGAAGAAACCCAGGGCCAGATTTAGAGGTGTGAAGGTCCGTAATTATTTTCCGAATAAAAGGAATAATTTCTTTTCCTCAAGTATTTCAAAAATGTATTGTGGAGGTCCCGGAGCAGTAGCTCCGCCTGCCCTCCCTCAAATCCGGGTCTGAAGAAACCACTTAGTGCAGGAACATACGTGTAATTTCGTGGGGAGGTTGTCCATCCAGAACATTTGAAATGTATAATATGTAGTATGTAGAAATACTTTATATAGGGTTGTTGTCGAGAACAGAATGGTGTTGCCAACGAATATACAAGCTCTACTCAGAAATCTGATGAGACCAGTGTATTTTGTGAAAGACAGGATTTGGAGTGTGACTGGACTGAGAGTGTAGGATTAGGATATTATCTATTTTAGATAATGAAAATGTAATATATGTAAGAAGCCCGGTAAATTATGAATTAAAAAAAATATTAAAAAACTGTTATAGCTATTAAAACTATATAGTTTTAAATATATAATAACTACGTCCTTTTTAAAGTCCACTGACGTCACGTTTCAGTTTTCTTAAGGTTCAGATCTATGTTCTACAAAACTAGTAGTTACTATCTTTGATTTGGATCTGTAATTTTTACAAATATTGAATTTTGAATTAATAATGAATTTTATTCCAAACAAAACATTATGAACTATATACGGCAAAATAATACAACGTTTGACTAGAAAATACTAATTCTAAATTTTAAATAACTTCCCCGTTTTCGTCTTCAACAACACGTTTTTCTTAAAATCCCATCCTTATTCCTTTCATTTCGGTCCATATTTTTCACTAGTCTTCTCCGATCTCTTCTCATTCTTCCAGGTTTTCTTGTTTACCTTCCAATTTCTACTTCTATCTCCTCTTAATAAAAACGTTCAATTAATATAATAAAAATGATATCTCCTAACAGAAGTTGGGAAGCGCTGTTAGGCCTTCGCACGCATGGAAACGTTGGCGTTATTATTTGAGTTTGTTAGCTCTATTTGATAACTCGATATGTAATATATCGGTTCGTATTATTTACAGATACAACGCGTTGTCATTGGTATCAATTTATTAATTATGGATGTTGATTAATCACGGATTGCTCTCTTGTCATTTACTAGTGATAGATTGAGTCCGATCCATAATATTCATTTGCTGCTGTCCCTCAATATAAAGTATGAACTACGTATGTGACAAGAGTGGGGGAGGACTGAAAGAGCATTCATTTAAAATATAGAACATAACAGCGAATTCATATAATCTTTCTACACGAGTATATAATATCTAAATCCTTAAATAATTAATTTAAAAATGCACATTAAAGAAAAAGGAATTTGTGACGAATTTATAACGAATTATAGACATTTGCTTGTTTTGCCTCTTCTGTCAAATTTTCCTCCAGTTGCTTCCTCTGTCCGATTCCGATTCTTCCAGTGATTCATCAGGTATTTTTCAACTAAACACAGTTACGTTTATTTAAAGTTTATCTAACATAACTAAAGTTATCTGTTATGCAAACAATATTACCCATTATAATACAACGTTCTCTGACTTACCATTTTCATAAAACTTCTGAACGATACGTTTTTAAACTTCAATCAATATTAAAAGGCCTCTTTTAAGGATTAAAGGCTTTTAAAAGAGCTAGAAAATAATAAAATAAATTCCTCTCAGAAATTGCTCATCTTAATATAATATTAAATTTGTTTTTTGTGGATGCTTTAAAATTCTTTTTTTAAATTTTTTTACTAGACATTTTAATTCTTTATTAATGTTTGCTGCAAATTTGATTCACATGTTAATCCCATGTCATCCTGCTTTAAAAAACAAGCCAAAAATAGTTTAACACTACTATGTAGTAACAAACATACATGCTACATAAATAAAAACATCTATCAATCATAGGCAGTAAAGAAAGAAACTTTCAAACACCATTTAGCGCCTATTATAACATAGTGTTAGCCTTTTAGAGTATTCATAATGTATTTATAAATAAAAATCAGATACGTTTAATTGCATAAAAGCATGATAAAATATATAACACATTATAAAACATTTAATGGCACCATCAAAGTAAATGGCCCGATGGCTGATAATGTTAATGTAATGAAGCATTTGCACAAAAAGTCTTAATAAGCGTGTTGTGCTCCGTTGTGTACTATGCCATAGTACTTTGTTAAGGCTTAGCTGCTACAAGAACACATCAAGATACTTATCTTGAAATAATCCAGGTACTTGAGATCTTATCATCAATAATATCGGACGCCTTCTTATGATAGATATTTAAAACAGAAATATCAGAACTCGTATGCAATATTACATTACATTAGCCGGTTATTTAAATGCGTTAAGTATAACTCGTACGTAACTTAGCAAGCAGTTTATAAATAGGCTTATTAAAAATTAATTCTTACGTAAAAGATACGAGTAATAATAATTTTAAAATATGTAACGATTGATTCGGGGAATATGTAACACATGCTAGTTACGTCGCACAAGTGAGTGTTAAGTGTTTATATAAATTACCCTTAGTTCTCTTTATAAACAAAGTTGTAGTACAAAGAAATAAATTGTAGAAGAAGGTTCTAATGCCAGGCAATTTAATTAAGAAATCAATGCCAATCACAGTAAATAATTTAAATTCCATTCGAAATCATATTTATTAAATTCTTCAACAGTTGTTCAGATGATGTCGCTGCTGTGAGTAACAAATGGCGATAGCACTTCATCTGACATAATACAAGCGAAGAAAAGGTTGGTGTGAACTACAATTGATGTATTCACATCAAACTTTTCGTCATTAACAGCAAATTTACAAAGCGGGCCATTTCACTAAATTGTTTACTTTGCCGCTAGTCTCATAAACTGCCTTTATGAAATTTCAGATATTTTATATTGTAACACTCATCTCTATGGCTTGTTAGTATATGTAATGGGTAGAAAGAAATCCAGATTTTAAACCTCTCTATTCTACTTTTAAACTAAAGTATTGTACTTCTAAGTTGAGTATCATTCTAATTTTAAATTCTGTAAAGACAACATTAATTCTAAATTCAACATTATATTATTTGTTATTCGAAATTTATAATTCTGTCTTTATATTCTAAGTTCATAATCTAAATTAAATTTATTTGGTCAAGAAGAACCTAAAGCTACTCATATTGCCAAGATTCAAAATATCAGCAAAAAGACAAGTTAAGGGATGGCTTTAAGGCCAGGACCGTTTATGAAAATGTATAATTTGTAGTTTTTAAGGAATTGGCTATCAAAGAAATCAACATCTTCCTACGTAACGAGTAAGGATATATTAGGAACTGGATTGGATCCATTTATTGATCTTTGATGTTGATAAAACTGTAAAAATGACGTGTCGAAACAAAATCAAATTCTCCTGCTATATATTACAACTCAATCCATCTTCTGTCAAGATTATCCAATCCAATTGGAATTTTATTTTTGATAGTGATGACAGAAGCCATTACCTATTCAATCATTCCTAATGCATTTCTACTGTGGCTAGATTTTAAAATGTTTTTAACGTTTTCCAGAAATCTAAAATATTTGTATTTATCAATAAGATAATATTTTTTATGACGTTTTACAAATTGCATATAAATGTAGGTATTGTTGTAAGTACGCATAAGTCGTACTTATCCTTCCTATTTTTAATATAAATGTTATTTATTTTATAAGAATTATATTACGTTATCTTTAATTTTAGTATTAATATTGTAATAAATAATTATTTGTATTTAGCGCTTGTAAACATTGACTCTGGTCTGTGGAGATTTTATATTATTTTAATGCTGGTAACTCAGTATTGGCACATTGTGATGTGAAATAAATCATTATATATTAATCTGCACGCTAGTCAAAAAGTCAGTCTTCTCCTGAGTCTCAACCAAGTGTTTACTAATTGTACTTCGTTCGTACAATACTCCAATTGTAACATCTAAGTATTCAATAGTGAGCACATTTTAACTATTAATCAAATTATAACACTAGAATTACATTTTGTTTTATATCTGGCATCTTTATTAATCCAATAAAATACTATTGTAATTAAGTACGTAGATATAATATTACAACGAATAAATGATATATTTTAATAAAAGTGTTTGTATTAATAGTAATAAAAAGATACTAATTGTTCAACCGTCGTATGTTGCAACGAGGTTACTTTAGACCGCTCAAGTATTCTCTAATTGCAACAATACACCGTCTTAACAAGAATCCTATTAATCATCTGAAGAGACTTAATTCTTATCAACGTGAGTAATTCAAGAAGGTGGATGATCGTCAAACTGAAGAATCTACTTCCAGAAACTAGCAACACTGCGTGATGTATTAGCAAGCTGAGTAATCCCCTTCTAGAACGAGCATCAGACCTCTTTTTACAACATTGATGTCAGGTGTAACATCCGCCCTTCGAATAAACTTACAACAAATGGTGTCAGGTGGGGTCTCGAAGAGATATTCCTACACATAAATATCCAAGAGGTACGCCCAAAATTTTTTTCTATATATTCTACACCTGGATGCAGATCAATTATTCTGGATACCACTACGTCGATCGATTATTTCCAAGATTACCGAAGAGTACGAGATAGAACGTCAATTCATCTGTATTTCTCATAATTTTCTACAAGTCCGGTGGATGCAAAACTACAGCCCGCTGAATCAGAAAAAAGAAATCTTTTGCCCCCAGCGAATGGATGGATGCTTCTAGAACACATGGAATAATCTAAATCGATGTTAATCGCGTGCAGAATTCCGCACACAGCTGTTTATAGATCATAATCACTGATAAGAAAATCTTTAAGTATAATAAGACAGTATCTTTTTTTTTGTATATAATTATTACTATAAATTGATAATTGTATTTTTTTTGAATAGCAACGTTACTAATGAAGCTATAATTTTTTTTTAGTATTATATTCAGTACTTTTGAATATTTGCTATAATCCAAGTATTTTTTATTAGCATCATTATTAACGTGGTTATAATTTTTTTTAGTATTATATTCAGTACTTTTGAATATTTACTATAACCTAACTTTTTTTGTAGCATCATTGTTTGTCATTGAAGCTATTAATTTTTTTATAGTATTATATCCAATACTTTTGCATATTTACTATAATATTTTTTATAATTGTTTCCGCAATTATACTAATTTATGTTAATATTTTTTTAGAACAACATCTTTTTTTGAACGAGAGGGAATTTTGAAAAGGAGAAGTAAAGAGCTGAAGCAGTTAGATAGCAGTCTGTTCAATCAGAGAGACTACCTTCCTGTTACAACTGCGGTGTCTGAGCCCCATCGGAAATTTCCTGTGAGTTACTGTTTTCGCTAACAATTTTTCCTTGTCAGAATCCTATTTTTCGGAGAGTCGTTTATTGGTACAAAATAATCTTTAGTCTGTATATTATATATAACTTTAATTAAGTACAATGGCACCGAACGTTCATTCCCTCACATTAGTTGAGAATACAATCAATCTAATTAATGAGTTTTCAAAAAATTTAGAAGTCCAATCAACATCCTTAACAATAGTTGAATTAAAAATCAAAAACTTAGAAAAGGCTTGGGTCAAATATAATAGTATCGTAGAAGCACTGCTTCCAACTCTAAAAAATGAAGAAGCTACGGCTATCGTTAGTAAGTCTATGGAAGTTGAAAGTATTTATGACGACACTCTTATTTCCTTGTTGAATTATAAGCAAACATTTGAGAATGATACACATATTGTGGATGACTCAAAAAGCATAGATTCAATAAGAAATTTAAACTTAAGTCCAATGCAACTAACCGTTTTTGATGGAGAATATACTAATTGGCAAAGTTTCATGGAATTATTTACAAATTTAATTCGTAATAATAGCAAACTATCAAACATTGAAAAAATGCATTATTTAAAATTAAATTTGACAGGAGAACCACTCAAACTCATAAAGAATTATCCTTTAACAAACGATAATTATGAAATTGTTTGGAACATCCTTTGTAAACGTTATGACAATAAGGTAGCACTTATTGAAACCTGTTTGAACAATTTAATAAACTACAATGTTATACGTTTAGAATCAGAAACTAATATCAAAAATTTTTTAGACGAAATTAATGAATCGATTAGAGCATTAACCGAGTTGGGAATATATTCTAATCATTCAGATTTTATTTTTATACATTTTTTAAAGACCAAGTTAGATTTTAACACATTAAAGGAATGGGAAAACAGAAATACTTCTGAATTACCAACCCTAAATGATTTTACGAATTTTCTTGAAACACGGTGGCGCACTCTAGAAAGAAGAAGGCATGTTGAATTTAAAACAGATTCAAGTCATTCTATTTCTAGTAGTGAACCAGTTTCAAGTGAACAATTTGCTAACGAAGTCGAAACAAAATTTAAAACTTTTTTTTGTAACTATTGTAAAAAAAATGGTCATTTAGAGAAATATTGTTTTATCAAGAAGGAAAATGCGGATACGGTATATCCTGTCGCGCAAATTAATATTTGTAGGAGAGATACGGTATTTTCAAAACCTTCTGTTTATTGTAAAAGATCGAAACATCTTGAATCTGATGGTCCTCAAGTATCTTTTACTAAAAATACAAAACAAAATTCACGTTCTTTTTATAATCACCATTTACGTAAATTTAATAGTTTAAATAAAAATATTGAGATTAAAGAAATACAAAATACCAATGATATAACAAATTTTAACTGTAACAATGAAAATGTTATTGACAAGCAAACAGCTGACACTGTTCAATTCAGAATAGTCGCAGCCAAAGCAAAGACTGTATCATTTTTATTGGACACTGGTTCTCAAATTTCTTTAATTAAACAAAATATTTTAAAAAATAATATCAAAATAGATAGTACATCTAAAGTGTTATTAAAGGGAATCTCTGAAGGCACGCCTTATACTTTAGGTTCACTAAAAACTTCTATAATTTTAGATAGTTCTAGGTCGAAACATACTTTTCAGGTTGTGTCAGAGGATTTCCCCATTAAGCATGATGGAATCATAGGATTAGATATTTTACGTACATTTAAAGCAGTAATTAATTTGGAAACAAACAGCGTACAATTCTCACAACATGGCAAAATATTTGAATTCCCATTATTGAACATAAACAGTATTATCATAGTTCCAGCACGTACTAGGAAATTAATTCCTATGTCGGGTTCTACGGTAGGAGTTTGTGTAGCCAAGGAATTGCTACCTGAAGTTTTTTTAGCCAACGCATTAATTAATCCTGTTAATAATACTTTTTATATATCAATAACTAATTCCTCAGCAAAAGATGTAATACTTGACAATTTTAAACCAGATATTATTCCAATAAATAAATTTAATTTTTACCATTTTTTGAAAAGAAATCCTAACGATCCTAAAAGATCCTTACGACATCTTTTATTTAATAATATAGATTTTTCAAATGTTAATTCAAAATACTTAACAGATTTAATGGAAATCTGTAATAATTTTAATAACATATTTTTTTTCCCGGTAGATAAGTTATCTTGTGCGAGTGCACTGAGTGACTCACCTAACCCTGTAAACATTAAGCCGCATAGATTATCTCATGCGCATAAAGAAATTGTTGAGAAGCATATTCAAGAACTGTTGGCTAACAACATTATTGAAAAATGCGACTCACAGTTTAACGCACCTCTGTTAATGGTACCTAAAAAAGCAGATGTGTCGGGGAACAAACAATTTTGCGTTGTAATCGACTATCGTAAACTTAATGAACAGACGACAAGTGATGTTTATACTTTGCCTCTCGTACATGACATACTAGACCAATTTAGTGGTGCAGAATATTCTTCTACGATTGATTTAGTTACAAATAAATTTACTAGTAATAAACCAAAATTTAAATTAAATTTTGATAGAAGGGTCAATTCTTTTTTTCACCTAGAAAGTATACGGTAGTTAATAGGAATAGATTGAAGAGATTTTGTACCAATGAACAAAACCTTGACGTGTTAGATGGATTTTGTCAGGGATGATTGTTTTGTGGAGCAGTGTTAACTCTATACGATGGGATCAGAATCGTTGTCGACACTTTGCTTCTCTTTTTGTTTTTTTTCCAGAATTGTAACTCGTATATTTTGTTTTTATACGTGTCCCTTTTTTTTTGGAAGGGGGTGTTGTGATAGTACGACATCGTCCTATCTTCCTTTTTCTTTTTCTTGGAAAGAAACGCATATGTTTGTTTAATATGCGTTCCTTTTCTAGGGTTGAAGGGTGTTGTAAGTACGCATAAGTCGTACTTATCCTTCCTATTTTTAATATAAATGTTATTTATTTTATAAGAATTATATTACGTTATCTTTAATTTTAGTATTAATATTGTAATAAATAATTATTTGTATTTAGCGCTTGTAAACATTGACTCTGGTCTGTGGAGATTTTATATTATTTTAATGCTGGTAACTCAGTATTGGCACATTGTGATGTGAAATAAATCATTATATATTAATCTGCACGCTAGTCAAAAAGTCAGTCTTCTCCTGAGTCTCAACCAAGTGTTTACTAATTGTACTTCGTTCGTACAATACTCCAATTGTAACATCTAAGTATTCAATAGTGAGCACATTTTAACTATTAATCAAATTATAACACTAGAATTACATTTTGTTTTATATCTGGCATCTTTATTAATCCAATAAAATACTATTGTAATTAAGTACGTAGATATAATATTACAACGAATAAATGATATATTTTAATAAAAGTGTTTGTATTAATAGTAATAAAAAGATACTAATTGTTCAACCGTCGTATGTTGCAACGAGGTTACTTTAGACCGCTCAAGTATTCTCTAATTGCAACAATACACCGTCTTAACAAGAATCCTATTAATCATCTGAAGAGACTTAATTCTTATCAACGTGAGTAATTCAAGAAGGTGGATGATCGTCAAACTGAAGAATCTACTTCCAGAAACTAGCAACACTGCGTGATGTATTAGCAAGCTGAGTAATCCCCTTCTAGAACGAGCATCAGACCTCTTTTTACAACATTGATGTCAGGTGTAACATCCGCCCTTCTAATCTACTCACAACAGTATATACGATAAATAATATTCTTAAACGTACGTAATTTAAAATATATTGCATTTAAAATATAGTATTGACATATAATCCATTATTACAGTATTAATGGATTACAATATTTATTTATGAATCAACATTCAACGTAATGTAAATATGAAAATAGATAACAAACGAATCGATTCATCATAATTATGAAACCTGTCAAGGATTAAGATTTAAAATTCCTTGCTTTCTTATAATGATTTATAGTTGTAAAATCGATTAAAGTATTATCTCGAGTTGAGATACGATATATGTACTATTTATAAAAATATTTCATTTTGTAATAAATAACTATCTTTGTTAATTAGATGTCACAAAGAAATGGGACGATAGCAATCACGATGGATTGCATATAATGAGGAAAAATACGTGCGGTTCCGATTTTCATCCCTAAAATATTTTGAGAACCGTTGACTTCGTGAACCAGAAATATTATCCATCGTTATAAAAAGAATTGACATAACACAATTTGAAAACTTAGATCAAATATGACCTGTACTAAATTGGTAAACCGTTTTGATATTGCCGTGATAGTTGTGTTAGATCATATGTCAATACAAATGATCCATTGTCAGATGAGAGTTCCATAATAAATCTTAACTTTCGTTTAATTGTGTGCTATTTTCTGCTTTAAAAATGATATTGATCGGCACACATTTTAAAGAAATATCACATTTTAAAATATTAATAGTTGAATAATGTAGTTGTCAGTAATAGCATTTTGTTTTGAAAAATGAAAGAAGGTATGAAAATTGATTATTTCATAAAATGTCAATATTGATTAATGAATGCGGGGTATTGTAAACTGGGGTCGACCATGGCCCATGGCCCCTGCCTCGGCGCTTGCACGAAATAGATGAGTTATTATTATTTTTTATTCTTTAAATAAAATAACATGATTTTTCAATGTATTTTTACTTTTTACAAATGTTTAATCGCCATTGTCAATTCTAGTTTTATAAAAAATGTTTTGTGCTTATTGTTCGGGTCAAATTATATTGAAATTATGTGTAACATTTGTAAAATGACCCTGCTATTATAAATAATGATAAATGACTTTTTTGTTGTAATTTAGTGTAGTTATTTATCGTTTCTTCACAGCAGTTTTTAAGAAGTTAAAGTTTCACTGTAAAAAAAATTGGTAGAAAAAATGTTTTAGACACCTCTTTCTTAGGCTACGGCTGCACTGCGACAAAGAATAGCGCGGAAATAAACCCATATTTCTGTAATACGTTGAATCATATTTAATTGAAATTAAAAAATTGAATTTTTATTTATATTTTTGTTATTATTGTATTATTTATTTAACGTTAGACATTACATTCTTTAACATTAGTTCTACCAATTGCGTTGCATTATTTTTATTCTTAATCTAGTTAGTCTATTATTAAGTTATTATTTCCAAAAAATATTTCTTTTTCTTCTCGTAAGACTCTAACTCTCTTTGTTTCCTGTCACCAATTTCTCTATGAACCCCGCTAATCTTTTTCGCAGTGCAACCTTAGCCTAAGAAAGAAGGGTTTAAAACAATTGACTAGGTTTAACAAAACTGTTTAACTAGCCCATCGTTATCAGCAGTCTATTCACCAGAACAGTAATTGTTTTGAAAATCTGAGTTAGAATAAAAGTTATACACTTTACTTGGATTACTTTGAAATTTTAATTTTAATCATATCCCAGTAAACAATTTGGTGAAGTGCCCTATTTGGTGAAGTTCGAGTCACTCGTACAATTCTATTCTAACGCTTTACAAGTTCTCTACCTGTCACAGATTTTGTGTTAGTTATTCTTTCTAGTATTCTTTCTTTTTCCAACATCATTCATTAAGTATTTCTGTTTCTTTCCCACATGGATATATTTTTTTTAAGTTCACTTTCATCTCATTTATTCCAAAGTGAGAGAGAAACGAGATGCGGTTAGACAAGTAAAATATATTTTTCACCGTTATACTTGTATACT
Source organism: Panorpa germanica (assembly GCA_963678705.1). Classification (NCBI taxonomy): domain Eukaryota; kingdom Metazoa; phylum Arthropoda; class Insecta; order Mecoptera; family Panorpidae; genus Panorpa; species Panorpa germanica. The sequence goes on from OY783214.1 coordinate 6,779,104, forward strand.
TGTATAATATTTCGTTCAGGACAGTATGCTTAAAGTATATGCTATCCTTTTTCAACAAATATTTCTTTAATGGTAATAGACAGACGCTATCTCCCTCAATCCCCGAATATAATGTATATAAACGAAGTTAGCATCTAGCGATGGTAAGACAGAGGTTTTAAACCTAACGCAGACCTGCCGATCGTGGATTTTTGAATCACCAAAACAATGTAAAAAACTAATATAACGAGTATTGTTAAAGATGAATAATATTCATTAAAAAAATCACATATGTGAAGCGTAGCTCAGAGTGAGAGCGCTGGCGTACAAAGTCAGTTAAAATCGCAATAACATAATCTATACATAATACAAGAGTATATCTTATTTCTCAAATGTTTATTTACAGTCAAATATGAAATATTTGCTTTACTTACAATAAGCCTTCTAGATTATATCGCTGGCCATAAATATGACTAATTGTAAAACGTTTTGCGAATTATGTCACTATCGATAATAAATAAATATAAGATATACATAGTATTTGTTAATAAATAGTTCGCTTATAGTTATAGATAACATCCAATACACACATCGTATTAGTACACTGTATATGTATTATTTATATAATATATATCACTGTTAAATTACAAATAACACTTACACATATAAATATGTATACATGCATTCATCCAGTGACGGAGAATATAGGTACACTAGGTAATAAATAAAAAATGAATTTAAAAAGATAACGAAATGCTTCATCCATACTAAAGTGCCTCTAACATGCGACATACAACATAAAGTGGCAATAATTTAGAGGAGTACATTGTTTCAATTCCGGCAAAAATAGAAACCGTTTTAACATGTAGGGTCTTACAATTATGAATCTAATAAAGTAGGTATTGTCTGCCGTCACTGTAACTGTACATAGATATACATACGATACAGATATATATAGTACTCCATATATCGCGGTTCGTTGTTATCAGACAAGTGTAAAATGATTGATGTGGGCCATACATCATCGTTATGTGCATTTCCTTCCTTCTACAACAGCTCTTCATACGGGCTCTCTCCATCTCTATTTTCCTCAATACCCTTCCATATGTCTGTCTCACATTCACACATATGTCAAGCAAAAATTGGATAAATGTTTGAATTAAGAAAAAGTATATTATATTGTTGTAAGTACGCATATGTCGCACTTACCTTTTATTTTTAATGATATTAAATGTTAATTATGTAATAGAATTATATTATGTAAACAGTTTTTGTATTAGTATTAAGATTGTAAAGAATAATTATTTAAGTTTAGCGCTTATAAATATTGTCTCTGGTTTGTGGAGATTAATATTGATTTAATGCTGGTAATTCAGTATTGGCGTTCTGTGATGTGAAATAAATTATTATATATTAAATTGCACAAGACGCTGAAAGCCAGTCTTCTCCTGAGTCTCAAAGCAAGCATTACTATTCGCAACTTCGTACGTATTGAATAGTGAGCACATTTCAACTATTAATTAAATTATAACACTATAGAATTACATTTTGTTTTATATCTGTCATCTTCGTTAATCTAATAAAATACTATTGTAATTAAGTAAGCAGATATAATATTACAACGAATAAATGATATATTTTAATAAAAGTGTTTGTATTAATAGTAATAAAAAGATACTAATTGTTCAACCGTCGCATGTCGCAACGAGGTTACTTTAGACCGCTCAAGTATTCTCTAATTGCAACAATACACCGTCTGAACAAGAATCCTTATTAATCATCTTAAGAAAGATATTCGATTACTACTGTAATTGGTGTTGGAAGTCGTCAACTGAAGAATCTACTACCAGAAGCTAGCATCCCTGCAGAATGTACTAGTAAGCTGAGTAATCTCCTCCAGAACGACAATACGACACAATTTTACAACATTGGTGTCAGGTGGGGTCTCGAAGAGATATTCCTACACATAAATATCCAAGAGGTACGCCCAAAATTTTTTTCTATATATTCTACACCTGGATGCAGATCAATTATTCTGGATACCACTACGTCGATCGATTATTTCCAAGATTGCCGAAGAGTACGAGATAGAACGTCAATTCATCTGTATTTCACATAATTTTTCTACAAGTCCGGTGGATGTAAAACAACAGCCCGCTGAACCAGAAAAAAAAAGAAATCTTTTGCCCCCAGCGAATGGATGGATGCTTCTAGAACAAATGGAATAATCTAAACTGATGTTAATCGTTTCCAGAACCCTGCACACAGCTGTACATAGATCAAAATCGAAAGTTTTTTTTGTTAAGTATAATAAGACAGTATCTTTTTATCTTGTATACAATTATTATCATAAATTGATAATTGTATTTTTTTCTATTAGTAGCATCCTTGTAATTCATTGAAGCTATTATTTTTTTAGTATTATATTCAATACTTTTGAATATTTGCTATAACCTATCTATTAGTAGCATCCTTGTAGTTCATTGAAGCTATTATTTTTTTTTAGTATTATATTCAATACTTTTGAATATTTGCTATAACCTATCTATTAGTAGCATCCTTGTAATTCATTGAAGCTATTATTTTTTAGTATTATATTCAATACTTTTGAATATTTGTTATAAAATAACAATTTTGTAGCATCATTGTTCAATATTTTTAGTATTATATCCAATACTTTTGAATATCTACTATAATATTTCCTATAATTGTTTCTACAATTATATTAATTCATGTTTAATATTTTTAGAACATCTTTATGAACGAGAAAGAATTTTGAAAAGGAGAAGTAAAGAGCTGAAGCAGTTAGATAGCAGTCTGTTCAATCAGAGAGACTACCTTCCTGTTACAACTGCGGTGTCTGAGCCCCATCGGAAATTTCCAGTGAGTTACTGTTTTCGCTAACAATTTTTCCTTGTCAGAATCCTATTTTTCGGAGAGTCATTTATTGGTACAAAATAATCTTTAGTCTGTATATTATATATAACTTTAATTAAGTACTATGGCACCGAACGTTCATTCACTCACACTAGTTGAGAATACAATCAATCTAATTAATGAGTTTTCAAAAAATCTAGAAGTCCAATCAACATCCTTAACAATAGTTGAATTAAAAATCAAAAACTTAGACAAAGCTTGGGTTAAATATAGTAGTATCGTAGAAGCATTGCTTCCAACTCTAAAAAATGAAGAAGCTTCGGCTATCGTTAGTAAGTCTATGGAAGTTGAAAGTATTTATGACGACACTCTTATTTACTTGTTGAATTATAAGCAAACATTTGAGAATGATACACATATTGTAGACGACTCAAAAAGTATAGATTCAATAAAAAATCTGAACTTAAGTCCAATGCAACTAACCGTTTTTGATGGAGAATATATTAATTGGCAAAGTTTTATGGAATTATTTACAAATTTAATTCGTAATAATAGTAAACTATCAAGCATTGAAAAAATGCATTATTTAAAGTTAAATTTGTCAGGAGAACCACTCAAACTCATAAAGAATTATCCTTTAACAAATGATAATTACGAAATTGTTTGGAACATCCTTTGTAAACGTTATGATAACAAGGTAGCACTTATTGAAACCTGTTTAAACAATTTAATAAACTACAATGTTATACGTTTAGAGTCCGAAATCAATATCAAAAAACTACTAGATGAAATTAATGAATCGATTAGAGCATTAACCGAATTGGGGATATATTCTAATCATTCAGATTTTATGTTAATACATATTTTAAAGACCAAATTAGATTTTAATTCGTCAAAGGAATGGGAAAACAGAAATAATTCTGAATTACCAACCTTAAATGAATTTACAGAGTTTCTGGAGAGACGGTGGCGCAATCTAGAAAGAAGAAGGCATATTAAAGTCAAAACATATCCAAGCGTTCCTAATTCTAATAGTAAACCAGTTTCAAGCAAGCAAATTCCTAATAAGGTCGAAACAAAAACTAAAAATTTGTTCTGTAACCATTGTAAGAAAAGTGGTCATACAGAAAAGTATTGTTTTATTAAGAAGGAAAATCTAGATACGGGTAACCCTATTGCTCAAGTTAATACTTGTAGGGAGGCCACAATTTTATCAGAACCTTCTACTTGTTGTGAAAGATCGAAACATCTTATATCTGATGGTTCTCAAGTATCTTTTACTAACAAGACACAACACAATTCAAATAATGAATTATGTTTTTTTTATGATTTTGATGAGATCAATACGGGTAATTTACAAAATAATAATGATATTCTAAGTTTTGACAGTAAAAATAAAAATGTTAAGGCTAAGCAAACAGTTGACACTATCCAATTCAAGATGGTCGCAGCCAAAGCTAAAACCGTATCATTTTTATTAGATACTGGTTCTCAAATCTCCTTGATTAAACAAAATATTTTAAATAACAATGTCAGAATTAATAATAAATCTAAAATTCTATTGAAGGGTATTTCTGAAGGCACGCCTTATACCTTAGGTTCACTGAAAACTTCTATAATTTTAGATAGTAATAAGTCGAAACAAACTTTACAGGTTGTGTCAGAAAATTTCCCCATTAAACACGATGGAATTATAGGGTTGGATATTTTACGGAAACTAAATGCAGTAATTAATCTAAAAATGAACAGAGTACAATTCTCAGAATGTGGCAAAGTAATTGAGCTCCCACTTATAAATATAAACAATATCGTTTTACCAGCACGTACGAGGAAAATAATTCCTATGTCAGGTTCTACAGTAGGAGTTTGTGTAGCCAGGGAATTGTTACCTGAAGTTTTTTTAGCTAATGCATTAATCAAGCCCGTCAAAAATATTTTCTATATTTCAATAATAAATTCTTCAATAAAAAATATAATACTTAGTAATTTCAAACCGAATATCATACCGATAGATCAATTTAGTATTTACCATTTTTCAAAATCAAGTCCTAACAACCGTAAGGAACTTTTATTAAACAATTTAAATCTTTCACATGTCAATTCAGAATTAGTAACAGAATTAATAGAAATCTGTGACAGCTTTAATGACATATTTTTTTTACCGGGAGACAAGTTATCTTGTACGAGCGCATTAAGTCATAAGATAAAGATTAATTCTTCTAAACCCGTTAACGTTAAACCGTATCGATTGCCCCATGCGCAAAAAGAGATTGTGGAAAAGCATATTCAGGAACTGTTGGTCAACAACATAATTGAAGAAAGCGACTCACCCTATAACGCACCTTTATTAGTAGTACCAAAGAAACCAGATGCGTTAGGTAATAAACAATTCCGCGTAGTAGTCGATTTCCGTAAACTTAACGAGCAGACAACAAGTGACGCCTATCCTTTGCCTCTTATACATGATATACTGGACCAACTTAGTGGTGCAAAATTTTTCTCTACCCTTGACTTAGCAAGCGGTTTTCACCAGGTCCCTATGCTTCCCGAAGATAAAGAGAAAACAGCATTTAGTGCGAACTTTAAACACTATCAATTTGTAAGAATGCCATTCGGACTTAAAGGAGCCCCCTCCATGTTTCAGAGACTTATGTCTCACGTTCTCACAGGTTTGCAAGGAATAGATTGCTTAATCTATCTGGACGATGTAGTCATTTTTGGAAAAAACATTTCTGAGCACAACCAAAGATTAAAAAACGTTTTTTCTAAATTACGGGAACATAATTTGAAGCTCCAACCATCCAAATGTAACTTTCTACATAAAGATTTGATTTATTTAGGTCACGTTATTAATGAAACAGGTATTCTACCAGATCCTTCTAAAGTAGAAGCAATAAAGAATTTCCCCATTCCAAACAGTCCTAAACAAATTAAAACATTTTTGGGTATGTCTGGTTATTATCGCCGACATATACCGCATTACGCAGAGATAGCCAAACCACTATATAATGCAGCAAACAGTAATGTTAAAGTATTAGAATGGTCAGACCAATGCGACGAATCATTTAAAACTTTAAAAAATAAATTAACCATATCACCTGTTTTGCAATACCCGGACTTTAGTAAAAATTTCGTTGTAACCACGGATGCAAGTAAATATGCTATAGGTGCAGTCCTTTCACAAGGTACTATTAAGGAAAGCCACCCAATAGCATATGCTTCAAGAACTCTAAATAAGGCACAACAAAATTACACAACTACTGAACGTGAGTTATTAGCAGTAGTATGGGCTGTGGCTCATTTTAGACCCTATCTCTATGGAAAGTTTTTTAGTATCGTAACAGACCATCAAGCCTTGACTTGGTTAATGAGTATTAAGGACCCGAGTTCTAGACTTATGCGTTGGCGGATAAAACTAGAGGAATATAATTACGAAGTAATATATAGACCAGGTAGTTCGATTCCACACGTAGATGCCCTAAGTCGCGTATACTCACTTCAGGTTGAAACAATGGATGTCACATACGAAAATTATTTAGAAATAATTAAAAATAAAATTATCATAAACAATAAAGTAATTGAACATGATAAAAGTTTATATGACGCACCGACGTCATTTTCATTAGTAGATTTTGTATCAAAAGATTTTAAAAATTCAATTGGAAATTCTCCTGAATTAATCAATAAATTTAGTAGTATCAATGCATTTCTAATACAAGAAAAAGAAGTATCAGAAATTGCATATGTTGAAATTGATACTAGATTTATTATCTGTTTAATAATTAAGGAATTTCATTTTAATCTACCAAATTATAAAGAAATATTTTTGGCATTAGTGAATCTGAAAAACTTTTGTACTTTACACAAAATTACTAACATAGCTATGAACAGGTTCGAGTCTGAACTAAGTAAATTAGATTTTGCCCAGTTACGAACTATGATCAGACATATCTTTGATAAAACAAATATAATAGTACACATTTATAATGACAATATACTTAAAATTAGTGACCCTGAGTTAATAAACAATGTAATTTCGGAATTTCATGTTAATCCCACAGCAGGCCACTTAGGAGTTTCTAAAACAATTAAACGATTAAAATCACACTTTAAATTTCCAAGTATGATTAGAAAAGTTAAAAATTTTATTAGACAATGTGTATCATGTCAAAAGAATAAAGTGTGCAAATTAAATAAATGCCCATTAACAATTACATCGACTTCGAAACATAGTTTCGAAAGGTTGGCTTTGGACATAGTATATCTTCCCAAGAAAGACGACAACGACAAATACAAATACTTACTAACAATACAGGATGACCTTACTAAATTTACGGAAGCTATTCCTATTATAAACCAGGAGGCAAATACTGTCGCGAAAGCATTAGTAACTAACGTTATTTGTAGGTACGGAGTTCCTAATATGATCTTAACAGACCAAGGAACAAATTTCATGTCAAAAATTTTTAAAGATATATGCAAATTGTTAAAAATTAAACAATTAAAAACAACAGCATTTAGACCAGCAACCAACGGTGCCTTAGAAAGAGTTCATAGAACCCTTGCCGAGTATCTAAGGAATTTTTGTAAAAAGCAGGATGATTGGATAAATTGGATTCCCTATGCAATGTTCGTGTATAACACAACTCCGCATACAGCGACCGGTTTTACTCCTTTCGAACTAATTTATGGACATAAGGCAAATCTGCCTTCAATTTTTTATAAAGAACCAATTGAGGTAAATACTTATAATAATTTTATAGTAGAACTCAAACACAGGTTACAAGTAGCGAGGGAACTTGCTATAAATAACTTGGTTAAAAGCAAAGAAAAAACAAAATTATATTTTGATAAAAGGGTCAATTCTCTTTTCACACCTAAAGTAAACGAACTAGTTTTATTAAGAAATGAACAGTTACCAACTAAAGGACAGTCAAAAAAACTTTTACCCTTATACGTAGGACCGTATAAAGTTACTAAAATTATATCCCCTGTTAATACAGAAATACTAATTGGTAAAAAACATACGGTAGTTCATAATAATAGGTTGAAGAGATTTTGTACCAATGAATAAAAACTTGACGAATGAAATGGATTTTGTCAGGGATGATTGTTTTGTGGAGCAGTGTTAACTCTATACGATGGGATCAGAATCGTTGTCGACACTTTGCTTCTCTTTTTGTTTTTTTCTAGAATTGTAACTCGTATATTTTGTTTTTATACGTGTCCCTTTTTTTTTGAAAGGGGGTGTTGTGATATGTACGACATCTCCCCTATCACAATTTTTCCTTTTTCTTTTCCTTAGAGCAGAAACGCATATGTTTTGTTTTATATGCGTTCCTTTTCTTTGGTTGAGGAGTGTTGTAAGTACGCATATGTCGCACTTACCTTTTATTTTTAATGATATTAAATGTTAATTATGTAATAGAATTATATTATGTAAACAGTTTTTGTATTAGTATTAAGATTGTAAAGAATAATTATTTAAGTTTAGCGCTTATAAATATTGTCTCTGGTTTGTGGAGATTAATATTGATTTAATGCTGGTAATTCAGTATTGGCGTTCTGTGATGTGAAATAAATTATTATATATTAAATTGCACAAGACGCTGAAAGCCAGTCTTCTCCTGAGTCTCAAAGCAAGCATTACTATTCGCAACTTCGTACGTATTGAATAGTGAGCACATTTCAACTATTAATTAAATTATAACACTATAGAATTACATTTTGTTTTATATCTGTCATCTTCGTTAATCTAATAAAATACTATTGTAATTAAGTAAGCAGATATAATATTACAACGAATAAATGATATATTTTAATAAAAGTGTTTGTATTAATAGTAATAAAAAGATACTAATTGTTCAACCGTCGCATGTCGCAACGAGGTTACTTTAGACCGCTCAAGTATTCTCTAATTGCAACAATACACCGTCTGAACAAGAATCCTTATTAATCATCTTAAGAAAGATATTCGATTACTACTGTAATTGGTGTTGGAAGTCGTCAACTGAAGAATCTACTACCAGAAGCTAGCATCCCTGCAGAATGTACTAGTAAGCTGAGTAATCTCCTCCAGAACGACAATACGACACAATTTTACAACAATATCTTGTAAAAAGTACTTATTAATTAAATTATGCAGATTGGAAACTAATTGGTAAGAATGAAATACTTGCTCGTAATTTCGAGTATTGCGAATTGGAAGAGGGCGTTCTTCCTTCGTTTATTTGTATAGTTCCCAAGTTATCATCTTCATTTCAATTTCAATTTTCCTAATATGTATATATGTTGTGTATTTTCTAGCGTACGAAAAACCGACGTCTTGAGTCGTATGTTACATTTCTTATTGGAACTTGAGTAGAATTTAATTACTATATGAAATATTTTTCATGTAATTCAGTATTAATTGTGTGCAGACCGTAGTCCTATCGCCTTATCACGTCACTTGCGCACACACGCACTTCAATAATTATGCATATACCTCAACGTGTTATTAAATGAACAGCTAAGTAATAATAGAGTACGTTTCATACACCGAAGACATAGCTTCTATAAATATGATCCCAAATAATATAACGATCAGACACTCAAAAGTGAATTAAAAATTGCATGAATTGCTGAACATATATTATAAGCTGTTGAAAGATTCACATAGAATAAGACCTAGTGACCGCCAAAAACACGTAATAGTATCAAATCTAAGGTTTTTTTTATGTATTTGTACACTGTAGTAAGAACTTTTGGATACTTGAACCTTTTTGGATACTAAACCTTAAATCACAGTATCTAATCATGAGAGAAGAGTCTTACAGTACCAATTTTTTAATATATTTAAGGGGACAGTATATTAAATTCATATTGACATTTGCCAGAAACTTTTCGCGAGCCCTAACGTGAGCCAGACGCTTTAAAGCTTTATAAAAAAACATCGCATTTACGTTATAGTATCCCATCCCAATGCGTTGGCGAATCAACTGAATGTGTGTGACAACAGGGCACCCCGCAGATTAAGGCGATATCAACCAATAGACTTAGCTTTAGGTCCGCGATAGGGAATAGTGTACAATGTATGATATATTATAATAGATTATTGTATATAAAAACAAGAGAGCATTCACTGGAATGTTTCTCTTACATGTCTTAATTAATTAATCATGTAAGAAGCTTATTGTCTACTTAGGCAGATTGCTGAAACAATAGGAGAAATAAAAAAAACAAAGTTATAGTATCAAAGCTGAATTTTATGTACATATGTCACTCGGGTCACTATTTAACGTTATTATTTAAGCAGCTAGATAGATTCACGGGTGCTAACATTCGACCAGACACCAAAATACCTCTCACACTGCAATCTTTTTCTTGCTACTTGCGATTGTTTCAGTAAGGTGCAGTGTTGTTACTACTCTTTATCGTGAGAGGAAATTTATATTTTAATGTTTATTAATACACCGCTGTATTTCGTAGCATGTTTCATTATATGACCGACCATCTACTCAGCGTTGAAAATTCTAATATTGGAATAAATAAAAGTTGAACTACACAAACAGTTTAAGAATCTCTGAACAGCGATACACGTTAACACGTTTACCTATAATACATCGTGAAGAGGTAGGCTTTCTTACTCATAACTACTGACTTAAAGATATTGGTATAATTAGTAATGCATATGCATTTGTAATAAATTATACGTTTTATAGATGTAAAGAAGACTGACTGACTACTATAGACTAGTATGGTATACTCATATATAAATATTTAATTATTAAAATATGTTGTAAATCAATATAATTTATAATTGTATTTTTCTATTTAAATCACGTTTATGACCCAATTAACGTCCATCTTTATATGCGCTGGTGTAATTATAAAGTCATAAAATAATGTTCGTGTGGAGATAGCTAAACTCTTGTGTTATTATTATATATAATTCTCATAGCATGATTTTGAAAACTTAAATAATTATATATAGCTCTCTTATGTTACAGTTCTTTCAGCGCAGTAATATATTTAATTAAAATACGCACAAATTTAATTTATAAGAGGTTTGTTTCCACAAAATCGTGTGCATATTTTTAATTGGTTTGTGGAGCATGTCTTAGATTCAATAACTATTACTATATATTAATACAGTTGGCTATTAGGATCTTAATGTCCTATTTGTGTCGTTAATAGGGAGCGAAAACAGACGACACATATTAAAACGTAGAAAAATCTAATTATTTTTTCCTATATGTAACATTGTGATAAGATGATATTTCAATATTAAATGAGGAAGTAGATTCGAACCCACATCTCGCATTGAGTACATGATGCTCTTCATTTAAGCTACCCCGTGTCGAAACTTCATACTTATTTTGAATAAATCTATGAACTCATTGCCTGGTTTATTTGAATAAAAGAGGTGTATTTTTATTATACAGGGTGTTTGGTAGCAAGCAGCAAAGCCTTAAGGGGATGATAGTTGACACCATTTAGAACATTTTGAGCCATACATGTCTTAGCCGAAGTATTCTTATTTATCAGCTTAAATGAGACCTCAAAAGAAAGGCTAATGATCCAGCATGTTTTTAAAAAGGTTTGTACAATCGACTGCGCAGATTCTGTTTAATTTTAAAAGTTTTTACAACTTCAAAAGTGTCTAGTATTTTTTTTAAATAACGCAGATGCTTGAAACTTGGTTTATTAGATTAAGGATATATCTGACAAACCCCAAAAAATTAAACAATTAACATACCAACTCAAATTGGGTCACTGTTGGCATTAGCTGTCAGAAATTGTGTTTTTATAAAAATTCCATATAAATAGCAGTAAAAAAAAAAAGAAGATTTCGACTAAGACATGTATGGCTCAAAATGTTCTAAATGGTGTCAAGGCTTTGCACCTTGCTACCAAACACCCTGTATATTATCGCACAAATATCCAAATATTTTAGAATAACTCAAAATCAGATAAATTGTCTCTAACTAAAAAAGGAATTTACACGAACAAGTGATGATAATCAAAGTTTATGTCGATGTAAATTTTCACAGAAAACGTCGTGTGGCGCATTAAATAAATTTGAAAATAAGGGATGATATTGTTAATCCATGTTTGTTTGTAATTATCTATTGTTTATTCCAAGAAAGAACACAAAGCCTTACACGTAATTTATTTCTTAGTCTTTAAGCTACCGTACCGTAATAAACAAATGCTTCTTGTACTGTGTCTGTACTCCTGTCACTGTGGTTTCCAACAGAGAAGAAGAAGAAGATTACATTCAGATTTATTTATTATAATTTCTAAACAAATGATTATTACTTACAATAATTCTACGTGTCTTTCTTCTTTATATTTTTACCTGATAATGTTTTACCTGTTGTCATATTTATGTATTTTTTTAATCATTTAATCAGTATAAATGTGTTGACTGTCAACTACCACTGGGTCTAAAATGGACCCCAATGGGACTGATCATGACAAAGTATTTCAACATCTGCTTCTGGCTTTGTATTTTTGTTTTTAATTTTTAAAAATATATACGAGTATAAACCTATATCAAGATGGGTACTTTCAGATAAAGGTCGTTAGTTTCACTGTCATAAAATATCTGACAACAATCACTGATTCACCAGGTAGATTATATAAATTGTACCTAACAGAAGCCATTACTAAAATTCCATCTAATGTTTTTGTTTTTTTTATTTGTAGTTCAGTAAATTTACGAAAATGTGGTTATATTACTTATTAAGGTGAAACAATCCTTGGACATGTTTGACTCGCTAAATATAAATGGCGATATTAAACAGCAGGTTAAATATTATCAAAAAAACCATGTTTTTTTATGTTTAAATCGTTTTATATAAGTAACTACAAACGCGAATCAAAATCTAAAGCTGCAATTAGTTAGATGAATAACGTATCTACATTTTAAGCTTTCTTCCACTGACTTTTAATGAGTTGGAACCGCAAAACTAAGTTTTGAAAATAAATATTGATATATTTTCTAGTTAAATTCCAACTTTTAGCATATATGACTGGGATATTATCGAATACTCTATATATTTTTAAGTCTTTAGCATAAGTGTGAGAACCATAACATAGATTATAAAATTTATGACACACCCTTAGAAATGTTACCTTAAGTAGATATTGTGTGAAATTCCAGTGTAATTGTAAACAAAAGTAATCATGGTCCGCCATAAAACACGAGGTTTCATTTAAGCCTTTTTGGAACCCTATGTAGCCAAAGAAATTGTAAAAGAAGGAAAGTGTTATTTCTTAAAAAAAAATTCACCCAAAAATTAGCTAAGCTAGCTACCTATCATTTAAAGTAGTAAAAACCATGGAAATAAATAGCTATACTGTGAATACTTAAACATTGTTCCATGTACATAGTATGTACTGTCATGTTTATTTATTTCATGTATATTCAATGTATTTGCAGTATATATACAGGCAGAGGCGCTCTTAGCCATTGCGAGGCCCCGGGCAGTAGATCTTTGCGAGGCACTTGCTCTTTGTATAATTTATGTAAATTGTAAGTAAGTATTTTTGATCGTAATAGACGAGAATTATATTCTAAGATTTATAAAAGTTAACAAGCACAAAGACGACAAATATTAATGATGATAAACTAAGGCACATGAATGTCTTAAAAGATATACGCAGTGATTCAAGTGAGTTTTCTAAAGAGCGAGGCGCGAGATTCAATTACATATATAGTAATGAACTTTTCTACTTGGGTTGTTGCGCGAGAATGCGACGCCCCGGGCGGCTGCTCTGCTTGTTATTCCCTAAGGCCGCCTCTGTATACAGGATATTATTTTCACATTATGAAGCATATATGAATTTACAGGGAGTATATAACTTTATGTGGGATATCTCATCTATTTTTCATTTAAGTTTTGTTGTTAGATAAATTTAACTACCGATTGAATATTCTAAAGTTTTTGTTAAAATAATTAATTGATTACCTAACATAGTCTGACTGGACTATTAAACATATTTTTAAATATTTCATTGCAATTAGTTAAACATAAATATATTAGAATTCCATGTCATACCGAATGAATGGTTGTTGACATTTCAAGTTATAAATATTAATAAAAATAAATGGTTGTTTCTTAATTAAGATTCTTTCAGAATATGTATATATATGTAGTTTGGTTAGAGCCTTGTGGAAATGGTTATTGAGATTTATGTAGCTGTTTGGTATTCCTCTGAGTACGCCAAGGATTTATATGCGGTATGGGGCTGCTGATGCTGGGGCCGTAGAACAGAAATTTGACTCTGCGTTGATATATTAATAGCGTTATTATTGATGTGATGATAATATTAATGATTTTTTTAAAATATCAATTTCAAAAAAAGTTTGAGTAAATTATATTCTTTCTATTTCATTTTTTACTCAATATATGATAATATTTAATAAATATGCTTCGTCCAAACCAATGCGACATTCAACATTCATATAAATTCATTCATAAGATGGCATTTCTTAGATATGAGTGTGTCAAAATGCGACATTTACATAATAGTGCAATCTATAAAACGTAATTCATTACCTCTTTTTAGAAACATAAAAAACTGTCTGCATGAACATGTAATGTATTTAACTGCGTGTTACTTCGACTTGGACGTCTTGGATGTCGCAATGGTTTGGACGACGCATTATATTTAAAATAAAACAAGAAAGAGAAGTATTAATTAAAATAAAGAACGAAATAGTTAATTAGAATATGTTTCGTTAGTAACAACATAAAAGCCTTTTAATAATCATTAATTACAAAGATCTCACTTATAAATTAACATGTGCGTGATTGTTTAATGAATAAATTTTAACCAGTAATTATTTAAAAAATGTTTAAAACTACTCCTATGCATGTAAATGACATTATTAAATAAATGTAAAGAAAAATACAACTAATTGATGGTAATTAATGTTTTGATTAATATTAATACATGAAAATTCCAAGAATAAATTATACGAAAGATAAAAGACACTTAAAAATCAATGAGTTACATAAAAAGAAAAATAACTCAAGTACACTTTAGATTGATTATTATTCTTGTCCAATCAAAAACTTCTAAGATGTAGTCTTCAAGTGATTATTAGCGCAGGAACGATGGACGAGTTCCATCCGAATGAATTCCGTCTTAATCAAGTCATTTAGTTGCTTTAATTAAACAACTATAAGTATTTCAATCAACAAGATTTATAAGGACAGTGCTGGAGGAGGTACGCATATTAATTAAAATGTAAAAACCAACAGAAATACGACGAGGAGCGAGTGATGAGCGACTACCTATTGTAGAACATTACATCATTATAGAAGTTTTATAATTATAATTATTTTATAATTGATATAATATTGTAATGGTTCTGTTTTTATTTATCGGCCTTGGTCTTCTCTAACTGTAATGACTCAACTTTATAGGTTATTTTTTTATTCCGTAATTTTATGTTGAATTTAATTAGACATAATTGTTTACCACCATTTTGAAATTATAATAATAATGTCTTCATTACTATTATTTAATTTATTAACGATGCTTTCCTAATAATAATACATATATGCAATATGTCATTGTTTAAAATTAGTTAAATTAAAATTAAGACGATCGAGATTAACCCTGCGTGTGAACACTCTATTTTTCAAGACATGGTGTTGACAAGTTTAAAACCGTTGTTAATAAAAATTCACAAATAGTGAAAAACGCGGAAAAAACGGAATATTGTTAAAAAATTCATAACTTTAGAACAAACAAATATTTAAAAAAACGGTTTTAGACTTTCTTATCTTAGTCTATAAGCTTTCGAAAGAATGTAGTGTCTTCGGCGTGGGCTACAAAAAGTTGTATTATTTGTGCACCTCAAAGTGGGGAAGTGAAGCGCGCTTTGTACTCATGAGAGAGAAATAGGAGTTTGAAATTTTAACTGTTCCTTAAAAGACCCAGTGTACACACGCAGGGTTAATGTTATGCAAGGCACTCACACTTAACGGTTTATCTGACAGGTTTGACTGAGCAAACCATACTTTTACAGATGAACTGTACGTTATACCGTACTCTTGTTTACCGGCCTTTCGGAAATAGGACCCGGATTTATATTACATATAAATTCGGGCCCTGCTTGTAAACTATATCGTGAAATATAAATTTTATTTAGATTTAATATGTAAACAATTTTTTCCTATTATTGCTATCTTTAACACAATTTCTAACGAGTCAATAATCTTTCATTTATTTGTAATTAGATAAGATGACTAATTGGATCATTGACACGAACCGCCGAGTACAGTACGTACTGTTGTTTACAACATTGTATTACAATTAAAACTACTAAGTATATTAGTAGATGATTTCGTTAGCAAGATCTGATCATTAATATTTATTGAATGCGGCATTTTGGCGGTTTCTTCTAATTACAGTTAATAACAAACTATATTTAATAACATAAATTATATTTTTTGAATTATTAATAATAAAAAAAAGATATAATTTATGATTTTATATCTACATTTTACACATATGGGGACATGTATTATAGTCATAAAGTCATAAACCACACACGCTATATAAATATCATAAATTATAAAATATAATTGAGAAAACGTCTGTTGCCTTCACAAAGCCGACAGGACAGGCAAGTCGCTATATAGTAATGTGCTAGCCGGTTCAGTTCGGTTCTTTTAGGTTCTCCTTTCAGGCTCTCAGGCTCTCACTCTCACAGGCTGTGAGTTCTGTGCTATCTGCTGTAAGTGCTGTGAGTTGGTGCTGTGTGTATGTCAAACAAGTACATTAACAGTCCTTCAGACAAGATGCTATGTAATTAAGTCGATAGCGGTTGACTTTATGAACGAACATAATGGTAAATGGGTTGCCTGACTTGCCTGCGTTGCCTGCCTCCAATGCCCATCCATTTTCTGTTACTGGTGCTTGTTTTATAGACTCATATATTACACATACTAAGCTGGTTCTTGTCTGGGTTTTAGTTGGTTCGCTTAGCTGTTAGCTTGAGCTTTCTTAAACGGCCATGTGAGTTGTTTGGCTCATTGCAATACGATTTATTAGCCGCGCCATCTTACTGCGGCTGCTTTGAACAAACATCTAGAAACTTCGTTGTCTTTGGAAACACTAAATTTGTAAGTGTTCTTATCTAAATTATCTAATAACGACAAAAAAATCTTACCAATATTCCTTAAAGATCCCAATTGGTACGTCCAACTTGCTTGCTCGTTTATGAGTGCATAGAATTTAGACCACAAGCATGCTCGGTGCAGACCCGAGCCTAATATATGAGAGTGTGGATGAAGCCTTTAAGAAAATACATGAGGGTTATGGGTATTACTATATTTATACTTATTTAAGGAACAGTAAAACATTTGAGTGGTGTTTAAAAACCTGTAGATATCTACAGAAATACACAGCAAAGGTTTTTCTCCTCATATTTTTTTTGTAGAATGTGGATACACGCACTACGGAATTATTTTCGCAAAAGCCATATGCTGTTTATCGGCGCATCTCTTTGAACGCAGTATGTCTTGATATTTTATTTAAGAAATCAGTATTCTCAGTGCAAAAGATAAGTTGCAGTGTCCCAGTTGTAGGTTGCAGAGTCAGATAGCCATTACTTCGATTTAAAATCTCTAGTACTTGCACTTATAACTTTAATGACACCATCTTATCTCAATTTATGCTGTAGCCTTTCATATCCACTCGGATGTATAATGTTATGAATATCTTTTATAAATATATTTGATGTTGCTCGGCAATAAATCAAAGTCTGTGTACAATTTTATTGTAATTTCATTTCTTGTTTAAAATCTTGTAAAGTATAATTAAATAGACAGAACAGAACAACTTACGAGTATTTTTATTTAGGTAATTCAATAATGAAGTCGTTAACAAGATATTAGAAAGCATAATAAGACAAACATAAAAAATATGTAGAAAAAATGATGAATAATTTGTATAATACCTCTCATAATGATAATACCCAATTATAATCATTTTTATAACTGGTCATCAACAGGTTATATTCGTTTAATTATCATTAATCACAAATACGGCGGACGTCTGCTTTCTAGTTTTATGCTGATTGTTATTTCATAATTATATAATATTTTATTTCGTTCTGGGTTTTTTTTATTTTTGGATTATTTGATGAAGTTTAAATGACGACGTAGATTGGCTTAATGAATAGATTGAACAAACGGCCGAATTAGATCTTACAGTTACAAACAAATAGTTGATTCAGCGTCATAGCTGATGATCATTGAAGGACATACAAGGCATAGGTATCTCTGAAACAGACATGTCTCAATTTCTTAGCAATTTAACTGTAATTTTTCAGGCTTGAAAACATTCATGTATAAATTGGCTTGCGAACGTCAGAATTGTAAGTCAGTTAAGAATTAGGCAACCCATAAACTACGGTAGTTTTAGTCCGCTATTCTTTTAGTTTTTAGTATGCGAGTCTACTTCTATACTTACAAGTTATTGTTTGTTATTGTGAAACTCAACAGCTGACGCTTATAACTATTTCTCGTAATAACACCAATGATAGATCACATGCTTTGTTGTCGTCTCCCTCTATCTTGAATAACCACTCCGTGTATCTTTTATGCGTTTTTACTTCGTCGAGAACGTACCACATTTCATTTAGTTACCATTTATTCATAATTGAACTCAATTTTTGTGATTTTGTCAGTGAACTAATGGTTACTTTTTTAGTTTCTTAAGTTTTTAATAGAATCTTAATATATTTATAATTGTTTAGTGCAGGTTCCACACCAGAGAGACAGTTCAATAAAAAGCGAACAAAAACTTGTTTTTTTTAACAACATTAAAACATCAATGTGTGCACAAACATTTTTGTCTTTAAAAACAGTTTTAGTAAACAAATCATATTCCCATCTGGAGTAGATAAGATCAAAGGAAAACACGTTTATTGTTGATTTTTAGTCTGCTTGGTTTGAACACGCTGTTTTGTTTTTTGTGAATATTTGCGCTTGTGAGTTGTTGTTTATCATGTTTATAATTTTTATAGAACACACAGAAAAAAACTAAAAACAAAACCAGTCTATTCAGTGTGTACAGTCTGTTTTCGAAAAACAGAACTGTTTTAGAACGAAAAAAAACATGTTTTTGTTTTGTTCTTTTTACAACAAAACTGTTTTCAAAACTGTCTCTCTGGTGTGAAACCGGCATTATATATAGAGTCTGGAAGTATAGAAGATATTGAGTCCTTTAATTGCCTATAATGAGATTTGCTTTCATTTTCATTCATTATTAGTTTATTCAAATTAAAAAGAACAACAAAGAAATTGTTAAGAAAGATAAATCGCATTGAATTCAAAAAAGAAAAATTGATTTTTGGTAGCACATTTTATTAATAAATATGTTTTTATTTCTTTAATACTCTTGACGGTATCTCTAATTAATATCTAACCACGTACAACTTCACGCGGAGCACTCAAAATTCAACATGGCAACTATAATTTTCCCTGTCATGTAACATGCATGTAACAAATATATCTCACAATTTTCAGAAACAAGCGATTAATCGAATGGAACAATCTTACAATTGTGCGTTATCAGATTCTGATCAGACATGTTACATGTACCATTGTACTAATTTTGATACCTAAGATTATAGTGATTACATCCATCAGATGTAAACAAAACATGTAGACTTCAAAATTTTGACAAAACTGTCACTCTCCAGGTCTTATAATTTAATCAAGGTGACAGCGTATTACACATAATGAGGATTATTGGATTCAAATCTTTTTCTTATCTCTTATATTAATATTCACATTTCATCATTACTGATTGGTTATGCGTTATATAGAGGGCCCGGATTTGTATGTAATAAAAATCCTTAAAATATATGCTAATAAAATCTAGTCGTGTGAAATATGCAACAAAAATATGTAAAAACCATGAAGAGAGAGGAAGTACTAAAAGAGGCAGTGAAGGGAAGCAGGAGAAAGAAAGAAGTAGCAAGGAAACAGTTAAACTGCAGTCCAGAAAAATAGAGGATTTTCGAAAAGGAGATAAGGACAAGAGGTAGATGACGGAGATAGAGACAATAATAACATAGTAAAGGTAGAGAGTCAAGAAGAAATAGTAAAGTAAGATAGTCAAGAGGAAAGAGTATAGATAGAGCGTCTATGCCTGTAATAGACATAAGTGGAGAAGTGAAAACGAAGAGAGAAGGCAGGAGGGATAGTGAAAAGATAATAGAGGGCTTGGTCGAGAGGAGGCAAGGAAGGCAAGAGGTGATAGATGAAGGTACAGGCAATAAGGAAGGAGAAGCAGGAAACGGTTTGCCGAGAGGAGACAAAGAAGACAAGAGGTGAGGAAACGGTGAGAATGAAGGAAGACTAGGGAAAATGAAGGAAGAGGGTCAAGAGAAGAAGAAGCAGAAAGTACTTTTGGAATTAAAAAGGTCTAGAATAGTTTAAGTTTAATTTCAAGTTAAAGTTCTATGAAATGTATTAAAAATGTAGATTGTAAAGCCGAAAGGCGAACAATTAATAAAATAAAAATGTAAAAACCAGATAAAAATGCAAAATAAAAGTTATTTTATTCGATTAATTTTGTCAAAACACATTTTGAATGCGTGAAATCGTATACACGGAGTGAATACCTAAAGTAAGTCGTAGTAAATAAATAAAACGACTCATCAACACCTAAAATAAAACAATTAAACAAAAATATGCAAATTGGAGATAAATTTGTATATAAATACGGGTCCTAGTTATGTAGTATTAACGTAACACTTGTTTTAATTTAACATAACATAACATAAGAACATAACATTTTTCAGAGATAATTTTCTTAAAATTTAATCAATGTGTATTCTTTTTAAGATATGTTTATAACAATTACTTCCAGTTGTATTTGCTCGGTGCAACAAGAGATATAATAAACATAAATCAAAATTCTAATACGACCTACTTAGTGAACTAATCGCAAAACATTAATCCTTGTTAATTACATTAATTTTTTATGTATAAAAAATAATAAATACATTTAATGTATATGTCTGTTGGTGTTACAATCATTATATCGGTCCGTGAAGTTCATTAATCAAAACTATGATAAAAACTGACTTGCCTATAACTGACACACCTGCAATAAATCAAACTGTTATTTTACCTGTCAAACTGAAATTAAATTGTAAATTTCAACATCCTTGTACGATGAGAAATTCAATCAATGATTCAACATACTGTACTGAGTGCAACTGCTGAGTGTATGGTCCATCGCACCGGATAACTATTCTAAGAATTGCTTCAACTTTGCCTCTGCCTCTGCTTTGGCTAAGACATCGTAGAGACTGAGATCATATGTATAACTTGTAAACGTTGCATGTACACATTCAAGTTTGTTTACTTATGGTTAACGGGCGGAGCCTCGTCAGGGGGCGGCCCTGGTGACGTCACTTCAATATGGCGACCGCGAGTTTAGTAAGCTGTGAACCTCGCGGACCGCGAAGTAGGAACTATGTCCATAGTACGTTATAAAGACTTAATGCTTGTTGGCAGATCTACAACTGTAATAATAATGTCTGCATCCTGATGTGATGCATAAAAACTACGAATTTTGCGGGTGCATGATGAAGATAATCACTAAAGCATGCACGCATGGTGTGGAGCTTAAGCTTTCAACATGAAACACGCATGGATATTTAGAGTATGTGGAAAAAATCACTGAAGTTGTCTGTGACAGTGTTGGGGATTATATTTCATCAAAAACCACTAGATGATCCTTATGTTAGAGCCTGTGGTGCATAGTGTCTCCTCTCAATACTTCCGGTTGAAAATGAATCAGATATAAATTCAAATGAACTCCAAGAAAAAGTACGTGATATATCCGGAATTGTTTATTGTGGAAGAATAATTATTTCGTACCCAAATACTGTTTTACATCTGATAATTTTATTAACAGTCTTCATTATTCTTTGTAGCTTGTGGCGAAAAAAGCTTTTCCAAATTATTATTATTTCCAAACACCACTTATTTGCTTAAGTTAAAGTTAGAAAGTTAAAACTATAGTAGATTGCTGTAGTTATTAGTTGATATCATTATTTTAAAGGAGTTCATATTTTCAAAACAAAAATAGTATTCTTACATTTTGTAGAGTTTCCTTTTTAAATCTCAATTAAAGATTATTTTGAAACCAAAGCATTTATGGGACGGCATTTCGAAGATTTTCATCATACTGAGAAACTTTTTATTTAAACGAAAAGTTAATGATATATACGAGTATTCTAAAACGATTTAAATTTTGCTTACAATCTGATAATAAAGATACTTTTTTTGAATAAGTTTGTTGTTTCTGTGATTCAAAGAAAAAGACCATTATTTCTATGATAGTAACAGCTATATATCAAAACACGTAACATTTTATATTTGGTTAAAAAAATTGCGTATTTTTTGGTTAAATAAACCTCAGATATACGTAGCGATTTTAGTAGCAGGTGTTCATTTTTAAATTAAAAACTGTAACTTCATTTGAAAGATATTCTTTAATTCTAATTAGAATAAAATCTTAAGAAGCTATGTGTTCTTGTAATTTATGCATACAAATTTCTATTTTACCAGAAATTTAACGACTAACTCGTGGACATCAAGATTTTTTAAGAAGAAATTTTGAATACATTTAGTTAAAATCTCAAATCAAAACGCTGAAGTAGATTTATATATTTGAAAGTTATATTAAAAACAAAAATAGAATCTCGTTGTGAACTTTGTATTTATAAAAACATGGTACATAGATAGAGAATATTACTCTTGTAATTATAAGAAAATTTTGACCGTTTTGTAAAATATTTGACTGAGAAACAACGAAAATCATAAGTTGTAAATAATAACAATTTATATGTACTAGCTACAAAATAGAATCATAACGTAAATTTACAATTTAATTAAAAAAATTTAATTACGAGCTTACACATGTCCTGTTGCATTAGATATACGCCATTAATTTAGCTTGGATGATAGCTAACTTTCATTACTAGCGCTTCTAAGTGTACTATTTCAAAGTACCCATTAAAATATAAAATATTATGATTAAGCTACAAAGTATTTTAATTATCTTCTATGAATTACGACATATTTGATATTTTATTGCAGTCAACAGTTATATATCAAATATCTGAACACAAATGATGCATCAGCCAGTAATAAAATATTTAACTGTATCCGTTATATGCATCCACTTCCATTAAATAGACTGAAAGTGGTCATTAAACTATAGGGTGTATATTTAGTGTTCTTGATGCAGGCGCCAAACCAGGTTCAGTCGGGTCAGCCATCTTGAATCCTGATTTTATAGCAACCTGTATGAAGTTGATACTAGGGATGTGCATAAAATATATCTTTGACATGAAATCGGTACGGTATAATGGGTTCTAAATGAAATCTCTAGCTAG
Organism: Panorpa germanica; assembly: GCA_963678705.1. Classification (NCBI taxonomy): domain Eukaryota; kingdom Metazoa; phylum Arthropoda; class Insecta; order Mecoptera; family Panorpidae; genus Panorpa; species Panorpa germanica. The sequence goes on from OY783214.1 coordinate 6,802,388, forward strand.
CAAATTGTCAATGATGTCAAAATCTGTTAAATGGCGGGTGTATACCCCTGTGAGAGAAATTGGTTACAATATTACCATAATATAAGTATTTAGTGCGGTTGCACTCTGGAGACACCATTGGCTTAAAACAGTGTGATTGGTCAGGACATATACATATTACAACACTCAATAAGTTCGTAGGATGACACATAAATAGCGCCACTATTGACAAATCTATATAATTTTTAAATAGTACCAACCTTCAAACAATAAATGTCAAAATTTCGTGACATTCCAACAATCACTTTACTAGTTATAGTGAATCTGTTTTTATAAATTTTAAAACAATGGAATAATTTGAATTTCTTGTGTTAATAAAGCAATTGTCAGACGCAAACAATAGTTCATCATCTACTAGTAACCTGCCCACAATATCAAACTCAACGAACAAATCACAACATCTGTGGTGAACTAAAGGACATGTTTTTAGACAATCCAGAAGAAATTCAAAATGTGCTCTAATTTCTTACGGATATAAACATAATAAAAACTAAATTTAAAATTAAAATAAATTAACCTTAGGCGAATATGACCTTGTCGTTGAAATTGCCTCAAATTCTAACATAAAACAAAGGTACACTACAACTATACGTCAAATTACGAGAGTTAGGCGACGACTCATACTTAAAACAAGTTGTGGGGTATCAACTGCCGATATAACTAAAAAGCACTGACTAACTTATTTTTCTATAATGTATATAGAAACGAATAAGATAAAATTCATTATCGAATTATAGATTTTTAAGTATAAGTCGCCGCCGACTATAGCTACTCTAACGTACATTTCACCGTACTTAATTATATAACAAAATAATACAGAAACTTTCAAAAACTGTTGTAGTTTTGCCAAATAAGTATATACGAGATAATAGAAAATATTTTTATTTTCCGATGTATTTTATATAATCGATTTATCGAATTAATATTTAGATAACATCACGATATTAATATTCTTCACCTCACTAGTCTGACCGCATGGGTGTTGTACGTAGACCTTACTGAAATTGTAATTAACTGGATGATTACAGTAACCACAGACATTTTGAACAGAGGGTTATATTTATCTTCGACCTTTACTTCACATATATAATTTTAGTAAAGTGGACGGCACATTTGATTGATGGTTATTGTTGGTTACGATTTAAGGATGGCAAAGATTGCATGAAGTGTGGACGTGTAATGCTGCTTTATTGTTTTCCGAAGAGTTTCTAAAATGGTTTTTGGAAATATTAATGATTTTAGAATAAATATGCTATTGATAGATAAATATGCTGTGTGTATATATATTTTTTTTTTTTTTAAATATTTCTAAGGGATCCGTAAACCACGTTAAACAAATTTCCGGGTTTTTTCAACCCTTTCGCCCCTTTGTCACATCTTGTCACACTTTGCAACTGTTATAACTTCGCACATTTGAAAAGAAATTTTTTATTATTGTAATTTTAGATTAGATTCTTCTTCTTATCAAGTCTTGTCACATTTTTAGGTCTCGCTTCGTTGTCTGTGACGTAATTAATGGATGGCTCTTAATATTTAAATCCGTATTATAATGTATACATCTTATTATTATCTCCCGTTGGCTCACTACAACGGACGCCACTGTGTACAAGTATTATATATAGTAGACAACATACTGCATTTGAAATATGTTTTCTCTTTGTTACTTTTATGCATTATAGTTACATTTTCTTATAATACGGGGCCAAAATGTGAAAACAACACTCAGCCTCTTGTTCATTTTGGCATTCAAACAATAGCATATGACATTACTTTTGAAACATAGGAACATTAGGCGCACGTAAAAGTAGGACGTCGACAACTATAATAAACTTAACAAACTTTTGTTCCTTTATGTTCTCAAAACATACTCGTCGTACAAGCAGTCGGCACTCGAGCTCGACCCGTCTTGACTTTACATTATGCTGACAAATAATTATAAAAGTTGTTAAAAATTCATAATGTAAATAAGTTAATTGCCCTAAGGAAATAACAAAATATGTTTCGTATAGTTCAGTAGGTACTTTCATATATTTTGCTAAATATTTCTTTTTGTTTAATTGAGTATCTGATCTGCACTGAACAGAAAATATCAAATCAATTCAACATTAAATTTTTTTTTTAAATATATAATTCTAAGTATATATTCTAACCTTATAATCTAAGTTAATGTTTTAAATAAAATAAATAATGTTCTTTTAAAGAGAAAGAACCTAATGCTACTTAATTTGTCGTTGTTAATATCTCTAATAACCTTTTTTTAATTTCAATTACGATGTAATTTTATAACTTTCAATACCTCCTGCACTAGATTCATATTTAGTAAACGAAAATGTATTTTAATTTATTTCTTGCATGTGAAATTGCTTGTTTTAAAATTTTAATTTAATAACATAATGTTAAACATGTTAAACTCATATTGTTTTTTTTTTGTTGTTGCAAAGTTATATTTTTTTAAACAATTTTAACTAAATTAGTAGTCTCGGTAATCAAAATAATGACTGGCTTCTAATTATTAATTTATTAATTATAAATCAGATATAATCTACTAGATATATTTTGAGGCAGATGTTATTTTCAGTATCTAAACATTGTTTTATTATCGTCACATAATGTCAGAATAGTCTACCCCATGGAGTGCGTACTCTGTCTTCTAAAGAATGTTATACAGAAGGTGCACTTCCAAGACATTGCATACCAGGTGCAGATTAGTATCTTCCTCAAAACAAAACATATTATAGGCCTGTTCCTAAACTCATATTCATCTTGCAACAATTTACGGTTTTTAGCTAAACTTTAACTGGTTATGTTAACTAAATTGTGCGATAGGTATGTGTTCAGCAATCGACTCTATCTTTGCAAGATATCTGGTCATAAACTGAACATATTGATGAATCCGAGTGAAACTTTTACACACCATACTTGATTTAGTGCAAAGAAATCGAAAGAATTTGGTCAAAGACAATCAGATCAGATCTTGAATCGAATGTAGAGATCCGTTAAATAATAATTTAGAAAGTAGATTCTTCCCAAGTGCGGCTCTGAGTATGTAGTGTCCCATGTAGATGACGACCAGCATCACAAATGACGTTTTTATATGGAAGTATAAAAATAATATAATCTGCAGGAGTCAGGAGATTCATGCATGACTTAAATCAAATATAATTGGACACTTGTCACAAGTTTCCAACCGTTCGTTGTTTAAACCTGCTGAAAACTTGTTGTCATTTACTATTTATAAACCCTTATAGTAATCGTCATCGATCAATCAAATAATCTGGTCGCCTTTTAAGTTGATACGACATCAACTATTCACAATTCCTCCGTTATATGTGTACCTACAGCGTCGTGTGGTCTGTCTTGCATTAACAATCATTGAATATCATTCATTTGAGACTTTATTCATATTTTCTAATAAAAGACGTAATACTGTTTGATGTTTTAGTAATAAATGCCCTTCAATAAGACCACTTTGCAAAGATATACAAGCATTACAGAGCCGAAAGGCTGTCAATCAATTGTCAGTAGCCAATCACAGTCACTAGCCGAGATTTGCTATTGTATTTAAAACTCTGAGACTCGGAATAACATTTAAAAGCTAGCCGCAATCACTGGTCTGTTCTATTAATTCAATGACTCTACGGGTATTTCGTATTCCAATGATTCGATGATATCCTTGATGATTACAACTGGATTACTGATGCAACATGTTGTGTGAGATGTGAATGATACTGATTGTCCGTTGAAAGAACTAGAAAATTAATTCATTTGTGTATGTGATTTAATTTAAGTTAATACGTGTCTTAAATATTAAGGGTCTTGTGTATAGAGCCACCAGACATCACTTATTTTCTTATGAACAAAATGTGTAAGATTGAGTAGTGTTAGTATGAACAATGATCGTATACCTACCTGCTAACTTAACCAAGCGACCATTTTCCAGGTATCATGTAATCAAGGTTTATGTCTCACTCACTCTCATAGAGGAATTAAAGTTGGGTCTAGGGGATGTTTGACACCTTTGGATCAATCTGTCTTCATGTAAAACGTTTTAAAACAGTTATCTTGTAATACCTTGTATTACCTTGCAGACGCTTTAAAGCTGACAAAAAAATTACTTAAATTTACTTATAGTCTGTTGGTTCATTTTTATATATGTTAGCGAGACAATTGTTTTAAAACGTTTTACAAGAGAATAGACCGATCCAAGGGCCAAACATCCCCTAGACCCAATTTTCCATTCCACTATTGAGTGCATGTGGTCAAATTCACGTATATGAATATTAATTTCAACATTAATACCTTCCAAATGTATATTTTAACATTATATAACCTAATTGTTTTTGATTGACTTTGATTATACTTATTTTTTCAGCTGATCAAAAATAAATTTGTTTAGAAATGTTTCAACACGTATTACTAGCTAAATTATTTGGCGCTGCAGTCGCTCACGGAGCCAAAACAGTTCTAGGTCTTTCTGGTTAAAATTATTGGGTACTGAAAAGATTTGCTTTGTCAAGCAAGCTATCGATGGTAATTCAATAGAAACTCTCCACTTTGGTTTCATTCACCGAATTTATACCTTATTTTTTAAGTCGGTACATTCATCTTGCTGACAGAAGAATATTTATTTATATGTGGCTGACACAGTTTCCTTTATAACAAGATTCCGCCGCGGTCCACCGAAGACAATATTTATTAGTTCCCTTCCCGTCCACGATCCACAAAGTAGGAAGCATCGAATTTCAGTGTATAATATGTAGATACGAGCATCTATGACTGGAATGTGAAAAGCGGTAAACTTTTGTTCTTCGTCTGTTAGTTTGTTAAATATTCATTAGCCTGGAGTATTAGTTGAATAGAAGCTACTGGTTTTTATGGAAGTCTGACCTACTAATTCGTCATTCTGTCATCAAGACAGTTGAGCGCGAGTCGCGGCTCTTATTTGGTAGACAGGCCGCGAATTTAGGTTTCAGAATGTTTTATTTTGATGCCGGAGGCTGGTAAAACATAGAATATTCCAGTTGGTATTCCTTAACGTCATGGACAAAAGATTTTTAACCGTTTTTTGTTTTGTTGTTTCTGTAATAAATTTCACATCAAAGATAAATATTTGGCATTTGTCATAGAAATCCGAAAAGAATAATAATAGTAAAATCGGTTCTGTTAATTATGGCAAACGATGTATCAGAATTAAAGTAATTTTGTATAGAGGGGCTACTTGCGGGGCTCTATACTGAAACTTGCCTTAAAAGACCTTTCTTTTATCTTTTACGCGAAATCACAATAAAGGCAATAGAGTGCGATAAAGGCAAAGAGAGAGATAGCCTGCCGAGTGTTCTATCTGTCTCTTTCTATTCAAACCGCTGCTGCTGGCTTGGTTGATTGCTCTGCTAGAAAGAGACACAGAGCGCTTTCGGCAGCTATCTCTCTCTTTGCATTTAGCGCAGTATTCAGCATCTTGCGCACTCAATTCTTACGCCTCTATGGTTTGTTCTATGTCAAAGACAATTTTATCTAAAATCAGTCATGTTTCCAGTGTGCGTTTAAACTTAGACTACAAATTTTGTAACTTTTTAATAGCGCTTCTTAACAACTTGATGAAGTTGAAGCAACTTAAGTTTACCCCATCAGCTGTCAGAAAATATAGTCCTTTAAAAAACCGTCTTATGTTAATGGGGGGCCTAAAATAATACAAAATAAGGTTCTTAGTGTCTCTTGCTGTCTCGCCTTACACAATAAGTATCCTTCTATGTATGTTGAAACAGCAATATAGAAGTGAGTGTAACTTAAAACATTCCTAGAATTGAATTGGTATCATATGACATTGGCTAACTTTAGTTTGAAAGAAAACTTCAAGGTTTTTGTATGATTAATCATGCGTTAACGACCTAATTTGTTAACACTAATACTTAATCGTTTGTTAAGACCATACTAACACCAACACACACAAATATATCTTACCTATACATCAGTAAAGATAAACATCTTTGTACAATTTGATTAAGCAATCGGTTATCTAGTCGTATAATTAATAATTGATAACGTTTCACGTTGGTACAATGATTTATTTGATTTGGTTGATCAGATTTGTTATTTTTTTTCTATAACTTCAAGTGTTATCGTTTAATCAAAAGTTTAGTCAACAACAAATTTGACATTATCATAACAAAGTACAAGGAATAAATAAATCACAAATAACGAGTACCATTTGTTTGTCTTATATAACTTGTTATCGCAGCTGCCTACAGATGGTAGATCGGGAGAATGGTGGTGCAAGTATTATAGGGGTTTCAAATATATTCGTCCCCCTCCCTTTATTATTTATATTTACTATACATTTTTTTCTGACAACATTATTTATTTTGTGATATGATGATATGTTGAGTTTATATATTTTAGCAATTAGCTATTCAAATTTTGTGCCCTTAATTGTCTTCTATTTAGCATTTTGAAAGACTACTGATTTTTGTAAGCTATGAGGAACCTAAGCACGAAAAGTTCGCACACCGAGCCTTTCGCTCCAGATGTATGTAGGTTTGATTATATTTTAATGTTTCACGGTGGAATTGTAGTCATAGGAAAGAGTATATCCTATTATTAAGTACAAAACGTTACGTATACTAAACATAGATTAGTATTTTTTTAACCAGTCCTCTGGCTGCAGATATTTTCGAGTAGATCAAAGAAAGAAAAAATATGCGGTATCCCAATACGGCACATGTATTGTGTAATAGAACAACACATATACTAGATGCTATCTATAAGCAATCTCTTTCAATTTACTAAAGAAAAAGTTTTTCACCTTTCATTTCCTTAAGACTGGACCCAGAATTTTAATATTTTTTCGAAATATCCCGAAGAAATTTTATTTTTTTCAATTAAAACTGTTGCGTGCGCACATGGGGCGACTGGTTGCAAACCTTAGCCCCGAATCTGCTCGAACCGAATCAGAATGCAACTGTGTTGTTAGTGAGAGAACTCACGTGTATAAGAGTAAGAGAACACACACTGCACGAATGAAATTAAACTGATTTCAAATTGGTTTTGACCACGATTTGAGCGACTGTGACTTCTGTGGTTGACTTCTCGTTTTTCGTTTTCGTTGGAAACTTCGACTGTGCAATCAATCGACCCGTCTGCAGACGGCCTTATTCATTTGATAATACTAAGAAATATTTAAAAATAATAACGGAGTATCTTTTCCTTTTTCGACCACATTACCAGAATGCCAAATTACCAAATTATTATGGCAGGCAGGTTGTTATATTGTTACCCAAAATATGTCCGTTATAACTACATAATAAACACAGTAATTTAATAAAAATAATTGTCACATTTTTTATCACGTCAACTAATTAAGTTTTAGACTTGACAGTCGACAGAAAACATTAACATTAAAAACCATTTCCTCTTACACTTCACTCCCATTTATGCCAGGAGTTACTTAAGCAGGGGTTGTCAAACTTTTTTATAGTTAACTATAATTAACGTAGAGAGATCCAAACACTTGATAAACATCAAATGAACGGAACAAATTTTTGCATATTAAATCTATTGACAGTTTTCGGAGCACCACCACTGAAATAAAATTTGGTCACTGTTAGGGTTATTTCAAACGCAACAGGTTGGGCACCACTGATCATGTACCAAGTCCTCACGCTTCCTCATGCTTCATAGTCTCATAGAGTATGACGAATGTTCACTTGATTCATCTTTCGCGTGTTGACTTTATTATATATGTATATGTATTTATATATATTTTATCCTCGTAACACACACGTAACTAGTTAAAGCAGGATACGGAACATGGGATAACAGCAACAGAGCAAGGTTTTACTTCCCTCACCCAACAGTCTCTCTCCTTCTCCCTCACTCTCTATGTCTACTACTCATTGAGTGAATAATTACAGCACAGCAGGCGATGGTCTACCAGGTTAATATGGTGTCATTTCACACTATATTCTGACATTTTAGTATTAAATACAGGGTGTTGGTAAATATAATTATATATATTTTTACTTATTATTTTGCTCTGATGAGATCTCTATAATTTTAGCTTTAGGAAATGATACACAAAAAATAAATTGATGTTTGTTGGGTCGTTTGATGTTTTTTTAATTTAGCTAAAACCTCAAATTGACAACATCCACAATCAGTATTTGAAACATAGTAATCAAGGAATTTAATTCCTATAAAATAATAACTGTCAGAAATAATTAGGATTTACTAATTATAAATCATAAGCCGAACAGAATATTGGTACAATTGTATTTATTAACAAATATAAGAACTGTATACAAAGCAAGATGTGACTCAAGCAACGATTATGTAATGAATGTCGTCTACAGTGCTCAGATGCAAAAGTGTCAGTTCTCTTTCAAGGTTCACGTTACGTACAGAGCCAATGTGCATTCCAGAGTTGTTTATGTTAAGATAAGACTAAAGCAGTGCCATAGCAGCACCAGGGTTTTACTGGAAATCTTAGAGTGCAATATCGCTAACATAACTTCAGAGATATTAAATATGAAAAAGAATGAGCGATTTTAAAATTGTAATTTACGATGAATGTAGTGACCGAAATGGAAATTTCTGGGTATCTAGGATTGTCAACCTCCTTACGTGTTAAAGAAATTTCCTGAATTTAAAAAAGAAAATTTAATTAACCATAGTCAGAGAAAGAGCCTGGATAAGTAGTAAAACCTAAACTTCATCTGCTTTATGATTTTAAGAAATGACGGTCCACAACTTGTCTAAATGAAAGTCTCTCTTTTCCAAAAAGGGACGGTTGGTGGTCTTTTGAGGATTATTAAATCACTGCCTATGTAGACTATGACAAATTATAATGACTATCACAAGTTCTAACTATTTATTCCACATTTTCTCTTATTATTTGATGATTTATTTTAGAATTTGAGGCGATTTCAACGACAACGTCATATTCGCCTGAAGTTAATTTATTTTGATTAAATTTGGTTTATTATGTTTATATCTGTAAGAAATTTGAGCACTTTTTTAATCTTCTTCTGGATTGTCTGAAAGCCTGCCCTTTAGTTTACTACTGATGCTGTGTTTTGTTCGTTGAGTTTGATATTGTGGGCAGGTTATTAGTAGATGATGGACTATTATTTGCTGCACTGCGGAGCTGTGTCTTAGTCTGAAGATAGCTTTTTCGAATTGTCTATTGCTTTAATAAGAAGTTTCCTATTTGTTTATATTTTCGTTAATCAATCTCAATTTGTTGCTACTTATTTGCGTCCAGCACTGGTTTTGAATTTGCCTCATACCGTGTTTATGCCATTCTATTAAATTGTTGTTTAATTACTTTTTTTAATTGCAGATTTGAGCGAACAAGTGCGGCACAACTACAGTTTATTGGTGAGTGAAATTAATTTAATTTAGTTGTTTTTCCTCATATGTATCTTATCTATATATATATGCCAATATCAAACACGTATCAATGAAAAATATCACAACACTTTTAAATCTGATTGTCAATTTAAAAAGTGCGTTTTCATAATTCGCCCTTAAAGATAATACAAAATGAAATAGAAAGCGTATGCAGCGTCAATTACTGCAAGATTTGGTTTAGTCGTCAAGTGTGCTTGGGTCGGTATTGGCCAACAAGGTTGCTTTGAAATTCTACCAACGCATATCTGTAGTTGTCACTTTAGATCAGTAGCTTCATTTAATAAAGACAATGCGTTACAGAAGGGAAGTTGGTTATGGGAAGAATAAGTGACAAGTTTGAGGTCAATTAGCAATAGTTGATTAGATTAGATCTGTCAGATCACCCTATAAAATACCATAAATTATTCAGATTCCCGTAAATTGCCTGCTGGCCACATGTCATTACTATTCGAGTATTCGTGTATCGCCTTTCAGTTGTAAACGACAAAACACAACTCAAAACACTCAGCAGTGACTGATGACACCCACTATCTGGCTGGTTGACTAACTGACTACAGCAACAGCAACACCAACACCAACACCAACAGCAACACCAACATAACGCCACGCAACGCGGCAACACCAGAAAACAAATTACTCTGTGTTTGATAATAATTAATATTGTAGACATGTAATCATTTTTGACGCTCGTGACGTACAAAATGAATACACAGAATCAAACTGGGCGCCTAGTTAAAAAGATTTTGTGTTATAAAAGCGAGCTTTTTAATTTTTATGTCAGTGTAAAGTACTGAAAGCTTTTAAAGCTCAGGGGATTTATTAATATAATCCTAAAGCTCAGTTTAAGCTTTAATATTAAAAGTGCAGCATTGAGGACAATGTGCCACTGATATATGCTAAAGTAACATTAAAACAAACTTGAAAATAAATTGAAATTTTTGACTATTTTATATAACTTTTTTACTTAATAAATTTATATAGCTTGCCTATAGAGAAAGTTCAAATTTTGGTTAAGAATAAATTATTGCAGCATATGAAATGTTTTCAAAAATTAATTCGCGCTAATTATTTTATAAAACGTTTTTGCTCCGTAAATTGGTTGCACTGTCCTTAGTCATTTTGTGCCAAATGCGAGCAAGATCTGTTCGCCAGTTTCTTTGCACCAGCTGCTTGAATAAGTCCAGTTCAGTAGTTTAGTTTAGACGATTTTTACAATGAAATAAATTATTGAACGAAGACTTTGCATTAAATTTTGCGTTGCGTACAGAATTTTATATGCTGACTCGCTAAAAATGTTACAAAATGTAACAAAATGTTCCTCGTATCATTCACACACAATCGACGAAGGAACATGAATTTTTAAGATAATTCGTACGCTATTTTTAATCTGAGATATGATATGTATATAAAAAACCCTGAGTAGATGCAAATCTAAGACTACCCAATTATTTGACATGTAAAATTATTAATTAAAAAAAAGATAAGAAATAACCAGTTTGAAATTGACAACTCTGTCATTTTGAAGTTATGAAGTGATTTTAGATTATGATTGATTATGCGTGATGAGTATTTTATAATTAATAGCATGAATAACAAATCATGTGACACAAATACATACCGGGAATCCCCTAGGTTTTATGTCAAACATACACGAAAACCTGGGTGCCAATCCCTTGGGCACATCCGACTCTGTCCCAATTGGGAAACACTATACGACACTTATAAATATTATAATTACTATGATTATAGTTTCACTACAAGTTAGCATTTGTATTTGAAGTGCTACATTGTCAATGACGTCATTTTGTACTTTTTACATAAGTCCTATTTCCGTTTTGAGTTCACTCAGATGGAAAATTTTATTGATGTTGATGGATGCGAATACATGTTATGTGGAATATATAAATAACAAAGCTTTTTTATGTAAGATGATGGATTACTCACGTATGGCAGTTAATTTTTTATTTTTTAAATTATTATACTCATAGTTACTTATAGTTAACATAACTTGTTAAATGTTTTCAAAGTAGGTTCTAATCAGTGGGGTAGCTACCGCCGTATCAATGATATGTATGAGCAATGTGTATAAGCAAAAATTCGAAAAATGTTATTTACAATCTCACTTAAAATCTTATGCTGTACTTAGCTTAGTTCCTAGGAGTATTAATTGTAAGTAATAACGTATAATCAATATATAAGTATTTTAATTCAATGCGAGTGTCTTTGTTTCTTTTGTGAAAAATCTTTACCCATCATTTGGGCACCCCAACAAATTTTCATACGGGGCCCGTCTAAGGCACGCTACTTTACTGGTTCTAATAAACAACTAGTGCGTTTTGTTCTTTGCTTGTAAGTGTGGTCGCACACTGAAGACACAATTGCTTCTATCGTAGAAATTTAAAAGCAAAATAAGATGTATTGAACAATTTTCCTATTATTACTGTACCCAGGCTGTCTTAGGACATTATGTATCTAATTTAACTTTCCTAGACCAATAATTTGTAAAAGAAATGCAGTTTTATATACTAATGTAATCTCAGTACCGGATTTACCAGAAGGGTGAGTAGGCTGGAGCCTAGAGCTGCAGATTTTAGGGGTGGCAAATTTGGGGTCAAAATTTTTCAGAGATTAAAAAAATTCATATTTATATACTAAATGTAATATGTTTCACCACATAGATTTGGTTGCAGCTCGAGAGTAAGTGACATGACTGTTCGCTAAGTGTGTTTGACCCAACTGACTGCACGAGCACAACCAGGAAGCTTTTATTAGCTCAGAAATATACCCAAAAACTATTTCTTGGGCAATCTTAACAAAACCGTTGGATAATAAATACATTATTATTAGAATATATGACAATTTATTATAATTTTCACTTTTCTAATTGGTTCTACATTTTTTATTAATTCTGAGACTTGCAAACACATTTTTTGCATTTTTTTTGCAATGTGCTTATAAATTGATTTATTCCAGAAACAAATCACGGACTTAAAACCATAAAAATCACCAATTACAAATGATTTTAAATTAAGATTAAACCAATTTATAACATTTCCATAAATAATTATCTCCGCATGTTTTTTTTTCATAAATTCTTACAATCGTTGCCGCCATAGTTAATTGATAAAATTGTCTAAGCTATTAAGACACGGTAACCAACGTCGTTATTGTTAACCATCTAGTAATTGATTACAAGAAATTTTTTTTAATAAAAATTGCATTATCATATTTAAATTAAAGTTTTTGGGAGTTAAGAAAAGAAAGTTAATAATGAAATAGTTGTATGTGTACGTGCACTCTATAATTCATGTGGTTTGGGTGAATAAAAAACAATTTAATAATACGCTAAATATAGCTCAATTGTTATACGTTCTACCGCCTTGCGCCACGGCCGTCCGCTGTACACATAACTGAAGCACTGGCCGCACCAGTGCGACAATTACATGCGACATCCATTATTCATATATTTTTATTCATAAGTTGACATTATTTAGACATGAGTGTACTAAACGACTGTGTTTGACAAGAGAAATCACGAGTTAGCAAAGACCTTGTTAAATACCTTAGTAATTTTTGTTTTTTCTAAAGCAGGTTGAAGAAATTCATTTGAAATATGAAAGCTTCCGACGTATTAAGTTACGTGTCGCACTATTGTGGACGTGTTGTATAACTTCTTACAACAAATGTTTGATGTCGCATGTTTAAGTCGTACGTATGTGTACCATACTTAACATTCAGAAGTTGACGTGTAGTAGACATGAGTATACTACTGTTAAAGTCCAAAACAATACATTGATATAGATATACGATACCTTTAAAAATGTATGATGTTTTATGGTTTTAGGTTATAGAAGTCTTTGTAGATTAGATAGAATCCAGTATTTGCCTTTGCATTGTTGCAATTTTTTTATAACCCTATAAAATAGGCTGAGTGCATTCGTAGTATCGACAAAGCATGCCGATGTATTAAGTTACATGTTACCTCGGTTTGAACGTGTTCTACAACTTCTTCAAACAAACGTTGATTATCGCAGTGATGTGGACGACGCATTATACTGTGCCTTGCCTCGCCTTTGTCTGTCAAATTTACTTCAGATTTATTTTTTGTCTGTATATTTTACTTTGTATATATTTATCTGGATGCCGCTAAGACGTTACACTAATTTATTGTGATTGTAATTTATCGGATATTACACGGCTCGGAACTCATTGAATTCCATTACATGACAATGCAGGGACAACACAAAAGCTAGGTTCTACGTTCTGGGGGAAATTGAAATTTATTGTTATTTGGAAGACTTTTTAAGATTATTTAAATTTGTATTAATTTTACATAAATTTGTTTTGAAAAATACATACTTGCATACTTACATGAAAAAATTGAGAAGAGCAATTATAACAAAAGATATAAAATGATTTGGGAAAGAAAGATACCAGAATATTTAAGAGAAAAAGACACAAAAAACATGAGAAGGATTGCCAGATTTAGAATGGGAAACGAGGAGAAAGGATACAGATACTGGACAAATAGCGAAGAAAGCATGTGCAGGGTGTGCGGAACGGAGATAGAAACATTGGAGCACATTAAGTTTTTATGTGAGAAAAAGTTAATAAGCGAAAAGAATATGGGCCAGTTATTAAAGGGAGGCAGTGAAAGGAAGAGATGGATGGCGGAGATAGAAGAACGAGGAAAGAGAAGGAATGGCATAGTAGAAACAGAAGGGAGAGTAGCAGGAGGAGCAAAGAAGTAGCAGTAGCAGTTTTGATTTTATTTTTATAAGGATAATTTTTTTTTTCTTTTTGAAGGAGTGGGAATGTTCATCTATAATAAGGATCAAAATTGAATTAAGCACAATGACATGTAAATAAATGAGTTAAAGCACAAAAATGTAGAGCCAAATGGTAAATGGAGGTAGTGCACTGGAGAGACTATTGCACTAATTTTGTTTTTGTCATGAAAATGAACTTTATGAGTACCTGTCATAAGATTCATAAATTGTACAGCTAACATACATAGGGTTCTTTTCGTTTCAATGCGTCTTATTCGTCGAAATAAGACATTTTATGTTGCTTGACAGCACTAGTTCAGAAGCGATTGGTATTTTCTTGTAAGTCGGTTTAATAACAAAGTAATCTTGAATATACATTTCTTACATACTCGCAAGGTATAGGTTCTTAAAGATGGAATCTAGTATCAGAATCATTGATAGTAATCAAATTCCTCTTCAGTGAAATGAGTCATTATCAGAAGCAGCGGCACTTTGAGTCGGTCATGTTTGACTGCTTTCACGCCACTTGCCTTCTGTTTAATGGACGCGGACGTTTCAGCGGGAAACAAAACTAACTCTCTTCAGACTCTATAGACGTACGTTTTATCGAGTCATGAGTGTTTCATTATGAACTGTCTAAAGTGTTGTGGTCACCTCGTGTGAATACTAACTAACTTACTGTTAGAGTGCCAAAGTGCCTGTAGATGGCGTACAGAGTTGGCAAAAACTTCTCATTATATTTTCATTTCACAAGACTTCTCGCTGAGACTCATGTCAATCGTCATTTATATGACGTTTATAAACTATTCAGCGGTTTTGAACATGTAGAGCAGTGATGTTAAAGATGCGGGTCGTTTAAAAAAATATTAAGGATTAATTTTGACTTAAATTCGTCCTTAAATTTGTTCTAGAATAACAGAGGTTTCTTCAAAAACTCATACGAAAAATGTCAAGGTTTCTATCGCTAATAAGTCTCAAATTATAAATTAATATGTAATGATTTAAATGTTGGTGGTTAGAGGGTGAGAGAGTTCAAGTATGAGGGATTGAAAGAATATTATTTAAAGTCAATAATTACTTTAACATTCACGTACTAATATTCAATTCCAATAGATTATATATATGGTCAATTTTGTCAACCGATCTGTATGACATCAATTTTCATAAGTTATTAGCACTTGAAATAATATATACATTTATAAACATTTACAAAACATAATTTACAACTTATAAACATACTTATAAGTACTAAGTACTAAAAATACTAAGACTTTCCCTGCTTTCAAATATTGGCCTATATTCCTCAGGCATATTACAGTCTTGTCTGTGCGACGAGTACCTTGAGCATTGAAGAATAATATGCTTTATCGTTAGTGGTATGTTACATTTCCTTTCCTTGGAATAAGGAGGTATGAGTAAGATTTGTATGGCCTATCATTAGTCTACATATTACTACTTCTAGCCTTCTTCTCTATGGCTTGATGATTCAAAGCCGAATTTGTGTTCCGTTCTTCGTGTCGAATTTCTTTTCCAAGCTGTGTCCAGATGCCTAGAAGTGCGTATTTTCTTACAGACGTACAAGATGCCAGATGTCAACCAGGCATGAAGTCACAGGATTGCACTGGGAGAATTAGTAGATGGAACAGTAGCTGTTTACATCCAAAATTTTTAAATATCACTATTGTTTCAATTACATTGAATAATCTGGAAGAGTGAGTTTGATTTGCCTGATAACCACCATCATTCTAGACTTATTCATTTCTGTTATACGTGTATACATATTTATTTTTTTATTTCCAAACATTTTACGGCTCACAGAAGCTTTTGGTTTTGGTTTTTGGTTTCGATTTATTCTCACTGTTTAGCTGCTGGATATTGACTGCTTCCAACTCAGTACTTGGTACTTCATGATCCTCACGAAAGACTCCTTTCTTATCCATTGTATTCCTACCGTGTTATTGACAATGGATCTCTTGAAATTAATTGCTTGTCATTATTCTTCAATTTTCTTTCGCCTCCCATTGGTTCCGGAATAATGGGTTTGCATTGTTATTGGTTATTCCTATCACGGGGACCGCGGGCGGCATCCACAGCATCAAAGGAGCTGCCAGTTTCATTCGAATATACAAGTCTACCACTTGTACGCTATTATAAATCGAATCAATCGTGAAATTAATTGCATAACGATAGTCGATGGAATATGATGATGACGTTAGAATTCTTTTTATCCATCAAATATCAAGAACAATGTTTTTAAACCTTGAATTATATTCTGAAATGAAACAAGTCGGATGTACACAGCCGAGCATTTTGTTAAAAAAGAAGAAATAAATGCATTAATGATAAGCAAACAGTTAACAGTGTTTTTTAAATTAAATACCGTTTTCAATCTTTGTCACACGTAGTCTGCTTTAGTCTAAGAGAAGCATTAAAGATATGACGCTTTAGAATTTTCTTAATATTGTATCTATAGACTTCGTACTAGACTGCTAGAAGTCTAATACTTCCGCAATAACAGTTCAAAACTGTATCCAAATTAAGTGATTGCCTGTAACACTGACTTCATACTAATTCTATGTGGATGACGATCATTTTGGTATCATATCTCCGAAACTATTTGATTGATTGCTTGTATATTCCATGAACGAAAAATCACTGATGCTGACGCAGTACAAAATACGTAGATCAGAGCAGACATACAGTCAGATTTATCGAATGACGTATGCTATTCTAGATTAGTATTAAAGCAATCAGACTGACTGGACATGATTTGTTGAGAGACGGTGCCTTTGTAGTGTTTTTTGTGATGTTCTTTAGCTACTGAGTTCCCCTGAGTCATTCTGTTAACAGATCACTAAGAGAACTTCGTCCATTAATCCCCAAGAACTATCATTGACGTTTATTTATTTTACAGTCATCTGGATTGAATATGATGAAGGCTGGTTTTATGGAATTATCTTTGCAAAATACAAATACGTGTTATTTCGAAATTGATGTGTTATTTGAATATTTAACATATGTGTATAATTAAAAGACTGACAATACTATTTAACACAGATCAGAGCGATTGTTTGTTGAGGGTTTCATTAACCCTCCGTGTGAACACTATATTTTTCGAGTCATGGTGTGATAACTTTTACACTGGGTCTTTGAAGGAACAACTTTTCGAGTTTTCTAAGTTTTCAAAAAATCTGAAAAAATTCTGGGTTACTTCTTGAAGTGTCTACTACATGGTCCAGAAGTTGCCAAAAAAGAAAGGCTACGTGCCTACGAAGCCCAAAAATCTATAATTAAAAAAGAAGTTGCCAAAGTCTAAAGTTTAAAACCGTTGGTAATAAAAATTGACAAATAGTAAAAAACGCGAAATAAACAAATATTAAGAAAAACGGTTGTAGATTTTTCTACCTTAGACAATAAGCTTTTGAAAGAATGTAGTGTCTTTGGTGTGGGCTCCAAAAAGTTGAATTATTTATGCACCTGAAAGTGGGGAATATTTTACCGATTCAGGCATGTCATAATAAACGGAACGGTGATTGTTCGGCACAAATAAGTTTTTATTGTTGAAAATACATTAGTTTCGAAATAATAATTAATAATAATTAGTGTCAAAAAGAGAACAAACTCATAAAACTTCTTAAGAACACCATTTGCAGGATTATACAACTTTAGGATTAAATTATTTATAATTTTGGATTAAATATTACTAGATTTTGCTGAAGTAAAATATTATTTGAATGTAAGGTAACATCCATATTTTGTAGGCTTTAGAGTTACTGCTTATCAGTTAGGGCACCATTGAGATCAACTCAAAGATATTCCAGCCCGTATTGAACCAAAGTTCAAATTTTTAACATAGTGGTTCAAGAGTTTTAGTTACACCTCTGCATTGTGCTATGATTTTGTAATTTTTTATCTACAACAAAAACGTTAGCAACTTCATGACATTTTTAATGAATGAGTAATAATAATCATTTATGTATGTTTCGTTTTGATAACTTTTTGATTGATTACTGACCTTTCTAATTTAGGGTCTTATGAAATTTCCAGATGGTCTTGCGAAACTTGAATTATAAAGCTGTACTTATATATACTTCTGAATATACTTATGAGATTAAATAGCTGTATGAAAGAGTGGTTTAATGTATGTGAAACATTTTCAACTTGTCAATCAAAAACGTTAATAAGCAAAGTAGGATAGGGTTAAAATATGAACAGTAGAGTTACGCACTTTTAACTGTCATATACTGTTGATGTATCTAATTGTATTACGGGGAAAGATATTTTTACTAGATATAATGTGTTATAGCTCTACTAAGAAACAAATCACTGATTTGAAGTCTTTATTTAACGACCGATAACGAATTGTCTTTCTTGTCTGTAATCTGAAGTACGCAGTTGATTTAATCAGTAATAATATTGTTTTGATTTAAGGTTGACACATAAATCAAAACTCTTGAATGTGTCAATCTAAACTACGATAAATTGATATCTTTATAATTAAAACTAAATCTCTACCCTTGTCTAGATTCAATAATTTGATAAATTGGTGTTTTTTTATAGAAATATTATATAGATGCTTGAGACAAGATTATCTTTAGACTGCTTGCGTATAGACAAAATTACTAGTATATCTATGTTCATTTAATCAGTTTAAATGGTCTTGTCGTATCCTTTTAGTCAGTATTGTTCCTCATGTGCGTCTATTCTTAAAGTTTGTCCAAACCATACAATAAAAATTAAATATTCTGTCTGCTGTGGCCTCAGACCTATATGTAAAGAATTGACCTAATTTTTATTATTATTTTTGTATAATTCTGTAAATCTAGCTGAGTAAATTCGTAGTACCAACGAAGCATCCAATTTGCACTGGTTTGGCCAATGCTGATAGACAAGAGTGATAGAATAATACCTTCGCTACAGATTTATCTCAATTTCGTGAACATATTTTTAGGTATCATTTGGGGACCAAAAGGTATGGGAACCAGTTTATGTGTTTACCTTTTAAAACAACAATTCATGGCGCTGCGCTTCTTTCGTTTTCGTTTTCGTGATTCTTCAAGATTCAAGTGTGTATCTCTGAGGTTGAAACTTGAGACGGTCTGAACGCATTCTTTGTACTTTGATAGATGTGTCAAATACGCGACAGGTATTGTGGTCCAGTAGATAGATGACTCGTCGTTCGTTATTCAGATATCCTTTTAAGTCGACCGTAAGCGCGGCCGTTACGGTGGCGTATCAATGTAGTTCAGTAGCAAAAGAATATCTCAGACTAAACAACCTTTGTTTGGGTCGAGGTTACTGGTTACTGGCTACTGGCTTCTGACTACTGTGTAACAAGATAACGTAGACCATAGGATCGGCTTTTTTCTTGTTGAATGTCAATCATTTATTACTTAAAAATAAAATTGTTATCTTAAAGAAAGAAATATTATCATGCAACAATGAAATACATTTTTTGTGGACTTGTTTTTGATAAACAGAAAAAATATTCAAGTATCAGGCAGTAGCGTAATTACTAATTATCAGGATATCGGAACCACACACCACTTTCAGGTTAGGGATACGTGTTACAGAACCTCAAAATCAGTAGGCCAAAGCTAAAATAAGCTGTACTGTCAAAGGAGTTGGTTCGCCAACATTTCCAGGAATCATAAGGATGTGTATTTACTATCGGGATATTTACTTACCAGAGAATATCTGTTTAAATATGCCTCCTTACATCAACAGAATAGAATCTACGTCACTGTCCTTCTCATATACTTCTACGCTCCTACAATATCGCTTCTGGTATTTTTCAAGGGGCTTGCTTGGTAGATCGATCATCAATTGACATATCCCCTGAATAACATGTTGTCTACATTCCTCTATCGGTCTCTATGTTCTTCTTTTACATTCCAAAACACGTGTAATTTATCTCCGGCACTGACATGTGTAATGGCTTCTATTTGGAACTTTAAAGCAAATGATAAACTTGTGCGCTGGGCCCTTGTGACAAGATTTATTATACTATATTTATTATCTTTCTTTTGAGCCGTGTTATTGAAATTGTATAATAGATGTACACTATTAAAATTTTCTATTTTTTGCTAAAGAAATTTTATGGTTCTATTCATAATTCTGTATAAGTGTACATAATAGGCAGGTTCTGGGAACATAAAGTATTCGTGTTATTCAGGCCACATTAACCAGAAGACAAGAGGGAAAATGTCTACGGTTCCGAATTCTAACGAACTTGTATTTAATAGGACCACATGCTTGTAAATTGTTTTCTTTATTTTCTATAATACTACAACTTAGTATAGATATAATTATCTAGTGGCTTCTATAATTACACGGTGTGGTAGAGATTGCTCCAATGAACAATTCTACATGATTAGATTACTAGGTCTGAGGGTTTAGTCCTGCGAACTCTTCGAACATCATTACTATCAAGCAACATTTGCGTCACGGCGATGTTTTCGTGGTTACGAAGTCTCAACTAGTGCTTTGTTGCTATAGTTTTGATTTCTTCTCCGACTGTGTTAATCTTCAGATCTCTATGTATATCTTCATTGCGGATATACCACGGTGCATTAACTATTCTTCAAAGAACTTTATTTTGAAACGATTGTATTTCTTTAATGTTCGATTTCTTGGTGCAACCCCAGAGGGACACTCCATACATCCACACTGGCTATAGCGTTGACCAATTAGCCAATACATATTCCTGTAGCTTGTAGAAATGTTTATTATATTACTAGTATCAAATGTCAAAATTATGTTCTCTCACTAGTTTTGAAATTCGACGTCATTTTTCATTTTTGAAATCATATCTGAATACTTGATAACAAACACTTATCTGGATAGGTACAACCGTACAACCTTGCTGCAACCTTGCTGCAACCTTCCTACAACCTTGCTGAAGTCTTAATGCAGTCCTGGTACTTCTGATACATATCATATCATATAGAAAATGAATTGGAATTAGCTTATAGCTAGGTAGGAAGTTTGAAACTATACTACATTATAAGTTTCTACTTGCGAGTTAGGAAATTAATATTGGAATCAGCTTGTAGCAAGTTAGATACTTGAAAACTATAGAAATGTATTTATAATGAGTTGCATTCTACTTTAAGTTTTAGTAAGCTAAATTAAAAAGAAGCAATGTGTTTAATTTATTTCAAACAGTTTCCCATCCCTGAAATAAACACACAAAACCTGACAATATCAAATTTGCTGTAGCCTTCATGCCTGTCTTTGAGAAACGATGGCACTCGTTCCTTAGGATTCGATCCGATCACCAACTGTTACTAAGGTCTGTGGCCACTTGCGGCTATTGGCGTAAGATTTACAGCTTTAACTTTGCTGTAACAGAGTTTCCATGTCTTGTAGTACCTCGTATACGTCACCTGGCCTGTGTCAATAAATTACTCATTTACAGGATATCGTATACAGTTCATATAACTTATTGTAAATTAAAAATAATTGCTAAGTTTGTAAAAGCATTTTGTCATTCTATACCTACAGCAAACTAAACGACTAATGGAAACTAGTGAGGTTTTGAAAGATAAGAAGAAAATTTATGGACTACGCTATAGAACTGCTAGTCAGGAATTTGTTATGTAACTATTAAGAAGACCGTAAAATTACCTTTTCAATAAATTAGAAACTGATTTCAAAAATAAAGTAATTAATGAATTAGAAACCGGGTTTTACTGATATATTAAAAGGTTTTAGCTTTTAAATATGTGGCTACAATACTGGTGAAAATGTCGCAGTAGCAAATTATTTGATATTTCCGGTGACTTAATTACTGCTTCCGGTCGAGAAATTGAAACTTGATTAACAATTAATAGCTCAAGTACACTTAAATATAAATTTTATCACCGGCGACCTTCTTTAAAATGTCCGTCCACAGGAAATGACGAACAGGGTATTTACCCATTCTAGAATGTATAATAAGCTGAAATTTACGACAAATTTATAATAGATTGAATAGCTACAATCCATTGAACGAAAACACAATAAAACTGAGAATGTTCAACACGGGTTCGGAAATTGAACCCTATCGCATACAGCTTAATCCACTTCTTACCATATTCTTGCCATTTCAAAGGCAGAGAAGACATCCTTACATCGCCATCGATAATTAATCATTTTTTCTGGTGTTTTAATAATATTTCGTTATGGAACGGTCAAATCCCAGTAAACAATTTGATGTGATTTGAGTGTCCCTTTTTGTGAGGTTTTTATCACTATTTCACTTCAATTAGAGTTCGCATCTTCTTTATCTTCATTTGTATTTCGACAGGAAGAGTGGTTTCGACAATTGTAGCCGATAACATAGACATTTCATATGAACGACTGTGAGAAACTAAAATGTAAATGAAGTCTTTCATGACAAAAGAGTTCAATATGATGTCAAAATGACTCCAATGTTTACTGAGACCTCTGTGATTATTAATTATGTAAAAATTGAACTCTATTCAGTGTTCTTGAATGTGCCATAGAAGTACATGGTGGAAACTCTTTTTCCATTCCAAGAAATCATATCGAATTTGGTCAGAAAAAGAAGAAGAAGGTTCTATGACATTACCAGCAAGTGAAATTCAAGCTACAGAACTGAACCTCAACACATTTAACTTCTAACACTGTGTGAGGTTTTTGAAGTTCGCAACGTGCTGCGAAGGCATTAATGCTACAGGTAACAACTCTCTGCAGCCCCCCGTGGCGTAAACACCCAGCAGAGTCTCTAAATACGACAAAGCTGTCACAATAATATAAGGGTTAATACAGTTGGTAATTTAGAGATCTGTATTGTTATATAACAAGGCTATTTTGTTTTAAAATAAAAGTAAGAAAACATTTTTAGAACTGCAGAAATGATCTTCTTAGAAAAACAAGCACATTAAATATAAGTTATATTTTGTGGTTTGGGATTTTCGGTTTTTATTGCGCAGACGCCAGTTTCATTGCACCATTTGTCTCGTGGTTGGAAAACCACAAGCATCCGATCCAACCAAACGTTATTATTAGCCAATATAAAGCCTACTTTGATGATACAATGGATTTAGCATAAAGTCAGCCTCAGGCGAACTTGTTCCTCTGTTCTTCGCGTATATAACATGGTCTGGCATGGCATGGCATGGCAGTATGTAATTCCCTTTGAAATAAATTCATTGAAGCCTATCTTCGACAGTCAGCAGGCACACATACTTATAATGCAATAACAAAACAATCCACTCGTTCTCTCATATACTCGTATACATATAGACATAGTCTCGTTTATTTTTCCAGAAAATATAAAAGTAAATCATTTTAATGTGGGGCTATACTGGGGCCCGAACAGTCGACTAGTCGAAGTATTCTGCGAACGTTTTATTTCCCCAGAGTTTATGCAAGTGCCTGAGGATATTATTGTTTCAGCGCCTTTGTACTGTTCAACCATGTTCGATACAGGACGAATATAACAAAATACTGAATCCTGTGCCTGTGATTCACGTTCACTCCTTCCTGTATGCTCTACGCAGTGGCGTGCGTGACTACATACGAGTCGATTTGTTACAAAGAACCATATTAGTGCTCTCTCAGTGAAGACGTAGTTTCTAAATTATTGTGACTAATTTGTAAATACTTTTTTCTATGTTTCAACCATAGTGATATAGAAGGGTACGGCCGCGTGTAAGAGCAAACGATAAAAGCAAATAGAGGGATAGCTGTCGAGTGTGCTATATGTCTCTTTCTAGCCGCACCGCTGCTATTGGCTTGGTTGATTGGCGGTGAGGTAGACGCAGTGGCAGACGCAGTGCTCGGCTAGAAAGAGACACAGAGGATTTTCGGCAGCTATCTCTTTCTTTACTTTTATGGCAGTATTCAACATCTTGCGCACTCTATTCTTATACCTCTATGGTTTCAACGTCAACTTTTACAAACCTTATTACATTAGCTAATATTCAGTTAAAATCTAAATAATAATCGTAACCCAGTAAACATTTGGTGCAGTGCCCTATTTTGTGACGTTTCTATCACTATTTCACTTCAATTATAGTTCGCAACAACTTTATCTTCATTTGTATTCCGACAGGTGGAGTGGTTCTGTCATCTGTAGCCGATAAAACAGACATTTCATATGAAGAATTGTGAGAAACTGAACTATAAATGAACTCTTTCATGACAAAAAAAACATACGCATCTCCAATGTTTACTGGGAAATGATAACAAACCTGTAAATGTTACGGATGGAATATGATAAAAGCAAAATAAAGAAAGAATCATTTGTCATCAAACTCAATAGCAAAAGTTTATCATCATCTTCAGATTATGACTGCTTTCAAGCTTATCACCTCTATGTAATTGCCTTATTATGGATTTTGCTATGACAAGGACAATTTGAGTAGCCTTAGCTTGTTCTTCTTATTCAATAAAATTCAGATTCGGTATATTTTTTTATTTGTGTTTCATCAAATTTAAAATATAAACTTCGAATATAAAATTTAGTATTATTAATTTAGAATAACAAAAATATAATTTAGAATTAAATTAAGAATTAAGTTGTGTTGCTTTTATTTAAACTACAAAGTTCACACAGGGACTTATATATTATTTTTTCTAAATTAGCAACCGCTGTACCCACTTGAGACGTACGTCACTGGAGCCCCTACTCCTCTATATAACATACATACATATTTCGAATGTAAAATAATATCAAATGTTATATTTTTTCATGGGGCATATCTCTTTCTTTTATTTTCGTGCAAGCTGTGTTTTTGTAGTGTTTTAAATGATTTATTTATCAAATTGTGTTTTATGGGTTACGGTTATACTTTACGGGGGCTAAATGTAGAATCAATGAGATTCAATCATAACAAATGGGGGCACCGAGCACTGTTTGAATAAAAATAAAGTATATCACGCTGCGCAGGAGCTAGTGTTGCCAGTATGTCACTTTCCGGTTTGAAACTGGATAGCTTGGTTTTACTGTTGCATCGTTGCATCCCTGATAAAATAAATTCATGTTAACGCTACACTGATTTTTATAAAATTTAGATCATTTTTTTTTAGTAGCAACACGTTTATTAAATGTATATCAAAAATAGTTTGGTAAAATGAGAAGGCATATCCTAAAAATGTTTAAACTAATCCACCCAGTAAACATTTTGGAGTAAATTCTACTTAATTTCTATTACGTATCATGAATTTTTTGTCTGGAACGTGTTCGTTTTCTATTCAGTCGTTCAAAGGAAAGGTCCTTTTTATGAGCTACAGGCATTGCAACGACGGTTCACTGCTGAATTAAAAGCGGAGTAGGTTTATGATTTATGACCGGATAATAAAAATATACCCATGTGGGAAAGAAACAGAAATACTTAATGAATGATGTTGGAAAAAGAAAGAATATTATTATGAAAAACTAACACAAAATCTGTGACAGGTAGAGAACTTGTAAAGCGTTAGAATAGAATTGTACGAGTGACTCGAACTTCACCAAATAGGACACTTCACCAAATTGTTTACTGGGCATGGATCCCCAAACTTTTACGGTTAAGTTTAAAAAATCATAACACATCACTCAATTAGTTCGAAAGATGATATATTAATGGTGACACTATGATTTATATAGAGTACCAACCTTCAAATGATATGTGTCAAAATTTTATGACGTTCCGACCACTAGTTTAGAAATTACAGTGGTTTTAGTGACTCTACTTTTATAAAAGCATTGCTTCTCAATGGGAAAAAATACAGAGTTGAAGAACACTTTCATTTGTTTGAACGGTTTGCATTTGAGGTTTATTTTATTCTTCTTACTTTTACATATATATATTTTATTTACTAATTTTATTTTCTGAAGTAAGTAAAGTAACCCTTGACTTATAAATTAATACCTAGATTAGTACATAATGGGGTTGACATGAAATATTATAAATTTTGGTTTAAAGTTAGCAGGTAAAGTGCTAGTAAAATGTGTTAAAAAGATTTAAATATTAATTTGTTTGACCATATTTGTTAAAAGCAATTTCGAAAGGTGTCTTATGTTCGTACAGCACTATAAGTGCATCGGATCAGCACTTTACGGCACGGCACGGCCATTACTTTACGGAGCAAAACTTTTGTTCGAAGTGTCAGGTAAAAGAGAACGATCATGCAGTGATAAAGATTTATTCATTTCAATCAATAAATGTAACACATTAAATGTGGTCCTGACCAATAGCAATATGAGCAGCCATACTGCTTGCCTTGCCTTGCCTGTTTCTTTGGCTAAGCTATTGTGACTGCTGTAACTGTAATCGTACCAAGTATTATGATCTCAACATATATAAAATTAGATTTATGGGTAATATCATTTTTTATTTCTTTTTATTCTTGATTTGTTATAGTAAAATAGAAAATAATACAGCGGTATTATTACATTACTAAATCAGTTTTATTTTGACATTATTTGTTCCGCAACATTATTTGTATAGATCTTTCAGAATACGTTCAGTAACAGTTACATTTAGAGATAGGATTGCCACCTTTTTTCTAAATTCAATAAGGGTTATGTTATATTTATTTTTAATATTTATTTGCCTTGACTTTTATTCGTCATAGCCACCATCAAACATATTTTATACATCTTTTATAATTTATAATTCAATTTTACAAATATCTAAATGTTTTAATAATTCACTAATTAATTTTGAATCACTTAATAAAAATTTAGTATTAACAGGAAAAGTTTTAATCACATCTAATATTTCACTATTGAATTTTGATCTTTCTAAACTATAATTTATGCAATCAAATATAATATGATCCAAAGTTCCTTCTTCGCCACATTGACATCTATTGTCAGATTTAATATTAATTTTGTACAGGTGAGCTGGATTTTTACAATGATTACTTTAAATTCTGATTATAGTTGATATAATTTTGCAGGGTTATGTTAGATATTGTTGTTTTTATTTTAGAAACAAAGTACTAAACTGCGAAGAGTATTAAGGAACCTATAAAATCCCTGAAGGTAGTTATAGCTGAGTCTAAACTTTGTCGAAATAATAACGAGAAATTGTGTCCTGATAAATTGGCTGAATCACGAGTACGTTCATACAAAACATGAAATACATGCAGAGGCGGCTTTAGGGGGTGGCAAACGAGACAACCGCTCAAGGCCTCGCTCTTGTAGGAGGCTTGCACCCTCGCCGAAGTAAAAAAAGTAATTACAATATATGTATTTGAATCTTTTTCGCTTTAGAAATCCCACTTGAATCACTGCGTATATCTTTTAAGGCATTCATGTACCTTAGTTTTTCATCATTAATATTTGTCGTCTTTGTACTCGTTAATTTTTATAAATCCTCCAATATAAAATTTTAAAACTCCACATCTAAAACTCGTCAATCATCATCAAAAATACTTACTTTCAATTTACATAAACTACACAAGGTATAAGTACCTCGCAATGGCTATTTATTGCAAAATTCTTTACTTAACAGCGGAACTAGTTATTTTGAACTTAGATTCCGAATGATGATAATGCTCTCATTTCATTATACATTACAATGAAGAAATATTGCAAATCATATTTTGTTATAAATATTATTATTAAATAAAATATATTCCTAACAGGATAATTTATAATCCTTGAAAAGGTCTTAATGCATTTCAATCTTTATTTAAAGAAGTTTTCTTAAAAACTGTTATGATTTTGTAGATTATTATTTGAAAAGGCAATAAAACAGGTTACAAAAAGTTGTATATTGGTAACATTTTTTACGTATCTGTGTCTAGCAATATTAAATTCAATCACAACAACTAAGAATACCATACGGCTTGAGTGGTTAGTTGGCAACCCTAGTTACAGACGGTCTGGCAGTATGGCAGTCAGCCACTGAGCCACCCCGCAATATAAAGTGATATAGTGGCTGATAAATTAAAAACGTGCACTCAAAAAGCTCGAGTTATGAAATCGAAATAGTGTCATAAACATTGGAAAACAATAATTCGCCTTTTTGTTTGTATCATTATAACGTTACAGCGTTTTGTGATTGTTGAAATGAGTTAAGATAATATAGGTTTTTGTTAAAAGCTGTATAGGTACTACAATAAAATTGTACGGCTAACAGAACACTCTTCCTGTCGTGGCTACGCCCATTGCAATAACAGTTACTCATAAACCACAGTCGCTATTATGATTCTAAGCTTCTAAAACAGTGGATACACATCACATCAACATTTTTAAAACAAAGTATTTATTCAAAAGTGTTTGCAATGTCATTTATAAAATAGTGTTATTATCAAAGAACTTGACTTGTGTTTCAAAATTTATTTCATTACTTTATTTTTATATATGCTTACATAATTTTACCAGATGATCAGGTATTTTATGATTATTTTATACAAATTAATGCAATTAATATACACAATCGATTACATTGTTGAGTTACGTGTCACAGTTAGTTAGAAACAAGAGGAAGTAATAAATCGTCTATTGGCAGACATCTTCTAACTGTGCATTTAGACATTCATAATGTTTTTCATAAAGTAAAATATTAACTTTAGACTTTAGACGTACAGTTAGCGACAAGACAAGCAACCTGCTTATTGGTACTTCTGTTCTTCAGCCCACTGAGTCTCCAGAGTGGATGTACTTGTACACAATTCACCAGTGTGTACAGTTGAAGAGAGCGAAGAAGCGAAGAGCGGCTTCTGTTTAGCTAATTCGATTTCAAGTCACATTTCACACATCTGCCAGCACTTGTTTGCTATTTCGTATCTTTTTCTTTCATCTTTTGAAGATGGAACGTGAAGAGGATGACTCTGCTAATAGAGTGGAGTGCCGGTTGTCGGTTGCTAGTTGCCGTTCGCTGGTCGGGCTTGAGTTTACACTCTTTAGTTATAGTCTAGTCAAATTATCAAAAAATATATTCATAATATTGTTGAATAATTCGTGGTTTGTGTTTTTGAACATATTCGCATATTATTTGTCTAAATAGTAAATCGGTGTTAGTGGTATCTGGAAGTTACCTCCGTCATTTCTACACAACCCTACTACCCATTATTTTAAACATGAAGTTAAAGCACCTTGTCGACTATAACAATTTTCGTGGAACTCAATCACAGATAGCGATTTTATTGTGCGTTGTGCAAAAAATTCCTTAATGAGAGCGCAAGTTAAATTGGATCCAAAGTCAGGTCCAAATTTAGAGGTGTGGAGGCACTGTGAAAACGAAGGAGCGAAGGCCCCTAAATATTTTCCGAATAAAAGGAAGAATTTTTTTCTGTCAAGTCTTTCAAAATGTTATTGCTTTAATCTCTATTGTGGGACTCCTCTCTTGTGGAAGACCCTGTCTGCTCTCCCTCAAATCGGAGCCTGTCCTAAGTTATAGGTTCTTCATTGAAAAAAGATAAGTTTGTTTATTCATTAACTAAGAAGCAGTTGAAGCTACTATTTTGGAACTTATGTTATATCACTAGCCATTGCAGTAGTTCCTGATCTATTCTGAATCATGGAGCATTTTATATTAGTTATACATTTGTCAGGTAAGCAAAATCAATAACGTTCACAGTCAGTAGCTAATTTAATCACAGAAGCCCAAGGTGCAAGGTATTTTTTAGGTGCCTTGACTCGGAAATCATTTGTAACTAGTCAAAATTAATTTACCCGAAGGGAATTGTAGTTAGATATAATTTATTTCGTTGGGTGCTACTTAAAATTCATTATGTGCGTGTAAGTCGTACCAATTTAAATCCAACGCTGGTCACAGCGGATCTTAACAACTGAACGGATTTGTTACAAGTTTTAGTATAATGCAAGAAAAAAAAATAAGTTTTATTAAAAATTTGCAGTGATGCTGTTTATTATAGCTAAGCAAACACTAATTCCACCTCTGTCATCTCCTCTTTCTAAGTAAAATGAAATTGAATGAAATAAAATTATATTTAAAAAATGATGGTATCTGTGTAGTTTCGCATCTTTTTATGTTTTGTTGTTTAGGTTAAGTTGACTGGACTTTCACAAGGTCCATACTTGGACTATGCTACCGTGCTTTGTGGATAGAACTGGGTGTTCCGACTTCAACTAATGAACAAACAAACATAATAGCTAACAGCTACAAGCAAACAGATATGTGAATTGTTTAAATTAAAACAAATACGTCTTACCCATAATTTTTGTTTGAGTTACACGCTTCACCGGATGTGCTAACTTATGGACCAGACTACCAAAATGATCAACGTGAGCGGTGAACGTGAGTTTGACATGTGCTTGGGGTTTGGACCAGCACTAGAATATATTATATTTTGCTGTTAATAGAATGATGGATATAAGTTACTTAGAATTGTTTGTTGTACATTGTAGGTATTCGATTTCTGTTCGTGATGTTTTTTTGTTATCTTATATTTCAGCTTGCATTGTAATAAATTATTATTTAAGTTAAAAGGTTTTTTAGGTTTCCGGTTCCTTTTTGTTTAATACATGCTATAAATCTGTAACCTATCTTGTTTCTTTCAGAGATTACTTAAACCCTGAGTATATTAAACAACTATTTGCGTTAACTTATTTCCGATGCAATTGTAGTTTAAATACGGAGAGTTCGGCGGTGACTCATTCCTAAAAGTGGTTTCTGTGAAGCAAGTGTGTCATCAGCTACCTCTTATAATTTGAACTATACCTTCTTAAAGGCCGTAGTATCAAAACCAACTACAGCTAATATTAGGCTCCATTTCCACAAGCATTTAATTGAACACATTAATTAAAATGACTTAGAGATTTATGTGTTTGTAATGATTCTGAAATCTGACCAGATAAAATTCAATTTTGATTAAGATCTAGAATTTTAAAAGAAATCGGAAAATTAATAGTATTAGATTCATAGTCGATTGTCCCTCACCAAATTTTTCCACCTACGTCATTCTCATAATTAAATTAGGATTTAAATACTGATATATCGAACATAGCAATTAAATTAAGTCTGTCATTTATAACCTATCATACGTCTTCCTTTTTTTCCGCTTGATTTTTGGGATAACGTTTTTTGTGGGCAAACTGATGAGTTGCAAGTTTTAAAAGCATAGTCATTAATTTATAAAAAAGGTAACTAGATTTTAAAAGCTACAATTACGGATTAAAGTGTTGTCATTTCTTGAAAATCCGTCTGGCTCAAACATATTAAGGTGGGAATAAAATCTGCCAATTACTTGAACACAAGGTCATAAGGACATATGATTTACAAGGTAATAATAATTTATATTTTGTGTACTAATAGTCCTCTAAACACAGTTCAATACATTTAAGGTGTATTTAACATAAAGAGTTACGGTAATATAACATCCTATAGGATGTATTACCAAAACATAATTATGTTTTGTAAAAAATATTACATGAAATGTTAGTAAAACTCGCCTGCATAAAATGTTACATGTGTCTAAGGTAATATACATGTTTAGCAAGATATCGACAAGTATACTCCTATCTTATTATATCTATTCATATAATGATATAGTTATTCCACATATAAACGTAATATAAGTCAGATGTTAATTGCACGAGCTACTGCTCGGCACCACTCTACAGCATTCCTTATCTGTTTATCCATCTTGTATAAAGTGCTGCCTCCTCAGTTCCTTTGAGGAACGGACGCGCCTACTTGTCTCTACATTAATATTATCTTAATCTTGAATAAGAGGCATTTTCTAAAGTTCCATTCGAAAGTATACATTATATATTAATGAAGCTAACATTACTTGCATCTCTAGATTTTAGTCGTGGTATACGGAACTTAAGATGGTGGTCTTATACGCACATAGAAATGAACGACTTAAATTTCCGGCTGAAGTATGTTAGAGGAAAGTACATCAATACCTTTGTTACAAGTTCGATATCTCTACAAAAATTGCATGAAATGGCAAACGTATGAAGAATGAGATACAAGACCTTATCGTTGGGCGTCAACAGGGGGCGTAGATGAGAATCAGGTGAAATTTACACTAGCGAGAATGAAATATACATTTTTTACGCACGTCTTCGTCTACTAAACCATTTGGTAAAATAATTCGCTAAGTGTATTTTCTCAACAACACAAGAAGTCTACTACAGGTTCCATCAACTTTTTCATCGCCTAGATTCCGAAAGATAAACTGGTTTTGCCATTTGTAGTCCATGACGAAGAATTTTGCAGAAGTACATTTGTTTAGAAAAGAGTTAGAAAGAAAACATGAATTTCAATTTGCTTATTGTGCAATATTCTCTTCCAGGTGAAATTCTTTCGCCCATTTTTTCCCTGTGGAAATCGAATGAGTAGACTAAAGAACACATCATCCAATGAAGACTATGTGTAACTACCACGTAATTGACAGAAAACGTTATTATACATATGATTTATAGATCTTCCATGGAACGTACCTCCTAGAAAACTTCAGGTTTAAAGCTACACAAGCAGGTTGCTTACAGAATACACCCTGAAGATGTGAATTCAACATATGAACTTTTTATTTTCATATGATTCTATTACTATCATTCCATGTAATATATAGGTCAACAATTCACGACCTCGCAAACATAAACGGCGTGTGAGTACTCTGGTGTCTACATCTCGCGGTAATTTACACGCAGACCGGTAATAGAGAGCATTAGCGCCATAAACCAGCCTTACTGGCAATTCTCCTTCCCTACTCCCTACCTCCTGCCGGGTACAGGACCGCAATGTTACAAAGTTAGTGGTAGAAAACGTACAAATGATGTCGTCAGCTATAACAATCTAATACGCCCCTGTATTCGAGAGGGTAATATGTTTCTATTATCGCTACAAACTAGTCCGGAGTGAGACTATAACATGCTCCGTTTTAGATTTGTTGTACAAACTCTTAGTAATTGAACGGGTCTCGCTGAATTGGAAATTGAGCCGCTGTATTATATTCTGAGGCATGGCAACAACGAGAACGACGTTTATATGGAGGGGAAAATGCTTTTGCCGCACTAAATTGCCTTCCATATAAATATATTGAAGGAATAAATTTCACAAAACTGCTATAGAGAAATATAGCCAAGATATTAACAACATTGTAAGCGCGTTGGCGTGCTCCGTTGCTTCGTACGACATTTACTTACATATATTTTATATATTGTTTTCAACTCAATTACCTTATATATATAGGGTTACGTTTAACGTTGGAGCACCTTTGTTTTAATACGCAGTTTCTGAACATTGCAAAGGGAAATGAGAAGTAATAAATGACTACGCTATAAAAATGAATTGACGTCGATGACTGCCATATCCATTTCTTACCAAGTTACATTTTAACACAAAGTTACGATAACTCGAGAACAAATTTCTCTAACCTATTTCATTCCCTCTTAAATTCCAGCGGAATTCCAAAACCAGGAGCAGACTATCACATTTGGAAAATAGTCAATGGTATTTGGAAATTTTGTTTACTAACTGTTCAGATTGTTACTGCTTTTAGTCTGTTCTTTTTATATGACGTTTGCCCATTGAATTGAATTAGGAATAGGTTGAAATTGCCAGTTTTCTAGTTCGTCTCTGTTTGCAGACTGTCTTCCGTCTCCAATGGTTGCCTGTTGGGGATCAACTTGCTTCTTCTTCCCTTGCCTTCGTTTAACGTCGTCACACCGTGTTGCTACTTTGGCGTTATTTTCCGCGGTCCGTAACGTGTTATGTCTGTGTCTGCTACATGTTTATCGCCGTTACTAGAATGTTGTCACACACTTTGCAAAGCCGCAATGAAATATTTTATTTATTATTCTTGCTTATGGCTATTACCACATATAAACAACTTCTACTTGAATTTTATAGCTTAAAGTGTATATTTAATCCATATTTTATGACTGCTTTTGGCAATTTATCATACTTTATGGCGCTTAAACTATAATTTAATTAAATATTCATAAGTACCTTGTTGCAATCAAGCAAATACCTCAATACTTGAATTAATTGAGAGTCCATTCTTAATAGGACGACTTTATTAACGGATCAATTAATTATACTTGGAGATATGCCATCTTTACGAACACGTATATAATTCTTTTAAGTGGCAATAATATAAAATGTTGCATAAACTGGGTTACGAATATGTGTAACCGCCAACCGCTCATGGACGTTCGCAAGTAGGAGCAAATCAAGCACTCTTTATCAATATTTACCTACCACCAATGTGGATTTAAGAATTAAACAAAGATTACTCGTTGTCTCCTTGCTATTCTATATTCATCTGTCTCCTTACATATTTTAATTTTTATCATATCTAAGCTTCGTATTTCCTCAATTACACTTGTTACGTTGCATCCGGGACGCGATGGGACGGGACAAGACCCGGGTGCCTTTTAATTTAACCTTAGTGACCTGTACTTTTTCTTATCGCGTTGACACGTTCTCGTAACCATGGTCGTGCTATTGTCTTTTCGTTGCTTCTTGTTACATTATTTTCTTTCCTGTTTTCTGATCTACCATCTACCATCTACAATCTACCCAAACCATGTGGACCATGTTTAGTACGTTTCTTTAAAACACAACGGAGACCTATTGTTTTACTATTATAGTTCCACTGGGACTTACAAAAACTATAAAAAGGTTTATTACATTTTGCACATAAATGTTACTCGTATTTTACATGAGAACGATCTTATATTTATCTTATCATAAACATATGTGTATAAATGGAAAATATGATATGAAGAGACATACGTTTCATTTAGAGTATTCTTAAAATTGTAAAGGGTCTTTCAACAAAGTTGTCATTTTATATTACGCACCATTTGTAAAATTTCAACATTCAATAGCCATTGCGATGATATTTCACATTATATTACTATAAAAATAAGGATAGTTTATACCTGGTATAAATTTAATAACAGGTTTATTTGTAAAGCTATAAAAGTATTGCACTAAATTATTGCAATACACAACAACATCTATAATTTTCAGCTGATAGATTTCTTCAACAAAGTTATACAAAACTTTAAAGATGGTAACACTCTGAAGAAATGATTGACTGTTGATCCAGGCCATGTAAACATATGAGGATGCGCAGAATTGTTAAAGTTGTAAATGTTTGCTTAATATATTTATATGGTTGGTTGATTTTAAGACAGTCGTGTCTCCAGATTGCAGCTGCGCCTTTATTGTTTTGAAATTGATTATAAATATTCGCCAGCAATATTACTTCGTTATTCATTTCGGAAGGCGTCCGCGAATCTAGAGTAGTAATCTGGGCAGAATTCGAACTTTGTTCCCCAATGGGCTTATGTCCTATGTCTTAATTTCTACAAAAGTGTACTATATATTGATAAAGTGGGTTACTAGAACCTCAAAGGTTCAAATATTTTTTAATAACTCCATATATGTTAAGAGATATTAACAAAACAATATTGACAGCACAATCCTTGTGACAGGTTACCAACCTTACAGATCATAAATCTCTGCTATAAGTATTTAAATATCAAAATATCAAATATTATTTACAGCTATTTCAAGGAACAATAAAATTTCAATATTATGTCTGCCTTGGCAGGGTTAAATAAAATAAAAACTTATTATTCTTTGATTTGACTTGATTATTTGACTACCAACAGCTACAGAACATTACCACAGCACTGACCTACTCAACAAATAACTGACGTTAAAATGCATTTCACGTCATACAAATATGGCCGACTATTTCTAGCGCTAAAACTACAATTCAAACTTTTAATTCCCATATCTTCTAATACACATTTATTAACATCAATTTCTATCAACAATTGAAAAATCGACCACTAAAAAATGAGGACACAAGCCCATTGCTGTGTGCGATTTTTAAAAGTTGAATCCTTGCTAACTTACCCGTCAATATCTAAATTTCATCTTCATTCAAATGCTTTAGCTAAAATTGAAATCAAAGTTTTGTCTTTGTCATAGATAACACTATTTCGAATGATTGCACACAGTGGATATGATAACAGTTTTCTCTAATGATCGTTGTGTCTCCAGTGTACATAGTTACAAAGTAAATAAAACGCTAAAATTACCTTTATAACTAATATAGCCTTGTCAACAATCAGTTGTTTACTTCAAGCACGACTGTCTATCGTTAACATAACCTTAAAATCACTCCTGATAACTTATTACTTATTATTATTCTCTCTTATTATTGTTGCTACATTATGCAATTAATATTATTATCATAAAGCGAATGAAAGAAAAATAATGTTTACAAATTTATGCATTTATTTAAAATAAAACATGACATTTAAGTATAAAATTATTTGTTTATTCAATAGGATGAAACATGTACATACATTGTCGTAATATTCCATTGAAGCGATATATTTATGAGTATTGAAATAAATAATTTATGGTATATCTTGACCTTTAGTTTAACCATTGACCGATCTCATTAATAATCCAAGAGCTAATTAGAGTCTGAATTGTTGACGCAGTGATATGAATAAAACTTAATCTGTGTTATTAATGATTTATGTAATTATTTAGCTAAACTGTTTGAGATTTATTGCACCTCAAGGCTTATAGAGGTCACGTCAAAATGAATTACATTTTTTTAATTATGTTTTTTTATTTTTGGACTAATTATTTATTTATAGAACTGTAATATCCGTTATATTTTAAACAAATTGTAGTTATCGCTAACTGGTATTATACTAGAAGAACGTATTTCAACGGCATCGACATCTTACAGAACTATTAGCTTAAGGAGATTTTTTGTTTAGAATCTCTAACTATTCAGATCAGGTTATATAATATATTCTTTAACATAGATAAACAAAATGCAAAACCATTTAGTATAAAAACTACTTAGCATTAAGATTACGAGTATATGGAAATTAAAGCCAAACACAGGAAGGCTTAAGTTAGCAATAAGCATCAACCTTCACCTAAGACAATAATTTACTCAAAACTTCGACCGGAAATAACATTCATTGTTAACCGATGCGGTGGTATCCGTATCACAAAAATAAAATAAACGTATTTTAATTATGCACCAATTTAGATTATTTACGAGAATGCTATCTACCTAAAACATTTACTGGTATATCCTATTCCACGACCACGGACGGACAATGGTTGAATAGTAGCCACATTTTTATATTTTTAATTACTTTTAAACTATTTCAATATTTGATTATAAATTCATCGGCATAACAATAAAATCTCAAATAAATTGAAAAGTCGACTAAAAATGGAATCTGGAATTTAAATTAAATGACCAATATTAAATACTTGACATATAATTCTATCCTGTGACGTCACATGCCGAAACTGCGTATTACAATATATTACAAATAATGTAAAAAAAACTCTTTGTTCGTTTTTGAATTAGTTTTGAAATTATAAAATCTATCGGAATCGGAGTACATAATTATTTTTATATTTTATTTCTCAAGTAATGTAAAAACCTTGAATTTCTCTTTAAAAATGTTAAAAAGGAGTTAACAAGAATGTTTCCATAACCAGTGGCGCCACATTGCATTGTCATCCATAAAGATAAGGAATAAATTTCAGTTAGATAATTTAGTTTTATGATTTCTTGGGCTTTCAAGGCACGTAGCCTTTTATCGCCCCTTAGTTACTTTATTACGGAAATTTTTTAAAATTAATGGCAAAATTTTGAACCTAAGATTAAATAACAGTTTATAAACATTTACATTTCTCGTATCTTGGTTCATTTCAAGTATATATAATCGTAATACACATAATAAATTTACTCCGAATCTAAATAACAAGACATATTAAATAGTAAATAATATTGAATCGATACAAAATGTAATTACAACAAACTATAAATTATTGTTCTGCTCTACTTGTCACGGATTGATCAGGTTCAGTTGTTTGTTATATTCAATTTGTATGATATTTGAATCGATATATTTAATAGAAATACCTTTCATTGGTATGTTTTATATTAAAATAAAATACAATTAAATGATAATTAATTAAACATTTACACTATCAGCACTACAACCGGTCGCCTTTGGAACATACTAATATATAGAAAGAATGTTAATTATTCCATAAAACTATTTTATTATACTAGCTTTGTCGGTATCCTTATCATCTTATAAAAATTTTTTTTAGATAGATTTGTCAATTGTATTAAACTATTTATATAATAGTAAGGTTCGATTCCCAAGGTCGGGATTTAGTGTCTTCTATCGCCACATAATTGCTTTGCCATGTTTGGGTCCAACATTTATATATTTTCATTCATAAACTGACAATATTTAGACATGAGTATACTAAATGCACCCTTGTGCATCATAAACATGCGACACTAATAAAACCCTTACTTATGCTATTTTAAAAAATTGTAGGTTGTATTTTTATGAAACAAAAATGTTTCAATCCGAAATCGGAACTTCTAAAGGAATTACGGTTTTGAATGAGATCTCGAACAAATGGGTCGAGTGCTTACTCAGTCTCCAGTTGTCGTGCATCTAGCTTTACTAAATATCATAGTATGATTACCCACCATGCTGGTACCACATGTTAAGATTTTTCTCAGTAAATGAATGAGTAACAACTGGCGGGAAACTAATTGTCCACATTTCACATGATAGGGATAATTGATAGGTTTGGTCTAATGATATATAGAAGTAATCCCCTGGCGCGCGAATAGAATATCATCAGAGGTCTAATATCGTTCACCACAGGTCTACATTATGGAGGCAATACTGGTACTGGTGGCGCCGCGGGCTGCCTGTGCGGCCATGATGTGTAACTGGTGAACCAAACTGACCACATTACCAACCTGCAACCGTAGAGTTAAATTAGAAATATTGGCTGACTCTATTACTATCAAGCACCAAACTAGGATTAACCCTGTGTGTGTACACTGGGTCTTTTAAGGAACAGTTGAAATTTCAATCTCCTATTTCTCTCTCGTGAATACACAGTGCGCTTCACCTATGCCACCTAAATCTAGGTAGTGGTACGGATTTTAAGTTCCAGCAGCGTCCGGATGTGGTAGTTTACCGGCAAAGGCGAGCCAGTGAAACTTGCCTCAAACTTCCCTAAAAGGGTCAGTGTACAAACGACGTTACTTTTTTCCAATGTTAGTAAATGCATTTTTTTTTTGCTTTTCTCGTTGTTTTACAGTTTTTTCATGGTTAAAATAAATGTTTTATGTAATTTAATATATTATTTCTTAGATTATATATATAGATTTTTGTTTTATTAGTTCATCCTTTTACTACAATAAGGTTTTGAAGATGGGTGACCATTGTTGTAAGTACGCATAAGTCGTACTTATCCTTCCTATTTTTAATATAAATGTTATTTATTTTATAAGAATTATATTATGTTATCTTTAATTTTAGTATTAATATTGTAATAAATAATTATTTGTATTTAGCGCTTGTAAATATTGTCTCTGGTTTGTGGAGATTAATATTGATTTAATGCTGGTAATTCAGTATTGGCGTTCTGTGATGTGAAATAAATTATTATATATTAAATTGCACAAGACGCTGAAAGCCAGTCTTCTCCTGAGTCTCAACCAAGTGTTTACTAATTGTACTTCGTTCGTACAATACTCCAATTGTAACATCTAAGTATTCAATAGTGAGCACATTTTAACTATTAATCAAATTATAACACTAGAATTACATTTTGTTTTATATCTGGCATCTTTATTAATCCAATAAAATACTATTGTAATTAAGTACGCAGATATAATATT
Organism: Panorpa germanica; assembly: GCA_963678705.1. Taxonomy (NCBI): domain Eukaryota; kingdom Metazoa; phylum Arthropoda; class Insecta; order Mecoptera; family Panorpidae; genus Panorpa; species Panorpa germanica. Next base: position 6,842,254 of record OY783214.1, read on the forward strand.
ACAACGAATAAATGATATATTTTAATAAAAGTGTTTGTATTAATAGTAATAAAAAGATACTAATTGTTCAACCGTCGTATGTTGCAACGAGGTTATACTTTAGGCCGCTCAAGTATTCTCTAATTGCAACAATACACCGTCTTAACAAGAATCCTATTAATCATCTTAAAAGAGTTAATTCTTATCAACGTGAGTAATTCAAGAAGGTGGATGATCGTCAAACTGAAGAATCTACTTCCAGTAACTAGCAACACTGCGTGATGTATTAGCAAGCTGAGTAATCGCCTTTAGAACGACCATCAGCATCTTCACACATTTTTTACATCTGACTACCAACCTTACTCACAACAAATGGTGTCAGATGTGAGGCTTGAAGAGATATTCCTACACATAAATATCCAAGAGGTACGCCCAAAATTTTTTTCTATATATTCTACACCTGGATGCAAATCAATAAATCTGGATACCACTACGCCGATCGATTATTTCCAAAATTGCCGAAGAGTACGAGCTAGAATATCATTTCATCTGTATTTCACATAATTTTCTACAAGTCCGGCGGATGCAAAACTACAGCCCGCTAAACCTGGAAAAAGAAATCTTTTGCCGCCACGGGAATGGATGGATGCTTCTAGAACACTTGGAATAATCTAAATCGATGTTGGTCGCGTGCAGAATTCCGCACACAGCTGTGTATAGATTATAATCACTGATAAGAAAATCTTTAAGTATAATAAGACAGTATCTTTCTTTTTGTATATAATTATTATTATAAATTGATAATTGTATTTTTTTTATTAATAGCATTATTTTTAACGAGGCTATCATTTTTTTTAGTATTATATTCAGTACTTTTGAATATTTACTATAATCCAAGCATTTTTTTAGTAGCAACGTTGTTAATGAGGCTATTGATATTTTTTTTAGTATTATATTCAATACTTTTGAATATTTGCTATAATCCAAGTATTTTTTTGTAGCATCCTTGTCCATCATTGAAGCTATTAATTTTTTTATAGTATTATATCCAATACTTTTGCATATTTACTATAATATTTTTTATAATTGTTTCCGCAATTATACTAATTTATGTTAATATTTTTTTAGAACAACATCTTTTTTTGAACGAGAGGGAATTTTGAAAAGGAGAAGTAAAGAGCTGAAGCAGTTAGATAGCAGTCTGTTCAATCAGAGAGACTACCTTCCTGTTACAACTGCGGTGTCTGAACCCCATCGGAAATTTCCTGTGAGTTACTGTTTTCGCTAACAATTTTTCCTTGTCAGAATCCTATTTTTCGGAGAGTCGTTTATTGGTACAAAATAATCTTTAGTCTGTATATTATATATAACTTTAATTAAGTACAATGGCACCGAACGTTCATTCCCTCACATTAGTTGAGAATACAATCAATCTAATTAATGAGTTTTCAAAAAATTTAGAAGTCCAATCAACATCCTTAACAATAGTTGAATTAAAAATCAAAAACTTAGATAAAGCTTGGGTTAAATATAGTAGTATCGTAGAAGCACTGCTTCCAATTCTAAAAAATGAAGAAGCTACGGCTATCGTTAGTAAGTCTATGGAAGTTGAAAGTATTTATGACGACACTCTTATTTACTTGTTGAATTATAAGCAAACATTTGAGAATGATACACATATTGTAGACGACTCAAAAAGCATAGATTCAATAAAAAATCTGAACTTAAGTCCAATGCAACTAACCGTTTTTGATGGAGAATATACTAATTGGCAAAGTTTCATGGAATTATTTACAAATTTAATTCGTAATAATAGCAAACTATCAAACATTGAAAAAATGCATTATTTAAAATTAAATTTGACAGGAGAACCACTCAAACTCATAAAGAATTATCCTTTAACAAACGATAATTATGAAATTGTTTGGAACATCCTTTGTAAACGTTATGATAACAAGGTAGCACTTATTGAAACCTATTTAAACAATTTGATAAACTACAATGTTATACGTTTAGAATCAGAAACTAATATCAAAAATTTTTTAGACGAAATTAATGAATCGATTAGAGCATTAACCGAGTTGGGAATATATTCTAATCATTCAGATTTTATTTTTATACATTTTTTAAAGACCAAGTTAGATTTTAACACATTAAAGGAATGGGAAAACAGAAATACTTCTGAATTACCAACCCTAAATGATTTTACGAATTTTCTTGAAACACGGTGGCGCACTCTAGAAAGAAGAAGGCATGTTGAATTTAAAACAGATTCAAGTCATTCTATTTCTAGTAGTGAACCAGTTTCAAGTGAACAATTTGCTAACGAAGTCGAAACAAAATTTAAAACTTTTTTTTGTAACTATTGTAAAAAAAATGGTCATTTAGAGAAATATTGTTTTATCAAGAAGGAAAATGCGGATACGGTATATCCTGTCGCGCAAATTAATATTTGTAGGAGAGATACGGTATTTTCAAAACCTTCTGTTTATTGTAAAAGATCGAGACATCTTGAATCTGATGGTCCTCAAGTATCTTTTACTAAAAATACAAAACAAAATTCACGTTCTTTTTATAATCACCATTTACGTAAATTTAATAGTTTAAATAAAAATATTGAGATTAAAGAAATACAAAATACTAATGATATAACAAATTTTAACTGTAACAATAAAAATATTAATGTCAAGCAAACAGCTGACACTGTTCAATTCAGAATAGTCGCAGCCAAAGCAAAGACTGTATCATTTTTATTGGACACTGGTTCTCAAATTTCTTTAATTAAACAAAATATTTTAAAAAATAATATCAAAATAGATAGTACATCTAAAGTGTTATTAAAGGGAATCTCTGAAGGCACGCCTTATACTTTAGGTTCACTAAAAACTTCTATTATTTTAGATAGCTCTAGGTCGAAACATACTTTTCAGGTTGTGTCAAAGGATTTCCCCATTAAACACGATGGAATCATAGGATTAGATATTTTACGTACATTTAAAGCAGTAATTAATTTGGAAACAAACAGCGTACAATTCTCACAACATGGCAAAATATTTGAATTACCATTAATAAACATAAACAGTATTATCGTACCAGCACGTACTAGGAAATTAATTCCTATGTCGGGTTCTACGGTAGGAGTTTGTGTAGCCAAGGAATTGCTACCTGAAGTTTTTTTAGCCAACGCATTAATTAATCCTGTTAATAATACTTTTTATATATCAATAACTAATTCCTCAGCAAAAGATGTAATACTTAACAATTTTAAACCAGATATTATTCCAATAAATAAATTTAATTTTTACCATTTTTTGAAAAGAAATCCTAACGATCCTAAAAGATCCTTACGACATCTTTTATTTAATAATATAGATTTTTCAAATGTTAATTCAAAATACTTAACAGATTTAATGGAAATCTGTAATAATTTTAATAACATATTTTTTTTCCCGGTAGATAAGTTATCTTGTGCGAGTGCACTGAGTAACTCACCTAACCCTGTAAACATTAAGCCGCATAGATTATCTCATGCGCATAAAGAAATTGTTGAGAAGCATATTCAAGAACTGTTGGCTAACAACATTATTGAAAAATGCGACTCACAGTTTAACGCACCTCTGTTAATGGTACCTAAAAAAGCAGATGTGTCGGGGAACAAACAATTTTGCGTTGTAATCGACTATCGTAAACTTAATGAACAGACGACAAGTGATGTTTATACTTTGCCTCTCGTACATGACATACTAGACCAATTTAGTGGTGCAGAATATTCTTCTACGATTGATTTAGTTACAAATAAATTTACTAGTAATAAACCAAAATTTAAATTAAATTTTGATAGAAGGGTCAATTCTTTTTTTTCACCTAGAAAGTATACGGTAGTTAATAGGAATAGATTGAAGAGATTTTGTACCAATGAACAAAACCTTGACGTGTTAGATGGATTTTGTCAGGGATGATTGTTTTGTGGAGCAGTGTTAACTCTATACGATGGGATCAGAATCGTTGTCGACACTTTGCTTCTCTTTTTGTTTTTTTCCAGAATTGTAACTCGTATATTTTGTTTTTATACGTGTCCCTTTTTTTTTGGAAGGGGGTGTTGTGATAGTACGACATCGTCCTATCTTCCTTTTTCTTTTTCTTGGAAAGAAACGCATATGTTTGTTTAATATGCGTTCCTTTTCTAGGGTTGAAGGGTGTTGTAAGTACGCATAAGTCGTACTTATCCTTCCTATTTTTAATATAAATGTTATTTATTTTATAAGAATTATATTATGTTATCTTTAATTTTAGTATTAATATTGTAATAAATAATTATTTGTATTTAGCGCTTGTAAATATTGTCTCTGGTTTGTGGAGATTAATATTGATTTAATGCTGGTAATTCAGTATTGGCGTTCTGTGATGTGAAATAAATTATTATATATTAAATTGCACAAGACGCTGAAAGCCAGTCTTCTCCTGAGTCTCAACCAAGTGTTTACTAATTGTACTTCGTTCGTACAATACTCCAATTGTAACATCTAAGTATTCAATAGTGAGCACATTTTAACTATTAATCAAATTATAACACTAGAATTACATTTTGTTTTATATCTGGCATCTTTATTAATCCAATAAAATACTATTGTAATTAAGTACGCAGATATAATATTACAACGAATAAATGATATATTTTAATAAAAGTGTTTGTATTAATAGTAATAAAAAGATACTAATTGTTCAACCGTCGTATGTTGCAACGAGGTTATACTTTAGGCCGCTCAAGTATTCTCTAATTGCAACAATACACCGTCTTAACAAGAATCCTATTAATCATCTTAAAAGAGTTAATTCTTATCAACGTGAGTAATTCAAGAAGGTGGATGATCGTCAAACTGAAGAATCTACTTCCAGTAACTAGCAACACTGCGTGATGTATTAGCAAGCTGAGTAATCTCCTTCTAGAACGAGCATCAGACCTCTTTTTACAACATTGATGTCAGGTGTAACATCCGCCTTCGAATAAACTTACAACACCATTCAACGGGTAAACTAGAAAAGCGAAAACAATGTTCTCTTTGCACTTGGAAGGAAAACAGAAAAACAATGTATTCTTGTGTGGTTTGCGATAATCATCGTAGCCACTTTTGTCCCAGTTGCCCACCGTAAATTCTCCTTTTGACACTAATTATTATTAACTATTATTAATTGTTATTTCATAACATTTGTATGTTCAACAATAAAAACTTATTTTGTGTCGAATAATCACCGTTCCGTTTATTATGACATGCCTGAATCGGTAAAATATTTCCCACTTTTAGGTGCACAAATAATTCAACTTTTTGGAGCTCACGCCAAAGACACTACATTCTTTCGAAAGCTTATAGTCTAAGGTAAAGAAGCCTACAACCGTTTTTCTTAATATTTGTTTGTTATAAAGTTACGAATTTTTTAACAATATTCCGTTTTTTCCGCGTTTTTTACGATTTGTCAATTTTTATTAACAACGGTTTTAAACTTTGGACTTTTGCAACTTCTGGACCATGTAGTAGACACTTCAAGAAGTAATCCAGATTTTTTTCATATTTGTTAAAAGCTTAGAAAACTCAAAAAACTTAACTATTCCCTCAAATACCCAATGTACACACCATGACTTGAAAAATATAGTGTTCACATGGAGGGTTAATTATGTATGGTTCCCTACAAGTAAACAATATGATACGCTACTGTAACTCTTTTTAAAACTGCTCTAAGTTCAATCTACGCCTCAAATTCTTTGTGAAATATAATGGCTTGTACAGACTGGTGCGACATAAACATGCGACATAAAACATTTGTTGTAATAAGTTTTACAATACATCTACACTAGTATGACATACAATTTAATACGTCGGAATCTGTGATATTTCGAACGACTTCCTTAAATCAATTATTTAACAATAGATTCTTCTTGACGAAGATTGACATGGTCTATTGTTCAGTACGGGTAAACAGTCCATCTCAGCAATAATACCGTACCGTAAAAAAATATTAAAGTTGCACTTGTGAAAGTACTAAACGTGAAGGTTAGTACAATATTTTACATTTTGGCTAACCCAAAATAGGAATAATTTATTGTTCAAAAATATTCTAAACACAAGGAACGGAAATGTGTAATTTAGAAAATGATGTTGTACCTAAATAAATTCCTAAAAGGTTAAGAGTTATTTTGTTGTTTATAATAGTGTGAATTACGATATTACGATATTACCTTAATAAGTAAAATAAGCACGTTTAGGTTGTTGGAACGAAAGCAAAAAATATGACTACAAATATAAGTATTAAATTGACAAGTTCCATCCCTTACCTGATTTAGGGCGGATCTTGCCCTCCAATAAACTGGTCACCGACAAACGCACCGTTACGGATACACTCATAAATGACATAAAGGTGCTTTGTGAAGCTTCGAGAAATTGACGACCACACGCGCTTGTTTTATTGTTTTATGAGAGACCTATTGAGTCACCCCTGTTCGACCCTAAACTACCCTCGATAGTCTACTGTACCGTATTGTTACGTCAGTGACAACTGCCACTCACAAAGCAATAATACTTTAAGCTTTGCTACAGTTTCAAAATGCAATGATGGACTGGGGTTGCAATTTGATAGATTCATGAAACGAATTCCAAATATTGACAGTAGTAGTTTAGTGACTAGAAAGATGCACAAATACAAAATCCGCAACAATAAAAATCATATGGGTCATTCAGAACAGGCCTAAGGAGCTCCTAGACGAAGACTCAATATCAGGGGCGGCCTTAGCCATTGCGGGGGCCCCAGGCAGCAGACCTTTGCGAGGCCCCGGGTGGCAGAACTTTGCGAGGCACTTGTTCTTTGTATAATTTCTGTAAATTGTAAGTAAGTATTTTTGATGATAATTGACGAGAAATTAAATTTTATATTGGAAGTTTTATAAAAGTTAACAAGCACAAAGATGACAAATATTAATGATGATAAACTAAGGCACATGAATGCCTTAAAAGATATACGCAGTGATTCTAGTTGAATTTCTAAAGAGCGAGGCGCGAAATTCAAATGTTTATATAGTAATGAATTTTTCTACTAGGGTTGTTGCGCGAGAATGCGAGCTCCGGGTGGTTGCCTTGCTTGTCACCCCCTAAGGTCGCCTCTGCTCAATATAAAGTAAAGGAAGTTTATCATAAATTTTATAATCTTTCCTATGAAAATATTACTTCCATTCAATGAAATAAAACTAATGTTAAAAATATAGTAGTAATAAAAGTAAATTACTGCCTAAAATGTCTAGGAATAGTGTTAATTCTAACGAAATAGCATCACGTTTTCAAGGTTTGTATTTATTATTTGCAATAAGGGTTGCATTTTCAAAATAAACCACAATTAACACCTAACCTCTACAAACATCTGACACCAAAATTCCTAAATATTTCTTATTCCGTTTAAATCTTGCAACAAAAATAATTTTATTTAAATTCGTGGGAATATTTAATAATAATCAAGGGTAAATGTCCTTACATTGTATTATTATAACATCCCTTAATATTTTATACATAATATACCAACCCTGAATTAATTGCCCTCTAAACAATGGGTACACTCACTATAGAAATATTATAATAATACCTGAAGCTGTCAAAGAGATGGACGTGTTTGGAATCCCGAGGGTGTAATTTACAACCCTTTTAAATCGTATAACAATGGGGTGTTTTAACCCTTTCTTATATTTCTATTAGCATCACCTACTGTGGTTTTCTATTTATAAAAATGACTTTAGGTTTGTTTGCAAATCGGCATATAAACAAAATATTGCTACTTTAAGAAAAATTTGTTCTTTCTGTTGATATGCTCTGTGTTATAACAGTGAACAAATTTATTTTTATACGTAAAATATATTTAGGGTTATTATGTGAAATAAGTTTATTAATAATGAGAGGATATGTTAATAATAAAATCATATAGTTAGAGACAAATTATTTTCAAAAAAATGAATAACTTGGAAAAATTGTTTTAAAGAAATAGGGCTCGGTGGTTAACTTTGGAGTAAGTTGAAATAATGAATGGTGTAAAAGTTAAGTTTATAATTAATGGAGACCATCTATAATTTAAACTTGAAATTATGTACAACATGCAAATAAAACCGGCTCCAAACGATGCGGTGAATGTTTGCATCCAACGTGTGAGTCAAATATTGGAAGATTGACATGGCAAGTTTCCTGCTACACAGTGAAACGAATGTTTAATCCGAATGATTTATTTATTTTATTAATTTGTTGATATTATTGACACTGACACTGTTTAACAAAAACTTTCAAGTAAATAAGGAAACTTTCAAGTATAAAACCTTCCTTTGTTGAACGATTCGTCCAGCAGTGCATGACATATTGATCAAGTGTGTGGTGGGGGTAGAAAAATCCGTTTTGACGCGAATGAAAAGACTGACAACAGCCCGAACTTCTTCCAGCATGAACGTTGGATACATGATATTGGACACACTTAGTTCCAGCATCGACCACACGCTGGGTCCAACCATCAAGCGCCACACGTTGAAATGTGTTCGTAGGTTCGTTTGGTACCGGGTTAAGCGTTAATCACGCGGGACAACCCCGGTCAAACTGGGACATAAATAAGCCTAAATATATTACGCAACGCCCTAGACTCTACCATAAAAGAACCCCCTTCGTATTATATTACAATAAAAACTATTAAAACATAAAAAGATAATTACAAAATAAACAATATAAAAATATAATCTATTATTAGTAATAAATTCATTTAAATGTTAATTTATTTTCGACTTTTATGATCGTACCCAATTGTTATAAATGAGTCTACGTCATTAACTAATTAATAAATATCCAAGAAACCTTATAATCTGCTAAGAAAAGGTCGGTCCTGGGCGTATTATTCAACCTCATAATAAACACTCTCCTAAATAGTAAATTTAATCTTTCCCTAAAGTTTATATGTAATATATATAAGACCAAAAGGAAATCCGCACGTCCCTTAAGGCTGTAATAACCAGTCAGGCGTCCTCTTCTATTTTAAATCATTGGACCCGTCCCTTTTGCCTCCAGTCATTCGCGAGTGAAAGAGCTTTTATCTCGCCGACAAGGTATTCAATTGCCGCCAATGTTTGACGGACGTTTTGGCCATGGCTGTGTTTTGTGTAGTTGTTGCCACGAAACTGCAAGTCAGCCTGAGGCATTCTGGTGGTCCATGTTAAAACAAAACCATTTTGACAGACAGGTAAGTGTAAATGATGCTTTCAGATCACTCAAATTTGTATTGTATGTGAAGAACTATATTTAAGTATAACCTGTCGATATAAAATTAAATAGCAGGTGATCACAACCTTTAACTTCACGTTATTTACCGGGTTTTTTAAAAAGTATATTAGTATTATGCAAATTCATTGTAAATGATCGTGGGAGTATAAGTCAGAGTTGTTTATTCATTTCATTTTTTAAAATTTATTTATATTATTGTACAACATATTAACTTTATTGTGTAAAAATGTGAAGTCGCTTGGAGTCAAACTGTCGAAGATATAGAGTTTTAAGTGTTCTCCTCTTTGGCCTGCTTTCTTGTTACTTTGAAACTTTTAAATGCGGTTTCTCACACATAGTTTTTTCAAAGTTGGTGCCCTCTCTAGCTCAAAATCTACTGGGCCGATTCTTTTGAAATTTTGTACACTCTTTCTTCACATAAATGCCGAGGTAACGCTGTCGAGATTTTTTTAAATTTTAACGTATTTTTAAAATAACAAGGTGTCTAATTTTTTTCATGAAAAATTGGTATTTTGAATTTTAAGTGCTGTAAAAAATTGAAAAATCAATAAAAAAAGAAAAACTCGACAGCGTTACCTGCAGAAACTTATTAAGTAATGAAATTATTTTGGTTTTTTGATCTCAGAAAATCCAGTGATGAGTTATGAGTGGCACCGCAATGTTCCTTTTTTTTCTGACGAGGAGATTCGCTACCAATGCCTCATTTTTTGATATTTATTTATGAAAATTTCACAAAGTATTTTTAAAATGTCATTTTATCATGTATTAATTATAGAAATAATTAACTGTGTCGTCCAAAAATATTATCAAAAATATGCTTCTTTTTTATCGTTTTGCCCCTAACCGACATTTGAATGAAAATATAAAAAAAGAAAATCCTCAACCATCCGGACTTGATTCTAAAAAATTTTAGCAACCCTAAGTGTAACTAATAAATGAACAATTCGCCATGAGATTAAAGCGAATCTTCTGCAGTTTTTCATCCCTGTGATTGCGTGTTGGACGGACTGTCGATCAGACATCCAGTGGCGCCAACAAAAACAGAACCATCCCATTCCGATTAACACTCACAGCACATTCAGTTACCAACACAACAAACATAATTTAAAGCAGACAGTTTTGGGGCACATCGGTCCCTCACTAAATTGTAGCCCTTGAAATGTTCTGTATGTTTTTCGTAATAGCGGAACTCTTAACAAAGAAGAGGTCCATCCGCTCGTCCTTCAATTCTGTTGGGCATTTTGCCTTTGCTGTGAAAATTGATGTAAAGTGATTGTCAAACAAAACACATTTTATTATAGATGAAATATGATGACTTTTAAAAATATCAAATTTGTTTCATTCTGTAGTATTTTTGTTTCTTTTGTTCCAAAATATTTCAATTCATGAATCTATCATTTGTTAAACTTTTGTGAAGACATAAATATTAAATGTTTCTTTTTATGTGTAATCTGTATCTGCAGAACACAAAATACTTCTGTTTAAATTGAAAAGAATATACTCGTACAACACTGGAGAACTCGAGGAAAATTTATATTTATTTTGGTGCTACTTCTTTCGTGGATGACTTCTTACTATAGCGGCAGCTTGTACAGTGTACAGGCCTCATATATGTAAACTACACCGCTGCTTAATAAATATATATTGTTACAAAAATTATGTAAAACATGATCAAAAGATAAGTGATTTATCAGAGGAAGTTTTTTATATTTTAAGACAAAGACAAATATTTTTATACAAAAAGATTTTGTAACTAACTTCATTCTATTTTTAAACTAAATTTACTTTAAACTTTAATTCTAAATTCATAATTCTAAAGTATCATTTCCACTCACTGTTTTAATTTTGTTTTGTATTTTGTATTTAATTTAAATTGTTTAGCATATGGCAATACGCGTAGTCATTTACAGTTTTACTAGTGTTCTTTAGAACCTTACAAGGTCCAATGTTTTAAATTAAAAATATTAAATTAAGAAAAACTATATTATATTATAACCTCCAAAAATTACAATCTGTCAAAATGCAGTAATATTTACTTTTAAAAGAAGTTTAATGTTAGTTTTTGAAAAATATAGAAGAGAAAACAATTTCTATTACTAATTGTTATTAAAAATAGCTATTTTAACTATTTCACATACAATTTTGTCGAACTGTCAAAATTTATATTACTAACGATGCATACGCACCAACTTAATTGACTAAACTTAAATTAAAACACAAATGTGAAAAGGAATGCTTAAACGAAAAACTGAAATCTAGATTACAATATTAAATAGAAACAGTAAATTAAATATCAAAACAGTGGGGGGGGGGGGGGATAAGGCTTTAGTTATATTTTAAATTAAATAAAACACAAAAATGAAACCATTTCTTTTATGTAGAAAGAACCTATGCTGCCGTTATTATACCTACATCCATAACACGGTATTGTATTCCATAAATAAATCCTATGCAATAGCTTCATAACAAAAAAAAGATATTAGAAATATTCTCATTTTTTTATGCATAATTAAGAGAACAAATTAGTCAGTTCTTATTGATACACATTTTAGTTTAAAAAGAAAAAAATAATTTCGTTCTAATTATAGTACCATTTTCCATAAAGATGTTGCGCATCACACAGCTACATTGTATTACATCATTTAGAATAAATTATCCGATCTTCGTTACACTTGTACTTGTAAGTCAACAATTATTTTTTATTTTCCTGTTATTTCTTTTCTTAAATAGTACAGTAATGTTTTGTTATTCAAAATTAATAATTGAACACTTTTATGTATATTTTTACATTTAATATATATTTACATTTTCTATTATCACCATCGAAACATAAGCACAATGGGTGTGCTAAATACTTGTGTACACGTCAGAGCAATAATTCTGAACGATATGTAAATTAAATTATAGTATTTTGCATTTTTTCTTCATTTATTGAACAAGTTACAAGAATTACAAGATGTTTTTACAAAGCACATGCATTATTTTGTTAAATAGAATGAAATACGTATTGTTTTAGTGAGTAGGTGTCTTTGTACGCGGTGTTGTACAATATAGCGTTTCGTAACTTATTTTCCATGTCTCTAAAATACATATTTCGAATTACAGAGTTGAAAGTGTCACATATCCAAAATGGCAGCAATTTAAAAATAGTCAGCTTCTGTTGATACACCCATTAAAAATAAAATTACGACCATTATTTAATACAAATGACTGAAATAAATCTGTAACGTTTTGAGAATTTCCATGTGGTTTATTTGAGGCTGTAATGAATTTCATGGGAGTTGTAATGTTGTAGAGGAGCGTAGCACCATCGTAGCCATCGTAGCTACGTAGAATGAAACAATAAAGACTACGTTAGTATTCAAGTCGTAGTAGCTAGCATTTATTTGCGTATTTCTATGTATATAATTAATGCATTGCATGGAATATCCTCTACTGAGGGTGCAGCTTACACAGGGTAGTCTGTGAATTGTGGGCAACAGGGGTGGTTATAGAGCAGGGTGGTGATTAACCCGTGCACAGAGGGTTTAATTGAATTAGTTAAGTTCACGTAATTCCAACTGGTCATGCTAGAGGCAATATAGTCACTAGTATAGGCGGAATGATATAGTTTAATATAGAAGATTTACCACACCGCAAACCGTTAAGACATTTCTGCTTATTGCTTGCGGAGAATTATTTTATGGTTCAGTAAATTATTCAGAATATCATCTAGTTAATATACTCGTAATAATAACATTTCATAACCGCTACGTTAAGGGGCTACATCACCCTGAGAAGGTCAAATAGCAGAAAGCATGTTTTCTATATTTATATAACATATATTTTATTTACAACACATGTTATACTTTAACACAGTTGTTACTCTGACTTCACAAACCCAACTATATCATACTACAAGGCTACTACCAGATTACAACTGGGCTTAAGTCCGAATTCTGTAAGTAACGACTTAAATATACTTTTCAAGTACGTCGGTGAAGTACGCAGTCGAATCGGACTAGTGGTGTCATCTAAAACTAATTCGGTATTAAATCGAACTGTAAATTACATGACTAATCAGCACATTTGAACTAGTAATCAAATGACGTTAGATTAAAAGAGTATCTAGTAGCTTAAATATTATTATATAGTATACAAATGTATCAATTAGTGACTAATATTGAAGTTTTAATATTGGCAAAATAAAACGCAAACGCAACCTTGTTCGAAAACATTTATTCAAAATTTATTTCAACGAATAGATTAACTAATATGTTTTCTATATAATAATAAAATTTTAACCGTAACAAATACTTCTTAAATACCGAAATTATAATTTTTATACACATGCTTATAAATAAGATGTGGGAAAGCATTTAATTAAAATTTATTCACTAACGTTTTTTTAAGTACAAACCGCGGCAAACATTTTGGAGCCACTTTGCCATCATATTGAAGATGCGTATGATTTTTTATCATGAAAGAGTTCAATGTTTCTCATAGTCGTTCATATGAAATGTCTATTTTATCGGCTACAAATGGCGAAACCACTCCATCTGTCGGAATACAAATGAAGATAAAATTGATGCGAACTATAACTGAAGTGCAATAGTGATAGAAACGTCACAAAGTAGGACACTTCACTAAATTGTTTACTAGGATCTTTGTGCTTTAATCTTTGGGAGAGCTGAAAAAATAAAAGGCATTTCGTTAAGAAAGGTCAGGGGCTATATCAACGAAGTAACCAAAGTTGATTTATGTGTTGCAAATTGTAAAACGTAGTAAACCGTCCCAGTAAACATTTTGGAGACACTTTGACATCATATTGAAGATGCGTATGATTTTTTTGTCATGAAAGAGTTCATACTAAAAGTTCAGTTTCTCACAATCGTTCATATGAAATGACTGTTTTATCGGCTACAGATGACGGAACCACTCCACCTGTCGGAATACAAATGAAGATAAAGTTGATGCGAACTATAATTGAAGTGAAATAGTGATAGAACCGTCACAAAAAGGAACACTTCATCAAATGTTTACTGGGGTACATAGAAAGAAGTATGTAAAATTGTGAAGAAATGTTTACCTTTGTTGGAGAAATTGAGACAATGTTTGCTCTTATACCTGGCATACGTAGATAAAGACGAAACTCTCTTAAGAGAGTCGTATTTCCAGTACACAACCGCAATAAGAAAAAACTATTACGTAATAGAAAGAAAAGGGAACAATATATATGAAACAATAAATTATATTCTTTCTGCTGACGTAATCACAGTGTTATTCTTTATTCTGTGTGTCATCCAATTACTTAAAACAATAACTGTTTCAACTTGATCCGGATGCTCCTTTCACAGCAGAGCACACCCTAGTATAGCTGCAGTTGACACAACATAATTTGGACATATTTACAAGACATTTTTCTTCATTACTGTTATGAAATTTAATAAAATCCCTATAATAATAAATGACGCATTTTGTAAAGACTTATATGATAGAGATCGCGCAATATAGAACGGTCAAAGGAAAAGGAAGAGAGTTATCTGGATGCCCTGAGGGTGTAGTGAACAGAGGGGGTGAGTCTGACCAACTAACTTGTGTTTCTAGACATTATTGCTACACACACCAGATTGTAAGAAGTCCGTTGTCCGTAGTTTCCTATACGTCAAGAAAAGGAAAGGGATGCTGGGGTGGTGGGATGGGGTTGCTGTTATTGTTATTAGTAAGTTGGTTGTGGTCAGAAGGCGATCTCATATCGTAGACGTAGACCCATAGTGTGCGGTGTGTGGTATGGTGTGATGTGGTACACCATACTGCTCACCACAAACACTGAACAGTGTGCGGGAAATGGATAGTGGAAACTCTACTGTGTTGTGCTTGGATATATGACGTACAACATATTATAGCTCTTGAACGCAATTCTAGGGCTGCCAACTTTTGAATTAGGTAAATTCATGCAAGAGAGAGTTGAAACCATATATGGGATAAAATATGGGTAGATTAGATTGGGGACATTATTACAAATAAAATACTGAAAATCCTCACTGATCTCACACATCTTCAAAAAAAAGTTATTCAAGATCAAAGTTCGTTAATAATGGTTTTTCCAATTTTCCCGGTGAACGGTAAGTTTTGTCATAAAAATATATTGGACAAAAGTTGTAGATCATAAAATTATCTACAAAAATTGTTCTTATACTTTTTTGTCTAAGAATCACCATTCCTGAGATATTGCGATTCTAAAAATTAAAGAAGTCGAATTTTACATAATATGGCCACATTTCCGCACCACCTGTGAGATAGTGTATTCGGCGCATTTTTTTTAAAGTGGTGTCCCCGGTAGACATAGTCCATGATTTATTGTAATAGCACGAATTATTGTTGGTTTCGGGAAAATGTGTATCAGTTACATCTTCTTCGCTTTCTTCTTCTAGCTGGACATCAGAAAAAGATACATCAGTTGTTGTGCTTTCACGGGTTCAAAAAATAAATAATTTTATCAATTGGAGTTCGTGCAGTCAATAGTACTAATAAGTTAACATCTTCAGCGACAACGATATTTGCATTTGTTGTATTGGATTGATCTATGGCTGTTTCAATTATGAGGACATCAGCGTCATTATCAGTTTGTTTCACTAAAATATTTGCATTTGTAAATTTTTCGCATAACATTAAAATGAAGCGTTGTTGTGAATATTTGCAAGGAATTGTCTTTGGTTTGTTGGAACTGTCTCAAATTGATAAAAAATGACATCAAATTTGGAGATGTGCGATCGGTGAGGACTTTTGAATGTACACTAGGTCTGTATCAACTCTCAGCTTTATGCGAAATATAGCTAATTGAAATGTTTATTTTGCCCTGGCTATATATAAGATTTTTCGTTATACGTTTTCTCATTAATAATCAATAAATGAGCTGTACGAATTACTAACTGAATACATAACATATCAACATTTCCTGCTTCCAAGAAATCCCAAAAATTCACTTGTAGAGAAAGATGTTATATTTCACACTTTCAAGGACGGTAACAATACACCCGTGACTACCATGACTACTGAAACATGGCTGTGTAAATGCATACAGTCTAATCTGACACTGTATTTCTTTGGATTCTTTACAACATACCAGTACATATACCGTTTCTCGATAAACCGTTACGGTTGGCAACTCCACGCACCTAACCAGTTCAACCCTATGGAGCTATGTGGGTGGCATGGCAAAACACTAGCCTTGGTCACAATAGCTATATATAGATACGTCGTATACACTATTCTACCCAGAAAACTAATACCCGAAAAGACCTCTAAATGCTGCAATAAAATAAATGCTTTAATACCAAACGCAGCTTACCCAAGTCACCAAGTGTGGCCATTTGATAAACTAAGACATGAATTTACTACCTCGTAACTTCTGACTAGCATCTCATTAGTGGTGTCAGCTTCATGGCACATATATTGAGGGCTTACTTCATGAGTCTACATAATTGTAACATTTTACAAGGGGGAATACACTGAGAGTAGAGTCTCGTGGCGGCGGCCTGGTAAAACGTACATTTTATTAAAACACCCCCGCTTTTCTGGCTTTCTGGTTTACGAGGTACCTTCATATGGATGCCTTAGTTACATTCCCATGGTGTAATAAAACAGGTACGGTGTACGCAATGGCAGGACTCGATTGGAGAAAGCACACAGAATAAAATACGTTTGTTATTAGTACTCTGGTGACTTAAGCCTTGGGGACAAAGGGTAGAGGGGGTTCAAAGAGCATAAGAAGAGTCATATATTTGGATTAAGATCAGGGTTTGTTCTTGCTTCTGTTGTCTGTTGTTCAGAACAATTTATGCACAGCCTTCACTCTCCTTGTTTGCTCTCAGACTCCCAGTGAAAATAGTGACACCTTAATAGACCTATAAATTCATACTTAACTCGTATATTAAATGCATCTGTATGGGAACAATTCTAGCTTTATAGCTTTCGTGTATATGTTCCTTTATGCATATTACCATAGTACCAACTTCTGAATACGGGCACGAGACCGGTGACGATGGAGAAGAGGCCTTATGGAATAACGTTAGGCAGGAGTTATGAGTCAGGGGTCATTCAAATAAATCCTGCATATAGCTATAATATTAATACGATCCTTCGTGCTACATCAACCATATTTGAAACGGTAACTGAGTTTGAATGTGTGCTGAATATTGTAGTCAAACGTGTATTTTCACACATTTCAAATTGAACATTAGACTGTTGAGTGTTGTATATGACTGCTATAAATTCTAACTAGCGGCTTATATGGTTGTCGTAAAACTGTAATGGAAACTGGAAAAGTGTACTTGACAGCTATACTGAGCTACGGTCCGCAGCCGGGACAGGGCCGGTCTGAGATGATGCTGAGATTATCTCAATGAACGGGGGCCCTATTCCTGTGTTTTGCGAACAGTAATCGTGCCTGAACAGATCTTATTTATATGAGTGAAACATTTTACGAATTACTTTTAAAAGAGTATTCCTGAACTATAATAATAAAATTCAGGTCAATTTGGTGAAGAAGGAACTTTGGATCATATTATATTTGAATGCATAAATTATAGTTTAGAAAGATCAAAATTCAATAGTGAAATATTATATGTGATTAAAACTTTTCCTGTTAATACTAAATTTTTGTTAAGTGATTCAAAATTAATTAATGAATTATTGAAATATTTAGAAATTTGTAAAAAATGTTTGATGGTGGCTATGACGAATAAAAGTCAAGGCAAATAAATAAATAAATAAAAATAATAAAATTCAGGAATATAACAGGAATACTCTTTTAAAAGTAATTTGTAAAATGTTTCACTCATATAAATCAGATCTGTTCGATTACGATCAATGTTCGCAAAACTCAGGAATACGGACTCCGAACTGAAAATGGAAATGATCGAACGTTTCCCTCCCTTAACTAAAGTTACATAACTGACTTTACATAATATACAACGTTTTGTGACCTATTTTATTTATTGAAAAAAATATATATCCCCTTTTGTGCATTAACATACTCATAAAACTTATTTAGAAATTTTTTTTAGGTTTATTAAATCTTAAGAGGTTCTTTTTAAGAATTAAAGACTTTAAATTGTTATAAAATAAGAGCCTTTAATAATAAATATTACTTGATTTAGTTTAAGTAAAATATTACATGAACGTAAAGTCAACCATATTTTGTGTTTAGCGGATAATGAGATTTTTACTAAATGAATTTACAATCTACTATATTTGCGTTTATTTATTATTTACAATACATACTTTTAATATTTATGACTGTATTCCATAAACTACTATTAATTATATTTATTATTATACAGTTGTAAATATAAACATATAACTTGGAGTCCAAAATATTAGGAGACCACTCTGAAAGAGTGATTTCAAAAATTACACTAGATAAGATAGTAGACTACAATAGATAAAGTACATTTTTGTTACAATTTTTTTTCTGAACTTTCATCATGGTACACAAAAACAGAAATGTTTTTTAATGAAAATCAGCAAAAGCAAAAACAGAATATCTGCCAATCGGTTAAAATGGGTCTAGAGCCGAGACTGGTTCGTTGTACATTTGTATAATTTACAAAAAAATTATTACCGTCTTACTGATATGCAACTTTACATTTTTAATTAAGACCATTTGGGTTTAATCGGGTCAATCCATCCTAATACGCCCCTGGCATAGAGGATTGGGACTGGAGGCTGAGGAATTATATCCCGGAGATCGGGGTCCATGCTTCTCGGGCTCACCAACAAACACATAAATGCAATGTTGCGGACTTTGGCTTGGACTGCGGTCTGTGCTATGTTTTTGCAGTAAATGCGGTCGCCTTGACTGCTGCCAGAACTGAATGGGGCATATGTTTTATATGTTCGAGGATATTTCCAACTATATAGCTCTTATATTACAACGTCTTATATAAGATTATTTCCTTGGTTGACCAGTTGACCGCCTTAAGCTTTTGCGTCAACTATGATTTAAAACCGCTTCAATTAATAAAACAAATAATATAATAATATCTACTGCTTCAAGCATAATGGCGGAATTTCACTGCGATACATAATACTAACTAAAAAACTTTGCATAAACATAAACATCAGTACTTGACCTTGAAGGCACGTATCTTTACAATAATATTTAAGTCATCTTCATATATACAAGTAGGTAACATTGCAAATAACATTTTCAAAACCTTCATTAATTTATTATTGTCCAAGCGTAATACCTGCCTATCACTATTTATTTATATTCAGATAATGAGGAAGGCAATGAAATAAAATTAAGAATACATTTTAATATAGACATTTTTTACTTGCATTTAACTATAAAATCTCCAGTAAGCATTACATTAAAATTAGTGCAAAAAAACGTCAACAGGTGGCTAACGTCTCTAAATTGCAAGGCCCTTCAGTTGTGAACTCTGTTAACGAGGTCGGGTGACAGATTGTGTGCTGTGAATTTTTAATATAATTAAATATATTAAAGAAGTAATTATAAATTAAAATGTGTATTTATCGGTTTATAAATATTCACTGTACAAACTACAATAATCACATAATGTCAATCAAGTCGATTTACATATTCTTTTCTGATTATATTTTTCACTAAATTTTGATCAACGTCCGCCATTTTTTGTTTCTCATTTGACATGTCAAGTTAGTATTAAGAAAGTAGTAAATGTATTGCCTGCATTAAACAATGTGATAGTAAAATGACAATTTAATTAACCTAATCTACTGTGCCAACACATACTATTAGATTTAACTGTAAGTTAAAAATATTTCTTTACTCGGTAAAAAAAATTATTTTTATTTTGCTACATACGTGTGCGTGAAAGAGATAGAGCTATAACAAAATTCTTTTCATCTGCCAGTAGTGGTATATGACACTGCAACAAATTTGTTTTAAAATATTATATTGTCTTCTAATTTAATATCTAATACTAATAATATATTGTAATGTTATTAACTAGATATTAAATGACAAACCAGCAACAACTATTTCTAAATTCTATAACTTTATCAACAGGTGACCAGATGATAACTTGTCAGAGAGGTTAGGTTTTTACATGTTTGGTTTTGATTTGTTTTATAAATTCTCTTTGCAAAGACGAGTTTGTTTTAAAGGGATTTAAATTATTACTTTTTATAAATAGTATGTGTCGACACTGTTAAATTTGTTGGTGTGTGACTGTGTACTAGTGACTAAATCAGTGTGCCAGTGTTTTCAATGACAGGAGCCCTTCTTGACAAGGTAACTTTACATTATGTATTTTGTTTGTTTTAGAATATAACAACTGCATTTTGTTTTTAAAACAACTATTATACATCACTTGCTTGTTTATGAGCTTATATAATAGTCCTTCTCAAAACATTATTGTTTATCAAGAAATTGTACATCAAATCCAAGTCTTTGCTATAAAACTGTTGTGAATACAAGTAAAAGTAGATAAATGTTTAGAAAATGACATTACCCTTTAACACTACATAAGATTTTCCAAAAAATTGAATCGGCGCACACATCTGGTGTCTCGTAAAGTAGTTTGGTAAATGTTCTTTTGAGAATTACGGTTGTCGTAACTTCATCTTTGCGGTCCCCTTGGCTTTTAGTTTGGTTTTACTGTACTTTACCAACATGCGTTTATTTTCTCGGCAAAATATATACGAGTACACTTATATACTGTAAAGACCTTATGTATAGAGCGGGTTAAACTTAAATATAAATATATGTAACACATATTTTCCTTAATCCCTTTTAAAAGAACATACTATTACACATGCATGACATGTATATAAAGATAACCGTTTAACCTTTAAAAAATTGTTTACTTTTTCTTATTTCTTTCGGGATAGTAACTAAGATCATTTAGGTAGTTCACGATGCTTCAATGCCATATATTACTCATATAGGTATACTCGCATAATATATAGCAGTATTTTGATAGGTTACCTACTTTTTCTCTAAACAAAAGTCAATTCTTTATAAATGCAAATTAATTTTCTATTTAATATGTTGTAATATGAAACGACTCATAAATTCTTAGTATAAATGTATTGGGATTAACATGTAAATGTATGTATATAGAAAATCAATGACATACGAGTATGTAAGCAGTATAAGGTTAATTTATTGATCATATATGTTTATTAATGTATTTATGATATTTATAAAAGCATTATAATGATGAATTATGACCAACTTATTTATGAATGTCATTTAAAAAGGTTAGGACTTAATGTAAAATAAGGCAAATCGTACATGTGTACAACTGCGTGTTCAGTAGTGTTTCGATTAGAATAATTGCAAAATAAAATTACGAGTTAACATAAAATAATTTAGCGCAAAGAAATGATATAGATATAAATGATATTATGGGAAGTTATCAGTCCAAAGGCCACAGGCGTATGATAAATAGAGTAAGTGGAATAACGACTCAAGAGCCTATTTCGCGAACCGCAGCAGAATTTTTTATTAATAGAATAGTATTTTTAGACGTAAAGGAAGACATCTGTCAAGAAATTCATTGTACAAATCCAACCAAATCAATGGTGTCTGCGAAAATTTTATGAAATAAAATACATTAAATTTATGTATTGTAAATTATTACTGATCGCGAAGAACGCAGTCGATTCGCATTAGTGCGAATTAATTTGCACTTGTCCATCAAAATTAAGTCGATATTAAATCGAACCGTAAATTATATGTCATTCTAACAAGGAGTGTATTATCGTTTTCCTTTGTCAATACGTAAATACGTCAACGCAAGAGACGCGTTCTATTGAGGCATTACTTAATTGAATCGACTGCTACACTTTATTAGACGTACTGAATTTTGAATATATTTGACAGGTTACAAATTCAGTATTAAATAGGCGTTAAAAGCCATATTACTTAATCTATTTATAAAAGGAAAATTTTACTAAATATTGAGCAATAACATATTTATAAACACTTGTTGCCTGAATACACCTGAGCAAGAGACATTTTATTCGCTTTTTATTTTGCTAATATTCAAACTTCAATATAAGACACTAATTGGTAAATTTAAATATTATATAATAATTTTTAAGTTACTTAGTACTACGGTCTAACATCATTTGAATATTAGTTTAAATGTACTGATTGTACATGTAATTTACAATTCGGTTTAATATCGAATTAATTTTGATGGACAGCACTAGTGCGAATCGATTGCGTTCTTCACTGACGTTTCTTGAAAACATTTTCGGAGGTAGCTCTAAGGCTGCCACTGTGCACCTTTTACGTGAAGTACGGCTCTGTCTATTTATAAATTTATCAATAACGTGATGTTTTATAATAAATCTAGATATAAACATGAAAATAGTAGTTAACGTATTGAGATAAAAACAAACATACCTCGAAGTATAATTATGATCTTTTGCTGGCATTCAGATGTACTCATGTACTTGGGTATCCCCTCCACCCACCGTTCTTCCCACGTCTCTCGTCCCACGTCCCGCGTCCTGTTCATCGTTCACCTTTCACCGTTCATCGGTGGAATGACAGAACAGTAGAATGATGTATGAGAGGTGAATGCTTCCTATTCTCGCACCAACAGCGATCAATCTTCATTCCTTTGTCACAGCATCAGTTCAGGAACATCAACATAGCAGTTCAAAAAGCTTCAAGCTTGTTCATGCTGAAATACTTTTTGTTTTATATTTATATCTATAGATTATAAACATGGATGCCAAACATTATATATATGTATGTATAGTATAGTATACATATAACAATACCTTAGTTATGCTAAGAAATTCTGACATATTAAACAAACAAAAAGTACTGAAAGACTGATTAACTGTTATTGATGATTGATTTTCAAATATGTTGTTCAATACTATAATGGAAAATGAAAGAGTTTGTTTTTCAAGTTAAATTTACACTAGATAGAATTGAATTTATGACAAATTTGCAGAAGATAAAAACGGAATTTTTTTTTTCATAGATATTCATTCATGTCTCAGGAATAATTAAGATTTAGTAATTACAAATCATAAACCGGATATAATATTGGTACAATAGAAACGTACCATGTCTTAGGCGGGCACTGTATCAAAATTGGGGGGCAAATGATGGGTAAAGATTTTTCTCGCTCGCATTGAATTAAAATAATATATATTGATTATACGTTATTACTTACAATGAATACTCCTAGTTTAACTGAGATTGTGAATAACATTTTACGAATGTTTGCTTACACACGTTTGAAGCCCCTGTACCTCGGGGGCGATAGCTAGGCCACTAAATTGTATACAATGCATGATGTGACTCAATCAACGAATGATTATATAACGAATGTCATCTGGCGGTGCTTTGAACCAGATGCAGAAGGGCCGTACACCTTTTTAAGGTTATCCACGAGTCATATTACATCACTCTCTTCGAGTTGTCTCCAATGCAGGGCTCCATACGCATTCCATAGTTGCTTATGTTAAGATAAGACTGAAGCCAGAGTCGCACCAGGGTTGCACTGAGAGTTTTAGAGCGCAATATCGCTAACTAGCTAAATAAGTACTAAGTAAAATACATTTTACTTAAAAAACAATAGGAATAAAATAAGTCACAGATCGTTATACATCGGTCAATTCTTTTGCGAAAAAAACTTTTAAACTGTGTGAAGTAATATACTTTAAAAAGGTACAATGACAGAGAGCATTAATATTACGATATGTCTCACGAAGGAACTGGACGACCGATATATGAGATCTCGTTGATAGGACTCAGCATCGGAAATAGGCCAACATAACTACGTTACACAAAATCAAAATTTACATTAACTACTAATTATATTCTAATCATATATCAATAAACCGATAATTAAAATAAATTAATATGAATGTATTTATTAAGATCTACTGATATTTAATATATAATAATTATAGTCATTATTGCATATAATATGAGTATATACATGATAAAATAAAAGGTTAAATAAATTATTATTACGCAATTGAAATCAATAAGCAATTATATAGGTTATGTGTAATGTCATTCATATGTAAAATATTGTATTGAATGTTAACGTTGTCAGCAGTCAGTCAGTAGTCATCGTATACATGTCAATGAAGGTAGTGATTGAAATGCACACATGCACCAGTTATTTTAATTAAATTAATATTTCTCTTGATTGAACTAAAATAAACCATTTTAATTATTAGCAGTAGCGTAATTGGAACTCCAGGCGGGGGTTTTACACCACTATCCGTGAAAATATTTGTTTGAGGTTATAGTAGTAAATTCTTTTATAAACACCGACTTAGGATTGAAACATTTTTGTGTAATGAAAATACTACCTAGATTTTTTTAAAATAGCATAAGTAATAGTTTTATTCTATACGCTAAATAATATCAACTTATGAATGAAAATATATAAATATTGGATGTCGCACCAGTGTGTACCATACATTACATTACAAAAGAAAAGTGTGCGAAGATGTAGTGATAATTATATAAATCAATAAATAATTGAAGATTTCTAATTATTTTTGACCATGATTGTATATGACATATAAAAACATTTTAAATATACTAAACAAAATTATTTATTTGTTATTATCTTTATGTTATAATAATAAACAACATTTTTATGTTATTTTTGTTAACAAAACATTAACATTCGTATATAACATTTATTTGTTAAAATCTTAAACACATAAAGTTAATAAGAAATAATAAATATAAAAATAACAATAATTTGTATCTGTCAATTGTTTATAACATTTCTGTAATACTGCGTAATAAACATGTTGAAATACTCGTACATGACGTATAATGTTTATGGAATACCGGGAATAACCGGGATAAACGGGATACTGGGGATGTTGATATACAATGGCAGGAGCAACTTGAAAGTGATTAGCCATCAAGTTCTGTGGCGGGTATGATAGATTTTCCTCAGTGAGTGATGGTGTCTACTGACTTGACTTCCCAATAGAGTTTCAAATCACGTGCCGTTCCGGAAAACTACGTATCACGTTAAACGAATCAGTGACGTATTAGGATTTAGTCTGGGAAAATCAAATAAAAATACGTGTCAATTGTAGCATTAGCAGAAAACATGTACGAATGACTTTTATTGAAATGCAATTAGCGCACTTTTAGTGGAGTAACGAGAAACAAAAAAGCGTTTTTGTGAACCGGTCAATTTGACTTCGATTTCGATAACTTTTTCTTAAATGTTGTTAATTTAAAACATTATCAAAAAAATAAAATCTACGTCTATTTTTTTAAAACTTTTCTTTTCGTATAATTTTAATGTTATTGGTTAACATCTATCAATGAGTAAAAGAGAAGCACTTATGTATATGTAGTATTAGAACAAACGAGACTGGTATATCAAATTTTAATTTTTCACATTACAACATTAAAAAAATAGATACCGAAATCGGAAGTGGATTGACTGGTTTGCAAAATAAAAGTACCTCGCTCCTCCGTTATTTCCACCACAACAGACTGTGTTTAGATTCAGAGTCGGATTAGGGATTACGGGTTGTGCAAGGCATGACATATAATTACTCAGTGGTTAGAATAGAATACAACATGCATATAAATAATTAATTTCTGAAAACATGCGAACTTGTCATATAATAATAATTAGTATTAGTACAGTACTATAGTTTAGTAATTATAAAGCATATTTTATTGTTTAAACATTTTTTATTACTTTACATAATAAACCTTGGGTTAAATTATTAAAATAATTTATTCATATATTTAATCATTATCCATTAATACTATTCATGAATTAACACCATTTCAAACTCGTATCACCCGTTGTGTACTCATTCGAACACAATAAATAATGACAGTGGATTACTGTCTGTACTGTACTCTGTAATCGGTATATACTCGTACTTGTCACATTTACAAATAACTTTTAATGTGCCGTGAAATTCAAATCACTACGCACATTAGTGGATGTAAATTACAATTCTTATTAGTGTTCATTTATTTTGTTTGATCAGTTGGCAATTAACACACTTGTTCAAATGATTCACACTCAACCGAATACACACACTGCACACAACACATGAAATAAACTCCTTTGTACTGAGACTTAGTGCTACTTTATTTTTTGTGTCTTGTAAATATTTACATTTACTATATACTTTGATCCTTTGGCATATTTTACATTTGTCACGTGATGTGGCGTAATATAATCAAACACCACTGATTACGAAAGTCACTCTTTGATTAATATGTACTTGGTAATATAGTTATATGTCATTATTAACAAATTCTGAAAAATATTATGAACATTGTATCCATGGTCGATTGAAACAATGTACAAATATCTATGCTAAAAACATTGGTAGAAGGTTACACTACCAAAATATATTTTTTTCTACTCAGAATATAAAATTCTTCTTTTTGCTCCAAATGATAATTTTGCTGTCACGCTAAATTCTATTCCATCCATACACAATGTATTTAGTTCAGGACAATTTGCTACAACATCTAATTTTGATCTTAACAACCCAGTAAACAATTTGGTGAAGTGTCCTATTCAATGGCTAGTTAGCTACCGCCGTATCAATGATACGGGGCCCCCGCGTTACAGCGACCCCAAACGTGTGTAAGTAAAAACGCTTAGCTTAGTTCCTAGGAGTAATATTTGTAAATAATAACGTATAATCAATATATAATTATTTTAATTCAATGCGAGCGTTTTTGTTTCTTTTGTGAAAAATCTTTACCCATCATTTGGATCCCCCAACAAATTTTGATACAGGGCCGGTCTAAGGCACGTTACGTTACTGCCTATATTACGACGTTTCTATCACTATTGCAATTCAATTTTAATTCGCATCACCTTCATTTGTATTCCGACAGGTGGAGTGGTTTCGCTATTTATAGTCGATAAAATAGACATTTCATATGAACGACTGTGAGAAACTGAACTGTAAATGAACTTTTTCATGACAAAACAATCATACGCATCTTCAATATGTGGCAAAGTGATTGCAAAATATTTTCTGAGAATTCGCAGAGCACGAGCGCGAATGAGCAGAGTTCATTTGTGAGACATTTTTTAGATAACGACGAAAACAATATTCGCGTTTCAAGAATTCCAGTGGTGTTTGACAAATTTATCTGTTCATTGATTGCATTTATGAACTTTCTGAGTATTGATTCAGATAGATGGAACCATTTTAACATACGAGTAGCCTAATTGCAAAACCCGATATCTCGATGTCAAGTGAAATTTGGAAAAAGGGCAAAAACTCGTAGGGGTCAAACTATATATGTTAGAACTTTCCGGTTTTTTTTTAATTTTTAAATATCATCGTATTTTACTTAAAAGGTCTTATACATTTAATTAATTAATTTAATTAACTTTATATTTCCCTTTGAAGTTTCGAGATGTCGGGTTTTGCAACCTAAAGTTAACGATGTCTGGTTTTGAACTGGGCTACTCATATAGAAACTGCATACGAGACTCAAATTATTTTGAAATGTCTCATTAATGAACTGGAGAATATTCAGTATAAAATTTGAAGAATAATTTAATAATTTTTGGTCAAAATCCAATACGCCACTGTCTTTTGTTGGCATTCGCCATTCGCCATTCGGGATTCAACAACGAACAAGAAGATTAATGTGCAGACATTGCTCTATTGAGAGTTTTCTTTGTGTACTAGTTCAGTCACCATAATCTATCCCAAGTTTACGGTGTGGAAAATTATAAAAATATCTAGAACGTTGCAGCTTTCCTTTGGTTGTATTTGTTTAAAGAAATACACAAAAAAAACATCCAAGTCATACATCCAAAAAGCCAATAATATAAATGAAAGATTTTATTTTTTGACAGTTTTGGTCAGGGAATTATTGCCAGTTTAACAATAACATATTATCTGCACAATAGGGTGTAACCAGTATATTTATTGAAGTTCTTTGTAGTCAAATACTTTAGGTCGTTTATTATATTTTCTGTGTTGTGTTGTATGAATTGTCGTCGTATATAATGATTAGGTTGTCGCACGGCTGTAGCCCGTCACGGAGGGCTTAAAACTGGATTTTCTGTGATGACACTGAATTTAACTTTACAGACATATTATATTGTAATTGAGTTTATGAGCGATCTATGAAGTTATCAGGGGGACTGAATTAGATATGCATTACTAAATTCATTTTCCAGTTGCACATTTTATGAAATTGCACTATATTTATTAGAGTTTCTAGACCGACAAGTTTGGTGAGTCATCTTCTATAGATTTTATAAAAAATATATGTTTTGTTTCTTTCATATGTAATAAAATTCACCGAGTGGTAATTTTATTTTTGGATTCCTTACGAATTTTAAAATTTTTATTTTATTGTAGGTCAAATCGATACAAAAAAAGCTTATTTTCGATAATGTTTTTTGACGACTTAGTTAATATATAATTATTTCTATAATTACTACATGATAAAATAACATTTAGGGAATTCTTTGTGAAATTTTCATAAATAAATATCAAGAAATGAGTTATTGACAGCGAATCTTCGCAGACCTCACAAATAAAAGTTTCATTGCGGTGTCCCTCATAACACATCACTGGATTATTTGAAATAAAAAAAAACCAAAATAATTTCATTAGTTGATAAGTTTCTGCAGGTAACCCTGTCGAGTTTTTTTGTTATTTGAAACTTTGTTATTTTAAATTACGTTGAAATTAAAAAAAAAATAAACCCGACAGCGTTACCTCGTTACATTTATGTAAAGAAAGAGTGTGCAAAATTTTAAAAGGACCGGTGCAGTAGATTTTGGATTAGAGAGGGCACCGATTCTGAAAAATCTAAGTGTGAGAAAAACGCGTTTAAAAGTTTCAAAGAAAGACGAAACCAGACCAGAGAGGTGAAGACTTAAAATTCTAAATCTCCGAAAGTTTTATTCCAATCGACTTCAAATTTTCACACAATAAACTTAATATGTTTAACATTAATATAAATATATATATATAAAAAAATTGAAACCTTGCCCCACTGTTAACTATCAAGCACGGTACATTATGCTTTAGCATGATCAACCCATCCAGTGCACTTTTAGAGATTATTCATTCAAATAAATTTCTTATTAAGTATGAGTTTCCAAAGAAATAAACCAGTTTCTAATTATGAAGGCTCTTATTTTATTGCTCTTCTTTTTTCTGAGTAATTGCATTTTGCAGAAATAAAAATATATCTACTTAATTTATCTTAGGGTTTTGTAAAGAAAAGCAGGGGACTTAATACCTCAGACTTTAGCACTTAACAGTTCAAATAAATCTTCATAACCAGTATATTGTCATACAGTGTGGTAATAATTTACCGAAAGTTAAATAATTGTTTTCGAAAAATATTTTCACCATAAAATATTGAACGAGTACTACAATAACAAAATTTCTAAAAACTCGTTTAAAATTTAAAGATTAAAACATGTATGTTATGGAAAAAAGTAACCCTTAAAATTTTAAGTGTTTCTATAATAAGGCAGATTCACATCAAGTATGCTTTTAAACCCTTTTTAAGCTATAACAATAATTTTAAAAAATCATATAAATATATGAGACCCTTTTCATTTGTTCAGCATAATTTTATCATGGAAACCATACTCCCTTGAATCTACCATCCCTTTTTTTATGTATTTTTTTATTTATTTATTACGACATATGAAAGAGATAGGTATATTAATGTGATTCAGTTCTCTGTTCTCTGTTATTACATAAGAGAAGCTGTTCATATTATAAGCATGTTACTTCCTCGACAGATATATGAGCTTTTATTTTCAATGTAAATAAAAAATAAATGGTGTCCCGTCAACCAGATATGACACACTGCCACACTCCATCACTTAGCGTTAACCGTACAATCGCCGTTCAAGCGAGATGATTTACGTATCGGATTGTAAATACAGCGGCAAACACAAGCAATTATCTACTGATTTTCAGAGTAAATTAATTCATTATAAAAATTGATTAGATGCGTCTATTACTAACGTAACACTTATGCACTTATTTGTCGTTCTTCTGAGTTCAAATCTCCAATGAGCCGTGTTGTAGCTGGAAGTTTTCTGTGCCACATCTCTAACAAGCATGCTTCAAATTTTCACTAATCTTAATTTTCTAGATTTCTCATGAACCGTGTGACCTGATTGGAGCTTTGAACTCAGATATATCGCTGTCTAATAACGACGCCTCGACTGATAAATAATTGTACGTGTAAAAAGGTTCATGCACTAAATTTTGTGGTTTTTATTATAATATAAAATAATTTTGTTATGCCGGTTTCACACCTGAGAGACAGTTCCATAAAAACACGTTTGATAAACACGTTGTTTATCACGTTTATAATTATTAAGGGGTCCCACAGAAAAACACTAAAAACAAAAACAGTCTGCCTTCGAAAAACAAAACTGTTTTGAAATAAAACAAAACATGATTTTGTTTTGTTTTTTGACAACAAAACTATCTCTCTGGTGTGAAACCGGCATTAGCGTTTAAATAAAACGGTTTGCCGCTGTATAATTTACAATAAACTTTCTCTACGCAATAAGCACGCACAATAGCGACAATTGGTTCTCACTAGCGTGTTTATGTAGCGTGTAGAACTTAAAATATTACCAGTATAATGCAATTCTATAGTAGTACATAACATTGAACAAACATTTTTATAAAACATTTCATTACTGAATATTTTTAAGCGCACGTTTAAAGTAACAATAAAATATCTGACAACGATTTATCGTGCAGAAATGGGATATATAATACTTTATATTGTATATTGTAGTCTTTATGGGCAGTAAATCAATCGACAGGCCATTTTTAACGTTGCGAGGACGGAGAGGGGTCTTGTTAAACATGTTTTGTTAGTGAATCATTATGGCTGCAACTAATTATTAGTCTGGTTTTATTAATTATTCATCAAGTCTGATAAATAGTTAAATCCTTGAGCTGCAACGATTAAATAAGTTATGTTGTGAAACATCATCTTTTAATTTTAAAATGGAACTGTAAAGCCTCATTCCTACTCACTGTTTTGATATTTAATTTATTGTTTTTATTTAATATTTTAATCTTGATTTCATTCTCGTTTAAGCATTCCATTTCACATTTGTGTTTTAATTTAAGTTTAGTTAATTTAGTTGATGCGTATGCATCGTTAGTAATACGAATTTTGACGGTTCGACAAAATTGTATGTGAAATAACTAAAATAGCTATTTTTAATAACAATTAGTAATAGAAATTGATTTCAATTCTATATTTTTTAAAAACTGACATTAAACTTCTTTTAAAAGTAAATCCTACTGCATTTTGACAGATTGTCACATTTTTGAGGTAATAATATAATATAGTTTTTCTTAATTTTATATTTTGAATTTAAAACATTGGGTTGTAAAAAAACTAAGAAAACTTAAAAAATAAATTAAATAAGTAATGGTACTGTGAATGACTACGCGTATTGCCAAATGCTAAACTATGTAAAGTAAATACAAAATACAAAATTAAATTAAAGCAGTGAGTGGGAATGATACTTTATGGTTATTGGGCTGCATCTCCCTTAAAACACACTTAATTAAACAGCAGTGACGAAACTACAATAGAAATAAAATTAAATGTTTTTGGTGGAGGCGCCGTTTAACGAGTATAAGCTTTCGATCAACCCATCTCAGTCATTTTCAGGTAATTGGTTTTGTTATTAATGTACTTAACATAATAAATAAACAGAATCTGTCAGTACCACCAATACACAAATACAAACCCAGACACACCCAGGATGTGCGATATCCGTTTTTCCTCACATAACATTAGATCACCTATGCAGAAATAATATGTTCACGCCACGCTATGCATTTCGTTATTGTGCACAATAAATATTTCCCAGCGGGGTACTTGCATTGCAAGTCCCCAAAATAATTTAACATCCTTCGCATGCAGAAACAAAATTTAAAAATACATTACTTTTAGTTACGGCTAATGCAAGTTGTCAGTGGTGATATATAGTGGCCTGATGAATATATATGACCGTAGCCTCGTATATAGTGTTGTTGATTCTCTGATCTCTGTATTTTGAAGCACACCTTGCTTCGGAACCGACCCCCCAACCCAACTCCTGACCTCTGATCCTGTATTCGAACACAACACGTTAAATTAGGGTATCACCAAGCTTTATAATTTTTGTACATATTTAATATTATTTATTACTGAATTATGTATGCATTCGGTAAGCCTTGTCAAAACGTGTTGTTCTTTTTAAGGACAATTGTGCATACAAATATCTGAATTTCGTCATCATCTGTTATGCCGAACGGAAATCTGTAAATTATGTTTCAAATGTATAGCTTGCATAGTTTAAATTCATCTCATGTAATGACAGGTATAAATTATTTACAAAATATTAATGCATTATTTATTGATTTGCTGTCGACATTATTCTTATGCAAAATAGTTAACACGTCCCGACACGTTCTGCGTTAGCAATTAGGAAATGTTTTTTTACATCCATTCTATTTATTATTTAAACTAGTACCAATACCGTTTAACGTTAAGCTGCGTACACATTGTGCGACTTAAACATGCGACATCCAAAATTTGTTGTAAGTAGTTGTACAACACGTCCACACTAGTGCGACATGCAACTTAATACGTCGCAAGCTTTCATATTTCGATATGACTCAGTTATCTAACAAGATCTCTGCTAACTCTTGAAAAACTCTTGTAAAACTGAGTTTGACAAACAAAAACGTGACCACAATGAGATTATACTGGAGACTGAGTAAGTACTCGACCTTTTGTTCAAGATCACATTCAAAACCGTAATTTCTTTAGATGTTCCGACTTAGTATTGAAATATTTTTGTTTCATAAAGAAACTACCTAGAATTTAAACTCAACTTATGAATGAAAATATATAAATGTTTATGTCGCACCAATCTGTACCAAGCATTAGCTAACATTTCACAGCGTCTCGCCTACTTTGTCATCCAGGAAGAAGTAAAGTAATTGTATTTGCATCCATTGGGTAGCATATGCTTGAGTTCGCGATATATAATCTAGTTGTTAAAATCGCTGTAATATAATAAAAAATATATATATTTGCTTCTAAGCTCAATCAATATTATTTCATTAATAAATTCCTCCTATCTCCTTTATGAGATCCACTTACTCGTACATTTTATGAAACACATAGGAAATTGTATTTCACCGTGATTTTTGAAATGCCTTCAGGGCTTATTATCGCATTAATTAAGCTTTAGATCTCATGGGACGTACGAATCTTTTACATTTATAGTTGATTTGTTTCGCGTCTGAACAGGTCCGCTTTTCTAAAAAACATATATTTTATATTAAAACCATCGATTTACTCTTTACTGAATACCTATTGGATTTATGCCCATCTACTCACTACCATCCTGTATCCCATTGCGCTCTCATTAATCTCTGTCAGCCCGAGGCAAGCCTGTCATTGATTTAAATCATGTTTTGTCCCCGTTCCCTCGACATTCGTATAACTCCTTCCACAGTTTACCTCCTTCTCTCTGAACACCCCATCAACCTATACCAATGTACCATTTATACTTTGAGACTGCTTTATCACAGACCATATCAGATGACTTTCAGTGACTCGATTGACAGTGTTTTTGATCCGTATCGACACCCAGTCACATTGGTTTACATTTCCAGTTTACTGGTGATGCCGGTGCCGATGCTGATGCTGATGATGACGCATTTGAACTTTAACGTATGTATGTTTTGTGGTCAGAACTCGCGTAATATTGACATAAAACAGGGCACCAAGTTTACAAGGGCGATGTTGAGGTATTCAGTGGCGTAGCTACGTATGGCGAGACGGTGCCCTCGTACCCTGATTAACAAACTTCGTATTGTACTAGCTAAAATTTCTTCCATCTTTGGAATATAAATAAAATAGGTTGCAACACAACTTGAAGGTAATATTGTCGGTTAGAGAGGTACCGTTTAAGATTTTCTGAAACTTAGCATATTACTAGATCATATGATCTTGTTTAATTTTTCAAAAACTACAGAGAACTAGTAAAAAGATATTGAACTTTAATTTTTTTTGCATTTAACATTGAGGCTTATGATAAATCACGCTTTAAATTTCAGTTTACTTTATTCACTTTACTATTATGAGAAAACAAGTGAAATTGTTTGACATCTGCACTAACCTTCTCGCAAAACGGTGAGAGAAATTTTAAATTTTGGTTACAAATATAGTGAAAAATATTAGCTGGTGAAGAAAGTAGGATATTCCAGTCCGCGTGTCCTACTTTCTTACCTCGGTGTGTAATATACTATTAATGTTTTATGTACAATAAAGTTTTTTACATACATACGTGCATAAACCTTTTGATTTACTTTGTTTTATTGCTTAATACCAATATTATTAATCCAATTATACGTTCCTAAACTCTTCACCTGTAGAACCTATCCGATCACTACAATAAAGCTCACACAAGACACTCATACACATACGTGTAGTAAGTAGTTTTGTTGTGCCATGCAGTGTACGATATAGAGCTGATGATAAACTAGTAGCTTTGTACTTTTAAAGTATTTATATATATTTATATTTTGACTTGATAAAACCTAAAGAGTTTAGTAAGGCCCAGTTTTTTTTTTGCATCAGTAGCTACGCCACTGGTTGTATTGCAATTCGTTTCGAAATGAAACTGTCTAAATTTTCAATAAGACGCTGTGTTGGCACTGTGTGTTCACAAATCTGTCCAGAGAGACTGGTCCGTATTGTGCGCCTAGTTTCAATGTGCAAACTTCAAAACAGAATCACTTTCCATAGCTCAGCATATTCGAAATCAACTGTTCATAGAATCCCTTGTTTCAAATCTGTAATATTACATTGTTCTCCATCAAACATTGCTCACATTTTCTCTATATTCTATGTCAACACCATGAAGTCAGTCTCTGGATAGCGGACCTTTGTTAGTTTTGATGTTCAATGAGGATTACGAGGATTGCTTTACATACCAGTATTAACCCACTCATTGTTGATCCAAAAGCAAATTGAAATGCCA
Organism: Panorpa germanica; assembly: GCA_963678705.1. NCBI lineage: Eukaryota > Metazoa > Arthropoda > Insecta > Mecoptera > Panorpidae > Panorpa > Panorpa germanica. The sequence goes on from OY783214.1 coordinate 6,877,562, forward strand.
GAGGCAACTTGAATTGCGTGGAGTTTTAAGTGTAAAGGATGTAATATCATTTTACATTATCAGAATGTTTATTGTAGTGTAATGTTCTCACTGTGGTTATAACAAACTCGTACGTTGAATTACAGATATTAGGTTTAAATTTAATTAAGCGATATCTTTTAATGTTATATTTCGGATAACACTACTAAAAAGAGCCTTCTGATCATAAGCAGTTACTGTGATCACTGAATTGAATTGATGTAATTGTTGGGCTTTACCAAAATCAATGTTGTAACGTTTTGTGACTATTTTAGATGTAGATACTCATTCTGATCAGATATGGAACACTAGTTACGGTTTCAAATTTATTAAAAGTAATTAGATACTTAATGTAATCAGATACATTACAATACTAAACAAAGTAGATTATTATAATTATTTTATTTTTAATGTTTTTGCCATTTGGCACTACATTCTTGTGCCTTAACTCATTTATACACATGTCATTGTGCTTAATTCAATTTTGATCCTTATTAAATCTAAACATTCTCATTTTTTTCAAACGAAAACAAAATATATAAAATTCCTTATAAAAATAAAAACAAAACTGCTTCGCTCTTCATGCTACTGTCGCTCCTGTTTCTACTCTGCCATTTCTTCTCTTTCCTAGTTTTTTTTCTCTATCTCCGCTATCCACCTCTTCCCTTCACTTTCGGCATTACATTCTTCTGCCTTAAAAAGATTTAAAAAGCTTCATGTGTAGAGTGTTTTGTCCTCCGTTCCGCACCTTCTACACATTCTTTCCTCACTACTTTCCCAGTATCTGTTTCCTTTTTCCTCATTTCCCAATCTAAACCTTGCTGTCCTTCTTATGTTTTTTATGTCTTTTTCTATAAAGTACTGAGGTATATTACTTTCCCAAATCCTTTTATATCTTGTATTGTAATTGCTTTTCTCGATTTTTCCCATTCTTTCCTGTTGAAATAAGATAATTTTGTTAATTCAGCAGTTGTTCTGTAAATAGTCTGCTATCGTATCTGATGTTTATTAAAACATACTTTGCTCAATAGCTAATATTAAACAAAGAATATGTTATTACTAAACATGTGGTACATTAACAATATTCGTTGTCACTTGTCTACCAGTTATTCTCAATACATGTCATATACATGTATGCAGTAGGAAAGGTACGCTGTTGCCACAGTTTGATAGAATACGGAGTGAGATTGTTTAACATACATACTAACATTTGTATTAAAATAATTGCTTGCTCTTTGCTTAATAATATATGTATTTATTAATTTTGTTTTCTTTATTGCAGATCTAAAATTGAAGGTCTTCTTACAATTTAAGGTAAGAGTTTTATGTTATTATATATTAGGTGTTATGTTTTGCCTTTTTAAATATATCTTCAGAACCTTTTCTTAAGGTAGTAAGATAGTTTTGATATTTTTACTACATATATACCCTCTGTTTAATAACTAACTGTACAATCCAATATACAATGATATTCGAATTCTATCAATGTTAATTTTTAATAAAATATTCAACTTTACTTGCATATTTAAATAACGACATGGTCAACCATTTATACATACGTAAAAATTATTTCTCATCTTTCAGTTAGTTTTATTAGAAAATATATAAATATTTGCTTTTATATTAAATATAATAGAAACTAGTGTAACCACACGCCAAATGTATTCTCTCTTTTATTCTCATTTCATTTCAATCGATTTCAAATTTTCCAAATATTTAGATACTTTATAATTGTATAAAAACTTATATTATTGTGTCAGTAACGCTTTCCAGCACGACAAACACCTTAAGCAAATTTTTTTCTTTTATTTTTGATTACTAAAATTTTGATTCACTTTTTACATGGTTCAATCAATTCTCCTGTTTAATTTTTTGTTACTTCTATATTGACTATTTCCTTCCAATGTACGTTTCAGCCTGCAGGCTACCCAACGGCAAACAAACACTAAATAAACACCGAAATTGATTTCACAATAAAAAATGTAATCGTTTTACTATAAAATCTTCTTCATCTAGTTAATATAAATCTCGTTATGAAATATAAATGAACTACTCGTACTATAATATATTAGGGGTTTGCATCAGTTAATATGTTCGACAGCCGTGGTCGGTCATATGTTCACTACCCGATTAGACCCTGAGGGTGCGAAACATTGGGGTGTTTATGCAATACTCATCATGTCATTTTATACAGCTAGCAAATGAGATTACAATTGCATGCGAAGGGGTAAACATACAAGTACCATATGAACGATCTCATGAGTGTAGTCGGGTATAAAAACTAATTTACATATTTTTACATCTCATTCTTTTCATAATTGATTGTAATCTAATGAGGGAAGATAACCTTTTTTATTTTTAATAAAATGATTATCGCGAATCTGAAACGTTTAATCGATTTCAAATTTTTAGGATAGTTTGATAATGATATCCTCTATAATTTGTACAAAAATTTATAACATCCTAGCATTTAACTTAATTAATAGCAGTACTTACAATCTATTTTTACATCGCTCTAATAATCACTAAATAAATAATTTCATTCATAATGAATAATATAGTAAATGGGCTTGTGTCCTATGTCTTAATTTCTATAAAACTGTACTATATATTGATAAAGTTGGTTACTAGAACTTCAAATGTCCAATTACTTTTTAATAACTCCTTATATCTCAGGAGATATTAACAAATAAAAAAGTCAATTTTTCTCTTTAATTATTAAAGGGATTCAACGTTGTACACATTCCAACTGCATGTGACATCACAAGCGTTAGTTGCTATCTCTTTTATTCAACAGAGCGTAAAAGAGATAGCATTTCAAGATAGAACTCTGGCAAGTTTACAGGTTACCAAGCTTACAGCTCATAAACCTCTACTATATGTATTTATATATCAAAATATTAGATATTATTTACAGCTATTTCAAGGAACAATAAAATTCCAATATTATGTCTGCCTTAACAGGGTTAAATAAGAAAAAAATTATTATTCTTTGACTTTACTTGATTATTTCGACTACCAACAGCTACAAAACATTACCACAGCACTGACCTACTCAACAAATAACTACGTCAAAATGCATTTCACGTCATACAAATATGGCCAACCATTTCTTGGTCTAAAACTACAATTCAAATTTTTAATTGCTATATCTCCGTCAACATTTAGATATTTAATAAAATAGACACGCCAATACACATTTATTAACATCAATTTCAATCAACAATTGAAAAATCGATCACTAAAAAATGAGGACACAAGCCCATTGAAGCATAAATTCGAAACACTCGAAATTTTATTGTAAATTTAAAAAAAATAAGAATTATTTGTTGTATTTAGGTTATTACTGCACCACTGGGCGGCATAATATTTCAAGCTTTGACTTAATTATTTTGGCAGCTGTCATTTCGTTTGATAAAAATAAAGTAAAGATATAATTCAACATGACAAAATGATTCAATTAATATTTCAGTTTAAAGTTTTCTTTATCCAGTTGTTTTATAAACAACATTCTATTTATAAATAATATATTAGATGAGACATGCTGTACACTTTATAATCTATCTCTATCACTACATAATACTGTAACGATACTGTGATACATACCGCGTTGATTTGGCTCTTGGCTCCTTTGCCACTTAATACTGAAGGCAGGCCCCATCTTCAGAGAAGGTAAATATGATGTCTTGATTACAAAAACATTTTATTAAAAAAAAATTATGATGGGAGACTCATAGCCGAACGTATAGTTCGATAGTAAGTACTGTATATCACAATATCCGGATAATTGAGACCAAATGTAATCCGGAATCCGGATACGAGAAACTAAAGAAAAGTATTGTACAGGTGTACAAACGTAAATAGATCTAATGTAACAAAAAATGCTATTTTTTATTTATTACTCAATTTATTAATGATGCTATTTAACTTAAAATTTCATTAAAAATTCTAATGTTTTGCTCACAAGCTTACATAGAGAACTATTGAACGAGTAAAAATATATAACCTTAAATAAATAAACATGGCTATCAATGCTCTACTTGCCAGAGTCATTTGTCGCTTGTCGCCAGTCGCTAGTCGGTCCTGCTTATTAAGTATTAAAAGATTTTGTTACACGTTAATAGTCAATGTCTTCATTTTGATATCGTGCGATGTAACATGTGTTGGCAGTTCATTTGAAACTTTTAAAGCTCCCCCTCACCCGCGGATCGCGAACCTGCAGCTGTCTCTTAAAACTTAGAAACACAAATAAGTGTTAACTTATTAAGTTTAAAAAAATATCTTTTTAAATAATAGAATAACATTTTATAACTTAATCTATGAATTTTATTTATTGCATGTTTAATTTATTTTGTTATTACTTGTTCCATTCGTAAAGTTTATCATATAAAGTGACTTAAATATATTTGTGTGTGTGTGTACGTATTGTTTATCCTACCGCATCGTAGTAAAGTTATAAGTACAAGAATAACATTCTCACATGATTAATTACTAAGAACTGAAAATGATGATGTGTGATTAAACATAGATGAAAAGCCTTCAGATGTTGGTTTATTATGCAACTCTTTGACGGCAAATGGTATGTTTGTTTTGAGAGAACATGTCTAAAGCATTCACGGGATCAACTGTGCTGCTGCTCAGAACCCGGGACTCGGGAGCTTCATTCACGGGCGCATAAATAACGCGGACACTTTGGAATCGGAGTACGTGAATATTAAAGTTATGGGTGCACAGGTTCGTATCGATTGCATCCCAGTTGTTGTTGCGCTAGATCTGTTGACTTCCTTTACTTATCCACGCTATATCTCGGGAACAGTAAGGCCCTCCGCATACGAGTCTACTGATTGCAAACTAGTCGAACCGTGTTTCGTGACTTATAGAATTTTTAACAATACATGGGATTTTATTGTGTCGTATTTGTATGTATGTATTTAAATAATTTTGAATAGTATTTGTGTACATCTCTGTTCATTATGTCACCATCAAAAGCATGCAACAAAGATTGGCCCTGCGACCGATAAGCAGAGTCGCTGAAAACGTACTCCAAACGTTTAGTTTCGTTCGTGCCGTGTGTTTTCATTCACTCGTATACACGTTCGTTCTCTCACTAACAACACAGTTCCATTCTCATTCGGTTCGGGCAGATTCGGGGCTAAGTTTTTTGCAATCAATCGTCTCCTGTGCGGACGCCCTGAATGTAATTTAAAGCATAGGAAAAAATATATTACAAGAAACTGTTATTTATGACCTATGACTTTTGAAAATCAAGACGAGATTCTATGAGCGAACTTATAAAATGTCAAAACAAAGATGTACCTTACTATTTTTCATTCAGAGGTTGATTCCTTATATAACTGGGTTGGTTATAAGCAATAACTTCCAATTAGACAACAAAATAAAATGCAATATATCATTTTAAATTACGTATTCCCAAAAAAGAAACTGGTTTTCTAAAGCTGCTGAGGTATAAATGATTATGTTTAATATATGAACACTTCGGAACCCTTAATCTTCCGCAGCACATTGGATAATACGAGTATCTCTACCCTTAATGATTACAATACATAAAGAAGAAGCCGTGGTACTTAAAAAAAACCCGCTGGTCAATGACAAAACAAACGTGCCAAGTGTAGAAAATTGATGCCATGCAGTTTAACGACTTCGGTTCCCACTTTTCCAGTTTATGACCATTCTCTATACATTCAACGTCCTGATAATAAAAAGCTCGTACGAATCACCGAATGGGTTCTCATGCTCAAACTCATTCTGCTCCATTCGATTCTGCCTGTGACAGAGTCGAATTTCGATGGTCATAAAATTAGTTGCTTTTATATAAAAATACATATGAAAAAGTTGCATTGGAAAGAATATGAAAATAGTTCAGTAAAATTATGACGTGATTCAATTCTATTCATTTTCATAGTTACTTTTAGTTACAAGAAATTTTGACACTCGTTTGCAAATGCAATGGTGTCGCCATCTATATGTCATTCTATGAACTAATTGTGTTAATTAGTCTTACAGTATATATATATGGAGTGTGATTAACCTATGTTTCTTATAGATTAAAAGTGTGGCCAAAATGTGTGCGAGAGAGAAAGGTATATGTTCCTATTTGTTCTCTATGCGCATGCGTCGAAAGTGACAGCTGTCTAGATATAATAAATATTAAATACCTAAAGAAATTATATTGGTTTAGTTGGTACAAAGCTCGTCTGTCGATAAAATAATGACCGTTCAGTGAAAGCATATACTCCTGAACGCCATAGATGTCGCAATAGGAATAACTCAGAATTCACGTTTTTAGTTATATTTTTATTTATATATAGTTTATTTATATTTATACATATCTACATTATTCTACCTACATCAATATAATGTCATATTTAACAACTGTCACGTATATTATATCTAGACAGCTCTGACTTTACAACTGTCAGTTTCGACGCATGCACATAGAGAACAAATAGGAACATATACCTATCTCTCTCGCACACATTTTGGACACACTTTCAGGTCCAGCATTCTCTTTGCATATAAATATGCTCTAAGTAATTAGTAAACAAAAATTGAAAAAGTAGTTTCAGTTTTTAAGAAATTAAATTGACAGGGTGGTATCACCCTTTAATTCTTGCATTTCACAAAGAACAATAAACTTGTGTTAAATAGCAATTGACGAGATATTTATCGTAATTTTTCTGAACTAAAGAATAGAAGAAACATTGATGCTTTTGTAATCCATTTTATTTTATAGCTGAATTTGAACTTTGTAGAATCCACCCTCGCTTTCAAGAGATTCTAAAAATCGTCCGTGGTGTGGTTTTCCCGTAGGAGCAATAGAGACCGGGCTTTGAGGTCAGCTGCTAACTTTGCTCTACAATCTGACCCCGCTGTCTACTTTGACCCTTGCTTCGTAAACTGTTCTCTATTTCTTATATGTCACACTTTACGAGGAGGGTTTTTTTCTACTTCTACTTCTGAATTCTTATTCACGAATACGAGTATGTTTTGTGATATCAACATTTTTCTGTCTATTTTAATTTCATCTTTACACTGTTGTATATCCATCAATGTTTTAATTTTTCATTCACACTGTAATTTATTATGTTTACTTTTACGTTAGCACTTAACACCCTAAGCCTAAAGTTTAGTTCAACTATTTATAAACTTCAAATATCGGTACTGATTGATTTGCTCAGAGTAAACAACATTTCATTGGTATGACAAGTGGAATGCTGAATGCTGAATGCTGAATGCTGAATGCGATGTGCTGTGTTTGTTGGAAAACAACATCATTTTGTGCTGCTTCATTTTGTTTTTGCATGATAATGTACTGGCCTAAGTAATTACCAAATGCAGGTTTTGGCGAATGCACTAGTTAATTGTTTTGCTGTGTCAAAATCACACACTTCGGATATATAGTTCAAATTACGAGAGTTCGGCGGTGACTCATACTTAAAACAAGTTGTGCCGTATAAACTGCTGATACAAGGAAATAGCATTGACTCACATATTTACTATATAGTCCTTTTAGTAAACGAGTCTCTTCTGACGATAGATGTCAATGTGGTGAAGAAGGAACTTTGGATCATATTATATTTGAACGCATAAATTATAGTTTAGAAAGATCAAAATTGAATAGTGATATATTAGATGTGATTAAAACTTTTCCTCTTAATACTAAATTTTTGTTAAGTGATTCAAAATTAATTAGTGAATTATTGAAATATTTAGAAATTTGTAAAATTGAATTCTAAATTATAAAAGATGTATAAAAAATGTTTGATGGTGGCTATGACGAAAGAAAAAAAGAAAGGCAAATAAGTAAAGAAATATATAAAAAAAAGCGAGTCTCTTTGGCTTCAAATAACAAATTAGTCATCTAGGTGGCGGAGGTAGTTAGGTCATAGTCTCTTACACTTAGCTATGCTTAGAACCGGGTTCGATTACCGGAGATTTAATAAATGTATTCCATGACTGGTAAAGAATGAACTTCCCAAATGATAAACAAATAAAAAATAACCAAATATACCAATCATATAAATAAACAAACCTTCAAAAAAGACACAATTATTATATTACAATTAATTCGAGAAATCATCTAGCTGTTGAAATCGTAGTAATATAATAAAAGAAACACCAAATTACATTTTATGCACAAATGCACAGATCTGTTTTATATGAGTGAAATATTTTGCGAATCACTTTTAAAAGAGTATTCCTGTACTATTTTTGGATTTTATTATTAATTATTACTGTAGTTCAGAAATACTCTTTTAAAAGTGTTTCGTAAAATGTTTCACTCATGTAAATCATATCTGTTCGATCACGATCATTGTTCGCAAGACTCAGGAATAGGGCACAGGTAATAATTATGCGTTCGAGCTTAATATCAATTTCTCTTTGAATAATAAAGGAATGACTCAATTCACCTAGCCCCTAATACATAAATGTGTTATTTAACAAAAAGTTTTGTAAATATACTATACTTCTCTACAAATTCCAAGTTTCAAATTGACTGTTGCTAATATTTTCGTTCCGCGGTTTTTGCGAAAATAACATTGTCAACATCACAACATGAAATAACGACAAGAATGACTCTGTTTACTGAGATATACGTGTACGTATACTATGTGTTGTAACGTCGACGTCGACGTCGCGTCGCGTCGGTGGAAAAGAATAACATAACTCAAACGGCTTTGCTATGAAACATTATTTGTCTTTAGCGTCGTAGGTCGGCTTTATGTGACGACTGACGTATTATGGGAGCGAGAATTGAAGTGTTTTGTTGTGTGGTGCGATGGTGTCTACAGTCTGTGATAATGATGGTCAAAATACGGTCCATGATCCATTCTTGCCGATATTCGTATAATCTTCTAGTATCCCCGTTACTATGATTTCAGAAAACAATTTCCAGTTATAAGTATAGTTTGAAAATAATTCAATAAAGTAAAATGCTTCACTTCTAATAAAAAAGGTGGATCGCTTCGACGTAGATTTGGGCATCACTGATTCTAGTATCTACATTTACCGTTACATTGTGGACCGCTTTATGTGTGTGCCCTAAGAACTTTGTTTTCCTACGTGTCATTTTCAGCGCTAAATGGCTTTGCTCCAGCCCCTGGTTTCAGTGTTAAATAAAAACAACACACCGAAACACGCATGTATTTTATCATCCCTGTAAAACATTTGAATTCCTCCGCGAGAACAGCGTTATAATTTCTTTCCTTCCGTTCTATTTTTAAAATAATTTGTCTCCATTCCTGGAGCAAATGCCAATATAATCCAAAGTTTTGTTTTATTTTTCCACCATCCGTGCCTCATCGTGCGAGATTCGAAAATATTTACCATTCATGGCTTTATTTATTTTGCTCTACATTTTGGCATGCTCTTATGAATATAAACGGTCGGTTTTAAAATGCCAACGGATTTATTTTAAAATAATAAACCACAGAAAGTGATTTTCAATAGGGGTTATAATATAAAATATAAATAATCTGTTTGGAAGTAATGTTTAGCGTTTGGTCTCTGAAAGATCAGTAATAATTAGTTTTGCCACAACAACCATAAACTGTCGCCCTTTCCTTCTGTTGTATTGTTTAGTTTGTAACACACAAGGAAAGAGGGAGAACCTATACATAACATAGCTCCGCCTCGAACCAGTTCCGTATGGAAGAAGGTGCCGAAAGGTAAATTCGTGGTAGAGTCATTACAATGTTCTGTCTCGCTTACACGTCAGTTATTGTAATGTTTACTTCACCCATTCTCCTCACCCCACCTCTTAAGGACTAACGTAATGAAGGTGGCAAGCAAAGGGCGCCGATCGGCAAACAGGGTGTCAAGTACTAAGTGCCTAACAGTCCGGGGTGAACGGGGGTTTCATGACTTAAAGAGCGGGGGGGTTTGATGCTACGCTCTTACTGCTGTAACTTGGTGTATGTCTTTCTCTTTCGCGACGCTTAGAACTCCGATGCTCAGGACATAGTCCATCGCACTCTGCTACGAGTAGAGTAGACGCTGACGCTGACGCTGGCTCACTGTCTGTTTTCAGTTCTACGAGTAAACACGGCGAAGCTCTGCTCCGCTCCGCGATTGTCGCGACGTTCTATTTAGTTCAGCTTCACACGGCGATTCGAGAGGATCGTTTTTATCGTTCCTGGATTATTTTGTGCTTTCTAAACATTTAACGAAAATATGAAAAGTGTATAAAGGATAATATTATATTGTGAATAAATAAGTGCTATGTTTATTTCAGTGATTTATTAATAAATCAGTGCTAATCAAGGATATTATAAGGAGATATTAAAATTATATGTTTGTTAAAAGTGGATTTTAAAAACAATTAAAAATGCTTACCTCAAGCAATCAGTATTTACGACCGGAGTATCTTACACCTCTACCAACAACTGTAAGTATTTTGATATTTTAATTTATTTTTATTTAAATAAATGCAAAACAAAAAATAAAAATACGTATAATTTGATAAATTTACAAAAGAAAAATAAAAGTAATTTTGTTTTACGAAAAGCAATTTGCGTCTGAACAAGATGAATTTCCTGAGGCGACAGCATTGGCATGTCGCTGATGCGTCCTTGTTTCAAAGTATATTAAGAATGAAGTAAACGTCAGCTTTGGTTTGACATGAAACATGCGACGAGGAGAAAAATAATGAAACTGTCCGTTTCAGTTATCCAAACATCCAGACATGTTTCTTATAAGAGACAATGCAATTACGTCTGCTTTATTATTATTGACAGTCTTGACATGTTGATATTATTTAAATAGAAATTTTTACTTTTGAATTTAAATTTTTTTTCTATTTTATATTTTTTAATTGTTTCAGTTGGATGCTAAGAAAAGCCCTCTAGCGTTATTAGCGCAAACATGTAGTGCCATCGGTGCCGACAGTCCAAATCCAAAATTAATATCTTCATCAGAAAAAAGTACAAAAGGAAGTTCTCATAAATCATGTGACTCAATTAGAGACAAGTCATCTCCGTCATCGTCTGTTAGCAACACGTCTGCTAATGACATGCCACTCAAATCAAGCTTCAAGCCTTATGAGTCAAGCATCCGAGACAAAACTAAATCACCCGAGGAGCGCAGTCCATCCGGTGTACGAGTTAGAACTCCAAAAACATCAAATACTCCTCTACAAAATGGACGGTGCAGTAGTAATCAGAGTGCATCCTCTCCAAGAGGATCTCCATCTGGAATGGGTCGAAAAACACCTGCTGACAAATCTGAAACGACCTCACCTCCTCGACAATCTCCCGTCACATCAAAGTCTAATGAAAGTAATTCAACATCAAGATCGTTACACAGCCCGTTGTCATCTTCGTCAAAGTTATCCAACAGTATAGAATCCTCCAAAGAACTGTCTATGGGATCTTACAAACCAGGATCAATTCCGGTGTCAACTTCAGCGTTTCTGGGTGGATTTCCTGGTTCCGGATTACACATGCCAATGGATTTAATGACCGCTAGTGCTTTAATGTCGCCACACCATCAAGCGTTGAAAGCAGCCGCCATGAATCCATATCTGAGTTACGCGCGTATGAAATCTCAGGCGGGAGGTGATCCAATGATGTCAGTTTGTCGTGACCCTTACTGCACGGGATGCTCCTTGAGTCCACATATGATGGGCAAGAATTCAGCTTGTCCCGCTGGATGCACACAATGCGACCATCCCGTCAGCAAAGCTCCAGGATTCTCTCTACCAAGCCATTCAGCTGCAGCCGCCGCATACGCTCACGCTCAACTCGCGGCGTTTGCAGCTGCGTCGCAACTACCATTCGTTTGCAATTGGATAGCTGGAGACGCTGCCTATTGTGGCAAACGATTTCCAAGTTCTGAAGAACTTCTGCAACATCTAAAAACTCATACGTCAGTGCTATCAGACTCCAGTTCCTTCTCTATGTTAAACGCTTCTGGTATTCCTCCATCGCATCCACTGTTACATCGTACTTATCCAACACCTCCTCTTAGTCCTCTAGCTACTGCACGATACCATCCTTATGGAAAACCTCCTCTACTACCACCATCCCTAGCTGCATCTATGGGCGGTATGCCTATGCCTCCTCATCCTTCACTTGCTCAATATTTCTCACCTTATTCCCTATACGGACCGCGACTGGGCGCAGCGCCGGGAATGCATCCGTGAGGATACAAACTAGCCTTCAACAAGCAGTTGAAAGGGCCATCGGATGGGCCCTTCTATTCGTAAGCCAAATGAATGTGGTATAAAAATCTAGCAGTCTCGGAAACCACGACTGCTCCTAGTCGACTGTGCTTGTTGTGCTGTGAGCCTGTGAGGACCCTTACTATTAACATATCGAATTAGTAAAAACATTTGTGCAGCTACCCATATTTTTAGATACTTCGTGAATAATAAATTGAGTTTATTGAGTGATGGAACTGAAGACTACTGATTCTATGTGACGATGTTAATGAATTGTGTATAAAATGTAAATACATATAAATAATTTGTGGTATCTTCACCTTTTACCTTATCTTCTCAGGATTCGATAGCTTACCAAAACTTATTCTGTACATAATGTATCTTACGTGAGAAGATTTGTTTAATGTCCATGTTGTTGTCCGTCGTACGAGTAGGGAGTATTTTTGAGAGGCTCTGGGCAGTGGGACTTGTCATGTTTCGAAATCGTTCATGATTTAAATTGTGATTAGTGATTATAGCGTGTATCGTATGTAAATAATAATGTAAGTAAGATGTAAATTTGTTCAAAGTTTAGTAGCCAAAGTATCATGTTAAAAAATATCTTATAGTAGATTAAGAAAAACAAATTTTATTCAATACAACAAAAAAAAGATTCGTGTTTATAAATTAATTTTCTTCGAGTTGTTGTACTTAATGGTTTTAACATTATATTTGACCACTGATTAATTACCAGCTCTATGTAATTATAAACACATTAGTATCACATAATAATCAGTAGAAAATTAATGTTAATATTTTGTTTGTTGCCATTAAGAGTTATGAACACTTATGGCAACACCCCCCCAACCCCACTGCTGTTTCATAATCAACAGAATATGTACTAAACATGTTATCAAAACGTCTAAAAAAAATTAAGACACAATAAGAAAATAATATCTTCATTTGTAAATTATAATGTATATGTGTTAATTATAATTAAACTAGAGTAATTAATAAAAATATATTTTATTGTTAAATTTATTTATAATTTGTTGTGCAAAAATTATACACGAATATTATTTGAAAAATATAATTTTTAAACTTTAACTAATGTATTTCATTTATGTATCTAATTTGTCGACTGGGATTTATTTCCTAGAAAAACCGATCCATAATATAGCGAGTATTACTTTGACAACGTTAATTCATTGCCATAAATATTTAAAAAAGATTGATCGAGGCTATCGCAACACGCACTCATCAATTACATCCGTAATCTTATTCGAAACTAATTAGATTCCATTCAGAACTATTCATCAAATTCTAATGCCGTAATTCTATTTTCAATAATATTGGAAACACCTCGATTGAAAACTATTATTGTTAGTAAAAAGGTTTCTTTCGACCATTAATTCCAAAGAATTTAACTTATTTTAGTTCACTTTACGAGATATCGCCGGTGACTTATTCTTAACAGAAGTTGAAGCATATAAACCCACTACATAAAGCACTGTTTCGTTAATATTACTATAATGTATATATAAAGCGAAAAAGACTCACCATATTGATTTTAAACAAGGATAAACGATCTATCGTAAATCGAACTGTATCTGCAAAACATAAAACATAGATGTTACCTTTCTCATTCATGTAATATTTTGCTTAAGTAAAACATAGTTATATTTAATCTTGAAACCTTAAAAAGGTCATTCCAAAGTGTTTTATGGGTATGCTAATGCGCAAAAGCATAGATTTATTTTTCAAAAACCAGTAAAATAAGTCACAAAACGTTGTACGGTTATGTTTGATAAACCTTCAACACGCGTAACTTTGTTTAGCAAGAAGCTATAACAAAACATTGACGAATTATCTGTAAAAGTGGCTAAAAATATTTTGACATAGTTATTGAATGCCATATGCAGATTATCTATTTTTAGCTGAGTTTATTTTTGTTGTACGTTTTGTTGACTTATGTAGATATATTTCAAAAACAGACATATATTGATTTGATCGTAATTCATATAAATAAAATTTTACATAAATAAATATAAGAATATATAATCAGCTTTTGTCTTTCTTTCTGTTAATGTGCTGAAATTTTTTTATTTATGTATACACATAACATATATAAAAATGTATGTATATGTAATACGTATGCCAACAGTCATAAAGATTATATGGGTTAATCTATTGGAATTGTGACTGGATATAAATAAATGAAAAATGTATATATTTATAACTGTATATTTTCCGATGTCACTGTAAAAGTATTGGTAGTCGTCAAGGTATCACACTTACAGAATGGGCTTGTATCCTTATTTTTTAGTGGTCGATTTTTCAATTGTTGATTGAAATTGATGTTAATAAATGTGTATTGGCGTGTCTATTTTATTAAATATCTAAATGTTGACGTAGATATAGCAATTAAAAATTTGAATTTTAGGTTTACCGCTAGAAATAGACAGCCATATTTGTATGACGTGAAATGCATTTTAACGTCAGTTATTTGTTGAGTAAGTCAGTGCTGTGGTAATGTTTTGTAGCTGTTGGTAGTCGAAATAGTCAAGTCAAGAATAATAAGTTTTTATTTTATTTAACCCTGTTACGGCAGATATAATATTGGAATCTTATTGTTCCTTGAAATAGCTGTAAATAATATTTAATATTTTGATATATAAATACATATAGCAGAGATTTATGAGCTGTAAGGTTGGCAGCGGTGTATTTGGAATGTGTACAACGTTGAATCAATCCCTTTAATAATTTTAATTATTAATATTTCTTAACATTTAAGGAGTTATTAAAAAATAATTGGACATTTGAGGTTCTAGTAACCCACTTTATCAATATATAGTACACATTTATAGAAATTAAGACATAGGACACAAGCCCATTTTTTCGGTTTGTCTGCTTGGTTTCCCTGCTTAGAGGGCTGCCCATCGCTGAGCTTTATCATATTATTGTTCTAACTTAATAACACATTCGTCTACAGTCTTTACTCCATCGTATTCCCTGCTACAGTTTTGTTTTTAACGTAAGCATGTTAACTATATCGAGCTGTTCCATACATTAACGTTTATTTTTGATTGCCTCGTAAACTTTTGGAATTTATTTTTATGACTTTCATTTTATTTTACTTTATTCATTGTAAATTACAACGATCACCATTTGTTAACTTATTTATATTTGTTATTATTGTCATAAATAAATTTCCAATAAATTAGATTTATACTGACGTATAAGTATAGTATTAAATATAAAAACCAGTATAAATATCTGCACCGTATAATTTTGAAAGATTTATTAGTATAGGCTGCGTTCAGATTCTGAAAAAATGGGAATATATAATACTTACAGTTATAAGGTTGGTCCATATTAAATTTAAGATCTATGTTTGAAAGAAACCTGGCTTACGTGTTAAAGTGAGAGTCACCTTAGCCGTTGGACTACAGCCCACGGGCGCTTAGACGACGAGATTTTGCACTGATTTGTAGTGAGTCAGAGATTTAAAAAATTTACTTTAGATAGAATGGAATCTGCGATTATGCAAAACGTTATAATATATGTAACATTATATAATACATTTTTATTAAAAATATTACATTTTGTATTTCTATAAACATGTACCATAATGTATTGGTTGTGTATTTTTAATATCTGTCCTTGCAGTTAGTTTTACCATTAATAAAATATGCAGTTATATGTTTAATTTGCTATTGTTAAATACATGCATATATGTCTGTTTAATTGTTTTATAACATACCGAATAAAATGCAATTTTGCGCTGCATGTGACTGATGCAGTTTATTGATTTATATTATGTATATTTATTGACAGCATCGATTCCGTAAATTTTATTTAAATAGTAATGTAGATTCTTAGTTCCTCTTATCTGCGTTTTTTCACCTTTCTACAACCTTGATTATCATCTAAGAATCTGTAAACTGTCTTCAAAAATGTATCTTCTGTGAACGCAACTAGCGGTAATGGTTTAGGTATTTGTTTCCTGAAAAATTGTCAATGTGCTGTTCTTTTTCTAAGCGACTTAGCAAATCTATAGTAAAAGGTTTTCTAAATAATTGAAAAAAATCTAGACTTCTAAGGCCCATGTTTTGTAAACTTTTAAAGCCGCAACATTAAGCGATTATTGAAAGTCTTATACTTTCTAAACTAGGCTACTTATGGCTTCTCGGCTAAGTATGGAATTTATTTGCAATTTATTGAGAGTTTGAATAAATTTTAGTTGTCTAATTTTTTCTGAAATACTCCTTTAAAAAAGCGCCTAATTTAACGGGCGTCCTTAAAAAATAAAAAATATAAATCTGTTGTTTTCAACGCAAAGAAAAAAATTATTATCAACATTTAACTATTTATTTAATACATTTCGAAGTACTAACATTAGTTTACAAATATATAATTTTTATACATAATTTAGATGCCTAATTTATATAATTTACTTTAATATTACTAGAAGCCTATTTACTTTAAAAAAATGATGACTGAAATGAAATGTTAAAGCCCATAATTAAATCTAATTGTAATGGAAATAAAACATTAAAATAAATTTTAATATTTTTTAAATATTTAATGGGATAGAAATTATTAGTTACATAAAATTATACACATATGTTATTAATTAACAATAATTAAAATCAACCGGCCATAAATACTCGTATATAACCAAATAATTATTGTTCAGTTTTTTTATATTTAATAAAATAAAATGGAAGCCGCAGTAATTTTACGACAGAAATTATTATTTACGATTTTTAAATCTTCATTTGAATGTAGTAGTGTACTAAAATAATTTTTGAGTGTGCGTTTTGAGTGCAATTTTAATGTACTTTTAAAAAATTACTAGGAAAGCCATAGTTTAATATTCTTTGTACTCTGTGCTATTGTGACACTTACCTGACTCTGTAAAAACATCCGCTGCCGCAATATTTATTTGCATGTCAAATATAGTATCTACAAATATAGCGCAAGCACTCCCCAAGACAAAATAAATTTAAAATTAAATTACATTTATAGTATCCATATCTTAACATTTTTAATAAATATTTTGACAACTCATCCAATCATCGGTTCATCGTTCATGTACCATCTACCACTGACCGAGCATTGATGCATTGAGTCAGGGCTACTCACGCTGCGTTTTACAATATAATCATCGTCCAGAAGAACAACTCTTCACTCTCCAACAAGCGGCAGGGGCAACCGCAACGAACATTGAAGCACGTTTAAACCATCATCATTTTTATAGCTCCCTTTGAAATTTGAATTATGTACCGTCTTTTATAAATACTACTTATATATCTTGTAATAAAAATCATGCATGACTAAGAAACGTTTTCTGGAGAGTCTGTTGATATCCTGTAAGTTTATAGTGAATAGACACAGGGTGTCCATGAATTATTATTTTACTCTTACTTTTTTGGGTTAATAATTACATGCAAATTTATTTCTTTAATTGTTATAACATAGAAATCTTAAAGTATACAATGGTTAGACAATCCATCATTTGATGAAACATGCAACTTAATACATCGGCGTCATTTGTCGGTATTACGTATTCATTCGGTTTTATATATTTGTAAAAAAAAGCAATCTCAAATTTCAGTGTATAATAATAACTAAAAAAAATTGTTCACTACTTTTCTGATATCCCAATATCAACATAGAAAAGTTGATGCTGTAATCCAATTCTCAAACACCCTGCTTATGACGTATAATATAAAGAGAATTAACATTTTTAATTGGAGACCAGTTTATATCATATAAATTTTATATAATAAAATTCAATCGTAAATCAACAGAAATCTAATTATAAACGAAACTACTTTTTCAAAGCATCCGTTATAATGGTTTATAACTATTTTATAAGATTATCATTAGTTGGAAACCCAGAACACAGATGCCGCACATAAATAAAGCTTAGCTAAGCTATTTTGATTTGTGTTACTACAAGTATAATGATAATATATTGACAACTTAACATTAGTGACTATAGGTGTAGTAGTAAGGTAGCTAAAGAATTAACATATTTCAAATAATTAATTTATTTCTCATATTTTACAATTAACTTTATTAATAATATCTTATTTTCTTAGTTACACTATTATTTTAATTAACGAAGCTAAAGAAAATGAAGTAGCATTTCCGCAAGGGAAATTGATATTAAATTAGAAAAATTAAATTTATTACTATATTAATATTTTTTTTAAATTTAATTGACTTGTAGCCGATTAGGGTTCTCTCAATTTAAAGTAATAATTATATAACATTCTTTTACTAAATTTCAATGCTGAACCTGGTTCCTAATGAATTTACACCTTTGTAACTTTGCTTAATCTTATTGTTAGCATCAGTTGAAGACATAGCGATGTACTGGGAATATTCATAGACTGTTCTTTTTAAATTCGATATCCTTATACTCAGAGGCGGTCTTTGGGGGTGGCAAGTAGGGCAATTGCCCGGGGCTTCGCATTCTCGCGCAACAACTCAAGTAGAAAAATTCATTACTATATATGTATTAGAATCTCGCGCCTCGCTCTTTAGAAATCTCATTAGAATCACTGCGTATATCTTTTAAGGCATTCATGTGCCTTAGTTTATCATTATTAATATTTGTCGTCTTTGTGTTTGTTAACTTTTATAAATCTTCCTATATAAAATTTGATTTCTCGTGAATTATCATCAAAAATACCTACTTACAATTTACATAAATTATACAAAGAATAAGTTCCTCGCAAATTTCTGCCGCCCGGGGCCTCGCAAAGATCTGCTGCTTATACTTATATACACTTATATTCCATTAACTGCAATATTGATTTTTTCTCATTCAAGTAATAGCTTATTTATGTTTGTGGTTCGAGTATTTATTTTTAATTTAACATGTTGACGTTCCGTGAAGAACTAGACAGGAGGGGTTGCTTCACTTCACTTCATACAACTATACTATGACTATGACGTTGGCAGAAGCAGAAGGCAACTATAAAGTTTTACCATGTGGGTTATCATTCCTATTGCTGTTGCTGTGACTGTCATGTCAGTGTCGTAGTGTAGAGACTGTCTCAACATTAAAGCGTTCTTGCATTCTGTTGAGGCGTTCAGAGTGTTGTCATGCAGTGTTTTGAATGCATATAACACGCTAATGTGGCATCCCCATGCTCTCATGTCCACGGTAACAACTCTGTGAGTTCCAGTTCGTTAGTTGATGTTATTTTATAACACAGCATGCAGTCTCTTCTCTTTCCAGCCTATGAGTATATGTCGTATCTCGTATTTCGTATCTGTAGCCAACATCTCACGGATCGTCTGTATGATATAAAATTATATTTATGTCTGCTCTGCACGATATGAAGTAAGAGAGGTAAGTGTTACTAGAAATATGCACCAATTAATCGCTAATCGATATATATATGGGTTGTTGCACACTCTACCCCCTATTCAGTATAAGTACTTTTTACTATATACTCATGAACACCATAGATGACGTTGTAGGAATAACGGGCAACACAGTTTATAATTGGAGTCAACAGAACTCACTGTGCATATTATAAGGTTATAATAAAATTAGATAAAAAGGAATTGACAATTTAAATAATAAACTTTAAATGTCGTTTTTGGAGATATTGTCTTATATTTATTTAACTTCTATTCTGCTGTTTATTTTTCACCACTTTTCTTTTTTCTTTATATGCTTAAGAAATCTGAATGAATGATTTCTAAATATTTAAATAATTCACTAATTAATTTGTAATCACTTAACAAAAATTTAGTATTAACAGGAAAAGTTTTAATCACTTCTAATATTTCACTATTGAATTTTGATCTTATATAATATGATCCAAAGTTCCTTCTTCACCATATTGACATTTATCGTCGGATTTAATATTAATTTTGTACAGGTGAGCTGGAGTTTTACAATGATTACTTTTGATTCTGATTATAGTTGATATAATTTTGCGGGACTCATTTCTAAACCATTTTTTCTTATTTAAATTTGGAAGTAACATATAATAATCTTTTCCTTTTAACTGACTTTTGTTAATGAAAACTTGGTTTCTCAAATTGAAGTTTAATTTTTTGATTATATTAAAATTTCATATGAAGGTAATTTCACTTTCATCTCAATTGATTCCTTTGCCAATTTATCCGGAATTTCGTTTCCTCTTATTCCACAATGTCCTGCTATCCACATAAATGTTATGGTATTATTCTTATTTATTATATTGAAATACATCTCCTTAATTTTGCATGTCAAAATATCATTATTTGATATTTTGTAATAAGTACAACTTTAAAGAAAAAGAAATTACGAGAACCTTTTTTTTCTTGTGAATTTGTTGATTTGGTTTCTATGAGATTACAAATTTTTCGATACGGAATTTTGCTAAGAACTTGAGGGCGGAACTACGATTAATAAAATATTATATTTATTTTGAAATATCAACACGTTAATACGAAAAGTATAATGAGATGCATAAACTAGACATGCAGTGAATTTATGTTCTATAAAACTAATATGTTTACAAAACTATATATTTAACTTTACAAAATGGACAGATTGAGAAATCTTGAGTTATAGATTGTATGATGTTAATATTCATTAAATTATTAAATATATATCCAGCTAACTTTGACAACCGCATTAAATTATAAATGCTAAACTATTACCTTATTTTATTTTATTAATGGATATTACAAAGCAGGGAAGCACAAACTTTTCTAAAAATGTTATTTAAATATTTTATTTATTTGGTGTGTTAGAAAATGCTCCTATACTTGATCTAATGATGTTATTTAACAACTATAGCAGTAATTGTAATGCCCCTGAACCGTTGGTTGTGCACCCTTGTTATTAATATTTAAATTTTACGTACAGTTTACGTCATTTAAATTTATACGGAAAGTAATTTACTCTTAGTTAAATATTTATATGCAATTATTTACAACACAAAATGAAATAAACTTTTTAACTTTTTGAATACATTGTAACACTAGTCCATTATTATGTATCAAGAAAGTCGTATCAGGAAATTATGATAATTAACATTAATTACTTATTATATTACGTTAATTAATTTAAATATTATTAGATTATTTTATTTACTTCAAGGTAATTTTTTCTTTAATGACACGATAATATATTGCAATATATTTTATCCAGGATGTGTGGGAAGTTGTAAATAATAAATAAAATCCTGTTTATCGTACAGTCGAGATTTAAAATTAAAATTCATGATTTATAGTGTTATTAATCAGTTTTATTGCTGACACGACATTCGCATAAACAGAAGCTAAATGAGTCTTTTTGAAGACGTAGTAACACGAAGTAGGTTCAGGCCTAAAGAATCCACTATATAACACTGTTTTTTTTATAACATCCATTTTGTAAATCAATAAATAGTTCCTTCTTCAGTTAATGTCCCATGTTGTACCAACCTTACTGTAATGTATCTACCACACCAGAGCGACACCTGACACTCATATATTTTCATTAATAAGTTAACAATTTTTAAGCATAAAGTGTACCAAATTTGTTGAACTTTTCAGGTCCAAACCAATACCATTCTGCTTCCACTTCCTGTCCGTAAATGCACAATCCTTGTTAGAGTAAGACAATTAAATAAAAAAAAAAATTAAATAATAAAATATATTTCTAGATTTATTAAACTGGACCAAAATGTTAAACAATTGTTCTGATTTTTTTTTATGAACATATAAAACTGTCTGATTGAATACGTAGTACCGAAAAAGGTTGCCAATGTATTAAATTTTATGTTACTTCGTTGGATGTCACATGTTGTTGTGGACGAAGAAATTTAATTATTTTATCCTGAAATTCTACTCTAACGCATAACTCCAATATTAGCTGCGATGACGACTATTCCTAAGAAATATTTCTAATTCAGAATGCGTCTTAATCATTTACAAAAGTTATTACAAAATATTATTGTATATAAATTATATATAGAAACATTATGATATTAAAAGAATTAACATAATAATAAAATAAAATTTAATAACAGCCATTATACAAAAAGACAGTATTATTGACTAATAAAATATTCAACAATATTTTATTTATTGCTATAAAAATATTTATTAAAATATTAGATATATCTACATATGTGTATATATATATCTAGCACATAATTATAGTCTGAGGGCACTTCAATTTAGGTATTTCGATTCCTTTGTAAATTTTGGCATTTTGTAATAAGTAAACTGAACTAAATACAAAGCAAAATATTCATTGAATTAAACTTTAATTGGTTTTATTAATTCGGTAATTAAAAATATAATAATTGTTGATAAGTCTTTATATACACACATAACTAATCAATACCAATATCAAAATACGAGAATAATATTATTTTACAGATAACTGTGAATTTCATTTCCCTTGCCCTTGGACTATTATATTACTATTGTATAGAATTTATAGCATAATGTCAATAAAAATTTATATTTTTTTATTTTAATAACATTGATGAAATACTGTGATGTTTTTAATTTAAATCGCTAATTTATAGCCACTTATTAATGAATAATAAATTAATTATTATTTCTCAGTATTCAAAAGTTATCAGCTTTCGGATATACGTTCATGATGATTTGTATGCATGTCGGCAAAACTTGAAGTCAATAACAAATAAATAATGGTGGGCACAATACGAAGAAAAAAGTTACTGATTATTGATTGTGTGATTAATTACCTATTGACTGGTTTGGGTTTGGTAAAGTGTAAATGGGACGGTTACGTTTCCGTGTTAATATGTGTTGGCCGTTATTCCTCACAACATCATCTATGGAGTCCATGAGTATAAGGTCACTGTTAGTTTTGTACCAACTAAAGAAATATGATTTCTTTACAAATATATTAACGCCACATATGTAACGTACCTTACTATCGCGATGAATTTCATCTGCGGTGAATTGTCATTCTGATAAGTGTACGCTTACCTTTAAACTACATGAAATCTACCAAAAATATATCGCCAAAGTAACACACGACCTGATAATACAACATACGATACGATATAATAAATACATTTTGTTTTAGTGATTTATTATTCTGGTAGTATCTTGTTACGACACTTTTTTCGCTACATGTTCTAACTAAAGGAATGAATCACAGGTGGTAGAAGTAGTGGGGTCACATGACAGGTGGCAAGGTTCTTTGGGGTCACGGTATGTCGGCACGTAGTAGATTGAGAGCCTTCTGACCCCCATAATCCTTGTAACTAAAGCGACCGTTCGGGTTTGGCATCAACATCACCATCAGCATCGTGCAACCTATGGGCAATGGGCATGGTCATGGATATATCCAGTACCATCAAACTCACACTATCACTCGTATCTGTATAACACGAGAACTCTGGAGTCAGAAGACTACAGATTATACGTGGATGCTGTGGAGAAGAGAAGATCTCTGTAACTTAATTGTGTGGAGAATGGAGAGTACTGGTACTGGTGGAATACTCGTATATCCAGCGTAAACTATTCACCAGAGATGAACTTATGTGAATTACGGAGAGTTATGTTAAATAGATTTGAATTAAATCAAAATTGCTCACTTAACGGTAAAAATCTCTCAGTAGAATATATTTATTATTAAAATATGCTGGAAGAATTAGCGCTATCGTGTGGCCGATGCTGGAATTAAGTGTGTCATATCCCATGTGTCTAACGTTCATGCTGTTGTCGGTCTTTTAACTCGCGTCAAAAGTCATTTTTCTATCTCAACCACACTTGATCCACATTTCAAGCACTACAACACGAATCGTCCAACAAAGGAAGGTTTTATACTTGAAGGTTTCTTTATTTACTTGAAAGTTTTTGTTAAACAGTGTTAGTGTCAATAATATCAACAAATTAATGAAATAAATAAATCATTCGGTCAAACATTGGTTTCACCGTGTAGCAGGAAACTTGCCATGTCCATCTTCCAATATTTGACTTAGACGTTGGAGGCATTTGAAT
The DNA here is from genome assembly GCA_963678705.1 of Panorpa germanica. Taxonomy (NCBI): domain Eukaryota; kingdom Metazoa; phylum Arthropoda; class Insecta; order Mecoptera; family Panorpidae; genus Panorpa; species Panorpa germanica. The sequence continues at coordinate 6,901,731 of OY783214.1, forward strand.
CAAACATCGATTGGCGCAGGCTTAAGAGAATAAGCATGCAAATTTTGAAGTTACACACATTAAATGCCGTATTTTGTAATATTACTTTCTTACAGGCTTCTATTAATTACTTATAGTGGAATTTACCACAAAATTTTGAGAACTTTGAGATCTATTTTATGTAAGAAGAAATAATACAGCTTAAGAGATGTTATAGTGCTAAGACAGTAATGCAAAATAGGGTTGTAATGCAAAGCATTTTTAAAGTTAATTAAATGGTAGATGTTTAATATTTCCTTGTAATATTATTACTATATTAGAAGCAATAAACCATTTTATATTAAATCGTTTATTTTCGTTATAACGGTCATCCCATTTTAATACGTCTCTGTGGAATCCGATCAGTAGAGATGTAATGGTAGACCAGAATGCCCCTTAGCTTCGCCCTCGTGTCAGGGAGCAATAGGAAGGACAGGGGGCACAGGGCACCCACTAATCTTGGTCTAACATCTACTCAAGTCATGTTACACTAGCATCCTTGCCACACACTTTATCTGATCGTTTAAAGTTTTATTAAAAACACTTGTTGTTTCAAACTTCGATGTGTAAAGATTTACAACGTAATTTTGGTTTTTGTATCTAAATTTTCGTAGAATCTTGTTCTTTTTATATCAAGTGCAATTTTGGGAATCCTTGGTTCTTTCTTCTTCAAAGAAATACAGTTTGGTATGCTTTTATATTTGTATTTCATTTAATTGAGAATTTAAAATTAGAATTATGAATTTAGAATAAAAATATAAAGTAGAATTATGAATTTATGTTGTCTCTTCAGCAGCAAAGTAGCGTGCCTTAGACGGGCTCCGTATCAAAATTTGTTGGGGGCCCAAATGATGGGTAAATATTTTTCACAAAAGGAACAAAGACGCTCGCATTAAATTAAAATAATTATATATTGATTATACGTTATTACTTACAATGAATACTCCTAAGAACTAAGCTAAGTAAGGCCTAAGAGTTTAAGTGAGATTGTGGATAACATTTTACGAATTTCTGCGTACACTCGTTTGGGGCCCTTGTTGCCCGGGGGCCCGTATCATTGATACGGCGGTAGCTACGCTACTGCTATTTAGAGTCCAACATTCGAATGATATATATACTCAGTTTAGAAATAGAACGGTTCTCTTTTTAAAACTAGAATGAAGATAGTTACAAGAAAATATCTCCTGCTACAAGTTTAAGTTTTAAAAATTAAAAATTATGAATGTAAAATTCTTCAGAAAACGAGTTTGAAGTTAAGATCGTTAAGGTTTTATAATTCACGCTGTTTAGTAAAATCTGTCCAAGTTTTCGCTTATATCTCTGTGCCACTAAATAGTTTAGTACATCTTCTATCGTTTACGCTGGTTATCTCAAATTTTCAAAATATGTCATCTTCATTTCTTTGCATCTAGACGCCTCATATATGAAAAAATTGTAATAATCATGTGTTGTTTTCAAATCGTATTAATTTCCAATGAAAGAATTTATACATACAAACATATATTTCTCAACAGCGATAAATTACCATAATTTCTTGTACACATTTGAGGTTCTCTTCTACGAAATAATAGATTTCGTTTAGATACCGTGAGTTTCAGCAGTTAGTATGTCTAATACGAAGGGTATTTACCTTCCCTAATTTAATATTATCCTTAGAACGATACTTTAGTAAGATTTATTGATACAGAATTATACCGCTTTTGTAAACATATACTTGTATTAAATAGAAATACCATGTAGTATTATTGCTTGATCGTGGTTACCAACGATTTGTTCCCTATAATCGGCATGAACGCTATTTTGCATTTATTATACTGATTGTTTATACCTGTTCAACGCAATATCGTTCAAAGACCATTGACTTTCTTCTCAGTAGTTAGCAACGAGAGAGGATAGAATTGTTTGCAGTAAACAGTAACCCCCTGAGGTGACGCAATTATTTTCGAGTGAGATAGAAGCAGTCCAACTTTTAACACTGATGACACTTATTTTGCAAGCCATATTCATTGGGTCATAAACCACGCGATTTCTATAAATTATTAGCAATGTGTGGACTGGTCTGTAGAGCATAAAAGCACGAATCGCTGTGCGCAGCGTGACATTTATCACGTAGACGCAGACGCAGACGATAGCATACGTACAGTTTAATTCTCATTACCTTAATAAAATCATTAATAACAGTTTCACACACATAATAGCCCAATGACTTTGGCATTTGTGACATGTAGAACTCGTTTAATATTGCAATCAGTTTACTCGCCACAAATAACAAACAACGACAATGCATTCAAACACCGTGCAGTGCGGTATGGGGCGCGCTGTTGCTAGATTCGTTATGGTCACATTATACTTCACTTTTTTCTAGATTTTTCAATATTTCAAAAAAATTTAAAGGAAATTATTAGTCACGGAAAATTAGTTATTTTACGCTCCACTCATTTAAATGGTGACTTTCAAATATTTTTATAAAACTCCTTTGTAATGTAAATAAACATGTTCTTTTATAACTTTTAACAATAACGATGAATTAAAAAATTATAACATTAATATTATATATATGTTCTTATTTGACTTAAGTCATGACAACACCATTTGCTTGAATACGACTACAACAAAAGGAAATAGTTTTTCTGAGAACGTAAATTATATGTATTATATTAAAAAAAAAAATAGAAATAAAGAATGCATCATATTTGCACGAACAGTACTGGAATAAAGAATAAAGGATACTGCGTGTAATAGACAGGTCATTATGGCTTCCAAAAGAACGGCCGCCAAAATGCCTCCAGAAGGATGGCATAAAGAGCAGGGAGAAAAACACTCAGTGCTTGGGATAGTCGTCAAATTCAGAGTGACGAATCATTTTCTGCATACAACTCCTTTATATATGTCATCATGCAAAATAATTAAGAATAACAAATAAATATAATGCTTATCCTAAAAGTGTGTATTTTTACTGCCTTAGCAGTAAGGGAGGTCCCTGAACGGTTGTCCCAGGATAATGAACCGATAGATTCTCATAAACACTTATATAGGAGAATAAGCATGGGTGCCGGCAGGATTCATTCATGGAGATTCATATAAAAAGGCTAGAAGCAGGGGCGGCCTTAGCCATTGCGAAGCCCCGGGCGGTAGAACTTTGCGAGGCACTTGTTCCTTGTATAATTTATGTAAATTGTAAGTATTTTAGATGATAATTGACGAGAAATAATTGGGTGTTCTATAAAGTTAACAAGCACAAAGATGACAAATATTAATGATGATAAACTAAGCTACATGAATACCTTAAAAGTATACGCAATGATTCTAGTGGGACTTCTAAAGAACCAGGCGCGAGATTCAAATACATATACTATATATGTAGTATGTATACATATACTATAATGAATTTTTCTACTTGGGTTGTTCCACGAGTATGCGAGGCCCCAGGCGATTGCCCTGCTTTCCACCCTCTGGCTAGAAGACACTAAATTCATTGACAAGGTATTGACCAAATTTAGACAACCTATTCGCCTTAAGTTTTTATTGAAACAGTGATTTTATTAATTAACATTTTACTACTTATTCCATTCCTGTGTATTTTTTTTCATGCTAGAGGGGCGCTCTTTCGATGCCCATGGGATTAAACATAAAACTACTACTACTACTAACCTAACTTTGAAAAGTAAGGGATCATATCTAAGTACATAATGTTATTTCCTTTATTCGGTGGGATAGACCGTCCACTTATACACTATTTGCATTTAATATGTCAAGTTCGTAAATGAATAATATGCGATAAAACTTAACTGAACCCAGAGCGTTATATATTTGATATATTATTGATGTTGTGTTCCCATCGCGTAGTTTCCTAACCCTCAATGTTTGCCATTAGCGCTCCATCTTTCATTGTTGAACGCTCCAAATTACCTTTAGTCAATAAAAAACTTGGCGTTTGTGAGACCCCTCAAACCAGCAAGCAAACATAATCAATTATGTAGGAAGGTCTCGTGTTTGGATTTCTTGATTCGTTTAGTATGCTATGAATAAAATATATTGTTTACATAATAATTAAATATATACGTATACCAAACCTAAAACGATAAATATTCATAATGTAATAAAACTCAATTATATTTAACAAAATCTATCTTAGTAGAGGTGCTGTTGTGTATTTCTTTTTGTCAAACTCTTCTGTTTAATTAACTACATCTTTATTAAGACTTTCGTATTTTTTTATTTTTGTAATAATCAAAATGATTAAAGTATCTCAATCTTACGACAAGAAGCTCTTTTTTGTACTATAACAGTGGACAGACTATGGTGTCATTTGTTCTTCACAATATACTTGCTAATTTAACTCATCATTTTACTTTTAGAACTCCAATATTTTAATGTATCTAGATACGTCAAGAAATTAGATACTCTTATGATATCAAAACGTATCTATTACTTAGTATCTGTATCTGTAAGGTGTTTGTGTCCTCATTTTTAGTGGTCGATTTTTCAATTGTTGATTGAAATTGATGTTAATAAATGTGTATTGGCGTGTCTCTTGTATTAAATATCTAAATGTTGACGGAGATGTAGAAATTATAAATTTGAATTGTAGTTTTAGCGGTAGAAATGGTCGGCCATATTTGTATGACGTGAAATACATTTTAACGTCAGTTATTTGTTGAGTAGGTCAGTGCTGTGGTAATGTTTCGTAGCTGTAGGTTGCAGAGATTTATGAGCTGTAATGTTGGTAACCTGTAAACTTGCCAGAGTTCTATCTGGAATATGCTATCTCTTTTGTATCTCTTTTGTATAAAAGAGATAGCAACTATCGGCTGTGATGTCACATGCAGTTGTAATGTTGTCCAACGTTGAATCACTTTAATAATTAAAGAGAAAAATTGACTTTTTTAATCGTTAATATCTCCTGAAATATAAGGAGTTATTAAAAAATAATTGGACATTTGAGGTTATCAATATATAGTACAGTTTTATAGAAATTAGGTCATAGGACACAAGCATCGATTGTCGAGTGTTTTACATTGCACATATCATTCATAAATTGTTTAGATTCATTGCTGTTTACACAAACGGGTGATGTACTCACAGTGAAGGTGGTTGATAAATTGGGTTTAGCACTAACGTCGGCTGCTAAGTCCTCTGACTCCTCGGTTCATGGGTAGCCACTACGTCTCTTCGTCACTACCGTCCCCTGACTGACTACTACCTACTACATACACACAGACACACTCTACAAAGCGTTGATTCAGCACTTTCCATTGAACCAACGTTCCGCTTTTCGCCTTTCCATCGCATCGCTGTCATTAATCTTCTAGTGATAGGCGTTATCCTGTGAACATACTAAATCTTCGGAACATAAAATAATCAGTTGAGTCGCTGTCTACTTGTATTGCATGGTCTTTCTATTCTATATTTATAGCCAACACTCTATAGCTATAGGATACACTCAAAACAGCTAATTGCAACGCTGACTTGCAAAATATTACAATTACCGGCATAAAATTTAAAATTTAAATATACTGTATAATAAATACTTAATATAGAAAAATTTTCTTTTCTTGTATATGAAGTATGTTTAATATATCTTTTGATGTCATGAATATGATTTATTTAGAATGATGCTGTTCCAGATTTCTGAAACCATTCGACTGTGTACCAGTATATCTGTGGCTCTCAACGTTTGTTTTAATGTTTGCTGCAATAACTTGTAGGTACGACGCGTCAAAAACAAAATAACATGTAACTTAATACCCAGCATCCAGTTTTTATGTTATTATTGTTCATTTTAATGTTTTTGCCATTTGCCACTATATTGTTTTTCTTTTTAATATTTAATTATTTTTAGTGCATCAACTATTGAGCTACTAGCACTTAAACTAATATATATTACATTTTACAAACATTTTATATTACATAATCTATACAATTTATAATTTTCTATTTTTTCAGCTTATTTCACTTATTCTATTTAAAATTCTTCAATCGTTGCTTCTTTCCATTATCCATCTTTTTCTATTTCAACTATAACTGCATCACAATCTGATACATCATCTGGTTCTGCATTCTCTGGTTCTTTCTTTATAAGTATTTTTTCTTTGTCTACAAATTGTATACTTCAACTCTTCTGTTCTTTCCACTATAATTCATTTCTTTTCATAAAGCAGTTTTTCTTCTTTTTCGTTTTTATTCCTCTGTCTATTTTCTTTATCGATTATTTCTTTTTGTTAACGTGTTTTCTTTTTTTTCATATTCATGATTATGGTTGCACATAACCAATTAAATATGATTGTTACCAAACCCAGATAATATAATTCTGGCCCGGGGATCCAACCCGGAGACATAGTAGTCAGAGTCAAGCATCAATGCTCTCGACTACTTGTGTCGTCACTATATTCTTGTCCCTTAACTCATTTATTTACATGTCATTGTGCTTAATTCAATTTTGATCCTTATTATATCTAAACATTCTCACTCCTTCCACAAAAAACCACTTCGCTCTTCCTGCTACTCTGTCATTCCTTCTCTTTCCTCGATCCTTTTCTCTATCTCTGCCATCCTCCTCTTCCCTTCACTGCCTCTCTTTAATAACTGCTCAATATTCTTTTCGCTTATTACCTTTTTCTCACATGAAAACTTGATGTTCTCCAATGTTTCTATCTCCGTTCCGCACACCCTGAACATCCTTTCCTCGCTATTTGCCCACTATCTGTTTCCTTTCTCCTCGTTTCCAAATCTGAATCTGGTAATCCTTCTCATGTTTTTTTTTGTCTTTTTCTCTTAAGTATTGTGGTATCTCTCTCTCCCAAATACTTTTATATCTTTTATTATAATTGCTCTTCTCAATTTTTTCCATTCTTTCTTGTTGTTGTATCTTACTACCTCTTTGTCTTGGCTCCTTTTTCACACCTGTGCCTTCTTTTCTTCAGTTTTTATATGTTTAGAAAAATAAGTAATAAACGAAGTAATAGGTAAAGGTCGGATGAATTCTGTCTCTGTTTATTGTAGTGGTATACATGTAAGTAATTATAACCCTATACCACAGTTTGACAGCCTGTGGTATCCTAGAATATCAGAATATTGGACTATCGGTCCTGCTGCTTGATGAATTCTGCATTGTTAAATGCATAATGACGGCTGTTTTATATTTATCATTTAAATTGTTTACATTCCATTATACTCTGTTCCCATTCTGTTTGACCTTTTTTTATAAACATTCAGCAACTACTAGAGGTAGGTACTCGTAGTCGTAGAGAAGACTCCAGAGACCTGAGTTGGATGGTCATAATGGTAGTTCTCTGCTCTTGTGCCCCGATACTGAATTAGCATTCACGCTTTGCAAAACAAATGGTCTCTCTTTTTGCTCTAAAACCTAACTCAACGAAAACACAATAGAGACAATTAGAACTGAAATATGTGGAACCATTTATCTTCAGGTGAACGGTGACTGTGAACGGTCTACGGTGAACTGCATTGCACTGAACAAACCATTTCCGTCGGGGAGCTCCGTCGGTAATGGTGATGGTGACAATTGTATTGTGTTCCTCATGACAGGCCGACAGGAGCTTTTGTTGTGCAACCATTATTTATTTGGCTATGGGACGTCACATTTTTTGACATCCTGCCTGAATGTCACGTGTGATAATAATGGTTCAGGAGATGGGTTCGAAGTTGTACTCGTTGTTTGGCTTAGTTGATACTATAGACCAAGAGCTTATGATACAGAGGATATGGTCAACTAATTAAAGACCGATTTTAAATTTAACTCATCATTTTATTTTTAGAACTTCAATGTTGTAATGTATCTAATTACGTTAACCAATTAGATATCCTTATGATATGAAAATGTACCTATTACTTTATATATGTATCTGAATTGTCGAGTGTTTCACATTGTACATACCATGTATTATTATAACTCTAGCTATTGAAACTTTGTAGTTGAAATTGAATGCAACGCAAAAATCCAATGGACTTATCAACAACACCATAGAAGTTATTTGCTTACTTGCATAATACTCGTATTAATACAATAGATTAAGCTAAAGAGTACGTCATCGGTGGATGGCAAGCTCACATGTCATTTTAATGTATCACCAAAATTTGATGAATGTCTCTTGGGACAGATTGTGAATTATGAATTGAAATAAGAAAAAAAAGAAAAGAAATTGAATACTTATAAAGTCTTATAATGATAAGTGTACACTTATTTTTTTTATATTCACGCGTATAAATACGTTCTGCTAATTATTAGCCGCATTTCAGAGTGGGCTAGTTCAAAAAGCTACCCTTGTGTTAATGCTAATAGTGCCATCAGTAAACCCATTCATACAAGCTATCGTTGTTTATATTCCAAGTTTAAATCATTTTATTATTATATTTAAATCATATTATATTTGAATGCATAAATAAATTATAGTTTACAAAGATCAAAATTCAATAGCGAAATATTAGATGTGATTAAAACTTTTCCTGTTAATACTTAATTTTTGTTAAGTGATTCAAAATTAATTAGTGAATTATTTAAATATTTAGAAATTTGTACAATAGAATTATAAAATGTTAAATATAAAACGGTATAATAAATAACTATAAAAAAAAATAAGTCCATATTCTAAGTTTATATTCTAAATTAAATAAAACATAAAAATTAATAGAACAAGATCCATAGGAACGGTATGAAAATTAAAAACTAAATATTTTTGCTGAACTGATAAATTATTGAAAGTTACAGATCCTTGGTTAAATATTACCTCAGAAAGTAATCTTAATGAAATGTAGGTAGATGAGTACCTTACAAGCTCCCCGTCTATCAGGTTTATTTCACAATTGCCAGTAACCAGGCAAGTCGCATCCACCACGGTATGCATCGTAATGTTGGCATTATATCAATTAGGCGCCTTGTAAACAATGCAATGTTTTTTCTGTTTTCGTGGACACAATTAATTAGAAACTTAACCATTTATTATAAAAATACATTGTGTTTATTTGAATAATAGGAATACAAATGGCCGTTTAAATTATTTCTATGGTTAGATGATTACTTTAATCAACATGTACATATTTACCTTACCGAGAGAGTATGTTGTTTACGCGCTGTGTTTCTACAAGCAAGCGAGGTATTGGTTTATTATTGACTATTTAGTTTCGTCATTTCGAGTAATCGGGTAATGTGTATTCAAAACAAATCCCGCGAACAATACATGCAACATTAAAACTCTGACACCTACTTAGACCGTAACATGACTATTGAGTTATTTCGTGTATTGTGATGTGATCTACAGCAGCGGTTCTCAAACCCCGGCCACCGTACAACATGAAAATTTATTACTGGAAAATAATTTAATAAATCTAAATTAGAAATAAATTTAGATATATTGTACAATTATTTATAGCTATATCTATAGCTATATTTTCTGTGCGTTGCAGTTGTATTTATGCTCATAGTTCATAGAAAATATTTAATTCAACAAGGAATTTTCAATAAAAATCCAGTCTTCGTTTTCCAGATTTTATATTATAGTCCAACTCACGATAGTTCGTCGGCGACTTATAATTAAAAGAGGTTATAAGAGCGGTATAAATCTATAATACGATAATGAATTTTATCTTATTCGTTTCTATATACATTATAGAAAAATAAGTGAGTCAGTGCTTTTTATTTATATCTGCAGTTAATACCCCATAACTTGTTTTATGTATGAGTCGTCGCTGAACTCTCGTAATTTCAACTATAAATATTTTCTTTTCAGAAAATGTTTTTTAGCGAAATGTATTAAAGGTAAATGAAGATATCTATAATGTGAAAATTAATAAGAAATGTTTTTACGAAACTTTGCAATACTTCAGATGCTTTATCGAGCTCTTAAGATTTCAATATCAAAAATTCGAACTTATAGACTCGTGGGATTAATATTACAGTTAAACACTTTATTATTTGTTTGATTAAAAATGTAACTATAAGCTAAGGAATCGTAGCCATGTTTTTCAATGATTTTACTCAAAAAATTAGCCGCCCTTACACATCTGCTTTTCCGCACTATTCTTCTTCGAGTGTAGGATTGATTTTGAGTTACCCATCAATGAGTTGATTCACTTAATTCAATTTTAAAATATAATTAACAGGTTTATGATATTTTTAAATTATCCGTTATAGCATTCTCTTAATAATAACAATAATAAGTAACTATGTGAGCTAATTTAGCTGGTAAATATATAGTAGGTAGTAAATAACATCTTTTGAGAACCACTGGTAAACAATATACATCGTCCATCAGACCGTAGCACCAGTTCGGTATCACGGTTGTAACCGTTAAACATTTGCTGTCACACATAAAAAGGGATTGACGTGGGTGGCTTTTTGGTTCAGTGTGTCTGTCCCACACCTCACCCCCACTTCACACACCCCCTCCACCCTCCGCCCTCCATTGAACACCCGCTAAGCTGCTGAAGACTGACCTCTCTGTTAATATTGTTTGTATACGGCAAATGGCGTAACGATTTGCTGTAACAACGGCCCATAAATAACACCTATAAGGATGATTGCTAAGGCAGTACTTGTAAAACGAATGCGTGACATTTGGCATTCGCAAAGGACCACCATGATTGCATTGCCAAACTTTCAAACGCCACAGGAGTTTTCTTGATGTCAATTGGGATTTATTTTATAGTTTAGTATATATGTATTGACGATTGTCGAACGACAAAAACGTTATGAATTCATTTTCAACTTATATTTCCAATATAAAAGTTTTAAGGTAGCCCTGTTGTGAAGTTTACAGCACACCGACCGCGACCGGCCTACTTTAGAATCTCCAGTCAATATAAATACACTCTAGGGTCGACACTGTAATTTCGTGGGCAGCAAAGCTGTGATTTTAGAAAATGGGCCCTCTGGGAAATGTCAGTGATTTTCTCTACACATTTCAGGACCTGTGTAAGAGTCTATTTATTATAGAATGTTTTCCGTGATGCTTTTAAAGTAAATATCCTGATCATCTAACAACGACCCTGCTCTTCCTCTACCTCCTGGTGATTTTAACCTTATTGGAGGGCTGACCCGTGTTCTAATAAAAAACAACATGAAACAGCTTGTTGTCAAATGTGTGGAGTGTGGAGATACGTACGAAACCACGAGATACGACGATACGACGATCTACGCAAGCTCAGGATAACGGGGGAGATGTAGTTGCAGCGATAGAATCTCTTGATTGTTATTTGGCAGACAACCACATACGGTACCCATTCACACTGTTACATGGTGTTGGTGGAGTGTGTGTATCTAATGTGTCAATCAATACAGTTTCAAAACGTCCGATGCGGTCCTGTCGATACCCGATACGCTTCACTGAGTGATTGCATCTGACTGACATGTCCCTGATTCTATCACTATTCACAGAGGATCGACATCGCTGTACAACTAGGCTTGCCAACCCTGTTGCCTTGATCGGGATAGTCGCGGAATAAATCAGCTTGTCTAAAAAAGAACATTTATTTATTTCATTTTAAGATGATTGTTTATTTTTTTATAATAAAATAAGCAAAATTGTCTACCTTTTAGCTACCAATCAAAGAATACCGTTGTCCATTATATTAACGAATTGGGTTTCTAATCATGTCTTCATTTCTCTAAAATATTACTGTCTATTGATATAGGAGCACAAATGTTCAATAGCCTTAGAAGATATTAACAATTAAAATAGCCATATAGAAGCCAGGAAATTAAAGTGACAAAACATTACCAAAATCGTTGATATTCCACCACCATCTATTGCTGTCCCTCTTTTTTAACAGATAGGACATAAGATCATGAGTGTAAGAGAAATACACACAGAAGTGGTAACCATAGCAATAAACAATATACTTAACTTAGTCAGTAAATAATTTGGTAAAGTATCCCTTTTTCTGACCTTTCTATCACTATTTCATTTCAATTACAGTTCACAACAACTTTATCTTTATTTGTATTACGGCAGATGGAGTGTTTTCGCCATTTGTAACCGATAAAATATATATTTCATTTGAACGACTGTGAAAAACTAAAATGTTTACTGAGTAATGTACACGTGACGTTAAAAATATGGATGCCAAAAATTATTCAACATGTGTTACTTAATGTAAAAGAATTTTTCTAACTGTACATTTTATTACTTGACGTAGCTTATCATAATTCTGTTACATTTTCATTAAATAAATGTAAATTCCATTAAAAATATTTTATTAATATATTAGTTAATATGTAATGTTACATAATGTTGCATAAAAAGTTTTGTTAACGTTCGGAAACGTAAATTTATGGTATGTTAAAGGTAAACTTTGTTATGATGAAAAACGTTAAACATATTTTAGTGTGTTTACCGAGTTTAATTTTAAATAAAAAGAATTCTTATTATTAATTTTTATAAAATAAATAGTACATATTTTAGTAAAGATTTTTTTTTTTTAGAATTGGAGGCGATTCTAACAACATGGTCATATTCCTGAAGTTAATTTATTTTAATTAAATTTGGTTTATTATATTTATATCATTAAGGAATTCCAGCACTTTTTGAATTTTTTCTGTATTGTCTGAAAGTATGTCCTTTAATTCTCCACTGATGTTGTGTTTTGTTCTTTACATTTGATATTGTGGGCAGGTTACTAGTAGATGATGGACTGTTATTTGTGTCTGACAGTTGCTGCACTGCGGAGCTATTGTTTTACTGATTAGATGTTGATGCGTCAATCTCGTATGTCCTGTTCTTAGTCTGAAGATGGTTTTTCCAAATTGTCTATTGCTGTGATAAGAAGTTTCCTATTTGATTATATTTTCCTTAATTAATCTCTTTTTAATTAGTAAAGATTTATTAGACCCAATTTAAGTGTTGCTATGTTGTTATTAACTAAAAGTTGGCAACCCCAAGTATATACGATCGCAGTCCAACACTAATACACCCAGCATACCGGCCTACCAGCCTGTCAACTGTCGACCAGCGTGAATACTCATCAGCATATGTGATATATGGACTATCGTTGACGGGAATGTATAATTTTATCAAAATTATGAAGTGAATGTTGTTATTTATAATGTGTTTATAAAGAATAGGCACGGCCCCCTAGTTCTCAGTTTTCAGGTGTCTTCCACAGCACACAGTTATCAAACGAATGACTTCAATAACACCTTATGAATATGTCTTGTCTAACACTATGTGTCAATTCCATTCGAGCCAACATCAACAGCAACATCGTGATTAGCATTACGATTAAGTGTCGAAACTGGTATTCTGATGTCGTGTTTGATTATTCACCAGTCATAAATTTACAATAATTGTTTCCTTATAGCAACCTGTATAATGGAAATAAGACGATGTTCAAAAATTACACAGTGGTTAGAACGTAGAATTAGTCGTAAATAATATTTTAATGTATTGAGTGAGGAAGTACCTGTATTTAATTATTCGAAAGTTGCTAATATTTTGAAAATGTAATAAAAAGATGTAGTTTCATAATTAATAACACAGTGTTACATCTAAGTGTACATTGTAACCGCAGAATTACTAAATTGAAAACTTGAATACTACTTTATATCCATTTAATATTTTACTTGATGAAAACTAGTAATATTTAATTTAAAAGGGCATAATTTTTGTCTAAAATCGGTTTATAAAGATACTTTGTAGCATTTTAATCCTTGAAAAGGACTTTCTGTGATTTTGTAATCTATTTTTATTATAAGAAGGTTATTGATGCTATTAATCCAAAAATAGATAGATTTATTTTTCAAAACAGATCATAACTAGCAAAGGCGGGCTTAGCCATTGCGAGGGCCCGGGGTGGCAGATCTTTGTGAGGCACTTGTTCTTTGTATAATTTATGTAAATTATAAGTAAGTATTTTTGATGATAATTGACGAGAAATAAAATTTTGTAAAGACGACAAATATTAATGTGATAAACTGAGGTACATGAATGCCTTAAAAGAAGATGCAGTGATTCTAGTGGGATTTCTAAAGAGAGAGGCGCGAGATTTAAATACATATATAGGGATGAATTTTTCTACTTGGGCTGTTGCGCAAGAATGCGAGACCCCTACAAGAGCGAGGCACCGGGCGGTTGCCCTGCTTGCCACCCCCTAAGGCCGCCTCTGATAATTAGCTTCGCTGTGCTTCAGTCTGATATGGAATGAATGGATAATTAAAAGACAAACACAGACGACGATCAACTGGAAAAAAACGAAATAGATCAATTCGATTTTCGACATCATACAACTTTGTGTCAAATTGTTTTGCGAGCACAAACCTACGCAGGCTGAATTTTTATATAAAGAGATTAGGTAATATTGTTTACTTAAAAAACCTTAAATACATGTAAAAGAAGTTAAAAGCTATGAAATTTGTTTAATGTAATTTATGGATAACCTCTTATATATATTTTTTAAATCGACCCGCGTAATACTTTTTATACCTCAATATAAGATCAATTTTATAAATGAATTTAATTCCAGGGTTTATTAGTCCGTCTACACCTCTTTGAGGTTTTCCGCGTTCGTATGTTTTTGATATACAATATGTTATTAATTCCCCAAATCATTGTGTCTATTAGTGCCACACACAATTCTCTGAAGTTAATAGCATGTTTACTAATGTGGTAACAATTCCCGTCTGTCCGTCGATTCAGCCGCGCGGCGCCTGCATTCAACTCCATCGACTGATTGCCTGTTCAGTTTATTGTTTAAATACATAGCTAACTTAACTTTATTTGATTTATACCTCGTTCTTAACATTCCATATTTTTTCTTCTTCTTTACTTTTTAAAAATGATTGGTTTCTCTCTACCGCAATAGATAAGTGCTCGTAATATAAAGAAAATATCTCCAGAAACCAGACTCCTGACCAAGCAATTGGTACCGGAAAGGCTGAACGGCCCCTGTAATAGTAGTGATTAGCATTGACTGGCCCAGCTAATTGTATAGACCAAACCACCAATGGGGTTGTATACAATAACGAATCTCTCGATTGGAAATAGCAGGCATTAACGTAATTACCAGTTGGTCAATGTAGAGTCACGCGGCTTCTCAACAAACACTGCACTGGAATACAGCACCATGGACTGTGAACTGGGACTGAGGACTGTGCTGCCCTCTGTTTTGTCTTGCTGCGAGGCTTTTTGGTTTACTCGGTTTGTTACAAGGTGATTCATGAAATGTGTACCAATTATACGATATTCAATTCAACACGGCGATTATATCAAACGTTTCGACTCACGAAATTTCATTGAATTCTTCAATGTTCTACTTTTTCTTAGACCCATATACAAAATGTAAACTGGAATTGTAAGTAGAAAAGGAACCTTGGAGTTAGTCTGTGGCAAATATGAAGCTCTGCTAGACAATGTTCTATCTAGTCTGGGTTTATTTCGGATAGGCTGGGAGGCAGCTGTTACTAGATATAATAGGTTTTCGCGTGAGGCCTAAGAAATAAGTACTTTTACAAAAGGTTGGATAGTTTTTGGCGCGTAAATAGCCATACAAAACGTTCCCAGTAACCATTTTGATGATGTGTCCTGTTTTTGTGACGTTTCTATCACTATTGCACTTCAATTATAGTTCATCAACTTTATCTTCATTTGTATTCCGACCGATGAAGTAGTTTTGCCATTTTTAGCCCTTAAAATATACATTTCATATGAACGACTTTGAGAAACTGAACTCTTTCATGATAAAAAAATCATACGCATCTTCAATATGATGGCAAAGTGACTCCAAAATGTTTACTGGGTTATTTCATATTGAAAGTTCGAGTAAAGGATGTTAGGTTTTTACTGGGTTTATTTAAAATCTGAATTTAAGCATTGTATGAAACATTTATACATATATCTACAAGCATCTGCTGCAAAGTAGGGTTTTTTAAAAGTTTTAAGCTTTTGTTCTTGAATATATTTATTTCAATGAACTTTTTCAAAGAGCTTTTTCTTATATTTTACTTGTAAGCTCTCTTACGGGTTTTGTAAATACCCTGTCATAACATCAGATTTAATAGCCTATTGGGTATAGAGGCACAAATAAGATTGATTGCCATTAATATCCGACAAGCTCTTATCTCTTCAGCTTTTATCCGTATTTTACGATTTATTATTTTGTTTGTAACGATAATCATACATCATAGTTTAATTATATTCACAAAAATCGTGCCATCTATTAAAAGAGTTTGGACATAAAACATACACTCATACTACATATACATTCTCACTTCAAAATGATGTTTGATGACAAGGGCTACTCGTAAGGTTATCAGTTATAAATTTAGAGATACAAGAAATAAAAATGAGACACAAAAAGATGAAGTTTTACTACAATTTCAATGTAATATCGAGACTATAAGAGACATGTGTTGAAAGTAATATTGACCAAAGAAAGTCATGTCCATGTCTCTGGTTCGTTTAGAGTTGCAAGATATGGAGTCTTCGTCTTTGTCTTGTAGTAGCGCCGAGCGGCATATGTTTTACTTTGATAAACGCGATGTTGTATTACGTGCAGGGTTTACTCACTCTAAAAAATTAAACTTTGATTAATATGTGAATGAAAGAATAATTGGAAAAATCAATTTATTTTACGACTCTTTAAATCTTCATATTATAATTGCTAATATGATAGAATACGTTTACATTATAAGTAATTGCATATAAGTGCGATGTAAAACGCGCATGTATGTATGCACAATGCACATATAGTAATGGTTTTAGTTTGATGTTTCTTCAACAACTATTGTGGCCATAGAGATATAAGAGTAGAGGTAGGATGTAAGAAGGGTACGGCCGCGTGTAAGAGGAGGTGATAAAGGCAAAGAGAGACATATTCTATATGTCTCTTTCTAGCCGAACTGCTGCTGCTGGCTTTGCAGATTTAACAGTGAGGTAAGGGGTAAGCAAGCAAACAGACGTAGTGGTCAGCTAGAAAGAGACACAGAGGACACTACGCATGTATCACTCTCTTTGTCGTTATCGCAGTATTCAGCCTCTTGTGCACTCTATTCTTATACATCTATGGTTGTGACAGTTTATTTAAGCTGTGAACTTCATTACTATCAAATTGTGACTGCTGTAAAATGAAATCTATTCGAAAAAAGATCAGCGATTCGTAAGAGCGAGCGCCGTAGTTATTCCTGATGGAACGAATTAACTATATAACACCTTATAAATCATGAACAGTGTTAATGTTGATACAAGACGATTACAAGTAACATCTGTTTAATAAAACATAATTATTAATATAAAAATAAGTAATAACTAGACAATTGTAAGAAAACTAGAACTACAAAGGTAGTACTATGTCAGCTCAAACTAAAAATGTAAAAGAATTAACTATGAATTAGAAATTTAAACACAAATAAAATACTGATAAACTTTTTTTTCTTTATTAACGACTCATTTTATTTTTCAGGATCACTGACAACTTCTGACGTCTTCTAAAAATGTAAGTGCACGTATTTCAATATTTTTTCCACTAAATATGTAACTACAGCAATGTTCTCTTATGAGAGAAGGTTCAGTAGCCCTGCTTATATGGTGATATGTTTATGACTGACCTCTCTGACGGGTCACGGAGCTCCTTGTATTCTGACACTTTGTGTGTTGTTCATCTTGTCTTTGTATATCTATGTACACTTCATCTTGTGGTATAATTGGAGTTAATTACTATCTTTTCTCATGAACTTAGAACACAACTCATAATTAATTATTTTATGTCTACTAAAAAAATATGACAATACGCGTAGTGAAATATGTCACAATTAAATGCCTTCAGATTTTGATGAATGGGATTGACTTCTTGTGTTGTTGCTAATTAGAGAATAGTATATTAAATACATTTAATTCTTTGATGATTTATTAATATTCTTGTAAGGACATTGATCGGTCTTGAATAGAACGCGTTAAGTACTTTCCGTTTATTTGTATTCCTTGATCTGAAAAAGAGTGTGTTTACATGAACACAATGAACAAACATCATACAACGTTCAAATTTTGAAATATCATTCACAGATTTCAACTGAATCATAAATTATTAAAAGTCAATGGAGTGTTAGTTCTTCCCTCGTTTAGGAACTATTTTATTTCTCATAAAAGTTATAGTTTATAGATAATTTAGAAAATATTTAAAATTTCATAAAAGTTATATCCGCTTATGCGATGAGAACATAACGTTAAATATTCCAGCGACTTCTTTATACTGGTATCTTTCTCCCTATTTTGTATAAATATATCGTATCGTATGTATGGTATAAAAGTGTTTTAGCTAAAGTTCAATACAGTCTGAGCACCATGGCGATGACTTTGGTGGTACTCGTGTGCTATTTGCATATATTTTTGCAAACTATCGACTGTATAAGAGTCCCCGGCGGGGCAGTATTGCCTCTCGCCGTTCGCCGTTCAACGTTCAACGTTGATACTCCAATGAAATACGGTAGCAATATCACCAGCACTAGTGTCGTTTATAGCTGGATCACCCAACCAAGTTCTCCCATATAGATGCCCTCTTTCCACAAAACACATATGCTGAAATGTGAGCTAAGGCTTTAGGTGTTTATGGGGAGAACTTCCGAGGTTAGATACTACTATGAGGTGAGTTGAAAGGGTCGTCGTGTCGGGGGAGTCATCAATGTGCTATAAGCGGGAACATTCTGTATACCATCCAACGTTTTCATCCTGTTATCCTACCCTACTACGACACTACTACACTGTCACTTGCCACCTTTCCTCACGACGGTTATATAGCTTGGGGCACAACAACGTCCCGGCGTCAGATACGTGCTTACTACTGTGCTTACAAACTTCCTTCTCCTTCGATGTACGATGTACGTACACGTACGGGGTACACCACTAGGGTTGTCACCACACATTCTAGCCGAAAATAATTTGCTCCAAAACAAACCACAATCGCTTAAGGTGTGAATCTTTCATTGTCTTATTTTGGTAACTCTCAGGGTGGCCACAGACCTGGAAAACCTGGAAATTCGGGAATTATCAGGGAATTTAATGCAACCTGGAAATTTCAATAAATATCAGGGAATTTCAGGAAATTTCAAAAAAAATATCAGGGAATCTGATTGCGGCAAATGTTTCATATCTTTCAAATCAGAAAATTTAAAAAGAAAACGTGTTGCTATTGAAAAAAAAATGTTGGTGTCAAAAATAGCTAAACTTTTAGCTGAAATTCAAGTTACTGATGATCAATTTAAAAATTTTCAATAATTTTATCTATTAAATATGAAGAGTTACTTTGATGTAGTTTATACTAGTCATTAGCTTATTTTTATCTTACTCAATTTAAGTTACTTTTCATTCACGAAATCGAATTTAATTAGTTATTAAACGCCAACTAAGGCACTGAGATAAAAAATAAATAAGAAATAAATATGAACATGTCTTTTTTTTTAGTTTAATACCAGATTCAAGTATTGGAAATTACAATATAATCAAAACTTTAAATATTTAAATAATACGAATAAAATTTCTATATCAGGGAAAAGTACGAAAAGTTTTACTGGAAAACCTGGAATTATCAGGGAAATTTGAAATAATTTTCTTGTGGTCACCCTGACTGTAGATAACCAATTCTCTTCTCTTCGTTGCACTCCTCCACAATCCAATATAAATTAAAAAAGATAATCTTATGATATAAATATTACTAGGGACAGAGGAGTATTGCTTTATGATTAATATAACGACACCATGGAAACTAACAAAATGATGACAAATTTAAAACATAAGAATGTACATAAAAAATACTTCGAGCTAGTGTGTACCATATATGTGTTTGATATGAGTATTTCGAAGTAATCTTTTTTCAAATTCTTTAACGGTAGCATCCCTAGCAGTCACGCAAAAGTGAGCAACGAAGGGAGTAGAACTGGTTGTCGTTGCCACTGCCGTTGCCGCGCCGGTTACAGCTTACTAGGATGTGAGATCTAATAATCCGCTGTGCACTTTGCGCTTCTCTTATGTTACACTCAAAAACTTTTTAAACCCTGCACTACATTTTTATAAGCCGATAAGGAGAAGGTGTAACATCAGGGGTTGTTACACACAATCATCAAACTGTTTTTCTTTTTATCTTGTTGAGTGTTTCTGGCTGTAACTGATTTTAAATTGTAAAACATGCATCAGACTCTCAGGCAGGGTTCAGTTAGGGGTTGGAGTTTTTAGGACTTCATTGGATTTTGATTGACTGACTGCCAACGTGCCAACGTGGCAACCAATAGAACGTAGTGTGAGATATTTAGGCGTTTTACGTTTACGCGATGCGGATTTTCGAGTTTTATTTGAGGCACTAGGCAGTCTGTGCATATGTACGTGTCACGTTCTTTTACATTGACACTCTGACAGCCCATTTCCCTTGTTAGGTGTGACAGCTCGTTGACGGGCGACGGCTGATTGATCAGGAGCGGATTGTGGTTACAGTTGCTTCACTTAAAAAAATAAAAACACGAAAAATAGCCACTTGTACTCTGCTAGTAACGTATAAAGAATATAATGCATTGATCAAATTCAATTGTACAATAATAGGTTATTTTTGTAAATGACGTACTCTTTGCTCTATAATTTTCGTCTTTTTAGAACACCGATGTAACATTTTGTATCTAGAAACAATTTCAGATACAAATGCATGATTTAGATACGTTTTCAAGTAATGTAAAAGTATCTAGAAGCTTAACGTATCGAATATCTTCTTCAGTACTACATAAACTTGGTGACCTGAAGTTCTGAAGTTTTATCAAATTTGCTTTTATTCGCATATTTGTAAAATTGGTGAAAGAAATGGTTTTAGGCGCCTTCGTCTTAGATTAAGGCTGCACTGCGAAAATAATAGCGCGGAAATAAAGAATTCATCTAACTTTTATTACGTATGTTTAGAAGCATGAGTAAATGCTGATGTATTATGTAACATGTTACTTCGGTTTGTACGTGTTGTACAACCTCTTCGAACGATGTTACATTTATTTTGACGACGCATGAAGTTTTTTCCACTATATTTTTAATTTGAACGATTGGTAAATTGTGTGATGTGAAGTGAGCAGCGGTAAGACAGCAGTAAGGAAAGGAGTCTTTTTGTTTATATGCATATATCATAACTCAAACACACATTCATGCCTTTAACAATAGTAGTTGTGTCTCCATACACACTCTCAGTTTGTTTTAATAAAAAATAAGAGCTATACATTTCTCAGAAAACGTAATAATTTTTCGAGCAATAATATTTTGTATATGTTATTCTACTCCACCCCTTTGCTGTCACACATGCAATCAACCAGCTGATGTGTAGCGAAAATATACTTGTCAATATTTGCGCGATCACGCTAGAGCTTTTAACTTCACCATGTCTCAAATCTGTACCACTGAGATTTGTAAGGTTTTGCAACTGACAATTTAAATATAAAATATCTCACAATTTGCCTGCATGTCATTCTATATATTCGTACCTATACCATATAATATATACATAGATAAGTACATATTATCCCATAATGCATTCGAAGCCTTGCAGATACTTAAATTAGAATCTGAAACGAACTATAACCTGTGCTGGGTAAATAATAGCCGTCTTATAAAATAATGTTGATAGGCTTCCCGCTGTCCACGACTGGCGGTCTCGTACATAAATTTGCTAGCGATTAGGCGCGATAATGTGCTCAGAACAATAGCCACTGTGTAGGCTTACACCTACGCGATGAGATACACAATTGTTCCTGCTATTTACCATAGGCACGAGCTCACCTCCGGCCTGTGGATTCCTTTCCAATCCCGCAAAACCATTATACCAATACCTGCAATACCTGTAGCTAAACGGCATAGTCTATAACAGGGATGAGCAATCTTTATTATTTGCATAGAGGTAATTATTAATTTAAAGATTTTGTGCTGGCCAAAAACGTTTCAAAATATAAACACTAGATGATAAACACAAATTATCTCTTTATTAACAAAATGAATATCATAACAACCCTACAAACAATAAAACATATAATAGAAAGAGCAAAAGCAGCTTTGCAAATTTTTTCTTTGACTTTTTTTCTAATTTAATACGTAGAAGATAATTTAAAAGTAAAGCTTTGAGGGGCCTCGCGAAAAAGTGAGTAGCTCCTTGCGTTGCTCATCCCTGGTCTATAGTCTATGCCGTAACGTAATACAGAATGTTATTAGCCCGTGAGATTGATTCAGTATCTCAAGACTAACAGGGTCGAACTAGGGTTGTATTTAGAATCTAGGTCTAGATTAGATGCCCGAGAAATACATTGGTAATATGAAGAATTTCTTATTTACAGAATTCTAATTTTTTAAATAATATATTTGCAGGGGGTCCATTAATTACTTAATTAATTAATTGAGCCCAGTAAACATTTTCGCCATAATATTGAAGATGCGCATGACTTTTTTGTCATGAAAGAGTTCATTTACAGCTCAGTTTCTCATAGTTGTTCATATGAAATATTTATTTTGTCGGCTACAAATGGCTACAAATACAAATGAAGATAAAGTTTATGTGAACTATAATTGAAGTCTTGAAGTCACTTCACCAAATTGTTTACTGGGTAAGAAACAAAATAAGACAAAAGAGATAATTTTTTTCAAATGGGAAATGTCTAACAATTAGGAAGGGTTTAAACATCCATAAAATTTGTGTGACCTAATTTATGGATGACTCCTTACGTAAAAGTTTCGGATGCATCGACACCATAAGCTGTTCACACAAACTAAAAAAAGGTTAAATAACCTTTTGCAAAAAAAGTCTAAAAAAAATAGGGCTTAAAAATAGAACTGTTGATTTACTATTTTAGTAAAGCTAGTGTTTTAACAACGGTCTGCAATTGATGAGAGTACATATGTTGTTGACAAGTATATCATTTCACTGGTTTTGCATATGTAATGACAGATATCCGTATTAATATTATAAATAGAAACAAAACCGGAACTATTTTAGAATAGATCCTTTTATTATTTGTTTTCTTTTTTGGCTTTTCTTTTATTTGAACTAGTAGAAAATCGAAAATAGAAATTTGAAGTTATCAAAAAAATTTCGTAAGTTTGAAACTTACAGTGTGACCCTGCAACATCCGAACAATGCGGGAAACATTTATTTGTGTCACGACTAAACGTAATCTTTATTCTACCTGTGCTTAGTCTGGTGTATCCAAATTTCACAAGGATCTATGTGAAAAACTTAAAATAGCGAATGAAACTGCATATCATTTAATACAAATAGAACCTTGTGGTTCTAGAAGTAAATATAAACAAATTCAAACATAGCTCCAGCTTAGTCATGCAACGCCAGTTTAAATGTAGATAAGTAGACAACGCTCAGACACTTACCACGGGAAGAGGATAATATGGGGACCAACGGGAACGATGCGATGTGGCCGAGGCTTCACAAGAATACACATTAAAAGCGAGTTTACAAGCCGGAGTACTTGTTATTACGACTAGCAGGCTCCCGGAGTTACTCCAAGTCCGGGTTGAATTTGTATTTGCATACTGCATGGTTAAGTCCCTAGCTTGCAATTTCTGTAGTTGTTGTTTACTCTTTTATTTACTTGAAGGAGGAGATCTTTAAAGAATAATATAATGCTAACGCTAACTAAAGTTTTTATGCATGAAAGCATATTATTCTTTACCCATCTGATAAACTTTGCGAAGACATAGACAAGTATTCATTTTGCATTGGATCTTGTTAATTCATGTTCAATATTTTACATGATTTACGTAATTTTACTAATTTTTTTATTATTTTATTTTAATGTTTTTGCCATTTGGCAGTACATTCTTGTGCATCAACTCATTTATTTACATATCATTGTGCTTAATTCATTTTTGATCCTTATTATATCTAAACATTATCACTCCTTCCAAACGAAAAAAAATATTCTTATAAAAATAGAAACAAAACTGTTACTGCTACTGCTTCGATCCTTCTGCTACTCTTCTGTTTCTACTCTGCCATTCCTTCTCTTTCCTCGTTCCTTTTCTCTATCTCCGCCATCCACCTCTTCCTTTACTGCCTCCCCTTAAAAACTGCCCTATATTCTTTTCGCTTATTACCTTTTTCTGTTACGTAATTTTACTAGAGAAAACCTTTTTCTATATAAAAGACCTTACTACTTGTGTAAGATATACTTATCATTGCATTTGCACATACATATGATATACAGTGTAGGTTTTATATCATAATAGCATATACATAGGATATGTAATATATGTACATGAATGTATATCTTGAATATAGTATGAATCCAAATGTTTTCTGGGTTTATATAGAACTTTGTTTATGTTTATACATTGATTGAAATAATGATTGTTAAATATTGATGCATTCATAAAAGTGCATTGGGATTTCAGTAGTATACCCGTTAATGTATTGCGGATTACCTGTATAGAGCACAAATAAGTCTTTATTGTGTTTTTTTATAAATATATACAACAGGGATGTAATTGAAATAGTAGTAGTAAAGTCCAGGATGTAAAGCGAGTGGGGGCGATGGGTGGTGGCACATGGATACAGCATCCCCTATTTAAACCACCGGGGTACCAGAACCAGCATTGAGCAGATACCGCTTTGATGTTCCGTATATAATTAATCATTTGTCATATAAAATAAAATGTGCATTTTTTATCCAGCTCCCGTGAGTTCAGCGAGAGTTGCGCGAATATTTTCAGTTCAACTCTTGCCTTTTCTGTCCTCATATTTTCGTTATGTCCATATACATAATACAGACATAGCATTACGGGGTATGCAAGTTCAAAGAGCCGTGCAGAACACCCATATTTGGATGATTAATTAACAGCGAGTCATACAAAAAAAATGTCAGCGGTTCGTGTTTTGTAGTGACAGTTTAGTCGGTGATTGAACATTTATATTAAATTGAATTACTGCCCGCTGGCTGGCTGGCTATCCATGTGTGTGTGTGTGTGTGTGTGTGTCCAAGCATCCGACGGCTGGTTATCTGTTTTAATTAAACTCGTTTTTTATGTATACTTTTTATTTTTATTTTTAAATCGAGGTTCTGTTTGATTTTGCTTTTGAATTATGTATTAATTAGAATTCTGTATAATTATATATTATGTAGATGTTGTTTGAAATAAATTAAATTTGTCAGATAAAATAAATGTATAAAAAACGTACAAATTAAAACAATGGCAGAAATAATTAATAATGCATTATTCATAATGCAATTGAAATGTATTTCAAAATATCAATTATTTATACCGAAGGTGGTGTATAAAGGAACGTTCATATTGATGCAACATCAGACATTGAAGTTAGTGTTGTAGGTAGCAGTATTTAGGTTGGGGTCCACGCAACCCAACGTAGTTTACACTACTGCGTAGTTTAATATAAACTTTACGTTTTCTGTGATGATATATCTACTTACATAATCTAATAATAAAAAAATTGCTTGCTGATTGGAATAGTGACACAACTCAAAGATTCTTCATTTTGGCGTTGCACGTGAATTTACTATTTTTTCTCCTTCTTAATTATATTCTATAGTCTTTATTTTAAAGTGTACTCTGTGTCACAAAATTTAGTTTAAAGTACCCTAATTAATATAGAGACTTATGTAAAACTAAATAAATAAGGTTATATTCTAACTGCAAGTTCCTTAACTCTCAATTACAAACATTTTGAATATATCGAATAGCCATTTCTCATATATCACGTTTTTTGAATGGTGACACTATTGTAATCAACAAACCTGTAATGTAAATCTAATTTTCATTAAAATATTTATTTGAGTACATCAACTGTCAAAAGTTATTCGCATTTAAAACAATATATACATTTATAAACATTTACAATAAAATATACAACTTATAATTAGTTTTATTGATAAAGGCAATAAGATTTTTCAGACCTTCACTGCTTTCAAATATCTGCCTATATTCCTCAGGCATATTACAGCCTTGTCTGTGGGACGAGTACTTTGAGCATCGAAGAATATTATACGTAAATCTAGGTTAGAAGAAAGCCTAAGTCCCAGAACCTAGCATTTAAAGCCCAAGTACAAAGACATATCGGGCGCACCCTCATTTACGCCATACGGTATGGGGTTATTAATTATTTTTGTTGTGTGTTTTTGGTGGAACCACCACCAGTGGAGATGCGCCATTATGTGCTTCAGAAACGGTTGTAATAGAACTAAGATATAAACAAGAAGAATGCAATAATAAGTAATTGGTATCTTGTAGATCTGTGAAGCATATACAAGTGTTCGTTTTGAATTTAAATAAAATATTAGATCGAATCATACGAAATGCAGTACCGGCATTAGTATCTGCGTGACAAAGTGGTCACCTCAGGATATAACGGGTTGAGATGATAAGCTGGAGGTCAAATAAACACAATGTAAAGATGAATTTTTGGAGTAGATGGCAACAATATTTGGTGTGATGCTCTATGTGCGAACCTGGCTTGCATTACTCATGTTAGTCTTCAATATAGACTACTTGTAAAATGGCTTAATATTACATAAGAAATAATATCACCTTCTCTTATTTGTTCTCTAAGGTTTTACTCTATTTTTTTGCAGCATTGAGAATTAGATATTTAAATTGGTTTTTCAACACTTGTTCAAAATATATATATAAGAAATTTTAATCTGATGAAGTGAGACCTTATGATAAGAAAATCCTGTTAGATTCTTAACAATAGATGAAATTTAATATATAAGTAGATACATACTTAATTAGGTCTTCAGGTAGAAGCCTAAATTTTATAATTTTCTTCAAAAATATTATATTTTCCTACCCACTTCCATACCTATTTATCATATCTATTTAAATATCATCTGTAGAAACAAAAAGCAGGATGTAGATGTAAGTTACATTAACTTCGAAGGTTTAACATTATTTTATATTAACATATTAAAGGATATACTTTTAACTCCCTGATATAGTAATTTAGTAATCTATTTAACAATTTACCAGTTTTTATTAACCACTTGCTCGACCCTATTACTCAACCAACTCGTGTATTTCTCACCCTTGTTTTCTACCTCTGGCAACACGATATTAGCCAGGATCACTCACAACGGCTGACATGATGACACGAATGGAGGTTAACAGGAGTGGTGAAGGACTGGGAAGGAGTGGAGCGGGAAAGGGGTAGTGTTACGTCTCCCAGTTACGAGCCACCCCATCATGTGCCTTGTCTCTTGTTCTACGTGTTGTGAACAAAGTATATCAACGAGTGACACCATCCCTGTTAGACCCCTGTCCTATAAAATCACCCCCGCGCTCCCGCCACTAGTCACTGTCTGGGTGATTAGCGAGATATTTGCATACGTCACACGTCACATGACGTGCGGGAGCTATATCCGTGGGCTGAAGTACAAGTGTATTATATTTGCAAGTTGTAAGTTTATGGCATCTAAATTATTACGGATATGCAAATGTATTTAGTTTTACAATGTCACTATTTATCAGACAACTACAAAACGAGATAGCTATCTACAATAATAAACTAGTATTTAATGCAACGGGAATAGATAAAGACAAGGAAATTTGAATATTATGTGATTCTTCCGCTAACTTTCCAATGTTGAGTTGTTATGCCAAGGAGAAAATTTGCGTTTATTTCAAACTATGTCAGTTCCGTTAAGTATCAACATATGTTTTATCACATTTATTCTTTTGACGTGAATTTAGTCCGATATTTCAGGCGTTAAAATTAGAAATTTACGTATTAACATAACATCTGGGTGTAGTACTATATATAAAAATGGACCTTCAGACTATAAGTGAGTTTAAGTATTTTTTTTTGTCACCTTGTTTATCTACAAGGTAATACAAGGTATTACAAGAGAACTGTTTTAAAACGTTTTACAAGAGGACAGACCTATTCAAGGGGCCAAACATCCCCTAGACCTAATTTTAATTCCGCTATGAGTAGGAGCGGGAGGGCAATATCCGTGCACATGAGAGTGAGTGAGACATAAACCTTTACTACCTGATATCTGGAAAATGGCCACTTGGTCAAACTAGCAAGCAGGCATACTCTTATTGTACATACTAACACTACCCAATCTTATACATTATGTTCATTAGAAAATAAGTGATATCTGCCGGCCCTGGTATCTTGCTCTATAATAAATTAATAACATTTCAGTTCTCTATAAAGAAACTTAACAATAATTCTTATTGTGTCTGTAATACATAACTATTTATCGAAATGTCAAAGTTTGAATTTTAGTTGCTATCAATGTACCGCCAAGTCAATGTAAACCTCAACGATATAAATCATAATGCGGGTCTCGCTATAAAAGATCTTGACCTGTAACACATACTCCTACAAATACTTGCGCGTATATAATTTTACTATCAATTTCAAAACACATACAATAAATGAACCATATACCTACTTAACAATCAAATAAAAAAAAACCTACTCATAAAACATACTCGAATATAAATTAAAATAATTTTATTGGTGAAATTTAATATTATCAAAATGTTTTATAGGGTCTAATAAAGTTTATTATTATTTTATTTATAAAATAAAATACGATGTTTAATGGATGATCAATCACTTCACCAGAGAAATTAAAAGATAACAAAGGTGTTTGTTTATAGATACTGCAATAAAAACACTAATATTTATGTGTAATTAATGATTGTGTTACAATGTGTACATAAGGTAGGATTAGAATTAGAGATTGTACTAGTATGTGTGAACATTCTCTTATAGTTATCTATTCATTACTTTATTTCTAGTAAAGCCTTCTCTAACCAAATATAATTCACTAATAAACGAAGTTCAAATTGTTAGCTAAAGATATCTGACGTAATAATCTTTGAATAATAGTAATTAATAAATCATTTTTAAAATTAATATGAATAATATGATATGAAATGAAACCGAAAAAGCCAATCTTCTTTTAACAATTCTTTTGGTATAAATAAAATAATGTGACCGACCAACTTTTTTAACAATTCGGCACGCACATTATTCTCTATTTGTAATAATAACTTTGAAAGGATTCCTTAACCACAACATTTACGGATTCACTTTTTATCAAGGTCTTCAATCTCCAGAATTTTCTCTCACGGCTGTTGACAACATGTTTTTATATCAGACAACGGGTGTGCTAGTTACTATACTATTAACACTAGGTGATATCAAGGGAGTTTTAATGTTATTTATATAAAAAAAAAAAGGGAAGGGTAATTTGATCTGGCTTGTAAGGTCTGTGGGTTCTTCTAACGGCCTCTTCAATTGTATTATACGGGGTACACGTACTCGGTTATAACAGCGGGATCAACACTAGGGCTGGAACATCGATGTAAATAATTTAACAAATCAGTGGTATCCATTATATCGATATATATCTTCAAATTCAAAATCGCTCTAATTGCAAATTCATCAAACTAGCTTTTATTAACTTGGTAATTACACTAAGTCAATATTTTTTTCTAGCATTGTTTCTCATCGTCATCAAGGCGGTTTTCATTCCAGTATAGCCAAACAAGGAGCCAGGAATTATACGCAAATGTCTCTTTGTGTATTGTTAAATATTCAGATTGTCATGTTGAATTCGACAATATCCAAAAATATATTAGCAATCGAGGTAACTTATTAAAAGCTAGTGAGCTGGGTTCGCAGTTCAGCTTCAACGTTTTCATGTCAAGTTAGTAGGTACTTCTATTTATCCCAAGATAAGTGTGAACTACACAAAAATCGCCCACTAATGTACGAGGCGTGTTTTTTAAGTAAGTACCGTTTTGGAATTAAAAAAAGACGTGCAAAGATATCGCAATAATTTTATTTTTACATGAAAGCCTGTACCTTAATCTACTTTTCTACATAATTTACGTGAATATTGAGGCACTTGTCATAACGTGGCACCAGTTTTTGAATACCCTCCTCATAAAATTCTGCCGCCTGACTTGTTAACCACTGTAACATTAAAGACCGAAGGACGCCCACTCCGTTCTTCATCATGCACATTTGTGCGGCCATCTTTAAATGCTCTCACCCATTTCCTTACCATTCCATCACTCATAATGTTTTGTCCGTAAACTTCACAGATCTCACGATGAATATCGATCGGTTTTACGCACTAAGAAATCGTATAACAGCCCGTACTTCACAATCGGCGGGACTCACGATTGTCGGAGGCATCTTAAACACTCAGTAAACAACGTATACAATGAAGAATCAGACTGTAATGGCGTCAGTGCGTAGACAAGAGATGTAGGTAACCAGCGAGCATGCGCGGAACGCCGACCGTAGCGCTGCAAAGGCGGAATCGCAAAACGGTACTTACTCAAAAAACATGCCTCGTACATTAGTGGGCGATTTTATATTGTTGCAAAATTCTAGAGATTCTATTTCTTTATTAAGTAAACGCTAACAACATTTTCCTCTTCAATTTAAACCGCTTATAATCTATAACGGACTGAAAAAATCGTTCGACAACAACTATCAACAATATATCGAAGTCGAATTAACTAAACTATCGAGAACAGTTTCTCAGCCCTAGTACTCAGTATCCAAGGGAGATCAGAAACTACCACCATCAGACTTCAGTACGTGTCATCGCATATCACAGCATGACATCATAATTCAAATGTGCAATGATTATAAAAGAATATTTTAAGAACTGGTCAACTGGAAATATTTAATGTGCACCAAAAAAAATTGAATAATTTATAACCTAACAACAATTCACATGTGCATTAATTGTGCTCCGCCGTGGAAATAATCGCTTTAATTAACATATTTATTGCATTTTAATAATTCAATTCATCTTTATTGGTGGAATGGAAATGACTTGAAAAATATTTATTGAAAATATCAATGATATAATTTAAAAATGCATTGTGTAATTTCAATTAATTTTATAAATTCTTTTTATAATTTAAATCACAAGTCAGCTATTCATTAATCTGCTGGTAATTGCCAACAGATTTCATAAGAAATTAATTTCTTTTATAAATACCAAATTCAATAGACGCAGTCGGACCCCTTTTTATACAACGTTTTTTTAAATAAATATGAACTGTCCTTATTAAATTTTCCGACCAGTTGAAGATGAATGGTTTGAGATTTCTATGACGTTAAAAGATTTCTTTCTTATAGTCTCTGGTCTGGTTTATTCTTAACAGATCCACACCACCACTTTAAATGGGCTGTACGTCTCAAACCCCTAAGTGCCACCCTGCTAATGTCCTCCAACCGCAATCACACTTACAATGAGTGGAAGAGCTCCATTTAGAAGTGGTAGCTTTTTGTTCGTGCTTATTTTTCAGTCAATAAACTTAGGCTTGCACACATGGGCGTACCATCCTATTTACATGAAAGCATAGGCGTCCTCATAATCTATTTTATCTGGTATAAATTTGTTTAATCTTCTTTGCCAATAAATGTCTTTTACTAGTGCAATTTGTCCGTTACACAATAAAACAAGGACAAATACTAAATAATTCTCTTTCGAGAGTGATATCTGATGTCTGTTATTTATTAACCTAGTTATTTGCTTGATGTTATACCAAACAGTTTCTATTGAAAATACGTAATTTAAAATGTCAAATGTCACGTTATACAGAAGCAGTTCATAAAAGAGAAAATTTAATAACTAATTCTTTGCCATTGTAAACAACAAAACAGGGGTGGTTCTCCACGTACCCGTACTTTGTTTTCAGAACAAAAGAACCACACTACAAAAAGGAATTATTACATAGAAAACCATATTGTGTCAAACACGAATATAAGGGTGGGGTGTGTGTGGAAGAATATAGTACATAAGCATAGTATTGACAAGTTGCAACTTCTATCGTTTCTAAAATCTAATTTTGTTGTTGGATTACTGATGTAGTTATTCGGTCCTCTTTTTATCAGATTGTCTTTTAAACCAGGTTTGAACAACCTTTAGATATTGTATACAATTGTAGCATTAGACAGAGCGTAAACTAGAGCACTTTTAACCTTTTCAAAAGTTGTTTCATTCTTTCTACATCTAAAGACAATCTTATCTCTACAATTATAAATTAAGATAGTAAAGTAACTAAGCTGGTTTTGGCTTTAATTTGCTAACAGTTTTGTGCGGTAGGGGAAGTTAATTTCAATAAGAGTGAAGAGACTTTCAATAACCACAATTGGTTACCAACCCCTGTTTTATATTGTGACGTAGTACTTAATCCCAGTTGCCCGGTGGCACCCGCGTTGTGACATGTTCAAGCTTTTAAAAATTCAAAAGGATTCATTGAACTGAAAATATTTATGCTATCAAAAGCTGCATAACTGTCTCCGTCTCGTACGACCGTACTATCGAAGAGCTAGCTCAGTACCCCCAGTATACGAATATACGAGTATCTCAGCATGATCTGTTTGGTAAACTTAATTCCAACGATCTGAAGCATTATTCCTGTTAATCCCTTCTCAGAAATGACGGGTTGATCTAAATCAGGAGGGTATACAGGGGTAAGATTCAGATTCTGCACATCAACAAATCTTTAGCAGCTTCAATAAGATCTCACCGGGTAATTTTAAATCTTAGTGACAGCAACATCCTTTATACATCCACAAATCATTCGTTGAATGGTCATTGAAAACCCAAAACTGTCTAAAAATAAAATTATATATTAACAGGGGCGTACACGGAACTTTGAGTGAGATCCCAGAGCCGGTAGATATCACTTATTTTCTGATGAACAAAATGTGTAAGATTGAGTAGTGTTAGTATGTACAATGATCGTATGCCTACCTGCTAACTTGATCAGGCGGCCATTTTCCAGGTATCAGGTAATCAAGGTTTATGTCTCACTCCCTCTCATGCGCACCGATAATGCACTCTTGCTCCTACTTATAGCGGAATTAAAATTGGATTTAGGGGATGTTTGGCCCCTTGAATAGGTCTCTCCTCTTGTAAAACGTTTTAAAACAGTTGTCTTGTAATACCTTGTATTACCTTGCAGACGCTTTAAAGCTGACAAAATATTACTTAAACTTACATATAGTCTGATGGTTCATTTTTATATATGTTAGCGAGACAACTATTTTAAAACGTTTTACAAGAGGATAGACAAATCTAAGGGGTCAAACATCCCCTAGACCCAATTTTAATTTCGCTATGAGTAGGAACGAGAGGGCATTATCCGAGAGTGAGTGAGACATAAACCTTGATTACCTGATACCTGGAAAATGGCCGCCTGGTCAAGTTAGCAGACATTGTACATACTAACACTACTCAATCTCACTCATTTTCTTCATCAGAAAATAAGTGATGTCTGCCGGTCCTGGTATCTTGGACTATTATATTTTTCATTCTATTCAGTGTTATAATGTATCTTGATTCGTTACCTATTACATTTAGATACATTTATTATATTTAAAAACATATCTACTATATGTTTGAAGACTTTAACGACCAAAATATTTTGAAACTGTCACGGTTATTACTTATTATATCTGTTCTGTTAAATAATTAAAGTTTTGTTTGATATAATTCTTACATCTAATAGTGGTGTTTGACTTCCAGCTGATGACTATACCATTTTGAGTCTTTTTCAAATATTGGGGTAATCTTTGCGTTCGCCCCTGTATTCTCTGTCTTGGATTTAAGGGTGGGCTGTATGCTGTATACACAAACTTCACATCGATTCAATAGCTTGAAAGGACACGTCAGATAAAATTACGGCTTACACACTTTGGCGCTTCTGTGACAGTTTGACAACCGGCTTCTTTGTATGCTTCAGACGAGACGAAGAGGAGAGGGAAGAGAGCTTGGAGCTTAACCTATTGTACCATACGTAATGCTATTGTTCAGCATGCATTGGGCCAAGCTTGTTATTGCAATTGCCCGTATCGGGTTCTTGTTAGTATTCTCAGGTTGCTGAAATAAAATTTCAATCATATACCGGCTCTATTGACACATTATACAATGGAGCCCGAGCTAATGCAGATCCCGTGAAATTCAATATGTTAACATAAATGAATTTTTAAATATCTACAACAAATAATCAATTTTAATGTGTTTTTAACAGAATTGAATGTTTTTAAAATTACATGTGAACACAACAAATAAACTAAAAAACATCAAAGGGTTCTACAGTTTGAAGTACTTGCTATCTGTCTGTCTATCTGTCTGCCAAGCTATCGCGTGTTCTATTTACTTTGTGAAAATTTAATGCATATTGTCAAAATAATTTAAAATTTAAATAAAGGTTTGGTTTGTAGTTCTTATTAGTTAGTGTATTCTTAGCATATGTCTCCAACTAGTTTTCAACAAAAACTTCTTTCAAAAGTTCTGAAAAAATAAATCTAAATGAAACTTTCTTTGAAAATGTATTAAAAATTAATAAGTACAAACAAAGAATACGTCTGCAGTCAGTCTTGTCTCGGTGTGCTCCTTGATTTAGAGTTTACATCTTCGCACCTATTATTTATTCACCTACATTCTACGTACGAGTATATTCGGCTCGTTTATTTTACCTTTTCATTATTTGTTACTATTTAAATGTAACGCAGTCTATAGATATACAATTCAGTTTACGGTTCCTTAACATAAACCAAACAAAGGGAAACTTTAGAAAGAAAAACATAATTTTGATATTGTATATAGTTAATATTTGAAATGTTGTCAATAACAAATAACAAAGACCTACAATTTATAAAGCATTTAAGAAGGAACAGTGACAAGAAAACAATTATTCCGCCCTGCCACTGATTCTAAGGATAACAAAGGATATTTAATAATCCGATTTATAGAGGCACTACTGAGAAAACTAGTTCGTGGTCTGTAAATGCAGAGATGTTGGTTTTGTCTTATTGTGTCAGCAAACTTGTCTGCTTCAGTCTGTTTCGAAGCGACAAGGGTCTTAGAACTAGAATGGACGAGTACAATACAAGAATTATACCACGCTCGTTATATGTCATTCTTACTTCGGATTTTGCTTTAGAAGTAAATCCCTATTCAGATTTTTGTACGTTATTATAAAGCTCTATAACAATAATCGAATAGTTTCCTTAAATATATTATATGTGGCCATTCTATGCAGATCCTTCCTTTAATTACGTCGCACGCAAAGTGGAGGATGTGTCATTTGTTTCGTGATGCCACATCTAATCTAGAATTCGACTTCCAAAAGAAAGACGTCATAGAAGTGAGATAAATACCAATAAATTTGTGTAACATAATTAATAGATGAACCGTGGTACAGCAGCATGAAAACTATGAGGTTAAATGAAGTATGGCAGCTTTTGATTAGACTGCTAACTTCCTGGACGTTATTATACTGCTAACTTCCTCAATAACATTCAAAAATTAAATAATATGCTGTAGAGAGGATATTTTAATTTCACTAAAGTAAATGAAAACTGAACAAGCACCGCACATTTGTGCACTAATTTTTTGAAAACCTGAAACCACTTTACTAATCTCTTTCATCTCGTTTTGAATAATAATACAGGAACCGTCCTTCAAGTACCATATGTATATGAGGCATGAACTAATTTTTAAGCCCCCATTGTGTGCGATACATTGTGTTCATTTCATGAATAATATGACATTCAATACTATCATCAATTATTATTGCAAAGGTTTTTTTTATTATTGTTGGGATTTTGTATAATGGGAACCTTGTATTTGTTAAAAACACATTCAATTGTTAAAATACCATAATAGCCATATCCTATATCGTCTAATTCAATTGAGGAGGCATCCAAATACCAACAAAACGAGCCCCCTCTCGTGGTAATATTATATTGTTATTTTTTTCAGGTTCAAATTGCTGTCACTTCACCTATTTACCTTATTTGTTTGATTCTTTTTGACAATGGTACTTTTTCAGTAGTGAAATATTAAACATTTGGCAGCGGAGATATTGTAATTAAAGTGCTCTTAATTACTATATTATAATTAATTGATTCAGTAGTATTCAACAGTAAAGAATTGAATTTGTGGTAACATAAATTGAATAACAATTGATACCATATTCAATTTTTTTAAGTGAAATTAGTAGCAAAACTAGTGTTTGTCCAACTAGAGAAATCTCCACGCGTTTGTTTGTTAATTTGATTTAAACTCCATAGATTCTTTATTGATCTAAAGAAACCTAAATATATATTTATAAAATTATAATTATTTATAAATATAAAAGAAATGAGTATCGCAAAATTATATCAACTATAATCAGAATCAAAAATAATCATTGTAAAACTCCAGCTCACCTGTACAAAATTAATATTAAATTCGACGATAGATGTCAATGTGATAAAGAAGAAACTTTGGATCATATTATATTTGGATGCATGATATATTAGATGTGATTAAAACTTTTTCTGTTAATACTAAATTTTTGTTAAGTGATTCAAAATTAATTAGTGAATTATGTAAATATTTTGATGGTGGCTATGACGAATAAAAATTAAATCAGATTTCATTGTATCCAGTATACATTTGTCACAGATCTCATACATATAGCTAGATATTCATAATTTAATCTTTCTCTTTCGAGTCACTTCTTTGCATATCTCTATAAGTGGCAATAGTTCTGGAAAACATCTCTCGTTTCCGCTTTTGGAACTCTTCCTGTCTCGAAATGCATAACACATATAATACGTACGTATTCTAACAATATTGCAGTGAAGCTTCTAGAAACTAATAAAGATTTGTGTGTGTGTTAACATTAAACAATCGATCCTGAACTTGTCCTGTGATCTATAACCCCGTCGGAAATTGCTCCATATATCTAGTCAACTAATTGCCGAGGCGTAGCTCTTAAAACCATAGCCAAGTAGCAAAGGTATGCTTTTGAACGTAAATATTACTTACAAAGCACGATCCTTGTTAATTTAAAGCTACTACCAATTTATCTATAGCTATGAGACAGGCTAATGTTAATCTTGTCTATGCTGACTTTTACTAGCGTCTTTTAAACCCTACTTCACAAATTACCTACAAAACGAGACTTCTTTGTGTCGACGTTTACGCCACGGCACATAAATATCACTTTCGATGTGTTGGCTGTGTTTTACGAGTCACAGGGTGATTATAAAGTATCTATTTCGATAAATTAATCGTAAAATAGAGTTTTATATATTACGTCTACAATTAACGAATGTATCCTATATTATAATGTTCCAACTGAAAGTTTATTGTTGGAAAAACTAAAAAAATTTTTTTTACTTTTTGCTCTATAACTTTTAATTCGTAAAAATAGAAAGTTGAAATTTGGATGGTGATTAAGGTTGAAAATTAGAAATTAAAAAATTAGGTTACTTTGGAGAACACTCAAATTTTGGACTATTTAGTAATGAAATATGTTATTAAAAAAAAAACAAAATTCAAAAATTTTATTTGGTGGCACGGGGCAGTTTTTGCCGAGGGTAACAATTGGGCTAGAAAGTTGAACCTAATTTACAAATAAAAAAAAACGAATCAATTGAAAATATTTTTTATTTTGTTGAAAAGAATATATTTTTTTAGTCGGTTTATATGAAAAATTATTTGTTTTTATATGTAAAATTTTTATAGAACGAGTTAAATATTTCAATTTAAAAATGGAACAAAAATTTAAAATGATATTCAATTCACACACAAAAGACAGTCGTCGCTTGCGACGGGGGTAAACACTAGTATATTTAATATTGCTAATATATATACTAATTTCTCTATTTCCTCAAAACAAAGTCACAATCGCAGTGATTTTTCTTAAAATTTATATAATGCTATAAATCTGTTGAGGATATCTTAGCATTCAAATTTTGTGACTTCCAAGACAGTTGCTTTTGTCAGTTTGATGTCCGTGGCCATGCATGCGTTAAATTTAAACCGGTAAACTCTAAACGATGATTGGATGGAAATGACTTTGATATAAATTACAAGTGGCCATGGATGACGATGACGATGACAGCAGTATACAGCAGGTGCTACGGCTGCCAGTAACTCGATACTTTTGTTCTTTTGTTTGATGAGTAGAGAATTATTTTCTACACGTGTTATACAGATCTTTATTGTATACGTACGTGCAAGCTAGTATGGTCGATGAGTGGAAAAGATGCTTATCTTGCAAAACGTGCCCCCGCTTGGTTTGCCGACAATCGACATCCTCCTTATCAGGCTAACTGCTAACTCCATGTATGACACTACCGCACTCCAAAGAGTAT
The DNA here is from genome assembly GCA_963678705.1 of Panorpa germanica. Taxonomy (NCBI): domain Eukaryota; kingdom Metazoa; phylum Arthropoda; class Insecta; order Mecoptera; family Panorpidae; genus Panorpa; species Panorpa germanica. The sequence goes on from OY783214.1 coordinate 6,939,873, forward strand.
TTCGACCACACAATAGCCAACGTCGAAATAGCGGATGTCATTTTTATCTACTGAAAAAAATGTTTTTTAAATGGGTGCATTTTTTGTATAGTTCCACCTCACTTTAGAGATTTCACTTTGATAGAATATATATTTTGAGTTCCATGGTTTTGTAAATAGGATAAATAGCCTATTTCTCGGGAGTACAGAAAATAAATTCTTATGTGTGATCTATCCTGGTCTCATAATCAATGGCGTAATGCATTGATAAAAGAAGACATTATTATCTTATCAGTTTCTACTTAAAACCTTATTAAGTAATATTTGTCAGTAGGGCTTTCCGCACAGAGGTCCAGGGCAGTACTAAATATCGGAGCCTAATGCCGGTTTCACACCAGAGAGACAGTTCAATAAAACACGAACAAAAACACTAATGTTTACACCAAAGAGACAGTTCTTAAAACATTTTTGTCTTTTGTTGCTGTTTTAGTAAACAAAACACATTCCCATCTGGAGTCGGTAAGATCAAAGAAAACACGTTTATTGTGATTTTTAGTCTGCTTGGTTAGAACACGTAGTTTTGCTTTTTGTGAACATTTGCGCTTGTCAATTGTTGTTTATCATGTTTATAATTTTTATGGGACAAACAGAAAAACACTAAAAACAAAACCAGTCTGTTCAGTGTGAACAGTCTGTTTTCGAAAAATAGAACTTTTTTAAAATAAAACAAAACATGATTTTGTTTTGTTTTTTGATAACAAAACTGTTTTCAAGACTGTCTCTCTAGTGTGAATCCGGCATAATAAAACACTGGGGACCTAATTAGGCAAATAATTTGACAAAGACGAAATAAAAAACGAACCACCTTGCATTTTATGCAGTATAGCTTTGTTACAGATTTTACTTATCTATTGCAATTACTTTTACCTAAGGTCGAATGTTCAATAGATATTTAATATTGATACTTTGTATCTCAACTGTCATTTCGAACATAACTGTAGCTTAATCAAGCAAAATACTAGTTGAAATTTTTCGTTAATTAGCTGTGGTAGTTTTTGTAACAAAAATATAATAGAAAAACACCTTAAGTTATGTCAGACCTTAAGTTTAACAGACAGGTTGAGAATCGCTGAAACATACAACAATTAAAACACATAAGGTCATTTCTCGGGGATATGCTATTGAATATTAAAAGCCTACTTAATTAAATATGATACATGTCGTTGTAGACCATCCGCGGACTGTCTCTGGTCTCCGTCTCTGGTTTCTCTCTGAATACAGTAATTAGCTGCCTGTATGCGAATTAAATATTATTTAATTACTCCGAGACGCTGTTGCAAGACACTTGGACACATGATGTCTTGTCTCTATTGTAGTGTGCAGTACAGCGTCATTAAAGTCTTGTAAGTAGTAAGTAGTCAACATTCACCATTCACCATTCACCACCACTCGTATCCGCAGCACAGCGTGGACAGACAGACGGATAATTACGGACAGACGCAGAATGTTAATAAGCTGAGAACTGTAGCAGTGGTCTTAAGTAATACTTGTGGTAGCAGGCTAACAGCAACTTCACGAGTGTCAATAATTAAATTAAATTACACTTCATAACTGGTAACGATAATGGGTTGCTAAAGCTGCTGTTTTATCATGTTTTGCTGTTTCCTTTTTAAAGTGCTTAAGTTACTACTTCGTCGTAAACCTGTTCTACAACGGACGGAGACATCTATAACACTGGGCTTAAAGGGATGTATTAAAGGGGCGCTTGGCAATCAATCACAATCACTAGATAGAATTAAGACCTGCACACACTGCAAGCGTATTTAAGCGAAGGCAAATACGGACGTAAATCGGCGATTTGGTTGACCAGCTAGAACTCTGTGTTTTGTCACAATACATACCTACCACGCAGAAGCGGCTTTGGGGGTGGCAAGCAGGGCAACCGCCCGGGGCCTCGCATTCTCGCGCAATAACCCAAGTACAAAAATTCATTACTATATATGTATTTGAATCTCGCGCCTCGGATTTCTTTAGAAATCCCACTAGAATCACTGCGTATATCTTTTAAGACATTCATGTACCTTAGTCTATCATCATTAATATTTGTCGTCTTTGTGCTTGTTAACTTTTATAAAACTTCCAATATAAAATTTTATTTCTCGTCAATTATCATCAAAAATACTTACTTATAAGTTACATAAATAATACAAAGAACAAGTGCCTAGCAAAGATCTGCTACCCCGATCTGCGATACGATAGTACTCTAAGTCAAATTCGTGTACTGTAGGGTGTATTGGAGTTGTTTTGCACTAACATAATTTACTATGAGAGCAAACTTATACTTTTATTTTTATCGATACACCACTGTTATGAAAGAGACTATTGCATTCTCTTTCATATCTCTTCTAGTGTATTCGTTTGGTCCCTTCCATGTATTCGTTTGGTTAAAAGTCGCTTCCAGTATGAGAACTACGTATTCGGACGACTTTGCCGCGTGCAGTGTGTGAGTTCATAACATTTTCAGGGTTCGGATAGGTAAAGCGTATTAGCGCGTATACGTCCGGTCAAAATTCGTTTAAATACGCTTGCTGTGTGCAATAGGCCTAGGTCTAGGACCTCGCTAACAGTGTAACGAAAACCTATTCCAATATTCTCCAAATTCTATATGATTTTTTGATAACAGACGAAAAGTTTCTATTTTACTAGTGAGCGAAATTTGGGAATGTTTATTTACATGGCCCTAGTTCATTTTAGTAGCTTTTTGTATATACGGGTACACTACACTCATCGTTTCTTTATGGAATTGTTCAAAATTTGGTTGATAAATTTGTCATTCCTTAAGAAAATTATTTCACATTACAGTTGAAGCAACACTGTATGGTATACACAAGATTCTCGTTTTGTTTTATGGAACATCACATATATGTAAATATAATATAATGGTATGATGTAGTTTGTGCGCATCTGTAACCCAAGTAGGTGTTTTATAGCTTCCGACTAGCTGTCAGACCATCAGCGGGTGTCTGAGAGCCATGCTAATGCCAGCCTGACATGTATGTCACATACAGGAGGGCGAGGCATGTGACATTATATACCTGTCACAAACATTATGTATTTATAGTTAAAAACAAGAGAGATACTGTTACGTCATTATTATCTACAGACTTTGCAAAGTTATAAAAACACTATTCTTATTTAACTATGCATTGGATGCATAAGGGTAGTTTTGATAATATCATATATCTCCCTTGAATCTAACTATATTTTAAAAATATAGCATGTACCGCCCTTGTAATAAACACAGGGATCTAAGTCGCAAAACATCATTTATGCATCCTCTGCAATCATACCCCACATTTTTAAACCTATCCTTTTATTATCCTATTTTAAAATGCTCTATAATCACTAGTTACGTTTTCAAGAGAAGAAACGTGAGGGGATGAAAGGTATTCATCCATCAGTAGTGGCAGTCAAACAAAGAAAATTAGAGGAAGTTGAAGAATTTAAATATCTGGGCTACACTTTTAAAAAGAATAATGGAGAAGAGGCGCATATAAGGGAGGTGGCAAAGAAGGCAGAGCAAGCAATGCGACGGGTATGGGGACTAGGGGAAAAGGTATTTGGGGGGGACATACAAAAGAGAATATGGATATATGAGAGACTGATAGCCAGTATGATGTCGTATGGAGCAGAGGTTTGGGGGTGGAAGGAACAAGAAAAGTTGGAAAGAATACAGGTGAGATACATGAAATGGGTACTAGGGCTGGACAGGTGCACGCCAGGATACATGGTGATGGAGGAGCTGAAGAGGGATAAGATACGAATTAAAACAGGGGAAAGAGCGGTAAAATACGAGGAGAAATTGAACAGAGCGGAAAGCAAAATCTTAAAGAAAATAAGAGAGGATTACATAAAGAATGGGGGGGAGGAGGTCCAAAAAAGAGAAAAGAATACTTTGAAAGGAATGGAATGGCGATCGAGGAGGCAGAGAGGAGAAGAGAAGGTGGCGCAAGTGTGGCAGAGGAGCTAAGGAGAAGGGATAAGGAGACACAGCAGCAGGAGAGAATGGGAAAAATAGAAAAAAGTAACTACAATAAAAGATATAAGAGGTTATGGGAAAATAATGTGCCTCAGTACCTTATAGAAAAAGACATAAAACACATAAGAAGAACAGCAAGGTTTAGATTGGGAAATGAGGAAAAAGGAAACAGATACTGGGAAAAGAGTGAGGAAAGAAAGTGTAGAATGTGTGGAGCGGAGGACGAAACACTGGAGCACATTAAGTTTGAGTGTAAGGAAAAAGTAGCAAGCGAAAGGAATATTGGCCAGCTATTAAAGAGAGGCAGTGAAGGAAAGAGGTGGATGGCGGAAATAGTAAGAAGGAAAGGAAAAACAGGAGAATAAACTGGTGGTAATAAGCTGGTGGAGAATAATAGAGAGGGTCAAAAGAAGAAGAAGCAGAAAGCACTTTTGGAAGTAGTAAAAGTCGAGAAGATTTTAAGTTTATTTTAAGTTTAGTTTTAAGTTTGGAATGTATATAGGAATGAAATGTATTAGAAATATAATACTGTAGATTGTAAAGCCGAAAGGCATACACAATTAATATATAAATAATAACAAAGAAAATTAAACACAGTTATTTTACAGGTTTATTTAATCATCAAAGAGACAGTTTTGTTGTCAAAAACAAAACAAAATCATGTTTTGAACATCATGAACAAAATGGTTTTGTTTTTAGTGTTTTTCTGTGTGTCCTATAAAAATTATAAACATGATAAAAAACTACTGACAAGCGCAAATTTTCACAAAAAACAAAACTGTATGTTCAAACCAAGCAGACCAAAAAACAACAACAAACGTGTTTACTTTAATCTTACCAACTCCAGATGGAAATGTGTTTTGTTTACTAAAACAACAATAAAAGACAAAAATGTTTTAAGAACAGTCTCTTTGGTGAAAACATTGGTGTTTTTGTTCGTGTTTTATTGAACTGTTTCTCTGGTGTGAAACCGGCATAAGAAAAGTTATACTTTATACATAAAATCTTATCTAAATATAGTGTCTAGTGATTTATTGTTTCCTAGTTTGATTAAATCAAACCATAAAACAAAACAGTTTCATAAAAATACGTTGAAAGCCTTTAATTTTAATTTAATTGAAAATTAATGAAATTAGAACTTTTTCATATGACTTAAGTACGCTACTGCATAACCAATATAAAAAAGTAACTTGAAATTATTAATGAAAAGTACATATTACTTACTAAGTACATATACTGCGGTCTACCGACGTACTCATGACGATATAGAGAAAACTAACAACATATACTTACAGTAAATTAACTGTGAAACATATTTATGCTTTTAGTTGGAAGTTACAAGTCCCTTTGATTGTATGTTACGCTCTAATGACTGGCTAAGTTATGTCAAACGAATTTTATTAATAATTTAAGAGTTTGTTGAATATTCCTTTTATAGCTATATATGTTAAACCCTATATAACTTATAAATAGTAAGTGTAGCAAAATATTCTATACAGAGAAAACTGCTTGCTCTTAAAAAATAATTTTCAGTCGTTATCAATATTGTAACTACATGTAACTAAAGTATCATTCCCACCTATTGTTTAAGCTATAATAAATAATGAATTTAAAAAAAAAGTTCAGTATGGTTATGATCCTTTAAATTGAAATAATATTTAAGCGGTAAAAGTATGGCTGGGTGTTGCTTGTCCTCTTGGTCAGCAAAGTAAATCCTGGTGTTAACGATGGCAAACCCAGCCAATATGATGGCTGTGTGGCCAATATGACCGCGTGCAGCACTTTTCAGTAACGACTCGTGTAATTTAACAAAGAATTCTGAAGAGTCAGCTTGCAGCTCAGCGAAAAACCGAGTAAAGAGAATATTCATACTCATTGCAAAAGTACTCTCACAAAATTCAGAAAAGCACACATAGAACGGGTAGGTAACGGGCTCGTAACGGGCTCGGTCGTTCTGATTATCATTTCAAATAAATCGTGATAAAATAGCCCTGATTATGAATATATAAAACATTTTCCAACCCCTATTCTCTGTATATGGGGTTGTAAATTGTATCTTTAAAAAATGACTGTGGAATTTTAATGTTTACATTTTAGAATAAATATTAAGTTTATCATGATAAATGTATGGCTATAAAAAAACGTAATTATTTTTTAAAAACTCGTAGAGATATTCTAGAAAAACATTTTAGATTATCAAAAATATTTATTGTAAGAATAAACCTTTTATTACGAGTTTATGTGAAGGAAGAATTATGAGAAATACTTTTATTTATTGCCTTATTGCTACTGTAGTATTTTTAGGTGTGGTAGGTCACTTAAGCATTAAAAGCAGTGCTTGTCTACTATTTTGTTGTAGATTTGAGTTTTAGTCAACACAATTTTATTTTTATTCTTATAATTTTATAACACTTTTATTAAATAGATTAAGGAGGTACAGGATGTTAACGTAAATGATGAAAACGTTGTGAAATTTGGAGGGTCAATACAAATAGTTAAAATACATGCTGTCTCAAAATTTTAGAGACCTAGGGTTCATAGTTTTCTTTTTATACATGATTAAAAATAGTCATTTTCTATACAAATCATAATTTTTAGATCAGTTTCACCACATAATATAACTTTTAACTATAAAAAAATGGTGACACGGCTTTCAAAAACTCGGTGTATATAAAATAATCTTTTCTGTAACTATTGCAAAAAGAAAATTATCAAAAGGATACCTATATACGAAAATATTTAAATAAAACCTTTAAGAAACAGTAAATGTAGGTTATAAGCCGGCAACGTTGCAAATGCCAATTTGAGCGGAAAATTCAAAATCGGAATAAATGTTATATAAAATATAACAATTTATTGGTCAAAGAACCAAATCACGCATGCGTTAACACACGTAAATTTGCAGCGTTGCAAAATTTATTATTCCTTTTTCAAAATATTTAATTTGTATTTAAATTGAATTAATATAAATTTGATATTAATTATAGGTAATTTTTAATTTATTAAACTATTATATGCATAAAAAAATCATCATCAATCATTTCAAAGGTACAGTCACAATATTTGCTCGTCCCTCATGTACTTCGTATTTTGCATTTCGTATTACCGAGAGATAAACTTTTTGCATTGACGGTACGTCCTGTACCTTCTTAATTTCTGATATGCACTAGCGACACTGACGTGTACTTAAGAGTAATGATAAACTTCACAAACAGAAAATGCTTTGTGAAATTAAATAGCGCCAATGTGTGACTATTTGGGTAATAGGGATAAAAATCAGGACCAAAACCTCATCAGTCATAATCCAGTGCCGCGAATAGGAAAACGTATTTGTTTAGGTATTTAACAATTTAATTTTTTATAGTTCAGTTGCAAACCCGTCACGTGTGATTCTAACTTAGATAAAATATAGCTAAGCATTGAAACATTGTTATATAGTTGTCAAAACAATATCGAGCACAGTAATAACATTTTCAATTCAATAATCATTGTCTGCAAACTAATTATATGAAATTTGATTTTTAAATTCATAATTTCAAAATAGTGTGAAAATAAAAAATGTAAATGCAGATCCGTGGGCTGTGTTAAACAAAATGAATGATTTTTTAAAATAAATTTACTATTAGACGTGTAACTTCAATTCAATTGTAAATAAAAGAAATCGTTTTACAAGTATAATAGCCATATATTTTACAGTATAATCACATTTTATGACCCCCCATCATATATTTTTTTGTTTTTAACCTTTAATACAATAAAACTATGTATCAACCACTGAAAATCGGTTTGTTCCATCTTCCATAAAAGAAATATGTCAATAAAATTTCTTTTTTATGGTTGTATAAAATATAATTTGTTAACTATCATTTTAACATCAATTTAACAGCCAATTTGTATTCAAAATGCTGACGAATGATAATAAAAAAATAATAAAATAATTAAAAATGATGAAATGAAATGTTACTTATGGGATCGTTAAAAATAAGATATTCTAATCAACCGGAAAGTTCATAAACTCTGGTAGGAGACGACAGTGCGACGTGTTACAACCAGTAAATGTCGAATTTTGTAATAATTTAGCTTAATTAACATTATTTAACTTTTTATACATAGAGACTTCATGGTTTTCTTATCTGAAGATAAGTTTTAACCATTTTTGTTGATAAGAACTTTATTACCATAAGTAGACATTTCTTTTTAAGCAAAAATAATTTTTGATAAATTAGGAGATTTGACATTAAATTTTTTGTATGAAAATACTAAACTGTAGCTATCCACTACTTGAATCTATTACAAATTTACAAAATTTTGCTTTATAAATATACTTATTTATTTACCACTTGATTTAATAAAATCTATGAATATTTACGCTGTATAGCATGCAATGGATGATTTCTATAACAAATTTACACTAGATAACATTAAATTAGGTTTTTGTGCACTCTTCTGCGGATGCTCATGTTTTTATGCATATAATGTGTTTGAATTTGCATTGCCCTCTCATTAGCGCAGCATATTTTGCATTTACTTACCATCAAGTATCATTCCCATCTACGGTTTTAGTTTTAGATGTATACAACTCCAGAGTTACAGACTAAATAGAAGGCTGGAAGTAGTAATATGTAGACTCATGGTAGATCATACAAATTTCACACTATCCTACTTATTTAAAAGAGAACCACAACCAATATGTGAACAATATAACAGACCACTAACGGTAAAGCATATTATTCTTCGATGCTCAAAGTACTCATCGCAGAGACAAGGCTGTAATATGTCTGAGGAATATAGGCAGATATTTGAAAGTAGGGAAAGTCTGAAAAACCTTATAGAGGTTATCAATAAAACTAATTTAATCTCTTTACTTTACGTACTTGTATCTATAAGTTGTAAATTATGTATTGTAAATGTTTATAAATGTATATATCCTTTCTAATAACTTTTAAAAAAGTAGATGCACTCAAATAAATATTAAAAAAGAAAACTGAAGTGCCTTTTCATACATTGTGTATTTCATTTACAAATTGTCCTACCTAAAATTATTTCTTTATTTAATTATAATTTTAAGTAAAGTAGATTACCGTCTCACTAAGCATACGTTCTAAATACGTTCAAAATTAAAAGTAAAACAGTAGCTGGAAATGATACTTCATACGCACATTTAAGTAAAAATGTATGAAACTTTAATATAAAGTTGTTTACAATAAACTTTCATATTAATAGCGACATCTATACTTGTTTGTAAATACAACGTTGTTTTTATAGATTATTTAAACATTTACACATTTACTGTTTCGTTCGCTTCTTGTAAACACGTTTGACATAAAACATAGGTCTAATTAGCCAATTTATCAGTCATAAAAAACATAAAGTTACTAATGTTTTAAATAATATGTACTAACATTTTAAAGTGTACTATACTTAAGTTTATTTTATTGATACTTAGTCGAAAATCCGATCATAAAATTGCAACAGGATTACTACTTGTCCATTTACTGTCATTTATAGAGTGAGGCTGCGATATTGCAACACTGTATGTATTTTATAAACAGTGGTTTCAAAACTGTGGGACTGAATAATTTATAAAAACTTTTACACTATCGGAGAAACTAATAATTAGTCCTTTGCAACATTGCTAGGTAAATATTTATGTTCAATTTTAATGTGCCTGATAAGGGGGTGGATAAAGTTTTTTTTATTTAATTATATTATTGTACAACATATTAAGTTTATTGTGTACAAATTTGAAGTTGATTGAAGTAAAACTGTCAAAGATATAGAGTTTTAAGTCGTCACCTCTCTGGTCTGCTTTCGTGTTAATTTGAAATTTTTGATTCTCGGTTTCTCACACATAGCTTTTTCACAGTGGGTGCCCTCTCTAGCTCAAAATCTACTAGACCGATTCTTTTGAATTTTGCACACTGTTTCTTTACATAAATACCGAGGTAACGCTGTCGAGTTTTTTTTAATTTTTTAATTTTAACATATTTTAAAATAACAAAGTTTCTAATTTTTTTCATGAAAAATCGGTATTTTGACTTTTAAATGCTGTAAAAAATTAAAAAATCAATGAAAAGAGAAAAACTCGACAGCGTTACCTGCAGAAACTTATCAACTAATGAAATCGTTTTGGTTTTTCGATTTCAGAAAATCCAGTAATGTGTTATGAGTAGCACCGCAATGTTACTTTTTTTTGTGAGATTCTGCGGAGATTCGCTGTCAATGCCTCATTTCTTGATATTTTTTAATGAAAATTTCACAATGTATTCTTGAAATGTCATTTTATCATGTAGTAATTATAGAAATAAATATATTTAACTGTGTCATCAAAAAACATTTTCGAAAATATGGTTTTTTTCATCGTTTTGACCTTAAATGCATTAAAAAATAATCCACGTTTAAAAAGTTTTAAATTACACGTTTTATCATTAATCTATGAGATGTCTTATTGCAAGTGTGCGTCTCACTCTTTGACGTCACTAGTCGCGTTTCTAGTGTGCGCTTTACGTTTTGGCCAAGTATTTATATCTTCTTTAACAGCTAATGACGGTGTCGTATATAATCAAGAATATAACATATATAAAAACGTGTAATAAATATTCACAAAATCAGCAGTCGTTAATTTCGTTAAATTCCGAACAACTTCAAAGGAATCTAAATACCAACAATAAAGAATTAGTCAAGCTATAAATCGTGAAGTGACGACGTTTCAACGAAGATAGTACAATAAGCATTGTAAGTCACATTCTTTATGTAAAACAGCTGATTCTGCAACAGTTGAAAATCTTCTACTATTTGTATTCTACTCTGTGTATCTCCTTTCATCAACACGACCGCTACAATATTAACATTAGTATATACGTGTGTATATGTAGGATACAAAACGATCTCGGGATCTGAGGTATCGCGTATCTCGTATCCCGTACGACCCTAGGGACTCATGCCGTGTTCATCATTAGCTAAACACTTAACACCACATTGTTACTACACTACAACTAGCTCCCTTCCCTCTTACCCTTTCATCCACCCACTACCAGAGATTGTTTCTCCGTGTTTCACGGATTCTGTTTAGAATAATATACTATTGCTGTATGACCCGAGTCTAGGGAGTAGTCTCTGCTAAACGATTTACCCAAAATTACATTAATTGGACGTTTATCTTTAATTTACGTATAACTTAATTAAATCTACATCCAACATTTGAAGATTTTCATTCATAAGTTGACGTTATTCAGTTTACTAAATTTGTTGATCTTTTATCGTCCAAACTGGTGCGATTTCAACATGCCATCAAAGTATTTTTATTATTTCCTACAAAATCCTTTGTAAACTAGAACGAAAATATTATTGTGCATGTTCCCCATTGATTTTAAAAGACAATATGATTATATAAGACAATTAAAACTGCACATATTTGTAGGAATCAAAGTATAAAAATAATATTAGTCTTATCAATTTTCTTAATGGGCTTGTGTCCTATGTCCTAATTTCTATAAAAGTGTACTATATATTGATAAAGTGGGTTACTAGAACCTCAAATGTTCAATTATTTTTTAATAACCCCTTATATGTTAAGAGATATTAACAAATAAAAAAGTCATTTTGTCTCTTTAATTATAAAAGGTATTCAACGTTGCACACATTCCAAATGCTTGTAACATCACAACCGCTGCCAACCTTACAACTCATAAATCTCTGCTATATGTATTTACATATCAAAATATCAAATATTAATTAAAGCTATTTCAAGGAACAATAAAATTCCAATATTATGTCCGCCTTAGCACGGTTAAATAAAATAAAAACTTATTATTCTTTGACTTGACTTGATTATTTCGCTACCAACAGCTACAAAACTTTACCACAGCACTAATCTACTCAACAAATAACTGACGTTAACATGCATTTCACGTCATAAAAATATGGCCGACAATTTCTAGCGCTAAAACTACAATTCAAATTTTTAATTGCTATATCTCCGTCAATATTTAGATATTTAATAAAATAGACACGCCAATACACATTTATTAACATCAATTTCAATCAACAATTGAATAATCGTCCACTAAAAAATGAGGACACAAGCCCATTCAGTTTTCGTAGCACTTCTACATCTTTATGAAATTTTGTGCTATATTTTAGTTGTACATAATCTTTACATACATTACAAGCGACAGTACATTTTATATGTATAAAAATAAATATATACATTCTCCACACATCTTAAATTTATGAACACCAACATTTTCAAAGTAAAACAATAACTTAAATTTTTTGTGCTCTTATTTAGCTTGTCTCTAACAAACAGTTTAAAAATACACAACAGCTTGTCTTTTATAATAATAACATTTTTGTCGGTTCAGTACGGTGTGGCGTTGTCGGCCAGTTGGTGTTGGTGTTGGTGAGATGAATGTTCTTGTCGTGGCAGACTGTTGATTAGCCTCTTCTTCGTTGAGATCTCGACAGTTCGACTCAGCAGGAGACTGCCTCTGCCTCACTGACTGCTGCTACCCAATGCTTAAACCTCATCCCGCGGTGGGCGCTCTTCATGGCATAACTCTTGTGGCTTCATCCTTTTTACTCCCTCTCTTCTAGCACTCACCTCACACCCATTTACAAACTCATTTTAACTCATTTATCAATGTCACATGTCTGTCGACAAGCTCCCTGTTATTCTGTGTTATTTGTATCTTTGTTTCTTTTCTGTCGTCCTTGTGATCTCCTGTCATTGCTTCTTGCGCTGCCTGTCTTACGTTCTGTATACATATTTATTTATATGCGATTTGAATATATTGTTTAATCTTTTTGTAGAAACTTTATATAACAGCGCCACTCCTGAGTTTTTCTACGCAAATCTGGGTTTTCTGATTGTCACCTGAGCGTGGGAACTTGTTGCCCACCGAAAAAGCGAATTAAGAGTGCTATGCAGAGATGTGCGTTTTTCAAATACATATACTCAAAATGCAAATAGAAAATAGTAAATACCTATTTTCTATTTTGTATTTAAATATCTTTTAAGAGTATAGAATTTTATATTTTATTTGAAAACTTTTACAAACCTATTTAGAAAATACAAAATACACTTTTGTTACTTTTGTTACTTCATTGTGTTAATCAGTAAATATTATTTTTTGAATATAAACTTAAAACCGCACCAATATTAGCACCATCTATGATCTAAAAGTATCTACACAATTGTCTTAATATCCTCTACTACTCCCACATGCGACATTTATATATTTTCATTTATAAGTTGACATTATTTAGACATGAGTGTACTAAATGTTTTGTACTTTTAACGTACAGACTAGAGCGACATAAATATGCGACATAAATATGCGACACTAATAAAACTATTACTTATGCTATTTCTAAAAATTGTACGTAGTATTTTTATGAAACAAAAATGTTTCAAAACGAAGTCGGTCTTTATCAAAGAGAATTCTCATGATTATTAAAAAAAATAACATTTATATTAGTAACATAAAGAGTGTTCTATTTTCTCAAAAGTATTTTTAAAATACATATTCTGTATTTAAATACTAACATGAAATTTATTTTTTATTTTGTATTTGAAATAGGAAAATAATGAGGTATTTGCATTTTATATTGAAATGCTTTTGAAAAGCATTTGTGCACATCTCTGGTGCTATGTGTTTTCTGGGTTTATTTAAGATGTAATGTAGGTTTATTTTAAATTCAGCATGAGTCTTCTACGTCTAGGTTTGCAGTCTTCTTAAGATGTATATTTATCAACATTAAACATCAGTCTCCTTTTCTTCTTTGCTCGTTTCGTCCCGTTCAACGTTGTACGTTACGACTATATGGTTTTCTTCACCCCTATAACTCTCATAACTGTCATAATATTGTTGTCTACAACTCATGCTAAATATCCAATTAAAACGTAATCCGTTTTGTGTGTTTATGTTTATCACAGATTATAACATTACACTTTACATTTACAATTTACTAAAGCTGTTTTCATAAACTAAGAACATAGACTACCTACGTAAAGCTTAATTGAGTTTGTACATAATTTATTTATTAATTAACTTGGTTATATTAATTACTTTTCTAAATTAACGCTCAGACTAAATTCATTATTGTCTTAATGATGAAAAGCGTATGGAATTTATACGTGCAATTACCTTTTGAACTTATATATTTCTAAATTATTATATTTTGAATTAATTTCTTACACTGTCGAGTCTCAGGTAATTTAAGGGTGAACATTTTGATCTGAACAAAAATGAACCGAGTAGAAATCTTCTAATCAATGCAACAGACAATTTGAAAAGGCGTCATCGGACTGCGAATTGGACATAACATAACATGTAACAAGTGTCAGACGCAAATGACAGTTCATCATCTCCTGCCCACAATACCTAGCTTAACGAACCAAACAAGCACATCAGTTATGAATTAAGAAAAGTTCAACCGCCTTACAAATAAACCTGTTATAAAATTTATACCAGGAATAAAGCCCGTCCGGACAGGCTTATTATCAGTTTATACCTGGTATAAATTTTATAACAGGTTTATTTGTAAGGCGGTTAGAGTTCCTAATTGATATAAACATAACGAACCAAATTTAATTAAAACAACGCATCAAAAAAAATAACAGAACAGAATAATTTATAGATTATGACAACGAAACTCAAATTTATAGTAAAAATTAAAGTAATTTATAGATAACAGTTAATGTATTAGTAGCCAATTTTAGTTAAAGCAGCCATCTTGGATTTAGCCTCCTACACAATAACGAGCGTGAGTTACTTATTGATTCTACATAAAAACAAAAAATCAATCATATTCATAATTTAGAAACTGGTATCGTTAGCCACCGGCTGTTATTTCATTTAAATATATCAATATATGTGTATAATAATACAATAATTTATTACACACATTGACACACTCTCTAAGGCATTTTATCTTAACTGCGGATGAATTATCGATTGCCTGTCAAATAAGATTCATGTAAAATACCCAAATATTTAATAAATAACATTTAAAGTACTAGACAGCTCTGATGGGTCAAGCATGGGTCGCCCGGGGCCCCAATATATTCATTATGGAGGTCGTTGATAATAGTATTAAAATTTATCACATTCTTAATGAATTAATATGAGTTATGACCAACTATTAAGCTATTCCATAAGTAAATGAATTTTTTTTATTATGAGTTCAAATTTAATATGTAAAATTCTGAATTATTGCTTATAGCGGCTTAGATTAAATAACTTCATGTCGCGCCTGTTGCTCAAGTAGGATGTAGCTTGATAGATTTTATATATAATATTATCCATTTTTCTAAAATATTTTAATTGTATCCAAAAACTTATAAACAGATAATTTGTAATCTATTTGTCTTCATTATCAGAACTAAATAAATAAGTAGTTCATTTAAACAAATAATGAAATTTAAAGTTCATTTCAAATTTGACAAGTAAGATAAAAATATGCAAAAATATAATAATTTTAATTCATATCAAACATTTGTTAAAATAACAAAAGATAAAGTTATTGGTTAACTGTCATGAGCAGATAAGTCTAATTATGAATATTGAAAGCCTTGTCAAAACGTCAGTACGAGTCATTCACAGCGAGTACCCCCATCGCCCCACAGCGTCCCCGCCGCGGCGTTACCTTGCCGCACTATCATCGTTATAAAATAGAAAATCAACAAACACATATCAAGTAATAGACATTTGCTTCAACACCTTACTTTGTAAGAAGAAGAATGATAATAGCTATGTATAACGTATAGACGACAATAAAATTTAGTTTTATTTTTTAGTTGCACGAAGAGTATAGAACGTGTTTAGCAAGTGTGGGTTCATTTACTAATAAATCATTGATATGAGCCTGACAACATGAGCACCGCCTTTTATTGATGAAAGCTGCTCTTCTCCATATTTTTAATAGATTTAGTAACGCATTTATTTTTATGCCCTTCATTATTACTCACAGTACTTCCTTAGGGTTGTTAACCGCTTTGGTAGATGATTTTAGTCAGTACTGACTTTGTAATAGGCTTAGCGACCGCGACTCATCAAATAAATCATTAATCCATGTATGTGTTAGTCAATAGTACGACTTACGAGTATATTTTAATAGTGCCCGCAGCTTTATGTTTAAATATACCACACAACAAACAAGTAATTAAAATATATTATAACGAAAAGCTCTTAAATGTGTGAACGTTAAGATATATGACTCAAAGAAATATTAATGGCTTCTTGTACGCTTCGAGGAAGGAATCGTGAAGATGTAGGATGAGAAGAAGAGTGGGAGAGAGTAGTGCGGACACAAACACATCAAGGAGTATATTGACGGGTATATAGGCCCATAAAACAAATTTAAACTTTAGTGAAATCTGAAACTGTCAAACTATAATGCATAAAACATAATATATGACAGCAAGGGATGATACAGAGAGTATAGGGTATAAAGGTATAACATATACGATACAGGGTTGATGCCCGTAGAACCGTAGAACGTAGCCTCTACCCCGTAGATCGGATCGTAGGATCGTACTAACTCACATATTCTGATATACTTTAAAACAGATGCCTTCAGGAATCATTATATTTTTTATTTGATACTTTGACTACATCTCGCCCCATTCGCTTGTCTCAGGAGGATCGTATACTTCTGTCTCATATCCACCGATGCTTCGATTCGCGCCCCCAGTATTAATAACAGTGGTGTAGAAAAATGGGTGCTTAATTATAAAGATTATTATGCAATTTGTAACACTATTAAGTCATTTCACAATTTTTGATATAGTTTTCATATGGATCCTCTAACGTAGTGGTGGAACTCAGCAGGGAGGAGAGGGGTGGGGTGTCTAAGTCAGTAGGCGCATAATTTCTTAAATGACTTGCTATAAAAACATTAAAAGAAAAAAATATTTTGATCTACAATCACAAACAAATGAACTACATGAACAAATCGATCATCTACTTATCTATTAGTAAAAAAACTCCGTAATTTGAGTTGAATATGCAGTTATATCTAAATTTGTACCCTCTATCTGATTCAATACTCAGAGAAGTCCCGAATGCAATCATACAACATTTTAATGTGAACTTGTAGAATAGCACTGTAATACATATTTCAGCGTTATCTCAAAACCCCAATAATCGAAGTTGTCTCACTAATTAGATTATCGAAGGATTGTATATAAGCACCTCCTACGTCACTGCCTAATGCAAGATAACTTTATACGTCACAAGTCTACGTGGCAAGGGGCTGCGTCGCTAGTGCGCTACCATATAATACTTTGTTTGTAAAATTCAAAGAGCATCTTTATATCCATTCCCATACGTTCTGTTACTGGGTTTAAATTTCATTTCACTTGACGCTTCATCCATATAGCACTTTAAACATTTTCATGACGATGCATTGATCCATGTCTGTGCTCAAGGATCAGAGGGGGTTTGGAACTTGAGGGTTGTTTTTGGAGTGGTAACAGGAATATGGGCCATCCATACATAGGGGTGTTTTGTCTGGTGGTGTGGAGGATGGTTCGAAGTATCGGAGGATTGGTATATCTTCAGTTTGGCGGATCGTCTTCCAACCACCCGTCATTGTCTATCTTCGATACCGTAGGAGTATAATAAAAACTTTTAGAGGCTTATGGACCTATGAAATGTAAACCGCTTTAGAGATGGAAGTAAAATGTGACTTACTTGACGGTTGGTGGGTTACCATCTTATGTTTCTAATTTGATATGTTCGAGGTGACATTTGCGTGATAAGATCTGGCATAAACAATATCATTTTCTTGTTATCTGATCGAATTGTTGATATATAAGATATTTTATTTGGAGCATCAAATATTGCTTTTTCAAATATTTTATCTTAATATAAAGTAGTCTAGAGAAAACTTGTGCTTTCACACTCTCTATGTGCTGTCAATATTAATAAAATACATACTGGAGTGATAAGTTTTATTTTAAAAACTAAAACCTATTAATGAAATTTACTATGCACTTTGTAGTACCACTATGACAAATGTTAAAATGATATACACATAAATAATAATTAAATGAAATGGTTATTTTTCTCAACACGTCCAGTTTTCAATTTCATCAATTTGTTCCGGTTATTAATATTCCCAGTACAAGACTCTTAAGAACAATCCATGATGAATGAGTAAAGTTGGGCTGTTGTTATGTGGGCATTTATCATAAATATATTTTACATTTGAAACTTTCAAAAGAAGTAGCACACTATCAGATGTTTATGATTTATATAGTCCAAGTCAGAACGATCCGACTTTTACAACCGTATATTGGGCACATTCTGCAATCTCTGAAACTATAAAAATGTCGGAATTCACATTATCCCCGCGCGTCGGAGAATAAATGACCTCGCCTTACAAGACACGGCGTAAATCATAGCAATCTGAGAATCGTGGGGTAAACCCATAAACCCGTAACCCGTGAACCCAGTGGTACTCGTGTCTAGGCTTGCCACCAGTTCTCCTACTGTCAAATATTCACTTCCGTATCGGAATCTGTATTCGATTTAAAAATAACAAAATTTGGGACGTTTTTTCTACGAGTCTTATCAACACGGTATATCTGAAGAATGACACGTACGATTTCATGATTAACTTTGGAAAATGGGCTTGCGATTAATGTAGTTAAATAATATTCAGGGGTGTTGAAAAACCCATGAGTTCCAAATAAGGAAAAATAGATGAATCAAAGATGTAATATAACCATAACCCGATAACCAAATTTTTAGTTAGAAGGGTACTATCTTTTACTTATTATTTTGGTAATTACGACCTGTCTTTTTTAGGAGTTCTTTTGATATTTTCAAGGAGGCATTAACAAGGTGGCAATCCTACCAGCATTCGGAAGCTTGAAGTGTCGGTGTCGCAAACTAAAGTTTTGTTCTCTCCGGTTTCTACTTCGTTGTCCTATATCATTTCTGTGTTTGCAAGGATCGTACATCATCTTGTAAGAAATATATTTGATAAATGTACCCTCTTCACCTAACCGTAACTCGCTGCCGACTGTCCGCTTAAAATGAATGTAAAACTTGAGATCCTCAATTACCAGTGTTTCTATTTTATAAAACTCTTTGTATATGATATAAATCCACGTATGGTATTTTTTTATAACAATGTATTCTTATTTTATAGCAAATAATATAAAGCGTTATTTATGGCCACTGTCGAACGTTATATCAGAATGTGAAAACATATGTAGCCGATGATGGGCAGTGTACGTTACAATACAAAATAAATGTAATATCAGACGCCAGGAGGCACGAGGCAACAGTAAACCGATAAAAGCAGTCATAAATCGCAGAGCTCTCGCGTCCGAAACCCCTTTTACCATGCCTGCCTTTATGCGCCCCGTCCACCTTGTCTTCCCGGCACCAATGTTCCGATGCCCCGATGCTCCGATACCCCGATGTGGACTACGATCTCTCCAGTGAATATGCACGATTTGTATTCGTTCTTTATGATTGCCGTTTGGTGACCGAGACAGTGTGACAGCAGAAATAAATCAGGATGCAAGGATAAAGGGGACGGCTTAGATGTTTAGAGGCTTAGACCAGTATCGGAGTTGGAAATAAATCGAAGTTGAACATAAAGTTATTGCAAAGAATTAGGCAAGAATGAAGATCATGATATTCTACCTTACCTCTTCCTCTTTTAGACAATTTACTTTTGCTTTTCACACTTGTCAGTACGCCCCTGGTCTGGTCCATGAACATTTCATATTTGTGTGATTTCCAAGTCGTGTTTACCGACAATTTCTGTATTGGCATAACCAGCTGCATGTCCAATAGATCGATTGGTTTCTTTGGTTTGACTTAAATCATGTTTACATAATATTACGCACCCCAAAATACATCTGCGTTATGGTTTGCACTACACCTAGCGGGAGGTAATTTTACTATTCAAATGCACAAACCCTCTATACACTTCGAGCAGGTGAAGACCTTTTATTATATGGGCTTATTATATTTTGACAATACTTTTAGCCATACCTGAACGATTTTCAGTAATATAATATAAGATTAAATTATTGACGGATTTTTTTTTTTTATTTTTCAGGACAGTGATTTTCTCCGGTAATTTAGTACACAAGTGCGCTGTTGGAGACTGCATTGATATAATGCTTAAACAAAGAATTCTCAAATGCAAGTTTTAACAACAAAACACTATGCTGAATTAACGAGAGTAGAACCGTTATGCAAAAACTTCCAGTAGCATCGCTGGAGATGGAGTCAATGGAGCTGAAATCATCGGTAAGTGATACTAATTCTAAGCGACAGCTACTTTAAATAATATAAACCGATCAATAACATTTCACTTAACATAAATATTATATTTCCCTCTCTCTATTGCTGACGTTATTTAAGTAAAATAGGTTAAACAAGGAACAATGCGGTCCGACTTTACGAGTACTTAATACAGGGAACGTTGAAGAACGATTATAACAAGTGGATGATTTTCTTAGGTTAGAAAATTCTGTATTTTACACTTCTCCCATCTTTCCACCCATCCATCGAGTTTTTATATATTTTTTGACATATTTAAATAAAAGTCAACACATAAAATAAATTGATCAACTGGTTGGTTACATTAAAATCATCAACAAACCGATGTGTGGTTTTACCGATAAGTACATATGCGTTTACCGCCCATGAATCTGTTTAATAATATTCAAACAATTATTTGATGAAATAATCTGTTTGTGTGTGACAAATATCCGTTTTTAAATTAATAACTTAGTTTAATAAATAATACTTTGGCGGCATTCAATTCATATGATAATTAATTATATGGACATTCAAATAAATAAATACAAATATTATATCCAGATAATTAACATTTTAATTTTCATGGCTCATGAAGCATAGCGTTATGCTTATAGCGTATTTGGTATAACCACATGTATGTATAAATAAATCATAGCAATTAACGCATAGCACATTGCAAAATAGTGGTGGAACTAATACATAAAATAAACTATATCGGTGTTTATTTATATCGATGATAGATTCCTGATTTTGTGACACAACTGAATACGTGGCGTTGATCTAGAAATTTACGGATCCATAACCATTAAAAATTGCTTTAAATATTGATCCCTTTTGTTACAATGCATGCCCGACACAAATTGGTAACATAAATAGAACGATACATCGATACGATATTAAATTCGAAAATGAAATATAAATCAATTAGATGTCTCAGGCCTATTGCAAACCTACCAGAGCAAATCATCACTCGGGGCCATAAAATGTGAAAATATAATTCGTTATAATTAATAAAAGAGGGCGTAGTCAGACGAATTGATGGTTTCAGGCACACTAAAAATGTCACTGAATCATATAAATATTTTAATTAACGTAACGGTATATTGTAAATTGTAATGTAACTAGTTTGCGGCCAATTTCCATTTTATAATCAACACCGTACGTGCAAGGCATAATAAAAATATTAATACCAGTTATTTATTGCTGTAAACAGCCATTATGTATGGCGAATGATTATAGTTAAAACGACTCACGCAATC
The DNA here is from genome assembly GCA_963678705.1 of Panorpa germanica. Lineage (NCBI taxonomy): Eukaryota > Metazoa > Arthropoda > Insecta > Mecoptera > Panorpidae > Panorpa > Panorpa germanica. The sequence goes on from OY783214.1 coordinate 6,961,445, forward strand.
ATCGATATATCAATTACTGTAATTTGGTATTCTTTTTAATGCGTTTGGGTTTTGGCTAATAACATGATTGGAAATGGCGAAATGTCGACATGTAGGATTAACACCACATTTACGTGTGCGATAGCCAGTCGACTGATGCCACCACTGACAGGGAATACCACCCTGGAACACGCAATATTAATGGACCTTCAATTTAGATAATATACACTTATAATTTAAATTGTTTCTCGTTCAATACTAAAACCTGCGGTTATTTTGATAAAAAAAATGAATTATGTAATTTTACCAGACTTTGAATGCGCTCTACACTTTACTGCGGTGCAACTTAATAACTATACCAAGTTTACAAAAAAAAAGTTGAATGCATAAATTGTTGGTATTTGAGTTCTCTATCTAAGATATTATCTATAGATATTAACTACTTTTTTCTTAAAATCCACTGGTAAAAAGATATTACAAGGAAATTGTTTTTAGCCGTGAATTTTTCAAGATGGAGCCCTATATCTTCAAAATTTACGCCAGTAAGCAAAAATATTCGGAATCAGAACACCCAAATTAGTTAGAAAATATTATTTACTGGATTTTCCGTAGATTTACCACATTGAGTCTCAATTCTAGATTTTGAAACTAGACTGTTGTATTACACAATTGCGCCAAAATATTACTTCACTGTTTTTAAAACGATTTACTGGCTCTAAAATATGCTCCAATTATTACTACAACAATTACTATTAAGTCTTAGTCCTTACCCAATAAACCATTTGGTAAATTGTTCCTTTTTGTGACGTTTCTATCACTATTGCATTTTGTTCAGTACAAAATTAGTACAGAACATAAGAAGATGTCTCTGTTGGCATTCCAACATTATAATGTATTGTTGTCTCTAATAGAAGTAATGCGCATGACTACAATACGACGACTGCTGTACGCTACAGCGATATGGCATTCGTGTCAGTTGTGTTTTGGGCTTCTACACTGTCAAGATCATAATTCCCAACCATCTTGTTATTATAAGAATGTTGGTTCAAAGTTATTAAAAAGTGTAAAATTATTTTATCATTAAACAATTGAATAATTATTCAATCTACAAATACTCGCATGGTTTTATTTCGTACATGCGAAGCTGGTCCTTCGATGCCTTACAAAGCCGATCCTTCGAGTTTATTAACCGCGTGTGTTTTTCATTGTATTTTTGGCGTTTTATTACATTTGCCCCTTGGCGATTGCCATTGATTGGGTAAATGGGACGCTCTATTTTGGCGGATTCACGGAGGATTTGGATATTTTACAATTACATTTCCAGAAGCCTTACAAGCGAAGCTGGATATTTTACAATTACATTTCAAGAAGGTTTTAAATCCTACAAAAAAAAAAACTGGCCTTACAAGCCATTGGTACCCGCGTGTGATTTCGTGGTGTTTTGAGGTTACATCTGTATAGTAACCAGCACAAGTGCAAGCTATTTTGTTACATTTACCCTATGGCGGCCTGGCAAGTCATCAATTGCCATTGATTGGGTAATGCAACGTTTGATTTAAGCGGATTCGCATATAATTTGGATTACTACACGTTTATATTTTAAGAAAAATTATTCATTACGGAAGAGGATACATGGATGCTGGAGGAGAGTAAAATACTTCTTTACTCATGAAGGTACAAAGTTATTATTACTATCTGCAAGTACCAATCTATTAAAAACTTCTCATGTTGCTGGATTAACCTGGATTAGTTTGTCATCCACGTTTCATCTATCATATAAGTACGAATCTATCACCTAAGCAAGATGGAGGGATTGAAAAGGCTTAGATCGGCGCGGACGGCTGCAAAAAGTGCAATATCACGGATGGACAATTACGTCAGCGACCCAAGGGCTCTCGACTCCGCTACAGTGGAGGTGCTGCAGGTGAAAAAAGAAAAGATGATGACTACATTCCAATCGTACGAGCTCACGCAGTACAGCATTTTAGAAATTGATGATCAAGATGAGGAAGACATTGAAGAAGTTGAAGAGAAGTATTTTAACATTATTGCAAAATTAAATGCTAGCATCAATAAGTTAAAAGAAGTTAATAGGCCTGAATTAGTTCCATTGAAGCTCCCAGCGGTGGAAATTCCAACCTTCGATGGCAAGGATATAACCAGGTTTAAGCCCTTTTATGAGCTCTTCCAAGCAGTGGTTCACAATAATGCATCATTGTCCGATGTTCAAAGACTTTTTTATTTGAGAAAGTATCTCGTTGATGAGGCTCTCTCAATAATTATAAATCTGCCGCTTGTGAACAGTTCATACAAAGAGGCTATTGATTTATTGTTAGCGCGGTATGAAAATAAGGCAAGATTAATCTTTTATCACATTAATATAATACTTGATATTCCCAACATGCAGAAAGGTACTGCAGTCGATATAAGGGCTTTTTTATGTCAAGTAAAACAGCAATTACAAGCGTTAAAAAATCTTGATGAGCCTGTAGACAAGTGGGATATGATTTTAATCTCGGCCTTAAGTAGAAAATTAGATATCGTTACTAACCGCACTTTCCACATGGAAAGAAATTTAGAAGAACTGCCTACTATGGCAGAATTTATTTCATTTTTAGAAAGACGTGCAATTGCAATTGAGTATAGTTTAGATTATAAAAATATGTCACATGACAATAATAATAAAGGAAATGTGGTTCCAAGAAAATTGTATAATAAAAATAAGTATTCACATAATAATATTGTATGTAATCTTGCTATTTGTGAATATACAAACCTTGAGAATGTTATGAAACAATCTTGGACAACTGAGAAAGTCCCAGAGGAATCAGATAAGTTTTCTGAGGATTACTTAAAGGCTGAACATAAATTTCAGAATTCAGTAGCACTTAAAAATAATTTAACTGTTGATTTGCCATTACTCAGCCTAGTAAATAAAATAGAATTGGAGGATTCTTTCTCAGTTGCCCCGCAAAGATTTAATGTGTTGGAAAAAAGATTTAGACACAATCCTTCATTATTGGAGGTTTATAAAACATTATTAAACAGATCAACCAGTATTATGACATTAGGTTTAAAACACAATATTATTTTTATAAATATTAAAATAAAAACAAATTTAATTTGCTACAAGTCCAGTGTAGCTCCATCAAGTAAGGTACTTACAATACCCCAGCTTGAGATTATTAGCGCAGTGTTGCTGGTGCGAATCAAACAAGCAACAAATAAAATTTTTGATTCAAATACAATACTTCCATCAGATATTAATTGCAATGTTTACAACATTGATGTAAAACAAACATCTGTACTGTTGGAATTGTTAAAAGATAATTGTTTCAATAACATTGTAACTATTGAGTTGATGATTGTTGTGTACATTATGCAAATGATAATGTATGCTACATTGATAATTATGGTTTCTGTTATATTTAGGATAGTAATTAATTTGTTTTATATTATTTTCACAAAATTATGTAGACTACCATAGAGTTAAGAAGTTTATGTTATTTTGTGTAATTTTGTTTATAATAGTTTTAAGAAGTTCACATTATTTTTTGTAAATTGGTTTATAATAATTTTATGTAACATTGTATAATTTGATATTAGTTGTGAGCTTATCTACTTCTGCTGGCTGGCAATTTATGTTCAGTACAAAATTAGTACAGAACATAAGAAGATGTCTCTGTTGGCATTCCAACATTATAATGTATTGTTGTCTCTAATAGAAGTAATGCGCATGACTACAATATGACGACTGCTGTACGCTACAGCGATATGGCATTCGTGTCAGTTGTGTTTTGGGCTTCTACACTGTCAAGATCATAATTCCCAACCATCTTGTTATTATAAGAATGTTGGTTCAAAGTTATTAAAAAGTGTAAAATTATTTTATCATTAAACAATTGAATAATTATTCAATCTACAAATACTCGCATGGTTTTATTTCGTACACATTTCAATTATAGTTCGCATCAACTTTATCTTTATTTAAATTCCGGTAGATGGTGTGGTTTCGCTATTTGTAGTCGATAAAATATACATTTCATATGAACGACTATGAGAACCTGAGCTATAAATGAACTCTTTCATGACAAAAACATCATACGCATCTTCAATATGATGTCGAAGTGACTCCAAAATGTTTACTATGTAGTCTGCATTAAAAACAATACACTCCGTTCTATTATACTTCTAAATGCTTAACTAGAGCTGGTTGAAGTGAACAGAATAGTCGTCCTAGCGAAATGATAGCTCGTACGAAGAGAAGTTGGTTCTAGAGCAGTTTTACGAGTTGCCGCATCTTGGTCATTTGGTTCCGTTTTATGTGTGTGCTTGGGGCCATCAAGAATGTTATGACCATACTTGTGGCATAATGTATTATATAATATATTACCCTGCATGACTATTTCTAACCACTCATAAGAGTTGGTTTGGTTTCATAATTCAATTTATACATCGTCTCTTTTCTCCCATACAACATTAAACTACAATGTTTTATATAGATGATTCGAAACGAATGATCTGAAGCAACTATTAACCATTAAAGTCATGATACACTATTCACAATGTGTTTAATACGGCTGTTCGCCCACAGATTTTAGTCGTAATTAAGTCTGACTTCGTTCTCTGGAAATAAAACAAACTATAAAGCACCCGGACTGTTCGTTGGGGCGATGGGGCCAATGATAAGACTTCCTCGGTGTAATAACGAGAGACAAAAATACTCACGACCTCTCCATTGCCAAAGAGAAACCGTGGTTTGTAAAGTTAGTCGGTAACAAATTCTGTTTTAGATTTAAAAGAGATGAGATGGCACGGGCACCTGCGAACAAATATCTCAGACAAAACTTATTTCACGAATAATACTTTATCAGATTAGAAAAGTACGAGAATATGACCCCTTGGAAGATTTGCGAGAATTCTTAACTTAACGACTTAAGACAATGTTAACAAAGAAAGTGTAAATGCTTTTAATTTTATCTTTAATACATGTAACAGATTTTTAGATATTTTAGACGAATGATGGTAGATTTAACTTAATCTTAATGTTGTAAAATGTCTGTATTCTTTTTTTTAAATTTATTTATTTATTTGCCTTGATTTTTATTCGTCATAGCCACCATCAAACATTGTTCATACATATTTTACTTTTTATAATTCTATTTTACAAATTTCTAAATATTTAAATAATTCACTAATTAATTTTGAATCACTTAACAAAAATTTAGTATTAACAGGAAAAAATTTAATCACATCTAATATTTCACTATTGAATTTTGATCTTTCTAAACTATAAGTTATGCATTCAAATATAATATGATCCAAAGTTCCTTCTTCACCACATTGACATCTATCATCAGATTTAATATTAATTTTGTACAGGTGGAGGTGGAGCTGGAGTTTTGCAATGATTATTTTTGATTCTGATTATAGTTGATATAATTTTGCGGGACTCATTTCTAAATCATCTTTTCTTACTTAAATTTATATGTAACATATAATAATCTCTTCCTTTTAACTGACTTTTGTCATTGAAATCTTGGTTTCTCAAATTGAAGTTTAATTTTTTTATTTTATTAAAAATTTCATATGAAGGTAATTTCACTTTCATCTCAATTACCAAATTTATTGATTCCTTTGCCAATTTATCCGCAATTTCATTTCCTCTTATTCCACAATGTCCTGGTATCCACATAAATTTTATGGTATTATTTTTATTTATTATATTGAAATACAACTCCTTAATTTTGCATGTCAAAATATCATTATTTGATTTGTAATCATTAGAATTAAAAAATTTTTAAACACTAAAGAATTCGTTATTATTATAATTTTATTATTGTTCATATTTTCATTAATTTCCAATGCTTTTAATATTGCTAATGTATTCTATCGATTTAGAACTTTTTGATGTTAGAACAATATTTTGATGTTTCCTATTTTTTAAGGAAAGTATTGCAATTACATTCGATGGAGAAAAATGCAATTAGCAATACTGGAATTCATTTAATACGGGAGTCTACATACTTGCCTGCAAAAGTTTATCAAGCGATTTAGAAAATAGACGGATATTTCTAGTAGCCAAGGAGTTAACATCGTGAAATAAATCTAACACATCACATTAGATAAAACTTTATAAAAGTGTTTGCACTTTACTTTACACATACGATAGGTTCTATTACCCTGTCGTTCTCTAAAGTAATATTACCCAAAGCAGGTGTGAGCAATCTCACTTTAATACCACTTAGTGGACTGCACGTAGAAAGTTTTATAATGTTCTTAGGTAATCAACGTTTATCGTCATCGTCAGTTTGTCGTTTATAGTGTTTTAGATTTACAGGACTATATTTCTTTATGCCGAGTGGTGTTCGACACCACACGATAGGGTACATAAATTTATTTCTCTAATAAATCTTTTAAAGTCTTTAACAAATAATCATGAAACTGGTATCTTATTATCGTTAATTTTATCTTTTATTTGTAATAAGACAGTTTATAGGTTTATAATAAAAGTAGATTTTGTTCAGGGTCGCTCTGATCTTAAGTTTCATGTACTTACCTAAACATTCTAAAGCCGGATCCACACTGAAAACAAGACTATGGACGTGAGTCTAAGATTATTAACCATGTCGGGGCCCCTAGGCAATGTATGTACTACAACGCAATTTTATTTATTATACCGTTATACCGTTTTTTAGCCATATTACAAAGGATGAAAATTTTAAACAAATCAAATGAAAATATACGATTTTTTTTTATTAAATCATTTTGTAAAGTACAATAAGCTTAAATATTAATTCTTTTAGATACCAAATCGTCTATCATCTCAATTAATAACATATCATTTTCAATCGCCATTATCGCCAATGAATTTAAAAGGTTCTGAGACATTGATGAACAAAGACAATTTTTGACCAGGTTTACATTCGATAAGTTACGTTCACCCGTGGCGTTTGTAATCATCAGATTTCTATATATTTGCAATGGTGTCATTATATTCGGGAAAGTTGAGTGTACCATACCCAGTAAACATTTTGGAGTCACTTTGACATCATATTGAAGATGCGTCATGATTTTTTTGTCATGAAAGAGTTCATTTATAGTTCAGTTTCTCACATTTTTTCATATAAAATGTCTACTTTATCGCCTACAAATGGCGAAATTACTTCACCTGTCGGAGTACAAATGAAAGTTGATGCGAACTATAATTGAAGTGAAATAGTGATAGAAACGTCACTAAATAGGGCACTTCACCAAATTGTTTACTGGGTATTAACAAAAATTAGTTCAAGTAATTCTTGAGTTAACTTCTACGTTAACACCTTGAACAAATTCTTTAGCGCTGTCTCTATACGTTCAACGTTTTCTAACTCAAGAGTCAGAAACCTTGATTCCTGTTAAAATTACTTATTATGCCCTATTTGAAGCGGCCATCCTTTATTTACTATACTTAATTTAATTTAACAAGACTTATTTATTTCCGATCTACAAGAAATCGTTGATGTTTCCTCTTCACACTCCTTTTTATGTTCCTTCACACGTCCATGAGACTGTATCAAAATTTTGACTTGCATTTTAATCCAACACAAGAAGCGACTGACCTTGAAAATTAACTTACCCAAAGACTTTTAGTAATTGTTCCAAAATTTAAAACATTGTAGTTAAAGATGCTTGATATATTTATAGACAGAGTCTTCTACTGAAAGGAAACTGTTCTTAAGTTTTCTCATACATACAAATAATTTAATAAAGAAAATGTTAAGTCACATGCTATGTCCAACGTACATCCCTGGTTCACCGATTCCCCGATCTTCTGATACCATGTTCTAAATAATCCGTGAATGTAAAGTTTTTATATCTGATAATAAGATATTTACCAAACTCTTACCACGTCAATGTAAATAATGGTTAGAATAAATAAAATAAACAAGTGACTTCGAAGTGGCACAAGAAAAGATATTCGTTTGTGATAAGCAGGGATGTCTTGCACGACATGGACACGCAAAGTGTATTCCGGAATACTATCTTAAAGTACAATTAATACGAAGAACAGCTATAGAATATGTTGAATCATTAAATTGGTACAATAAATGTAGTAATTTCGAAAAATTATTCAAATTAAGTAGCATTGCGCACTTTTAGCGGGCAAATGTTCGCGGTAGCATCACTGCATTCTTCACCGGACCTCACCAGTGCTCTCTATGGGTCACGTGCACCGGCTAAGGCATTTACTTATGAAAATCAGTTTGGTAATTGAGTTTTATATTAAGAAATTCTTTAAGTACAGTTATTTCTGTGTTCTACTGCAAATGTTTCACTGAGTTAGATGAAATTAATTAGGAATTAGAAATTATTAGAAAAGAAAACAGAAAATATAAAATTAAATTGTAAATTGCCTCGGAATTGTAGTCCCTAATTGTACAACTAATTCTTATTGTGACCAAAATACAATACCCAATTTACATATTTATCGCCAGTTACTTCCTATTGATTACTTCAGTTTCTTTTACACCACTCTCTTTGTCTTTCTTATAATGCGATAAGGTGCACGAGGTATTTTGCATATTTCGTTTCTTTAATTCTTTATCGGTTAACACTTTTTACAACAACGCTAACAACAATAAGGTGTTGATTGTAATGAATTTAAAGTGGTGTCTACGATCTTGTCTTGTGGTTTTACAACAAACCAAACAAAGTAACTATGTATAAATGTACTTCTCTGTTACACTGCTAATTCAACAGGTTAAAAACATTATACAATTCATAGAAAGTAACATTTACATATAGAAAATAGTAGTGAGTTATATTTACGTCAAAATATTACATATCGCTTGGCTGATTAATTAATTTGAATATTACACTGTCTTATTTTTACGTGTAGATTTATAATTATAACTATTTTAGTTTATTTTACTGTGTAATAGAACACAACGTCGAGACTGTCTGACTATAAGATTAGCGTAGTGTTGAGGAAACGCAATTCCTTTATGCTTAACGCTGTTTAGAGTGTAGATCGAAAGATAACAATATCTTTGCATTTCTGTATATGCTACTAGCTGCAAAGCAAATACCATTTGACAGAGAACAGCATAATATGAACACGAAAGTAGAAACCGTAGATCAGGAAGAGAAACAATGAGTTTTATACTGTAGAAATGTATACATCGAGCAACAAATAAATAAAACTAAATGTTGTAATTGATTTGCTAAATTTTATATGTAAAAAATGCTCCATATGCTTGATTTATTTTTCTGAATTCTCAGCTGAATATCTTAATACACGAAAATAATTTTGCAATGACTGGTTCATCGAGTGATCTATAAGTTTAACAAGCATAGATTCAATAATATCTCCTTATCTTAAGTCCTACTTATATTGTTCCAAATTATCTTAGAGGAATGTCACTATAATCAGGTTTATGCATAGTTTCATTCACTTAAAATAGGAGATTTGTCAAAGTAATACTTTAAATCGAGGAATGCTTATAAGTCAGTCGTAAATTTAAATGGTAACCTTAAATTCCAATGTACTCGAACAAAAAAACAGTAAAAATATAATCGAAAGATCAGTGATTTATTTACTGAAATGTTATATTCATTATTATCCAGAAAATTCCAAACACAATTTAATAAGTCAAATAGTTATTTGTTCGTTTTATCAGTAAGATTCTACATTCTAAAGTAGTTGAGAACTTTAGTCCCACATTTTGTAAATTTCAAGCAAAGTATATTTCGTTATTGTGAAAAATCGTCTAATTGTATATTCTGAATTCTATTTTCCAACGTTTTTATACGTAGATATTCAACATTCAGCATATTTTAGATTAAATGCAAGTTAAAACAAAACTATCGGTTAATATATTTATACGTGCTACAAACACAGAGTGACTGCTCACAAAACTCATCATAGTAAATAATTAATTAATCAGTCAAATTCTTACATCACACAATAGATAAATTAATACAAATTCATTACTTGAAAGTGCGAATTGTTGAAACATTTGTATGCGTCCAATGTACCATAAATAATAAAGCGAACTAAGCGATTGATTGCTTTAATAAAAACAAGGAAATAGAAAAAAGTGATGTTTACATATGTGTAGTCATGTGAGTACAATTTAAGCGCTCCATAACTTTGTCAACATACATTGCCTTATATTGTTAAGAGCATACACAAGTTTTTTGTTTATTAATGTATAATACACTTAATGTAATAATTCAAATCACACTCTGGTAGACATTAAATCTGTCTGCATCTAGGATATAAAAAAGTCATCGTTTACCCAGCTATTAATGAACATACAACTGCATGCATTTTATAATATATACAGTATACTGTGTTTCAGGGGTGCTTACACCATTGTCCACGTAATAATCATACGAGTTATGGCTAATTTTACCAAAAAATTATTTGCTTTACAATACTGATTAATGTTGTTAAACAACAGAACGAGGATATTTTTTTCTTGTAACTACTAGACATGCGCGCTTAAGGAAGACAAACGAGGCCCCGTGTTTTGGGTAAAATTTACTATAAAGAATTAAATCTGTATTAAATTTATATACTTGAACGAATGGACTCAGAAGTTAAACAAAAAGATTATCAAAGTCTTTAATGACTAAAGATGAAACCAAGGTTCATCCATATATTTCATTTTTTGGGTCCCCACTTCACTGTTATGTGTGGTCACGCATTGTCCTTGCTGTGATGTCACTCATTTGAAAAAATAATATTTTTTTATATGGATGTGACGTCACAATACTTATTACGCCATCCTATCTTCTAACATTTTGAGAACCTACCGCCCATCGTTTTTTCGAGTGCTGTAATTAATAAATGACCCCTCATCTTCAGATTATTCAAATTTAATATGGGTCGAATGATACCCGAAAATTTGTACAAATTTGTTAAGAGATTATAAATCTAAATTATGACAAACTTGAGATGAGAATAGAAATACGAGGTTTACAGAGAGGTATTACTCCAAGAATATGCAACGTAAATCTAAGATTGTGCAAAAGAGTCATTAGTTGGATATGAAGCAAATTTACACTGAATAAAGTGAAATCGTTGACAAATTTAAACGGATTAAAGTCTATTGTTTATCCATACTAGATATTATCGAACAGTTGGGATAATAAAGAATCTTGTTCTTGTAAATTATTAACAAATATTATCTTTTATGAAACTGCTATGCTATGAAAGTCAGTTCAACACCTTAAAAATAGTTGTACACCTCTGTTGGTTATATATAAGTGGTTCCCGTATAAATTTATTACCCGTTGATATTATTATACATTATATTTCACTAGAACGACGGAATTACGAACTGCTTAATACTTTAATGCTTTTACTTCGTTCGTTGCTTGCCTCAAAATGACATATTACGAACATAATTCACTCCTAACCTGCAATTATACTGTCGACTAAAACGATTTTCCTCAATCATTTACGACAGTATATACTTGGGTTGTTAAATCAACTAACCTATAAGGTTGGCCGCTCACTATCCAGTATTGTATTTGTATTAGTATTGACAATCGACGGGTAGTACAATACATTGAAATAAAGATAAAAATCTATAAATTAATAGACGTCAATCAAACAATTGCATCATGGGTAATATAAAGTTGTATGGACATATATGCCAGTCTGTCACTGTTGTCATTCAGCTTTCTTCTTTACCGACGTGTCTACAATCATTTAAATTACTTATTACTATTACTCTCAATCTGTGGTTCGGGGTCACAGTGCTACATTATTTTAGGTCATGAAGACAGATTCCTGACAACACCGGTTAGAGTTTTGGTGAATAAAATCGTAGTGTATTTATTTCGAAGAACATTATGAGAATACATGTAGGATAAATATGTTTAATAAATGTGTTTGATAGACTAATATGCAAGATATGGCGTGGAAGGAGCAAGAGAAATTGAAAAAAATCCAGGAGAGATACATTAAATGAGTACTAGATCCGGACAGGTGCACGTCTGGATACATGGTAACGGAAGCATTAAAAACAACACCAATTAGGGAGAAGAGTAGAAAGGAGGGTGGGGTAGGAGGTCCGAAGAAGAGAAAGGAGGCGACAGAGGAGGCAGAGAGAAGGAGAGAAGAAGGCACAAGTTGGAGGAGGAGCTAAGGAGAAGAGACATCGAGATACAACAACTGGAAAGAATGGAAAAAATTGAGAAGAGCAATTACAACAAAAGATAGACAAGGATTTGAGAGAGAGAGATACTACAATACTTAAGAGAAAAAGACACAAAAAACATCAGAAGGATTGCCAGATTTAGATTGGAAAACGAGGAGAAAGGAAACAGATACTGGGCAAATAGAACGGAGATAGAAACATTGGAGCACATTAAGTTTTCATGTAAGAAAAAGGTCAAAAGCGAAAAGAATATTGTGCAGTTATTAATGGGAGGGAAAGGTAGACGTGGATGGCGGAGATAAAAAAAGAGCGAGGAAAGAGAAGAAATGGCAGAGTAGAAACAGGAGGAAGAGTTGCAAGAGGAGTGAAGCAGCAGCAGTAGCAGTTTTTTTTTCTTTTGGAAGGAGTGATTAGTTTTAATAAGGATCAAAAATGAATTAAGCACAACGATATGTAACTTAATGAGTTAAGGCAGAATACCCAATGGCAAAAACATTAAAAATAAATAATAAAAAATTTGCAATATCCTCTAATAAAAAAGAAGATGTTGAGAAGCACAGGTTTATGGTAATCACTTAATAACGTAATCAGTTTTTTCATATTATCATGGTTCGTGACATTTAAAATTAACATAAAATAAGTACTGGTATTCAAATTAAATGTGTTGTTTTTATATATGTACAGGTGATACAAACTTAACGATATCTAAAGTTAGCCTGCCTAATCAATCCCCTAATTTAAGAATACTAATTATTATAATAGCACCTTATCAATCGGCGGTTTATATAAAAAGAAATTACAACTATTTTCCTTTCTAATTAGCCATTGGACATACTCGTAAATTCTCCGACAAGTAAAAGCCGACGTGGACTTTGTGTGACTGTCACCAGTTTAACATTTACCAAGTCTCCAATCAATAAGTGTATAATTACAGTTATATTCCTGTCTTTCCTTTCAAATTGACTGTCATTTAAACTGTCTGATATGCCAAGGAAATCGTTTACGCCGCCTTGACACTTTTTTAATACATTTTATATGAATTATTGCGATATTATCGAGCCGTCATTCAGGCGTCGTACGACGTACGACGGGTAACGTCAGACTGGAGTTTTGACAGCGTTGAATTTTATTAAGATCAGAACTTGATAATATATTATTTGAAAAGTTGATTTTCTTATGGTATTTTATTAGCTCTTTATAATATGATTTTACATCAACCATTAACCAAACACGGGCGCGGGCGTGGGCACAGGCCTATAATCTCATTATTTGAATTCATGACATGACTTGTTCATTTTGATGCTGCGGATTTTCTGATAAAAGTCTAAAGATGTGACGAGAAGAAGCTTTTGAAATGTACTATGTACAAGTAATAGCTGAGCAAAGAGCAACATTGTAACATTTGTTATTGCTTTACTGAAAAACTTAAATGACAAGAAACTTTGTGGTTATGTTTTATGGTGACATACTATTAATATCCTAAGAATTTATGTTGGCAATTATCTGCACCATCAACGATAATGTGCAACAACTACAAGTGTGTGCAATGAACTGAAGAGGTTGAAGAACATTATTTCTATATTGTCATTGATGTAGATGGATAGTTATGTACAAAGAAGGAAAAAATATATTGGCATTTATTCTTAGTCAACACAAAAAATTGTGGGCTCTTGTGAATCTCAGGCTTTTCACCTCTTCTTAAACAGTTAGGGCTTTACACGTGTACGAGACTTTTCCCGTCTCGTTGACGTTATTAAAAAAAATAATTGTTTGATAAACTAACAGCAACATAAAAGTTCAACCTTTCTATATTACAAAAAAGGTTAGGTCATACATTTACGAAATATAAAATCTGGTAAACAAACATCTGTTAAATATTTTGTTTTATAATTTTGTCTTTTACAACATTTTGTAGCTAAACGGAAACGAATATTTTAAAAGAAAATAAATTTGAATATAAATTATTTACAATACGATTGTCTGAAGATATTTCAGCCTTTAGTTGCCGCAAAAATGTCGTTGAATGTAGGTGTTAGTAGTGCTAACCTGAAAAAGAGGCCGAGAAAGTACTATGTATAAAAAGAAATTCTTTAAAGTTTAATTTTTTTTGAAATTTGATACGATATGTTTAGTGTGTTAAAAATTTAGAATAAAAAAAATAATTAGTCGAAACAATATAATGAATTATTTTGTTAGGACTATCTTAGGGGTGAGTTCTCACAATAACGAGATGTGACGAGACGAGACGATAACGAAACTGAAACGATATCTATTTTTTTTTAAACTAACGAGAACGAGGCAAGATTTTTGAAACTCTCGCCCTATATCGTCCCGTGTGAAGCCCTATGAACAATTGAAGGATTAGAAAATTATCGTTGCTCGCTAGAAGATATGTACGCAGTATTCTAAGTAATGTTACATAAGTAGTTTCCATTACTGCTGAATAATTAATTTATGTATTTTACGAGACATGTGTCATTAAAGCAAACGGTAGTTTATTTCATATTTTAATAGTGTGCAATCGTAATAAATATAATTTATAATATAAATGAACCTTTTTGCTGTTTGTATGTAATCAGCATATCAACATCAATGTGGTATTTCACTTCGTATGGACATGGGCGATGGTCGACGGACGACGGACGATGAACATGACACTTGGGTGGTAAATGTATATATTTTAATAATCGTATTCCACAACAATCGCCGACACGACTCATTGAATATGAACTGCCTTGTGGCGTGTTGAATAATAATGCAGAATAATATATGTAGACAGAAAAGACTTGAAGACTTGAAGTCTTGAGCAAAACACTGGCAATCGTATCGTAATAACCAATGTGTGTGTAGGCGACTTGAGAGCTCAGTTAGAGTCTCTTACACAAATAATTGTTGACAAGTGCACACCACATTCACATATCTTTCAGCAAACAACCACATTTCGCCATTCGGAATGTATGCCAGTCAGTTTAGCTCTAAATTATGTCTCTAATGTACCGTACAAACTAGTGCGACATAAATATGCGACATCCAACATTTATATATTTCATTCATAAGTTGATATTATTTAGACATGAGTGTGCTAAATGTGCTGTACTTTTAACGTACAGATTAGAGCGACATAAACATGCGACACTAATAAAACCCTTGCTTATGTTAATTAAAAAAAATGTAGGTAGTATTTTTATGAAACAAAAATGTTTCAATCCTAAGTGGGAACATCTAAAGAAATTACGATTTTGAATGTGATCTCGAACAAAATGGTCGAGTATCTACTCAGTCTCCAGTATAATCTCAGTGAACGATGACGTTTTTTTAGTTGTGTTTAGTAATTAAATAAATATAATTGAAAATGGTGTTTAAATAGACAAAGGAAATAGACCCTTGTCAAACTGTATTTGGCAAAGGTAATCACGACCTTGACAAAGACCTTGTTAAATAACTGAGTTTATTTAAATTTTTTTATCAAAATATTTTCTTTCTAAAGCAGGTTGAAGGAATTCGTTCGAAATATGAAAGCTTCCGACGTATTACGTTGCATGTCGCATTAGTGTGGACATGTTGTGCAACTTTTTCCATCAAATGTTGCACTAGTCAGTACGAATCTTAATGTTCAAAAAATGTTAAAACATTCTAAGTAGGATTAAAAGTATTTGATAAATCAAATACAAATTAATACTGCTAGATTTTTACCTTGTGCCAAGCTAAGAAGTGTGATCATTGCGCTGCAAGTTAATTTCTATAAACAAAGTAGAAAATGAATGTTGAAAATATCTTGTGATGAGCTAACATGTGTGAAATTTGCATAGTAAAACAATTTTCTAGCTGTGTAACACTTGTATCTCATCTAAATTTCAACATTCAATCTTTTACTTTTTCTTGGTTGTTGTCTTTTAACTCTTACATACAGTCTATCTAGTCACAATGCATGCATGGTTCAAATTTATTTCTATCCAGTTAAAATTCCAACCGTAAATCTAGGCAATCAATTGCTCTCTTCCAAAAAGGTGTGCGTCCATAGATCCGAATAGTTTGCATCAATTGCATTGGATTTATCATATGAAATAGGAATGGAAGCGGGGGGTAAGGTTTATGCAGTGAGCACTACAGTATTTATTCACATCTCTATGGTTAGTCGAATAAATGCGTAAAAATAGATAAAAAAAATACCAACAGATTTTAAAATTTTAGTAAACGTTGGTTTTACTTATAACTGACTGGACTAAAAGGTTGGTTTTAAGTGTACAGTATTACTAAAAGCATTCTTTTTTACTTCTTCTTGTTATTACCATGATAATATTGCGTGTTCCATCAGCATGGCTATAAAACTGAACCAGGCAATAATTTATCTGGCTCATCGGGGAGTAGTTAGTCTCTAAGAAAGACAGTTTAACACGCAACAGAAACAAAATGCTGCAGCGATTTGCTTCAACTCTACAAGTAACAACAGTAATAACAGCTCGCGGTTTGTACCGATATAATTAACAACTTCGCCTGCTCTGTAAATGCAGGCAACACGTTTTACTTCAAATTAAAATAGAATGTAAAGTAATTTGTTAAAATTTTAAGATTTAATTAACCTTTTATTCCGTCGAATGTGCCGTGTGTTGAAATAAGTTATAGACCTACGTTTATTTAAACATAAATTATATTCTAATTAACAATTTGGTGAACTCGCTTTGTTTTCGTTTTAATTTATAGTGTAAAAGTAAAAGCAAAATTAACTCCAGGTATCGTACATCAATTTATTAGTGAGACGCCTTCCAATATTCGAGTGGTATATAGCATTGGTCCGGGGGCTCAAATGTAAATGTCTATTTATTGTTTTTTGTACATTGTTGTTTTTATTTGTCATAAATATATACGGTCATGTCATGTCGCCAATTATTAAAACAATAAACAAGTAATTGACCTCTGCTAATGAATGATAAAGTCCAGAACCTCCATTACGAGGCAGGACCTCTGTTAAACTGGCACTGACACTCGTACAGTCTGCAGGTCAAATGAAGATTTCCGGTAGGATGTAGGACAATAAACATGTCTCTATAACTCTAAAAGTAACAACACATCATATGACCGAACCTTGTGACAGTCCTTAGCACTTTAGCTGTGGGAACACGATTCATCGCCTGCTCTATATAGTAGGGCTGGTGAACCTTTGTCCTCTTTAACCAAAAATAATAATTATTAAAATTATTGTAAGTAGTAGCCTGTCCAAAAAAGAGAAAGGAGTATTTTGAAAGGAATGGAATGGCGATCGAGGAGGCAGAGAGGAGAAGAGAAGGAGGCGCAAGTGTGGAACAGGAGCTAAGGAGAAGGGATAAGGAGATACAACAACAGAAAAGAATGGGAAAAATCGAAAAAAGCAACTACAATACAAGATATAAAATGATTTGGGATAATAATGTACCTCAGTACCTTATAGAAAAAGCTGTAAAACTCATAAGAAGGACAGCAAGGTTTAGATTGAGAAAAGAGGAAAAAGGAAACAGATACTGGGAAAGTAGTGAGGAAAGAAAGTGTAGGGTGTGCGGAACGGAGGACGAAACACTGGAGCACATTAAGTTTGAGTGTAAGGAAAAAGTATTGAGCGAAAGGAATATTGGCCAGCTATTAAAGGGAGGCAGTGAAGGAAAGAGGTGGATGGCGGAAATAGTAAAAAGGAAAGGAAAAACAGGACAATAAATAAGCTTGTGGCTCGATTGCTTAAGGAACATGAAGAGAGAGGAAGATACAGGCAACAAGGAAGAAGAAGCAAGAAACGGTTTGCCGAGAAGAGACAAAGAAGACAAGAGGTGAGGAAACGGTGAGAATGAAGGAAGACTAATACGAACATTAATATAATATAATATATAATAATATTGTAAGTAGATCATATCTTACTAAGGCTATTGTCACTTTACTAAACATACTACGAACGAAAAGTTGAACAGATTGAAAAATCGAGAAGATAAAAATTGTTGTTCATGAAATCTCTTGACTTCGCATCAATTTTTGTCAAGCCATGTTTGATACGCTTGCTGAAGGTTGGCTATCTTTATTTTCCTGGTACAGTATACCACACGCTGCGACTAAATAAAGAAATACGGCCCGGGAGACAGACAAATTAGTTGAAAAGTCGTGTTATGTGTCTGTTTTATGATCATGGCGTGGGAGGGGGCGCTGAGGCGGGTGCTGGGGGATGTCGGGGGCTGACAAAATGTTCTCTCTTCTATTATGTGGTAGTATATTGTAGCACTTCGCACATCGAGTTACTGTTACACCGAACACGGCAACGCACTTCCAGCTCCGTTGATATTGTGCCATAACTCATACGGTTATGTCACTGAATTTGTCTTTCTTGAAGTTTCCTCCGAAAAAAAATTCTTAATGGGAGAGTTGCAACAGAACTCATAAAACATCAACATAACAGCTGACTAAGTAAATAACTTTTCTTGACTTTTGGGCTTAACAAATATTACCATTAGGCAAATCGATGATTTACTAGAGTATATATTCTGCAGCTGCTACAAAGCAAGAGCCCCAATTGATGCAAATACCCGTACTAGACCTGCAGATCTGTAATTTAAGGGTCACATCAATCCTGTGGCCAGAAAAGAAAGAATTTTCGTATTATGACGTATTGGTTATTATGGCCTAATAAGTGTTCAAGAAAACATTGAAGAATGTTGAAACACATTTGTAAATTTGGTATAATTGTTCTTATAGCATACTTGAGCACACCGCTGTTTGTAAACACCTTTTCAATAACCACGGTCGCTTCTAAATCATCTGAGGTAAAAAGAAAAAATGCATTTAGGTTTTACATGAAATTATCTAGCACTTGAACAAATGATTTATTAAAATATTGATTTTCCAAGTAAACATTTTGGAGTCACTTCGCCATCATATTGAAAATGTGTATGGCCTAATTGTCATGAAAGAGTTCATTTACAATTCAATTTCTCATAGTTGTTCATATGAAATGTTGAAATTTTATCGGCTACAAATGGCGAAACCACTCCATCTTGTGTAATACAAATGAAGATATAGTTGATGCGAACTATAATTGAAGTGCAATAGTGATAGAAACGTCACAAAAAGGGACACTTCACCAAATTGTTTACTGGCTTGTTTAAAAGTGGCCACAATCTAAAGTCTATTTGTTTCTAGTTGATAAAACAAACTATACATCGAATATAACCTTCGTTCAAGCAGTGACTTTTAATATGTAAAAGAATCTTGTAAAATTTAAAATTGACTCCCTTAGTTTAGAGAGATCAATTTGAAAATTTTCAGAAAATATTAGTTCAAGGAGATATTATATTCAAACAAGTAGTATAAGTATTTAAGAAAGAATATTCAATGATTATAATATAGACATGTACATAAAAATATTATTAAAAGGACATAAACAGGAAAACAGGACAAGGATAATAAACAGACTCAGTCTGAGTCTCAGGCGTGATAGACTAGTGCGTAGTATTAATTACTAAGTAGCCCTACTGACTATTTGAAATAGAATACGGCATGACAGCAACAAGAAAATCTAACTGAAAACAAGTATGTTACATTTAATTTTTCAATCTTAAACTTTTTTATCTTGAATTTTATTTAGTCCACTACCAAAATTCATATCATAAGGTGCTATCTGCAAATGCTGAATATCTCAGATTTTACGATGGTTAAACTTGAACAGCAGAATTGTAAATACATATACACTTTTATAAACCACTTATTTCCTGGTACCAAGCTCTCCTTTACAACTTCATCGATCAGACATATCCAGTGTGAGATATCCCAGCAAGTTTAGCTTTACAAATAGCACAAAAGCTATGGTTTTCTTTATGACAACCACGCAGAGTGTCAAATGTTAGAAGCAAAATGTCTTCCACAGCTTCGTGCCTCCGTTAACTTCATTCTAACCCAGCTAATGTAAAGTTATGTGTTGTTTTGGGAAAAAAACAGACCCTCGGCACCACATCAAGAACACGAACTAAAAATAAAACCATTAAACGTATTTATTAACGTAGAAATAAATTAAAGAATTTGTTTAAAAGAATACATTAAGTGATTTGAAACATTTATTACTGGCAGGAGATCCTTTTAGAATGGGCCGGGTGGTCATAAATTTTTAATGGTAAAGGATTTAATAAAACACTATAAATTATAGGACTTGTCAGAGAAAGAAATATGTGATGGAGGTAGTTTCAAAATAACACGCAAATTATTTTTATTTTTATATTTTTGATACAATTTTGTTGCAAATGTTTTGATAGAAAATTGGCGTTGACATAGTCGTAAAATATCAACTCGTCTGATTAACAAATCCCGACGTACGCAAAATGTGGTCGCTTATAAATGTCGGTTTAACAGCCTTGCATGATACCTAATGTCTTTATGTGAAAAACAGTGTTTGCACATATTTGAAATAGTTCATTACTTTATTATTTTATATACAATACAATCTAACCTTTAATCTCATTTGCTCTTGTAAAATCATACAATTTATTTTAGTACACTATCGCCATCTATATCTAACTATATAACCATGAAGTAATGTTTCACCTTAAAGAGTCGTCACAAGATCTAAAGTGACTGACAAATTAAAGGACCAATCATGACGTCATATTTAAAGTTTGCACTTTAAATATGACCATGTCTCTTTCACTTTTCATACAATAAATAAAATGACTTATCTTTGGCCTCCGTCAATTTTTGTCTATACTGACCCATATACCGCATCTTGCCCATCACAATTCACGACCATTTTCTATGAATAAATTCAAATAAAAACATTTATATAATTTATTAAAATAATATCATTAATAATATATGTTCCTGTGTATTTTATCAGAATACCTTCTATTAATAGCAAGTTTATTTAAATATCTTTCATCTAAACGTCATAGTAAATCTCTTTTACCCAATAGCAGCACACCAGCAGAAGATATAATTTATCTTCTCAAATAATTAAACATATTTCTTCAGAAATATCACATTTAATATACAAGGAAATAAATTTTTCAAAACACATACAAAGTATACTATGGAATATTCTCGTATTTATCATTTGACTGTTTTAGTAACGCGAGATGAATTCAAATTCACTCTCGGCAATCTGCAAATAAATATATTTAATACATTAAATTATACATGTCATACGTTTCATCTGGAATACAGGAAAATGGGACAGATGGACAGCTGTCGCGTAATAAATTATATCAAGACTTATGTATAATACTTCTCTAACAAAATAATTATCATACAACTATGTATATATTCTATAACTGTTAATAAAGTTAATTAATGAACATACTTTCGCAGCAGTTGTCTAATTAATTTAAACATCTAACTTGGCTGCGATCAGCTTTGTTGAATAAAATAATTTTAAATATAGTTACAACTGCATTATGTGTTCACCTATAAGCTGTAGGTTATTTTTACGTAGCATAAATAATTTATAATTAAGAATAGCTCTAAACTTGACAAAACTGTCTTTATACATTTGTTGTCACAGATATTGAAATTTCTTTGATTTTAAGAAAAAACTGAAGTAATATACAGTCTAAAACATAATCTGTATAGATAAAAATTAAATGCTGTTCCTTGGTAAGCGCATTACTTGAAAACGGCAGAACCAATTTGATTATTTTTTTTTAAATCTTTGTATTAATTGTTGAGGAAAGGATTATTGGAAAATTTGTCCAAAAAATTGGAAAATTCTGGAAAAATGTTAAAGCACTTAAAAGGTGCTTTTTTCTTTGGAATGTTTGCTACTATGTGCGCAAATATATTTTGGCAGCTGATTGTCAAATTGTTAGTGAAGACAATATTGACGAAAAATTAATTCAATTGTTTATTTTCACTTGAATTGTAAAACAGTTATTGAAATTTTAACATAACTATTTGGTCTGTCAGGTCAGCTTGTTAAAAATAACTTATTATTTCTATAATACATTTACTTTTTATAAAATATATGTAGATAAGAAAGATAAAAATCATGTGAGAAATCATGTAACAAAACTCCGTGACTGACAGTAGTTGTTTTCTCGAGGAAGTAAGATATTTCTCTATCACATGTAGGGGAGATATAAAATATGATTTATTTTGTTTATATTAATGCTAAACATTACTACCGTTTTCTTTAAATACATTATTAGTGTCATCGTTCCCACTTCTCCCCTACAATGTTGTTGCACGCAACAAGGTAAGGTATTGGTACACAGAACAAGAAGAAGAAGTAAGAAGTTATGCTTCGTCTCATACTTTAATATGATACCTTGTTTATCAGATAGCGTGAAATGCAATAAACACATATATATCCACGCAATAAATTAATGCTGTAATTAAAAATTTATGATGATTGGGAGGAAACCTAAAGCCTTAAATTTATAATACATAAATATTAAATGAAATTTACGGATGTAACATTCCTAAAAATATATATGAGGCGCTATAAAGAGTACAAATGTAAAGCCTGAGCCTGAGCCTGAGCCTGAGCTGTGAGCCATGAGCCTTGTATCATTAGTCATAAACATGTTTTATTCTGTGGGATGTTTAAAACTTTTGTAATTTACTGCTGCCAGGAGGCCAGTTAGTTCTCTCTTCTCACTGTTTGGCGTACCGGTACAAGCGCACCGGCCTTCAAAGGCGTAGGAACCATTTCATTTGGTGGGAGCACGAATATATTTAAAGTTAAGCTGCCAATTAGTTGGGAGATAGAAGGCAATGCAGAATAATTGAAGATTTCTCGCAAAACTTGATTTTATCCGGCGTAATTTCTAGAAGCAAACAGTTGACTTTTAGGATCACAAATGTCCAATTACTTTTTAATAAATCGCCATGTTATATAGGGCCTTTTAACAAGACCTATCATTTTATAGATGTTTCAACAACAGCGGTCATCTTAAATTAATAGAAAAACGTAATAATTTAGTGACATCTGGCAGATACTGTGTTTTATTACTAACCTCAGAGTTTGTACTTTAGATTTAAATAAAATATCACCATTTTTCAAGGAGATATTGTGTTTTTCTGTTGATTTAGAATGACCAGTCTTGTTAAAAAATTCTATAAGAGAGATTAACAATTGAAATAATCATTAAATAATAATAAAGTTTGATAACAAGAAGCTTTCCAACCATTTTCCTTTTTAAAGAATTATCATCTTTATTAAAGAACAGAGTTACTATTATTTACTATTAAAACTATGTTATTATTCTATTAGACTAATTCTGTGACATCAAAAATATGACAAATTTGAAATAGGTATATATCGATCAACTATTTTAAAATTAAAAATAAATAAAAAGGCAATAAACGTAGAAAGCTCCAAGAATAAAAAAATAGTTTACATTTTCTGTTGACCAAAATTAAAAGTTTCGAGAATTAACGTTATTTGGAGACCTGTTTAAGTCCGTGATAAGAATACCTAATATATTGCATAAACAAAAACTCCATTAAACCTCAACTTTCTATTTATCTCTAAATACCAATTATATAGAGATGAATCCGCGGCTTAGACGATTACGATTTTATCCCTGAACACAACCCAACAGTCTTTTAACAATTTTTCAAAATATTAAGACCGTGTTGTTTAATTAGTACGGCACTGTTAGCCGGTGTACGTTCCTACATATCTACTTTAGCACGCCACACGAAGCCAGTATCCAGTATACTGAATAGCTTGCGTTGCTTGCCGCTGTAACACAGACTATACGTATAATGTATATATACTCTTATTCCCCGCTATGCGGTATACGCTATTTTATTATTTTCATTAGTGTGCCATAAATATGACTTAAACACGACGTTGATGGTTATAAAATGTAAAATTAAGAAAGGCGAACCACGCGTTGATTCGATTTATTTATGTTTATGTTTATGCATATGTATATGTGGTGTGAGCAAGCAATTCTCTGCAACACTGTTCAACTCATTAAGTGACTAATTTTAAGTTAGATTTAATACGGCTTATGTGTTTGTTATAGACAAAATATGACAACTGGAATAATAAATGTCTAAATTATAAATATATACTAGTAGTTACGAGTGCTGCACTAGTGGCTTAGCTCTAGAAAAAGATGAACTATTTGAAAAACTATTTTACTTGATTTGTTCTTCAGAATTAAGGAATGTGTATTCTAAATTTGTTTATTCTCTAAAGTCTAAGTTTATATTCCAAATTAATATTCTAAATTAAATAAAACATAAAAATAAGAACATACCACTATTCTAGACTATTCTATTCTAGAAGTCTATTTCTTTGATTAAGAAAAAGAAGATTAAACAAATGGCCGTTCAAAGATCCATAACAATATCTTTATTGCACTAAAAGGTGATTAATGACTTCTTACATAACGACTAGAGATATAGAAAAAAAAATGTGTAATTAAAAAAAAATATATTAACAATTCTATCGAAAATAAAAAGTTAAAAGTTTTTTTTTGCTCCTACTGTTGATATCAGCAATCGTTGATAAAAATCTCTTGTGTACGAAATCAAATTGAAATTTCTTTAAAATTCTCATTCGAAGTGGTAATTGTGTTTAATCAAGTTTCCACAACCCTGTACTTCGCGCAAATACCAGTTTAATAATTTGTTAATTATGTATTCCACTTAATCTCTCGTTAAAGACATTTCTGAAATATTTTCAACTGACAGCGAATTAACGCTCCTTGCAACCAGATATGGAATGAAAATTACATCGTTGAGACAAGTTATTCGCACATGTTAAGAATAACAAATATTTTTATTTTATATTTTTTATAGTCATAAACAATAAACACTATAAAATGGCGTCCACGTTGCGTGTTAGAGGAAGATAATTTCTGCTGGCTACAAGTATTTCTTCTTCTGAATTGTTTATTCTCTTACCTTAAGCTCGGAGTTCGGGTCTCTATTCGGTATTCGGTATTCAGCAATAACAATGCCAACAATGCCAAATGCGTTGAATAATGTTGAAAAACAAGTCAACGGAAATGCAGTTTGATAAAAAGTTGTAATTGATTAAATATAAAATGCCAGCCAGGTTTGGAGCCAAGAATTGAGAATGTCAGATCGGAGAATATTTATCACTGGTTTTCAAATTGCGGATGACAACAGCATGGATAAAATACTCGTACAATAATAAGAAACACAAGCTGGGAAACTCAATAATAATAAATTTATTGACAGAATAACATTTATTTCTGCGAATATCATATTTAAGTACAGGGTAGTCAACAAATTAATAAGAACCCAGCGATTTGTTGTTAACCCTTATTTAATTGTCATAGATACGTCTTTAAATTTGATCTAAAAAAGAGAACTTCTACACCAAATAAAAAATGTAACGCAACTAGTCTCTAACTAGCTTGTAATAGACAAAGAGGTGTTAAAGTGCACTGCAAGACAGTTTTCTATATGGAATGTAAAAAATTAGCCTTGGAGTTAGCTTGCGACATGCTAGTATGCATGCAATTGCACGACAAAACAGTTTTCTACATGGGTCATTGTAGGCTATTGGCTAAACACTCAATTTCAAAAGACCCATAGCAATTTTCGCAGAACATTTAAAAAATTAATATGCGATATAAGCATTTCTCGTCATTTCAGAAAGGTCTGCCGACAGAACCATAGCAAGATCTATCGCAGTTTTGTTGGATACACAATTTTTGTCAACATTTGAAAGAGCACTGGAGATGTGCAGCGTGAGGTGAAAGTGTTGCTCTTTCTATTTATACATTTTCATTGAATTTTCACCGACAACCCACCATTTAAAAACGAACTCATTAGCTTAACCAATTCACAAAGTCTAAAGTTTAATAGAACTTTCAGTAATACATCAACCGTCAAGAATAAAGTATTTTACACAATTAATAAATCATGCTACAATGTTTTCTACTACGTGTATAATAATTTTTTATAATAATTTCCTGACTATTCTACTGCTGCTTGTGATTGAAACATCAAAAGTCGGTTCAAGAATGTGTCGACAGTCTAAGAGCTTTTGCAGAAACAGAAACTTATTCAGTTCACGCTAACTTCTTTGAATTTGCAAGAGTTAGAGAGAGATAGAAATATTGTAAACCCGTTCTACAAGATTGTTAAATGTGTGTTTATACTCCTGGGGCATTTCTAAATTTCTAGTGAATCTATATGTTGAAATTGAACGTTATAAAAGACCAGTAGACACTGTTTAAAATATTCGTAGGTCCGTGTAATTAAAAAGAAGTCACAGATTGAATTTACTCTTTTTGGTATTGAAACTCACATGCTTGAAACTTACTCAAAAAGACAGTTGTTCTTCTTTCAGACATATTTAATCACTCTACAAACTTGGTCACCGCAGATAATTTGTGCGGATTCGTTTCAGATGCAGCGTGATCATGCCAGATTATTTTTTACGGTTTCATCTGATATGCCAGTTTCACACCAGAGAGACAGTTCAATAAAACACGAACAAAAACTTGTTTTTCTTGTGAAAAACACTAAAAACAAAACCAATCTGTTCAGTATGAACAGACTGTTTTTGTAAAACAGAACTGTTTTAAAACTGTTTTCAAAATTGTCTCTCTGGTATGAAATCGGCATTACGGTTTCATCTGTTACTAACACTGCCCGTGGACTAACGTAGTTAGTTAGATTGCTCCAATCTCGCATGAATGCATGCACTGCGGTGTTGCGGACATGCAAACTATTTCAATTTAAGTATTACGATATAATTCATTCAATCTTACAATAAATATCTTAGTACAAGTTGCAAAGTGAGTCTAGAACAAGTAGAAATTACTTGTAAATGATATTAAAGATTGTGCAGCAATGAAACTATTGAAAAACATCTGCGTTAACATTACATTTTATATGCGGTTGCATCGGGCGCTAAACAACCAAAAAGGGGCGCTTGATGTAGTTCAATTTTTCTCGAACTGGCTCTGCTAACAACTCTCTCCAATCTTTATATTACATAAGCTAGATCTCCACGAAAAAACACAAACATGAAATGCCGATTTCATACCACAGAGACAGTTTTGAAAACAGTTTTGTTTTTCCAAAACAGACAGTTCACACTGAAGAAACTGGTTTTGTTTTTAGTGTTTTTCTGTGTGTCCCATAAAAATTATAAACATGTTAAACAACAACTGACAAGCGCAAATGTACACAAAAAACAAAACTGTGTGTTCACACCAAGCAGACTAAAAAGCAAAAACAAACGTGTTTTCTTTGATCTTACCGACTCCAGATGGGAATGTGTTTTGTTTACTAAAACTGTTTTTAAAGATAAAAATGTTTTAAGAACTGTCTCTTTGGTGTAAACATTGGTGTTTTTGTTCAGAAAAACAAGTTTTTGTTCGTGTTTTATTGAACTGTCTCTCTGATGTGAAACCGGCAAAACTCTTTATCATCCACGGAACAGTGGCAAATATCTTAACATTTTACTCGCTTGGTGAATACTCAACTTTATAAACAAAAATTAAAATGCTGTTGAAATTGTCCTGTAAGGAATTTCAAGTAGTACTTTTGAAGTTGCCGCGTTTTAGTTTTTTTGACACGAAATAAACTAACAAAACAACCACCTTAGTACATACTGATTTATTCAATAGTCGCGACAGGAAATACAGTGAAACATGCAAGGAATGGCTACTAGGTGGCACGCAGCGTTGAAATGCTGAGGTAGACGTAGACGTAGACATACGGATATGAATACCGCACAGTCCCACAGCTACAGCTATGGGTTCGTGCTGATAAAATACAACTGAGTAACAGACCATAACAATAGTACTTTAACAAGTAATAGAATTGTATCCTGTACGTTGACACGACACATTGCAATTACATTGTCATACTTATGTCATGAGAGATAAAATAACATAAAACAGTTCAGAGGCCTATTGCGATCAAGTGACGTGTATTAGAATATAACACCACGAGTAAAGACTGGCCACTGCACTTTAAATAATATAGAAACATTGTTCAATTATTAAGCAGCTAGCAACAGGTGGAGGAAGTCGCTGTTTACATTCCAACAAGATGGCTAATTATATCAATAAAACTAGTATTGAATTAACTTGAAGATAAATATATAAGACAATCTACTAATTATTGAAAATTACTTTGTTTTATTGTTTCTAAGAAGATTAGATTATCGAATGTAGTGCTTCGACTCAAAAAACATCCATTTTTAAACATAATAATTGTAAATGCCGGTTGCACACCAGAGAAACAGTTTTGTTGTCAGAAAACAAAACAAAAACACGTGTTGTTTTATTTTAAAACAGTTCTGTTTTTCGAAAACAGACTAATTTCGTTTTTAGTGTTTTTTTGTGTGTCCCATAAAAATAACAAACATGATAAACAACAACTGACAAGCAAAACTGCGTGTTCAAATCAGCAGACTAAAGCACAACAACAAACGTGTTTTCCTTTGTTCTTACAGACTCCAGATGGGAATGTGTTTTGTTTACTAAAGCAGCAACAAAAGACAAAAATGTCTTAAGAACTATTTCTTTGGTGTTTTTGTTCAGAAAAACAAGTTTTTGTTCGTGTTTTGTTGAACTGTCTCTCTGGTGTGAAACCGGCATTACACTACAATAGTTTACTTGCAATCTCTGACTTTTCAGTAGGGTATAGTCGTACTAGCACACTTTAACGTGAAAAGAAATTTCTATTTTAATGTTCATCAATACGCCACTGTACCATGCAAGTACGTATTTCACACGTCAAAATATGGTTCATAAGCATGTATACTAAAGTTACGTTCTATTGGCAGTCGCATATAAACGGACTGTGCTGGGATACCTGAGGCCTTGTATTTAGGAACGGATCGGTTAAAAAGAAAACGATTCAGTTACATAATAAATACTTTTACTACTCACAATGCAGTGGTGTATTGATAAACCTTAAAAGTAGAATTTTCTTCTTATGATGTGGAACAACTCAAATACACCCTACTGAAAAAGTTGGCGTCGCAACTAGTCGATCAGAGTGTGAGAGAGGCCCTCAGCCTCACATGACTGTTATATGACTTATAGAAGTTAGAAAAAAGTATAATGAATTGTTTAAGGTTGCATGATTTCAAGGTACTATTATTTCATGATATATTATATACAGTAAGTAATAAACAATGTTCAGCGCGGCACGCAAGTCTTAAGGCTGTATTGTAACGTGTTTAATTAATAACTTAATAATATCGTATAAAATAACCAACAATAATAAATTTATGTATTTTATATTACAACTCTAATTGGTATTACATTGTCTGTTTTATAATTATGAGGGCTGTAAAAATAATCTGACGGTGTTGCTACAATAACCAATTAAATGCACAGCTTTAATTATTAAACGTTATTGTAGCGCAATATAGTTAGTTATGACTCAGGCATTTTAATTGTTGAAGAGATAAGGTGGGTAGTCTTCATGAAGAATAGGTGACATTAATTAATTTAAAATGATGTTGATTAGTTTCCAAAATAAAAGCACAACTCGTGTGTTGCTCTGAAATCAAAGTTTATTTTATTAATTTACATACACATTATAATAATTACACTGTTTAACTTAAATCATACTATCTTACTTGAAATCAAAGAAACGACTTTTAAAGTTTATTATTTTAATAGTCAATTCCTTTTATCTAGTTTTATTATAACTTAACAATATGCACTGTGAGTTCTGTCGACTCCAAATATAATGTTTTTGTAAATAAAACGAGATTTGTACCAACTAAAGATATATAATTTTTTTACATGAATATCTGTTTTTGATCTACCTATTGATCTAAGTGCTTGCTCTAAAGACATAAGTCGGTATAAAAGACGTGACGTTTTCCGCCATACTCCACCAAACTCTCATAGTAAGCACAGATCTGTGGGGCTCTTTACTGCTTCAAATATTTACTGCAGTATAAATTCTCGTAAGTTTCAAAGTATGTATTTATAAAAGCAACATACTATAAACGTAAAGACATTATTATTCTCCCAGTTAGTTACCCCATTTCTCTCACCCGTTCGTTACCCAAGCTGTGAGTAATGGGGTTAATGTATATTGTACCATTTTATAGCCAATATCTTTATTAGAGAACTGATAGTTGTTATCGCATATATTTTTTCGTTATTGTGTAGTTTAAAAATGAGGTTAGTATATACTCATACTCGTACTCGTACTCGTATTTTGGCTCAGTAATATATTTATTACGTAACGTAACTGTAACTCGTCCATTTTTACCCTACAGGTAATTCAAATACATGTTCCCAGTCGCCATTTTAGAATATTCATAAAGATAAACAGAATTTATGCTGCCATAAACCATTTTATAAACATGTTTTCTGTCCGAAATATGTACAAAGGGTTAAAAAAGTTTTCGTTTTATAGATTTCATTGAAGTTTATTGGTAAACTATTTTTTTGAAGAATTTGGTAGCAACCGTGAACATTTTTATACAATCCACTTATCAATAATCTAAATCCCATTGCTAAAAATAAAGATTTTTTTAAGGATTAAGGATTAAAGATTTATAAAGCAATTTTAGTCGAAATTGAAACATCATTGATGAAGGTGATATCAACATTTTTCTGTAGCAATTGGTGAAGTGATTGTTTTGTGACGTTTTTATCACTATTGCACTTCAATTATAGTTCCGACAAGTATTGATAAAATAGAAGTTTCATATGAACGACTCTAAGAAACTGAACTATAAATGAACTCTTTCATGACAAAAAAATCAAACGCGTTGAAATGGACTCCAAAGGACTGTGCCACAGACTTCGCAGACGCTTCTTGTTAACACCGCCTTTTTGATTGAGAAACCGAAATTTATAACAGCAGTAGCCATGAATAGATCATTCTTGTTGTCTGGAAATAAAGTATAAGAAGAAGCAGAACAATATTAGGGGCGATAAAAGACTACGTGCCCAGGAAACCCGAGAAATTATATATAAATTTTTTTTTTTTAAATCAAACGCATCTACAATATGATGATAAAGTGACTCCGAACTGTTTACTGAGAAGCAATGTTAGTTCTAGGTTACGCTAACGTCGGATTAAGTGATTTAACCTAGTAAGTATGAGTAGGTACGTGTCAAAAATGTATAAGAAACATTTTCAGAATAACGGGTAAACCCTTTTTCAAACCTTTCTTTTATTTCCCACGTGAAATTAATTGTATACAGTCGAACCGTTTCATTTTTCGAATGCCGAAATCTTAGAAGGGACGATAGACTAAGCCTTGTTAGCCTAATGGTTAATCCGGGCCAAACGCATAAGATAGTGGATTAGAAACCGACCTAAGACGCCTGAAATGCAAATTCGTTAATTTTATGTAACTTTTGATTTAAAAAGTTGCTAATAGCTTGCGAATTAAATGGAAAAATAAGATTACAGTCATCCCAAGTTGTTGGAGGTAATTCCCTGACTATACTAAATATATGTATTACTGCGCTTGGAGTTGATGTTTTGGGTCTGTAGTGTAAGTAAATTCAAGTGTATTTGTGGTTTTGATATCTACATAATACCGAACTTACCACTAAAATTGTTTATCTTTTAAATAAGAATTAAAATGTCTCTACAACTTCATTGACTACAGATGCATGTTTGGTATATAGGTAACATTGCTTATTGTTATGTTAGAAGGTATTATGATATATCCGTCGAGTGTTTACACTTGTAACACTGAATAAGTATACATATAATGTACAAGTGTAGGGAGCAAAGCATTAGGTTGCTTAGACTTCATTTGCTGTTAATTACTCAAACTCAGTTAATTAAGCAAGTAAAGTGGAAGGGGTTTATCGTAATTCGTAAGAGCTTCTAGACATTATAAGTACATAAAGAATTATTATGAAACATGCAAAAAACCTTTTTAGTTCTTAAATAGGCGTGCTAGTAATATCTTAGCTCTTAAGTACATTAAATGATAAGACTACATTATTTTGTTAGAAAAAATTTATTATATTATTACACCTGCCGTTTTATATAATTAAAATTTATAATTATCAAAATTTAATTAGTCAGAATGTAATTTGTGTAGTGTAATCTGATAATAATAGGCAACAATATTTATAATTACATTTTCAATCTTATAAAAAACATTTATGAAAATTTAAATAAAAGGCGCGAAAAATTTAACTGTGTTTACCATCTTCAAAGCCCCTGCTGTGCTATATTACTTGAAAATCCCTGCACGAGTCATGATTTTAACGACAATGAATTTATGCAAAGCGCTCATATATTCAAATGCTAAAGTGTCAAATTGAAAACCAGACTCATTCGTATTTTGCAAGGACGATGAGACCAATGACAACATATGGTGCATTATGGGCAATGCATGATGCCCTATGACCTCGCATACAGTGTGCCGTGCTTTGAGCTCTGAATGATATGGAAAACGTGTTCAAGTGGTGTGAGGGAATGAGGTATGACCACATTGATTTATAGCGTCAGAGCGTGACGAGATACACACACACACAACACACACAGATGTGTCTATTAAATGAAATTATATTTCATATTTATGAAGTATGCTGATAATTTAACTGTATATAAGTCAAAATCATACAAAATTAAATTTATTTTATCAAATTATATAGCTATTATCTTAAATTCTATAAAATTGTACTTTATATTGATAAAGGTGTCTATCAGTGCATCAGCTGTACTATTATTTTGTAATTTCTAATGATATTATGTAAGGTTTTAGCGATTAAAGAGCACGAAAATTAAAGGGACAAACAGTACGTAATTTTCGAAGTACAATGACGTCATATTTTACATTGCTGTCTCTATTCTACAACAAAAATAAGATTATGTGGTACGATCCACAAACAACTGTCAGATAATTTTATGAATTACCTACGGTTAGGGTTGTTGTTTTAATTTTTGATAGAAATTTAGGTGAATACATTTACATTGCTATTTCTATTTTTTTAAATATTCAAAAGTTAACTTTGTTAAATATATATAAGACTAGAGTTTACCCCCGTCGCAAGCGACGTCTTTTTAGTGATTATGATTTGAATTTAATAAAACAATTCGTTATTTCATTTAAAATTTTAATTCCATTTTTAAATTCTATATAAATTTTACATATAA
Source organism: Panorpa germanica (assembly GCA_963678705.1). NCBI lineage: Eukaryota > Metazoa > Arthropoda > Insecta > Mecoptera > Panorpidae > Panorpa > Panorpa germanica. The sequence continues at coordinate 6,994,624 of OY783214.1, forward strand.
AAAGAAATAAGTTAACTAAAAAAATATTTTTTTTTTATCAAAATAAAAAATATTTTCAATTTATGCGTTAATTGACAAACTTTTTTTCAAAACTTGGGATTTTACTTTCGATTCGTAAATAAGTTACCAAGGTTAGCCTATATACAAAATTTGAACTTTCCAGCATAATTTTTACTCTCAGCAGAACTGCCCCGGGTCCCCAAATAAAATTTTGAATTTTTTTTGATTAATAATATACTTAATTATTCTACAATCCAGAATATGAACTTGCCCCAAAATTCCCTACCGGGCCCCCGAATTATTTCAACGCCCCCTTTTTCTATTTTTGAATTTCTAGTTTTTGAAAAATGTCAGCTTTGACCATTGTAATACACATGCAAAATTTCATCTTTCTATCTTTTATGAATAAAAAGTAATACTGCAAAAAAGAGCCCAACTTTTTTTCAGTTTTTCCAAAATTACGGGTTTCCAGGAAATTCATCTTATTAGTAATAAAATAGGTGCACTTGAAGCGTTATGTGTTACGTAATATTTTCTTTAACTTATCTTTAACTTAAATAAGGTTATGTTAGTGATTCAAAGCCTGATCACTAATTTGTCATAATTGCTTATTTAAAATAATAAATTATAAAAGTTTAATCCACTCTTGTGCAAAAAAATTAAAAGAACAGTAAGTCATATTAAATTACATAGGTGTCAAAATGTTATTGTTTTAAAATTTATATCGAATAATTTAAGTGATTGTCAGATAAAGGTAGTAAATTAGGTATTACGTGTTCATGGACTCAGGCCTCCTGCACGACAGTCGTGTTCAACTTCTGACTAACTCCTGGAGCTTAACAATGAGCTAATACTATATAATAATATATTTATGTGAGTCGGTTGATTATGCCTTGATTGTTACATACTGTAATATATTTAATAGCTGTTTCATTTAAGCACGCCACAACTCTTTTCAAAATATTAATGTTAGATTAAAATTATAATTAATATTTTTATTTATTTTGTTGGTACCTTTTATATTTGTTATATAAAAGAAATGAGATTTTCTTTTGGCATGCAAGGTAAGGTGAGTGAGTGACAAACAATTTTATTTGTTATATACATATTCAATTTACATTTCCATAAATTTTTTTGATTATAAATTTTATGATTATTTCCTGTTTTGTGTAGGTGTATGTAATATGAAATAATTGAATGTCATTATTACTAAAATATATGCATGTATAATTGGATTAGATATATTTCATAAATTAGATTTAAGTAAAATAGGCATGGAAGCAAGAACAGAGTCGGTTCAACCGGTTGGTAGTAACCACTTAAGTGCTACCGAACTTTTGACCCTATGTTCATATTCAATCCAAACCCTTATTTCCATAATGTACTTTTATTTTCAGTCCATCAACAACAAGCATAGCAATAATTCTTAAAGCATAATATGTAATTTTCTATACAAAAAACTTTCATCTCTGTTTTCGACCCTAATATATTTGACGACAATTGACAATTCATTATATTGTTAGAATAGGTTGTAAATTACTATATACATATACCTATATATATATATTTTTCATTTAACTTGTATAATTTGTGACATTGTTACCCTCCCATTATAAATCAACGAACAAATACCTTTATTAGTTTAAGTAGTTAATATATTACACCAATACGATTCCCTATTGTCAATGTGACATAAGTACAAAATATGGTTATCGTTCAAAAAAATAACTGCAGTTGTATTTACTGATTTTGTTTTTTGTTGCAGCGCAAGCATCATGCGATCTGTTCAACTTTGATGAGAGACTGTATGCTGTAGAATATGGTTCTCACTTCACACACATTTCGAGAAGCTGGTGGTAAATAAGGTAAGACAAGTATCTACTTTTTAAATGTTTATTTTAATTTAAAGTTGGCGCCATAAATAATTTCGCTTCAGTTGTATCAGTTGATTGATTACCGACTGTGACACACACAAAGACATATTCAAGTCAAAATAATTTAATTATTATTATCACTAGAGAAATGTATATATTACATGAAAGTACCTATTATTAGTCACTGTAATAATAAACAAAGAATTAATGTCCATAAATTACTTTACGCCTGCAAACGCAACCACAATAACACACTATGTTAATTGTACACAACTTCTGATAAACTTCTGTATATTTAAATAAATGAATTCCTATTTTGTTTCGTTTGAAAGCAGAATGTCAAGATGTTATCATTAGTATTAACTTATTGTCGTGAATATATTCCCTGATCCTGTTTAATCCACGCTTCGTTCCCTTTCCTGTCGCCAGGCTATCGATCTTCCCGGTATTTTATCCACATATTTTATTTACGGGTGCGGATGTTTTTGTGACATCAAAAAGCCATATTTTTTCATCTAATCTGTGTTTATATTTTTCATTTCATTGAAAAAGCCCTGCATCTGTATTCTATACAACCATAGATTATACTTGTTGTATACCCATGATTATAGCCTGTATTGTAGCTTAACGAGATTTTTTTATCGTGCTATTGCCCGATTTATTGCCCACATTTGTAAAGAATTTTATTTGTATCTCGATTTCGACTACTGCGGATTAAAAATGTAAAACAGTAGTTTGTTATAAAAGCTATCATAAATAATATAACATATACAGAGGGGGACTGATGCTATAAAGCGTCTCCGATAAAGAAAATTAAGCCCCTTGCTCATTAAAGGAATGGGCTTGTGTCCTCATTTTTTAGTGGTCGATTTTTCAATTGTTCATTGAAATTAGTGTTAATAAATGTGTATTGGCGTGTCTATTTTATTAAATATCTAAATGTTGACGGAGATATAGCAATTAAAAATTTGAATTGTAGTTTTAGCGCTAGAAATGGTCGGCCATTTCTATGACGTGAATGCATTTTAACGTCAGTTATTTGTTGAGTAGGTCAATGCTGTGGTAATGTTTTGTAGCTGTTGGTAGTCGAAATAATCAAGTCAAGTTAAAGAATAATAAGTTTTTATTTTATTTAACCTTGTCACGGCAGACATAATATTGGAATTTTGTTGTTGAAGGTCTAACGTATTGTATTTATTTGTTTATAATTCACAACTCAATTATTTTATATGCGTTTCATCTTTTTTTTTGAACTTACTCGAGTCTTAGTACGTCCCTGAATGTTCGTTTAAAAAAAGGACATAAAATACGTGATTAAATAAATTTATGTATGCCATATTATATATTAAGCTGATGATATATGATATAACAAAAGACTTCTAGAGTTGAGAGTTTTGAAATAAGTAGGAGGAAGAACTTTATACATATTTTTTTCTTGTAAAGATATAATTTTAAATGAAAGCAGATTATTTCTTAAGTTTTAATTGCATACCCTCGGCCAAGTAAAGTCATAAACAAAGTGAATTGCAGACTAAAATTGCGATAGTGTGCTTGTTTGCTTTCTTGGCTCTTTTGCTGTGGTGGTACACTCTGTACGGAACGACGTTCATGCTTACAACGCGCAGAATAAATACATTGTGTCCCCGGGGTGCGCTTGCTGTTTGCCGCCGCGCCGCGCTGCTTGTATTATGTGGCTACGAGAGTTGTTCGTGTAATGTGTTTTACACTGTGTCACATCATGCTGTCATCCTGTAATTCGGGTGACTGTACTGTATTGCTCAGTGACGGCGACGATTTAAATACAAGAAGGGTAACATTATTGCATGCACACACATTTGAACCAAGCGCTCTTTAAGATCTGGGGACTACTAAGGGTGCGTTCCACTAAGCATTCACAACAATCACGCTCACGAACGCAGTTTTTCCCTTTCCACTTGAGCGGCGCATACACTCAATTGGAATGGATTATGGAGCGTTTTGAATGGTTTTGATCGTTGAAAAAATAAGGATTGCGATAGTTGATTAAATGTAGCAAAAGCTATATCTACAAACAAAATAAATTTTTCAAAAAAGAAATATATTCTAAATGATAATGAACATTGCTTATTTATTAAGTTAGGTTATGGTATGAGGAAAAATGTATAAATGGCAGTCAACTATAAATTAAAAATAATTTTGTTAAGCTTTTTTAACATAATTATATTATGAAATGAAATCTAATAAAATATCTCTTTCTGAATCATATAAGGTAATTTTTTCTGTCATCGTTATCTTTAAGTTTTGCGTTATGTTGACTCTTCAGATGTGTCTTTGTAAACTTTGACTGAGCGAAATTAATGTCGTCATTAGTGACGTTTTCGCTGTGACCACAACGACGATTGTCTTATGCCATATGAGAATATATTTGCTTGCTGATTACAATAGGGACACAACACAAAAAGTCTTATATTTTATTATACTTTTTTCTTATTCAAAAAATACATTTTTTAGTACTAACTACAGTCTTTTTTCAAGTTCCGCCTAATTTAATTCGACTTATTATTTAAGTATTTTTATTTTATCACAAAATTTAGTCCTAAATCTTAAATAATTTAGAGTCTTCAAAAGTAAATAAGGTTATAAACCTAGCAAATGTTTCAAATAACCAATTCGCATATTTTTTAAGTTGTATCACTACAATCAGCAAGATATGTTAGGACGTGCATAAATGTCTTTCGACAAAATAGTTAGTGCTATCTCTGTTTGTTTAATGTGCTTACACGTTGTTGTCTCTATCTTATAAAAGTATCATATAAATTAAAAAAAAAACAGGTTCTTAAACCCTTAATATCGTTAATATAAATGCCCCTTGTATTAATTGCTTGTACCTACAGCACTGGCTGAGGACATGTTCAGATTCTGGGCATGTTCCCGGTATAGCACTGTGCACTGTTGTCGCTAGGAAATCGTTTCAGGTTTCCGGCTGTTAACTGCTATCTAAAAGCACAGTGCACTAAATGATATCGCTCTATTGAATATGGGTTCGAAGGGTATTCAACTTACTGACTCTATTCCCTTATGTTAAAAGTGTTAACTATATGCCAGGCGTTTTTGTGCTATCTTACTCGGATAGACCTACATGAATATCAAACTTTAAGTATAAAACAAATTTATACAAATAAACATATGAAATAAATATTGTAAACGTTATTGCTTTCGTTATTTGGCCGGCTCTTATCATTGTGTTGGCGTAATAAAGCAATTCGGGGGTTTTCCTTTATTAAATAGTTACAGATACGAACTGGGACAATATAATTATTATGGAATTAATATTTAAGAGAAACGCGGTGCAAATATAAACTTATTAACATTATTATTATTACAGACTTATTAATTACAGATTTATGAAGTGAGTCTAACCTAATAAAAGATGCGGGTCTGCTTTTGAAGCTGTAATGCTCCATGTTCGATACGAAATCATCGTTGTAGAAGGTCGCTAAAATACCGCCCTTGGGCTTATATAAAAAGCATAAAGAAGTTGTATTATCTCCTCACGCATTAGCATATTTACACCAAATAGGGTGCGAGGATGTCAGTATTTAGGGGATGGGTATTGGGGTACGTTCCGTCCTCTAAAACAATGAATTACTTTAATGGTCCGCGAGCAGAACACCCCTGACTCGGGGTTGTATTTCTTTTAATAAAATTACACGACATTTCTTTGGAATTTCGATTATTCTTAAGTATTTTCTGAATACACCACAGACAACCGTACCATTGGGGCTGGCATTAAGTACACGAAATGAGACAGGATACAAAATATACGAGCCAGTTAAGAGAATATAAAGAAAAGCCTCGCGAGCTGGAGAATTATATTTATTGCACACTTTATTTTATAGTTATAGTAGTTGTTATAAAAGTTGCTACATTTACTTTTTGCGACTGCGGATACATTAAAAGAAGATAGCGATTTTAATATTCAATTAATTTAAATTGCGAATCGCTTGAACATACAAGTGTATACTAGATGTCGTTAGAAGGGACATGGATTTTAACACCGTCATCTGGGACGCTGGTTTTAGGGACGAATTGGTGTTTTGGAAAATTTCTTAAAGGTTGTTGATTGGAACAGTGGCAAGAGCATTATTGCGTGACGTTGGTCTGCCGTGTCTTAGGGTTTGATCATCGGACCAGAGTTAAACTTTCTGAGTTTGGTTGAAAATATACTAGATGTCTCAAAAGTAGCACGTCAAACTGACACGAGATTTTCGAGATTCATTTTTTAACACTAGTTTTCTTGAATAGCTCTGTCTTTTACTGTCTTAATAGTTACTTAACACGATGTCGATGACTTATTAGAAATACGAAAAATATCTGATTTAATCTTAACTTAAATCCTAAGTAAAAACATTAACTTCGTCTTTGACAAGCTGCAGTAAAGAAACAACCTTACAACAAACAACCTTATCTTTTATATTAAAGTAGCTAAAACCTGGCCATGCATTGCTGTGGCTCAGTCGGATATGAAATTAAATAAAAGTATTCTAGTGAACTAGATACACCGAAAAACACTTCACTTAATTCAATACCCTGCCCTGCGTTCCTATGAAATGAAAGAAACGTTTTAAAACGTTGTACCAACATTTCATTTTACTATGAAGAAACGCGCGTGTTCGAATGCAATGCTGTGTCAATCGACCGACTACTTTTCAAGTTCTGCGAGCACAGACATACGCAGACTGAATTTTTATATACAAAGACAAGAGATATTTAAATTTCCACTCAGTCCTCCATGTATTCTCTCAACACACAACATTATTATAACTTATTTAAAATTTCAACAAATTTTTAACATTTTGCATTTGATTTTTGAATCTCTATAGCGTTTGACGTTCTGAGCTTGTCGACAAGCTCTCTATAGACTGCAAATGACAGATTTTGATCAAAGCCTTTAATTTCTGATTGAAAAGCTGCCCGCATTTGACTTCAAAGCTATTTTTCATATTACCCAACATGTTAAAGCTTATAACGCTTTACATCCCAGTTCCCAATTTCCAATTCATCGTCACTGTGTAGGTGTGTGTTTGTGTAGGCTTTTTCAATTTATACATAAAGTGACTTTCTTATGCAAATTAAACTATATTTAACTTTACTCTTTCATGTCGGTAACATTGGGAAGGCGTTTCAGCGTCTCCTTCTCCATCGCTCCGCCGGGAAACTAAAATGACACATGTCAAACATTTCATAAACGCCACAGAGTTTTGTTACTTTGAAAAATACTTTTTTCCGTTTCATAAATCTCTATCATGACTATAAAGCTCTCTACGTGAAATTCACTTTAAATCCAACTTCTTTATATTATCTGTATTTTAAAGCAGTGCACGTGTACGGTGAAGGTGTTTTTGAAAAGTCGCTTATTTGCCACCTTTCAAGTGTTGGGCTTTTATACACTGCCACAGGGTAAAGTTATATTTATATATGGAGCTTTTTAAAAGCTCCTCATACTGTAGCTTTAGAACTTTCTAACGCGCTGACGGAGAAAGCAATCGAGCACCTTTGTGTCAGACTTGGCTTCCGAAACGCTTAACTTTGTGTAGACGCAAGACGCAGAAGATTCAATCGCCAAGGGACATGTTTCGTTTAGAAAAATGCTCGTGACATTCACATTTGGATTCACTTAAATAGGATTATTGCTATACGCGAAAGCTTACAACGTTTTCAAGGTTACACTCAATTGCAACAATATTTCTTGGATTTTGTACACTCGTTACAACAAAGGTCTACTTTATATTTTTATAAAAATTTAGTGGTAAAGACTCTCTCACTCTGGAGCAGACTAGTGTGCAATAAATATATTGATATAATATACCATATAAAAAATAACTGGCCTAACCCTTAATAGTGTGACATGTTACGTCATAAATATGGCCGACATCTGTATCGCTAAAACTACAATTTGAATTTCTAATTGCTATATCTCCGTCAACATTTAGATATTTAATAAAACTAAAACGCCAATATTCATTTATTAACATTAATTACAAACAGCAATTATAAAATCGACCCCTAAAAAATGAGAACACAAGCCCATTGATACCGCAGAAGCCAAAATGTTTGTAGTAAATATTTTAAAATAAATTCAAAACCCCTTCCTAAGTGCTGAAAAAAGAGATAAATTATTTGCTTAGTATTATGTAGTTTATAAAACAGTGTACTCGCAGGTTGGTATATTATACTTTTAATCAAAAAGTAAATTCATATAAAATGAATATAAAGTATAATTTAATTCAGTAATGTGCCTTAAAACTGCCTCATATTCTATCTTGACACACAATATAAATCTAATACATAATCTACTTGTCACAAGGTGGTAATAAAAATAAATAGCCCCCTTATCATAATGCTGGATAAGCCAAAAAATGCTATAATGCCCTTATCTGCACTTTTGTACCCTACTTGGTATATGAAAATTAGCAATAAAAGAAAATGATTGTTTGATATTCACAAAAATTATGATGCATTTAAGCTTATCACGATTTCCGCAACACCGTGAACACAGCTCTGAAACACAGACTCCAAATACAAGGGTACCAAGTAACAAATATTAACAAAACGTACAGGGATTGGTAACAAGGGGTCTACTAATATCACTATCACAAATATTAAATTTAGGTTTATATATTTTTGATATAAGATTGATGATTTTTCTATTTAAAAGAATACTGTTCTGTTTTCCTTCTTATTTGAACTTCCGGTAGTTTTTGTGTTCTTTTGCAAAATGACTTTTACATCTTTTAAAAAATGTTGTTTTTTTTGTTTGCATACAAGAGTAGATATGTAAAAATTTGTTTACATTGATAATGAAAGGATATTTATTACTCCCAAATTAAATTCCTACCCACATTTATCGCAACGAAATTCATAGCAAGAGCGTTCATCGCGAACCTAAGTCACGAACCTTTGCAAAACAAATGCTAGAAGACGGGGTCGTGGTAAAGAGGGTTGTATGCGTTCTATATTCATGGTATTAACAGCATTACTCTGCGATGAACTACTATTCGATGAATTGAATTGTTTAAAACAATCCGGGTACATTTCAATCCAGTCATCTATAAATATATTACATGTTCTACCGCGTGTGTTTGTGGTACCAGCTAGTAGTAGATAATCAAACCATTCTTTCACCACAAACGAATACTATTTTTATTCACTATAATAAAAATATTTACATTTGATTCTTTAATGGTAACTTCTTAATATTTAATTAAAATAATGTATTCATGAAAGTTTTGAATAGTTTTCAACAAATGCATAAAAAGAAAGCTTATTGTTTGAATCTTGGCTAATACTATTTTAAATTTATTTTACAGAGTTCTGCAGATGATACTAGAGAGCGCTGCAGAAGATATCTTGTAGTAGTGGCAACCAGTGGCAACACTATATTACTATCGTCTCCTCCGCAATGTAGCTGTCAATTCAGCCATTCTTGCAAAGCTTCCAAACATTATCAAACATGATGTTTACTGTTTTTACTAAGTCGTTTAATTTGTTTTTTATCATTAATATTTAGTTGTATTACGCATCTATAGTAAATATTGGTGTTTGTTTAGAATTATAGTATTAAATAAATTATGTTTTCTAAAAAGGATTTTATGTGAATTAAAATTACATTATTATATTCATTACTTTAGTGTAATAGTGGTTAGTGTAATAGTGCAATAACGGATAAAAAAATTGAAATGCCTCCTGCACCTTTAGAAGGGCTTCAAGCCCCCGTGCCAAGTAGCATAACTCCTGGACAAGAAGGTGCCCGTGGAGGATCTATTTCTCTAGCAATGCTTATAGATTTTATAATACAAAGAACGTATCACGAACTAACAGTTCTTGCTGAATTGTATGTATTTTACTATAAGAAATTCAATGTAAAAAGCTCAGTTTATATATTATCGCACTTTACCTTATTTTCAGATTACCGCGCAAGACTGATATGGAGCGTAAAATTGAAATTTATAACTTCTCAGCTCGTACAAGGCAATTGTTTGTGAGACTGTTAGCACTTGTAAAGTGGGCTAATAGTGCCTCAAAAGTTGATAAATCTGCGGTAAATGCTTTAAAATAGAGCCCATTCCCACTCATTGAGTTTTAGTGTTAATTTAAGGTTTAAGTTAAAACGTTCAGCTTGTGAAATATAACGAAATGAAATTAATTATATTTATATTAAATAAAGATATTAACTTATTAATTAATATATATTACTGACGCATGATTTCACAAGTTCCTAATTAAGACCTTAAATTAAAACTAAAAACAGTGAATGAGAATGGGGCTTAACTATAATACAATGCTTTTAAATTATTATAATCGTTTTTTACTTTTTATCTTTTAGCAAATTATGGGATTTCTTGATAAACAAGCTATGCTATTTGTGGAAACGGCTGATATGTTGGCCAGGATGGCCCGCGATACCCTAGTTCATGCGCGTTTACCAAACTTTCACATACCAGCTGCTGTAGAAGTTCTTACTACAGGAACATATTCACGATTGCCATCTTGTATTCGCGATAAAATAGTACCACCTGATCCAATAACTCCTATTGAAAGGCGACAAACATTACAAAGACTTAATCAGGTTATTCTACATCGACTTGTTTCTGGAAACCTGTTGCCTCAAATGAGAAAATTTAATGTAAGTATTGAAATAGCCATTATTAATTTTATTACACGGTATAAAACAAAATTCTTTATTTTTAGATTGAGGCTGGACGCGTTACTTTTCATGTAGAACATGAATTTGAAGTATCGTTAACTGTTATGGGCGATGGGCCTAACATACCCTGGAGACTACTTGATATAGACATCTTGGTTGAAGACAAGGAAACCGGAGGTAATAAATAAACTTACTTCTATATTTCTTTTAAAAATATTTGTAATATTATTATTAAATTATTGCAAATTTTACAGATGGAAAAGCTTTAGTTCACACGCAACAAGTGTATTACATTCACCAAGTAATACAATCTCGTTTAGTAGATAATCCAAATCCATTAACGGAAGTCTACAAAATATTGCACTATTTTTGTCAAAGTCTACAACTTGAGGTATGAAGATTAGTGAAATGAAATCTAAAATCTTCTGACTTATACATTACAAATCTTCTTATAGGTTCTTTATACGCAAACACTTGGATTATGCAGAGATCGGTTAGACGATCATATTCATGTTGATGAGTATACTCCAGGAAGATGTTTAACTATATCATACTGGAGGTTGGTATTAATTACCTAATCATATTTATTAACCTAAAGTATTTGAATTGTGAAATAAATCGTTTTATAGGGAATTAACGAATAAGGACCCAAGATCTGAATTAGGATATCGACTTAGTGTACAAGTAGATTCTGCAAATCCTGCTAAACCGCTGGCTGTTTTGCATATACCTATATTGGCATATAAGGTTAGTAAAAGGAATTATTGAGGAAGTAACTCATTTTAATTATTATTGAATAACATTTATTATTTATAGGATTCTGAAGTTGCTGATAGAGCTATACGTTCTGACCTATTATCTATGGAACGTCTTTTGGTTCACACTATATATGTAAGAACTAAAGGCAGACTTACAGAATTAAAATCTGAACTGCAGGAACTTTTAAAGGATGTCGATTGTAAGTTTGTGTATAAATGTAAAGATGTTAGCTTTGAAACTTTTAACAACACAAAAACTTTGAAACATAATGTTCAGTCATTAATTTTAGGTCACATTTTAGGTCATTTGCAAGGTTCTCCAGCAATTCTTTCAGTACCTGTTTTACAACCGTGCTTACGAGCTGAGCAACTCCTAGTAACGGTTGATACACACACTGGTATGCTACAGTGTCACGTGCCACAATACCCAAGCGCATTATTAATTCCTGATTTGCAGGCGGCATTAAATGGAGATCATTCAAGACTTCCTGTACTGGTCTCTGAATTAAGGTAAATTAATAACTTCAATTCTTATCTGTACCTGTAATAATTATAAGTGCTAACGTTTACAAATTTTTAAGATATTGGATAACTCAAAGACGTTGTGAGAAAACTTTGCAGCATTTACCAGCAACGCCTCACGAAAGGTTACCATTAATTCATCATCCAGATCATCCCATTACAAAAATCGGTCGTCATAGAATGTTTGTACAGTTACATAGGCATCCAAATGTTATTCTGGTAATTTTTAAAATTAATAATTACTTTCTAAGTATTTAACTACATGCATATTTAATAGAAATTTCCTTTTTTAGATTGTTGAAATGAAAGAAAAAGAATCTTGTCAAACTGAAATGGATTTTCAATTTTATTTAGCAGATGTTAAAAAAACTAGTATAGATGACGAAACCGATGATTCAATTGAATCAGAGATACCTAAAATGTATTTAAAGGTTCAATCTTTGATTGAATTTAGTACTTATGTGATAACCCATGGTCCTTTTACTAACGTTGACGGTTTGTATCTTATCCTTTTTTCATATTTTTATAGCACAACATTTTCTCGATGAGAAAAAAACTCACTAACACATTCCATTTACTTCATGCAAACACTAACAATTTTAACATTCTTATACACGACATAACAGTTACAGACAATGAATATGATTCACTAGACCTCGGACCATGCATTACAGATGGTTCGTCTTCAACTTTCGATCGCAACCCTCTAAAACGGAAAGCTAATCAGGTGAAGTCTGAAGGATCTAAAAGAGCTAAGCAACCTGCGTATTTCCTTCCAGAATTAGCACATGTTGTAGCTTTATGTGATGAAAAAATACCTTTCATCGCACTTGCTGACGAGGTATACAAAAAACTAGTTAATTTCTTCAACCCTCTCCAAAAAAAATATTAACATTTCAATTTTTTTACAGTTACAAAAACGGGAAATTGTACATCAAGGTATTCAAATAGAAGCAAATGCTACTGCATTGGTTTTAAGATTCTTAAAATTAGCTCCACCATCTCCTTCCGGAAGCAAGGTTAATAATAATCCAAAAGTTTGGGAATCGTTATTTAAGAGATTATTACAAGCTTCTGTAAGAGTTCAATTAGAAAAAAATCAGGCTAGAATATGGACTTTTGAACTTGTATTTTACGGAAGCCCGATCGTCAGTACAAATTCTAGAGAACAAGGTAAAGTTATGCCTAAAAAAAGATTATATTTATATATGTACAAATATAAAATTATTATCATCTTTATTAGGTATGCGAAGACCAGTATATTTGCAATATGAAATGGGTTCTTCGGACACTGCACGTACTGTTGACTCTTTTTTAAATGACTGGTCACAAATAGCTCATTTGTATATTATAGTACAAGACTTTGCAGATTATTATCGTACCGGTTAGTATTTTACTACAAATTGATTACATAAGATAAATTGCTTAGACTATAAATTTCAACATTATTAATTTTTCTTACAGCTAAATATAACTTTACCAGTATTGTAACAATTAAGTCATACAATTATAATAAAATTGTGTTGGGCTATGGACCAGATAAAGGCGCGTCTGTTACAGTGTTTTGGTCTTCAGAATCTAAATCTTTTAGACTGGTATTTGGTGCAAATGCTTCAGCTGTTAATGCGCATTCGTTAGTCAAAGAACAACTAGAATTACATTTAAATAGATATCAAAATTTAGCTCAAATTGTGCATATTTTACATGAAACGTACGAACCTCTTGTTTCTATTAGCAAACTGCCAACGTTACCACAATTGGGAATACATAGTAATGTAAGTAATTAAATTATTTTAAAACAATTATGCATTTTAAATTTTTAAATAAGCTAATATTTTGTAGAGACCAACAGTTCCAGTTCAAACGTTTACTATTTTGCCGCAAACGCATTTGTTGATAAGAATCGCCTACCAAGGCATGTATTGTATTGAAGTTCGTTTACTAGGAGGTGGTATGGTTTCAGTTCGGGATGGGGCATACAGCCGTTATGACAGAAGTAACGTCGTAGATGAATTTACTCCTACTCAAGGATTAAAGGTAGAATTTAAAACAATGGTTAGTGTTTGAAGTTTTTGATCTAACTTAATGCATTTTTCAGGGATTTTTGTCGAAATATGAGGACGATAGTGTTGTATTTCGTCGTAGGTCACAATCTGAAGACGATAATCCTCCAAGTCCTGTAGCAATGGAAAGTGATTCTGGTACATATCTAGGAGGCCATATGCGTGGACCAGTATCTCCTCGTGATCCAGGATTAAGATTCCATCCTCCATTAACTCCGCCGAGTCAACCACATACGCCGGCTAGTCCGCATCCGGCAATGGGCCAGGTTCATTTCATTTATATAAATATATTATAATTGTAATACGTCATGATCTTTTAACTATTATGTAATATGTATTTTTTAGGGACATGGGTCTTTTAATTTAACATCACCACCCGGACCACTGTTACCACACCCTTCACCATCGTCTTTAATGCCGTCATCACCTTTAAATCCTCAACCGAGTCCAATGTCAAGTCAATCACCTGGTCCAAATGCCATGCCTGGTGGTTACATGCAATCAGGGCACATTGACGGCAGTCCTTTCGCTGCAAGTATGTCTCCTGCAGCATCAAATTGGCCGGGATCTCCAGGAATGCCTCGACCATCTCCTGCACGAACAGGACAATCGCCAGCACATAACAGCCCACAAGGAGAACTAAGAATTGGTGATTTTTATGTTATTCTAGCATATTCTGAAGGATTTTATCTTGAAGTGTTCAATGTTCTAAAAATCTTATATTCTGAAGGTATTCATCATTCAAGAGTATTGCCACAGCGGTCATGGGCAGGCGCTGTACCAACACTAATTAGCCACGAATCTCTTGATACAATATGTCAACCTTGTCCTCATCCACAGAATTTACCAGGACCAGAAATGTCGCCCCTAGAAAGATTTTTGGGGTGTGTTTATATGAGAAGACAATTGCAACGATTTATACAAACAGAAGATTGTGTATGTACAATAAATATCAGGTGTTCTTTATAATTAATTAGCGGAAGGAACAGTTAATTAGAATACTTTTACACATTTACAGTTAACTGGTATTCCAAGTACAGAGCCAGGTGTTGTTTTCTTTAAAATTGAAAGCCTTCAATGCCGAGTTGGATTGAATCCACAACATCTACAATCTCTTCATATAAAAATATCACCAATGCCAGAACAAAAGGATACTTGGTCTATAGATGAACTTCAGGTTATTTATATAATAATATAAGTTAAATACAGTGATAGGTGTACCATATCTAATAATAATTGTTTTATAGATTATAGAAAAGTTTTTCGATTCTCGTGCAGCAGCGCCACCGTATAAACCCAATGCATTGTCTGGTTTTGGTCGAATGCTGAATGTGCCACACCTAGTACTTAAAGATTTTATACACATAATGAGATTAGATTTAATGCCAAGTTTAACACAGCAGCAACAACATAAGTGGTCCGTGCAATGGGCTTTAAGAATACCTCCATCTGCAACGCCGATCGTTCCAATGGGAATGGCAGCGGTGCTTGTATATAAGAACAAGATTTTATTCTTTGTAAGTCATCTAGTCATTATTAACAATAATATTACAATTAAGAAGTGTTATTTAAATTTTATTCTTAGTTACAAATAACAAGAACTCAGTACGCGCCGGGAATGGACCCGCCATCATTAGTGCTTCCGCTTGTATATGATGTCGCCACAAATTTAACTCAACTTGCTGAAAAGAGAGATCCAGGTCCTGCAACAATAGCCACGGCAGCAAATCACCAATTAAAACGGTAACTTAACTGTGTTCCTTCTTTTTTTGCGTTATGATTCTTTATAATAACAATAAGGTTTCCATTTTTAGTTTTGCTGAAAATATGCAATTTCATAATGAATGTTCTCTATTCCCCGCCATACGTGATTTGTTGGCTAATTTTACTTTACCAAGCGAGCCACCAACTTTACCAAATCAGGTAAATTTTTTTTCAATATTGTTTTGAACATTACATCATATTATAAAGTAATAATATGAAATATTATTGCAGCAAGTCGTTCCATCGCCTGTTGGCACTTCTCCAAGTCCAGCTCTGCTGCATTCTCCCATGGGGGTGGGAGTTAGCGGTATACAAAGTAATCAACAAGGTCCACCTTTTGTTCCAATGCCGAATATGGGGCCATCTTTAAATCCATAGATCTTGTACATACATAACCGATTTGAGATGCTGTATATAAACATGTATAAAATAAATGCTTATGTACATAAGGTGGTTATCAACTACAAATTGGTTTCAAGTAATGACGAGTTATTAAGGCACCTCATATTTATTTTTTTAAGAATACAGAGATCTCTATTATTTCGTTATAGGTAAAGTAAATTTAGTTTCATTTAATTTTTTATATATGTATTTGATTGCAAAACTTTATAAGTTATTAACAAACTCATAGGTATCAAGGAAATTCGTTTTTATATTTGTTACTAAGCACGCTTTTAAAGAAATTTTTATCGTATTTTGCTCGATTCTTTTATGTCAATGAAATAAATCCGTTATACTTGTTACTTTAAACTATATAAAATATATTTATCATAAAATAAAAAAACATTATTTTGTAAAATTTAGTATTATTTTATTAAAAAGATACATTATAGTTAACGAAATTAATACAATTCAATATATATTATATTTAGAACAATAAATTTACAAAGTTTTGTAATCTTCTTCAGGTAATAAATACAAATAATAAACTATTTTAATATATTTAAATACAAACTATGCATGCGAATACGCGCAAATATATTTTGGAATATAATTTTAAAATAATAAAACCCAATAATAATAAAATAAAAAATATTATTATAAAATACAGAAGACTTTTTAAGACACACTCACTCTTGACCCGAGGCTGACCGGCCTCTGGTCTTTCTTTAATTGTGATTTCTGTATCCTTGAAAGACGTTCTTGTCTTCGTTGTTCTCTTATCAATTCAAGTGTGTTACCGGTTTCACCTTCCCAGGCATTTTCTCCTTCGTCCCATGCTTCTAACTCTTCCTAAAATATGACAAAAATTGATAAGATACTATTATTGTTATTTAGTTTGGTTATCAAGATATTCACCCCAAACGGAATATCAGGATTAACAGCTAGTCGTGACATATCTGGTTGGTTTGAGGCATTTTCTTGTCCGATCAAAATTTTGGGTTGTTTTGTTAATTTAGGTGTCATATCCTAAAATAAATAGAAGAAAAAAAAATTATTCGCATTGAGGTATTTACGTATTGTTATATTAATATAATTATATTATTGTTGTTAATATTACCTGGAAGAAGTCTTGTGGAGGTTCTGGGGTTGGTTCACGAACATTTCTTTGTTGACGATACCGTTCAATATGATCCTGCACTGTTACAGGTTTATCTTCCCAAGACACCCAATTCATTTGGTCTGATTTCTGTAATGGAAAATAAAAATAACCCTTGCAAAATACGGATTCGCTGATAATTAAATAATTTCTGTGTTCTAAAACATTTTAATTGAATATAAACCTATCGTACATCATATTGATTTGAATAGGTTGGGACTACTCCTACTGCAGTTAATGGTTCTGAGTCAGTAACTGACATACGGCGCTTTTTTCTAAAACAACATAGAGCTCTACGAAAAGCCCCAATAATTATTAAAACTATACTTTTTATCCGGGCACCTATGAACTGAAGTGCCATTTTTAGGTTAAGTAAGATTGATTGTCGTTGTCATCACAGATAACGTCAAAATAAAATGTCCAACAATCGATTTGTTTATTCAATGATTCCCACCAACGAAAGGTTACAAATTATTTTATGGAGATATAAACGAAAATAATAAATGTGAATAGTGTTTATGAAAAACGGGGAAATTGTGGAAATGATATAAAACCATCAATTATACATCCCTTAAAAAAAATTGTAGCAGTAATATTTTGTAGAGCTTTATTAAGAGTGTGCGATGTGAAGAAGTTCTAATTTTTTAAATAGATGGCCATAGCACTAACCCACTTATAATTTAAATATTTAATTATATATTTTGGATTAAATAGCAGCCTTTGGAAAGTACAATAGTCTATTGTTTCTTTATACATAGATTCAACTATTTCAGAAAAAACATTTTTAAAGATAATAAAATATAATTCTACATTTTAAATAAAATGCGAGGTCGTAGCTATCGGAAAATGAAGAACGCGGCTTCTGCACAAAATATAGCTTTATCCACATACAACAGGATTTCACCACTCAGATGGAAAAATTCTTTTGATTTTACGGAAGTGGAATCATCTTTTACTCGAGTATTACCGGAACGAGATGATTCAAACCTTTTGGAGGTAATTTAACAATTTACTTATTCAAATTTTATTTAGAAATTACATATATTGATTAAAAAATATTAAAAAAATTTAGGCGTTATCGAAAAAGATTGCAATATTGACGCCAACACTTGGGGAACAAGTTTTAATTCAAGATCTTGTTGCAAGAGTTCAAAATGTATTCGATAGTTTAAGTATTGCGTCGAATTCTAAGAACTTTGTAAGTATATATAATCTTTAAAAGTTTTACCAGTTGCAGAAACAATCCCAAAATAATTTTATTATAATTTAGCAAATTGAAGAAGTGCGGCAGGTTGGATCTTATAAGAAAGGTACAATGAGAGCTGGTCTACGTGTTGCAGATATCGTTGTCGTTTTGAAGAATATACCAACGAAGGAAATTATTTTAGATCTTATGACAAAAGTTGAAGAGTTACTTAATATTACGAAGGGAGATGCTTTTAATCAAGTAGTATTTGCATTAACTGATAGTGGCTTCTCTATATGCAATAATGATGCTGCTGTGAAAGTTCTTATTGCGACCAGAATAAGAAATATTCGGAAGCTAAACATTGACGGACATATCGATGTTAAAACTATTTTTAAGCATCTGTCATCTGTTAGACATGTTAGGTAACATTGATGGCTATTACAAAAAATGTATAACTATAAGTAAATATTTTTTTAAAATTAATTACAGGTGGGCTGAAGAAAATGCCTATCAATCGTCCTTTAAAACGCTAACACGTGTGATACTTGATATTAAAGCTCGTTTTATAGGATTTGCTGCATTGAATCCGTGGATGATAGATTTGCTCTGTTATAAAGCTCTGATAAGAAATTCTGTGTCACCATTGCTACCAATAAATGTAGCATTTAGGTAGGCATATGGAAAACACATTAATGAGATGGTCTTTAGCTAATACTCATATTTCATTTACTTTCAGACGAGTTTTTGAACTATTAGCAGGTGGCATATTTCTTCCAGGTACTGTTGGAATTATAGATCCCTGTGAGGCTAGTTACATCAGAGTAAACGGGTTGCTAATGTTTGAACAGCAGGATGCTATATGTTGCACCGCTCAAACTATAATTCGTGTTCTTTCATACACTGGTGGATATATGGCTGTACTAGGATTTGATGGTAAGCTGGGCAAACAATATAATCAGTCCAAAATTATTATTGCTAATAATATGTTTTTAAGTTTAGATAAAACGGATATAGTTAACACTATAACTGTCTGGGATGGTATTGTTGTTTCTCCGTCGATGCCTGTTTATGAAAAAGAAGTCGTTTCCGAAAACGAACCGATGCAAGACGTAGAAACTACTGTTGAAGTTAATTTAAAGATATCTTAAATGTATTAGAATAAGTATTACGATTTTTTTAGTAATTTTATTTCAACTCTTATCATTAGAAACTTTCATTATATTGTTTGAGAATTATTGTTCTATCTTTGATTTTCATGTACTTCAAGCTTTAACAAAAATAATAAAAGGTAATCACATATGTGACAGACCAAAATAACCGAATTATTTTCGTTGAAGTTGAATAAATACATAAAAAATATATAACTTTTAATTTGTTTCATAATTATTAGCAAATATTTGTCTTCTTAAAATTAATAAATAATTTAATATTTCTAATTTTAACAAAAATAGGATTTTCTTAGTTTCTGCAACGAAAGAAGATTATAATCTTCTTAAAAATTATTAAAAAGTTAATATTTCTAATTAAAAAAAAATAATATAATTTTCTGAGTTTCTGCAATGAAAGAAGACTATAATCTTCTTAAAATTGATGAAAAGGTTCACTTTTATGATTTTAAGAGCAATGCAATATTTTCAGTTTCTCTAATGAAAGAAGTGTATAACCTTCTTAAAATTTATAAAAAAATTAATATTTCCAATTTTAACAAAAATAGAATTTTCTGTGTTTCTACAATGAAAGAAGACTATAATCTTCTTAAAATTGATGAAAAGTTAATATTTCTAATTAAAAAAAAATAATATAATTTTCTGAGTTTCTGCAATGAAAGAAGACTATAATCTTGTTAAAAATGATGAAAAGGTTCACTTTTATGATTTTAAGAGCAATGCAATATTTTCAGTTTCTCTAATGAAAGAAGTGTATAACCTTCTTAAAATTTGTAAAAAAATTAATATTTCCAACTTTAACAAAAATAGAATTTTCTGTGTTTCTACAATGAAAGAAGACTATAATCTTCTTAAAATTGATGAAAAGTTAATATTTCTAATTTAAAAAAAAATAAAATATTTTTCTGAGTTTCTGCAATGAAAGAAGACTATAATCTTGTTAAAAATGATGAAAAGGTTCACTTTTATGATTTTAAGAGCAATGCAATATTTTCAGTTTCTCTAATGAAAGAAGTGTATAACCTTCTTAAAATTTATAAAAAAATTAATATTTCCAATTTTAACAAAAATAGAATTTTCTGTGTTTCTACAATGAAAGAAGACTATAATCTTCTTAAAATTGATGAAAAGTTAATATTTCTAATTAAAAAAAAATAATATAATTTTCTGAGTTTCTGCAATGAAAGAAGACTATAATCTTGTTAAAAATGATGAAAAGGTTCACTTTTATGATTTTAAGAGCAATGCAATATTTTCAGTTTCTCTAATGAAAGAAGTGTATAACCTTCTTAAAATTTATAAAAAAATTAATATTTCCAATTTTAACAAAAATAGAATTTTCTCTGTTTCTGCAATGAAAGAAGACTATAATCTTCTTAAAATTGATGAAAAGTTAATATTTCTAATTTAAAAAAAAAAAAAATATTTTTCTGAGTTTCTGCAATGAAAGAAGACTATAATCTTGTTAAAAATGATGAAAAGGTTCACTTTTATGATTTTAAGAGCAATGCAATATTTTCAGTTTCTCTAATGAAAGAAGTGTATAACCTTCTTAAAATTTATAAAAAAATTAATATTTCCAATTTTAACAAAAATAGAATTTTCTGTGTTTCTACAATGAAAGAAGACTATAATCTTCTTAAAATTGATGAAAAGTTAATATTTCTAATTTAAAAAGAAAATATAATTTTCTGAGTTTCTGCAATGAAAGAAGACTATAATCTTCTTAAAATTGATGAAAAGTTAATATTTCTAATTTTAAAAAAAAATTTAATTATCTGAGTTTCTGCATCGAAAGAAGACTATAATCTTGTTAAAAATGATGAAAAGGTTCACTTTTATGATTTTAAGAGCAATGCAATATTCACAGTTTCTGCAATGAAAGAGGATTACAATCTATATCCATAACATAAAATAGATATTGAAATTATATGTGAATAAAAATATCTTTTATTTTCTATAAAAATTCTTTATTTATTACATGTTAAGTTCATACAGTCAGGTAATGCAGATAGATATAGTTTCTTATACGTACTTTACACTTTTATAACATTATTTTACTTACATTAGGTGAATCTGCAATAATCGAACGATTCATTTTGCTTTTGATTTTATAATATAGATGCCAGATTTGGTCAGCAAAGATTAAGAGTTGCAATTTGGTTCCGGTTTTATAATTTAGATGGCGACAGTTACATAACCGCGATCAAAACCTTTTACTTTTTAGTTCATGTTTTATAATTCAGATGGCAACAGGTACTTATCCGAGATCATAACCTTTACTATTTAGTTACGCTTGGGCAATATAGATGGCGGTACATATGCTAATAATTTAAATTATATAAAGACATTCTCGGCAAATAAATATTCAGTGTAGTTTTAGAACTACTCCAGTAAAGACGTGGGGTATACGTCGATTTTTCGTAATTTTTTTAAAAATGATTAAAAAAAAAAGCGTGCCCCCTGGCACATTTTATTTCCACCCACTAATTACAACACTCGCATCAACTGGAGTTTGTAATTGTGGGTGGCCCCTTAGTGGTAAGCTGCAGTGCGGTACGCCAGTGGCGATTTTCATATGATATTTGTTGTATAAACAACAGGTTTTGGGTGGTGTTTGTTGTATTAAACAACAGTTTTTGTTTTGTAGATTCTTGAAGATCTTGAAGACTGGTAGATCAGAGCAGAGTATATATGCAATATGAATGATACTACGGTCCCCTCGTTGTCTGACCGTCTTCAGAGCTTACACCAAAGTATCTTCTTCATACCAATATATTCTCTATAGCTCTACTATGTGTATATGCAAACTTTTAACTTTGTACGATGCAAGACTATTAAATAGTCTCCCCCTCTCTGACGTCTTCAGAGCTGCTTAGTGTATACTGTCGTATACATACATGACCGCTTACTAGACTGATAACAGTACAAGTGCATATACAAGCGGCCATGACCAAAGGCAGTTCCAATGGAACTATTGAATCAAATATTTCTATATATATAAGCATATAGTAATATTCTACTATGTAAATAATATTTTAATTAAATATTTTATATTAAGAAATTAAAATATATAGAAAAAAAATATAGAAAAAAGTTAATATTTCTAATTTTAACAAAAATAGAATTTTCTTAGTTTCTGCAATGAAAGAAGACTATAATCTTGTTAAAAATGATGAAAAGGTTCACTTTTATGATTTTAAGAGCAATGCAATTTTCTCAGTTTCTTTAACGAAAGAAGACTATAATCTTCTTAAAATTGATAAAAAAAAATTACATTTCTATTTTTAACAAAAATAGAATTTTCTGAGTTCCTCAATGAAAGAAGACTATAATCTTGTTAAAAACGATGAAAAGGTTCACTTTTATGATTTTAAGAGCAATGCAATATTCTCAGTTTCTATAATGAAGGAAGTGTATAACCTTCTTAAAAATTGATAATAAGTTAATATTTCTAATTTTAACGAAAATAGAATTTTCTTATTTTCTGTAATGAAAGAAGACTATAAACCTTGTTAAAAATGATGAAAAGGTTCACTTTTATGATTTTTAGAGCAATGCCATATTCTCAGTTTCTCTAATGAAAGAAAATTCTTAAATTCTATCTTATTCTTCTTAAAATTAATAAAAAATTTAATATTTCTAATTTTAACAAAAATAGAATTTTCTAAATTTCTGCAATTAAAGAAGGCTATTATAACCTTGTTAAAAATGATGAAAAGGTTCACTTTTATGATTTTAAGAGCAATGCAATATTCTCAGTTACTGTAATGAAGGAAGTGTATAATCTTCTTAAAAAATGATAAAAAGTTTAATATTTCTAATTTTACAACATTGTAAAAATACAACATTTTTATCAATTTTAACAAGAGTATAACCTTCTTACATCTAACAAAATCACTCAAATTTTTTCTTTTGTTAAAATTAAAAATTACATAGATTTATCAATTTTAACAAGTGTAAACCTTCTTTCGTTTCAAGAAATGCAAAAAATTCTACTTTTGTTAATCATTCTTCAAAATATTTTTTTTATTATACATATATAAAAATATTTTTATAACATAATAATGAAAATATATAACA
Organism: Panorpa germanica; assembly: GCA_963678705.1. Classification (NCBI taxonomy): domain Eukaryota; kingdom Metazoa; phylum Arthropoda; class Insecta; order Mecoptera; family Panorpidae; genus Panorpa; species Panorpa germanica. Next base: position 7,018,269 of record OY783214.1, read on the forward strand.
CACGTTGTTTAATCCAATATTTTAAAGGATGTATCAACAATCATTGTCGTAATAGTTCCCAGAGTCAATAACAGATGCGCTGGTGTTGTAATATCTTGAAGAAATTATTTTACAATGTATCTAAAATTTGATGATATGATTAAGGGATGGAGTTAAAACTCACCATACTTCTATGACATTTTGAATTATTATGACATTCAATATTATATTATTGAATATTTATTTATTTATTAACTTATTTTGTTATTTATTTGGGTGTACCATTCATTATATAATGAATAATTATTTTCACAATTAAACTACATTCATCTGTATAGGAATAATAGAATCTGAGATGATAACAAAGCCAATTTTACAATTAACTGTTGTACTACTATCTTTGTTAGGAATAGAAAAATTCTTCGTTTTATTCTTATAAAAATGCGAGGTTAATTTATAATAGAAACATATTATATTGTGTTTATAATATATCATTGACTTGCTCAGATATATTCTATTCAATGTCATCAGAGATTTTTACATTTTTTATATTTATTACTAAAACATTGATGATGTCTGCAATTTTTAGGTTTGGATATTCGCTATAGTCCCAATATAAATATATTTTTTATTTATTTATTTATTCCATATATAGATTAATTTTATTTTATTTTCAGTTGTAGTGAATTATATAAGTTTTTGGAATAATAATTAAAAATTATTTATATAAAACATTAAACAAGAAATTAATAATTATTGATTGTAACAGTTGCTATGGAAATTATTCTCAGAATATAAATAAAATACAAAGAAGTACTATATGTACTTTTCATAGCTATATAAAGTGTTTACACCTTCTAATATTAAATGTTTTGGACAATTTTATATAAAAACCATTCAGTTTGAAAGGTATGTTATTAATCTTAATTTTAGAAAATTGTATATTAATTTTTAATAAAATAGCATAATGAAAGTAATTAGTCATTTTATAAATACTTCTAAGTTTTTAAGACCTGACATTTACTGATAACATACACTTTTTGTTATAAGGCGCTTTACTCTGGTAGCTCAGGTTTCATATTATCTGTCGCAAACTTCTTAGTCTTGTTCTGGTGTGGTATATCTCTGTAACAAAAAATTACACTGTAACACAATTTACACAATTACATTGTAATTAAAGAAACACATTGAAAAGATAAAATAATTTAATATCTTAGAATATAGATCTCAAAATACAATACTCATTCAAGAATACTACATGTTTCTTATTTCCTTCCACTGAATTAGTATACACCTGGTACTAAACAATTAAATAAGATAAAGATATAATTATATAACAATATTCTTTTTTCTTGAGATGCAAATTTCAACGAAACTTAACTTAACTTAATGGTTGCTCAGGTTTCATATTGTCTGTCGCAAACTCCTCAGTCTTCTTCTGGTGTGGGCAGCGAAGTGGTCAGTCTGGGGCAACGAAGGAGCGAAGGCCCCTAATTATTTTCAGAATAAGAGAAACAATTTTTTTACGTCAAGTCTTTTCAAAAATTTATTTCTTTTATCTTTATTGCGGGGGCCCTTCTCTTGTGGAGACCCCGGGGCAGCAGCCCCGCCTGCCTTCCATGAAATCTGGGCCAGGGTGTGGCATATCTCTGTAACAAAAAATTGAAATAAAGATTCAATTTGAAAAGATAAAAGATTATAATTCCACCGAAACTTAAAAGTCATCTTTGTTCACTGTATGAGTATTAAATGAAATTAAAAGTTAAAAATCTGAAGCATATGGAAAAACGATTTTTCTTTGAAATCACCCAATAATCATTAAATGAAGCAGTAGCATTTGAAAACAGAATAGTTAACAACTCTATAATACCTTCCTGTACAGTGACTAAACGTAATTGATTAATATGTACCTACTATGGTAAAAAAAAATACACTAGTAAGATAAAATTTAATTAATTTTTGGGGATTAAAGAAATACTCGAAGTACAGTTACAAAGCTTGATGATTTTTCAATTTAATTTTAATAGCTAGTGGTTAATAATGATCATCGACAATCTATCAATTTATTTATAATTAATATGGTATGCACATAGATAGTTTATTATATGAAGCAAGCTTCAAAAACTCTTGGTTTTACACTAAAAAATGGAAATTTAACTAAAGAATAATTGTACTAATTGAAATAGTAACATTCAGAAACTATTGCAAATAATAATGAAGGAAAACATAATCACGTAGACGACCGCGAGAGGGTTCTACAAAGATTTGAGTTTGACAAAAGCAAGTACAATGTCTGTTTCCTCTCTGGTTCCGTCCTTCTATTATTCCAGAGTCTAAAGTTCTGAAGTGTAGTATTCACCGGGGACCGATTGAGACGTAAACATTAAATTAGCTGTGATGTATGCTAATTATCAGATCGATACCTTTGTCGGCCTCTAACTTAATTAAAATTAAGTTTTGTAGACATGTGTGTTACTTAATTGGTTTGTAATTAACAAATTGGAACAAAACTGAATAACTAATGAAAATGGTAAGCTAGTGACAAATATACTCGTATTTGAAATATTAAGGAAGTTTATTATAAAATGTTAAAAAATTACTACAAATTTATTTTTATTGGTTGTATGTCGTTTTTATAAAAGGTGTTTGTTTTTTCAACATCTTGGCTATCAATAATACTTGAATAATAGAAATAGAGAAAATAAAACAAAATATTTTGAAGTTATGTTAAAGTCTAAAGGTGTGAGAGTTTTTTGTTTATTCTTTCAAGCTATTTCAATTCAGTCTGAAATTTAAAATGTAAAACACAGCTTTAAAAGAATTCTCAACGGATTGTTTACAATATATATGTATATTTTTCTTTCTCCTTTTTTTTTAAATTACGCATGCAAATTTCTTATTCCTTTTGGCATATGTTTGGATATAAATGAAGATGACAGTAGTTCAAGAAGACTGATCGCGAGTTTTGTAACCAGATCTTGTGTATAAATCTAACACCGTATTCTGTATAGATATGGGTACGGGTATGGATTCGGTTGCAAATGTATTATATTTGCTAACTTGTTCTTACAAGGATATAAAACATGTGGGGTGACGGAGAAAGACGGGGATTAGATTATGACGTCATACATGGATTATTTTTAGAGATTACTAAGAATTTTTGGTAATTAAAAAAACTTGTGACGACCCTTAGGCATTTATATTATTAATATTCAGAAATAACTAATTTTGTTTTAGTCGAAATTCAATTTTATCCGGATTTATTTTCGGGTTGTTTTTCTTAGATATCTTGTCTTGAATTTAATTTTTTCTGATTACACATTTATAAAGCTGAACCTCACTCATATTTAGGCACAACGCCTCCGTGGAAAGGAGCCCTTGAAACTTTAGCGTAGTCATTAGAATTGATTCGAAAAGGATTACATATTAAATGGATCTTCTGCTATTTTAATATTTGTGTTATTATTCTAGATTACAAGATGTATAATTTCCAAGTACTAACTGATCAAGATCGCAAAGAAGCGGCAGCAATCGAAAAGAGACGCCGAGATGAGGAAGCAAGGAAGAAACGTTTCTTTGACGCTAAAGTCCGAACAATTGGCATAGACTATTCTGGAATAAGAAACCAAATCATTGAGAAAAATCAGCAAAAAATCCAAGAGATGAAACTAGAAGAAGCATATGTACGCCAGCAACAAAGAACAATTCAACTAACAACAGAAATCGAAGCACAAGCACAGAATGAAAGACGGCGCATTCAGAGCGAGATAGATCAATTCAGAAAAAATTACCAAAAGGTAGAAGATCGAAGGGAATTTGATTTATACGATCCAGATGCACAGAAGAAATCTTTACCTATGAGAGTTGGGGATGATGACCCACGCCTTGGAATATCCAGTGCCCAAAAGTTTCAAGGTGAGGATCTTAGATATGAAGTAAGAAATAAAATTCAGAGAGGTCAGTTGCAGGCTTGGTACGGGCAACAATTAATAGAACGGGAAACAGCGGAGATGCAAAGAAAAATGGCGGAAGATGCTTATCAAGCAGCGCTAATTGCTAGAGATCTACGAGCGGTAGAGTTGGATAAGTTGGAGAAAGAGTGTCAGCGTAAATTGGACGAAGCTACGTTCAAGTTTAACAACGCGTTGGCGGAGGAGGTTGAAGCGCGGCGTCTAATGAAAGCCAAGCAAGAAGAAGATGACAACTTGGCAGAGATATACAACCATATAACAAGTCCTCTATTATGCGAGGACCCTAAACAAGCCATTAGCAGCATGGGGCAGCACAGAAAACTGGTTGACAACTACAAGGGCATGTCAGCCGAAGAGCTGCAACGAATTATTGACGATCAGAAGAGACAGATGCTTGAAAATAAATTAAAGAGAGACGCTGAGGCAAAGATGGAATCAGATTGGTGGTCGTTTAGTTCCAGGGTAAATAGATCGGCGGAGCTGAAACAGCGACAACTGGAAAGAGAGAAAAAGGAAGAAGAACGAAAAATTTTGGAAAAGAATTTGTCTTTATCAAAAGAACAAAAGGTGAATAAAGACTTTATTGATAAAGTCTTGTACACCAATGCACCAACGGCTGATTATTTCGGACAATTTAATACGACAAGTCGATAAAAATGTGATGTGAATGTTTTCTACTTATTAAAATCATAACCCTACTCCTTCTGATGTTGATAAATTTGTTTGTAACGTTAATATTGTTAAGTTCATCCCTTACGGAAGGGATGAAGTATAATGAACACAATATAGTTTTCTAGATGTTCGACTTGAAGGGTTCAAAAGTTCAAGCTTTACATAAATACATTGGGTACAATACATAAGGTAAAAATGTCACACATTTTATTTAACCTTTGACTCTACAGAAATATGTTTCTTAAGAGTCTTATTTTATATTCAATTCACAATTTTGCAATAAATTTAAAAAGGGACAATCAGTGGTGTAGTTCTATAATATTGTAATTCTACTTGTGAACATTTTTGAAAATGAATATTTTTTTATTTTGCTTTTTAATTTCACAACATTACATAAAAGCTAATTACGAATAAATGAAATGTAGCAATTCTGAATGAATGGAGAGATCATATTTTAATAATGTTCGTCAGCGTTTGATGTGTGTGTATTTGTAAACAAATATTATAAAATAAATTTAATAACATACATATATACTTTCGTTTTATTTATAAATAGAAAATTTAATAAAGTCTATGAAACAAATAAAAGCTCTTCATAAAAGTTCAAAAAGTTATTGCTCTTTACGGTACAATTCTAAACATTTAAAGAGGAAAACAGTAGATAAAGAAATTTAAACTCAGCAATAGAATTCTGTTTATGATTTGAGGGCAGACACTAAGCGCCACTTTACTCGTACTATCCTTCTCTCACTTCTAAAAGTGAAATAAAAGCACAAAGTTCACAGCCAGAAAGTTCTTTCAATTTATAAAATATATATTTCTAAATAAAAGCAAACTACTAAATTGAAAAATTATTGAAAGTATATTTTGAATTTTATAAAACAATTAATTATTATAAAATATTTTATCAAAGTCTGAAAAATGAGAAACTTTATAATAAAAATCTCGAAATAAGTTATAATGGAAATGTTTAAATTGATTTTGTAAAAAATCGGTATATGGAAGTGAACAATAGGTTCACTGTTGACGACTGAAGACCATAGCAAATACTAAAATTCACACTTCCGATGAAGCTCCATGTAATCTTGTATAAATAGTTTAAAATGAAGCAGTCGTTTCGAGTACCGTTGGTTGCTTTGTCGTCCTCATCATACTCGCGCAGATAGATACTGGCAACGTATACACTTGCTAATGGTATAAACTTATAAAGTGTTAAGTTGTTTGCAGAGTTCTTGAAATCTCACTGCTAATGTACTTCAAGTTAGACTAATTAACGTACATACTCGTATATACGTGTTTCCCTTTATGTTTTAACGCACTAATGCCTATAAAAAGTTTTGAAAATTAATTTTGAAAGGAGCTTTATACACAAAAACTTTGAAATTGTCATATTTTAGTTTACACATGATATTTAAGAAACACGAGTGTCTACATGAAAACTTGAATATGCTTAATTAATGTTTTCTTAAATAATTAATTGAAATTGATCGTGAATGATAAGTATTATGTTATATGTAGTCAATAATTACTAATTCAATTTACGAAAGATTCTATCCCTTTTAATTTCTTTTAATTTAAATTATTTTCTAAATGTAAAATATTTTGCGTAGGCGTTTTTGCACTGTACTTCGTAATCTTATTCTTCTTCTTTGTTTTGAAGTGTAAAGTATTAAAAACCTGTTCGTTTCCGAGATTTTATGATGTTAATTAATTTTGTCGGTAATTGTAGTTCCGAAAAACAGACGAGAATTAATTACAGTAAGGTTTGAGTTTTCATCTTTTCTAAATATTGTTTGAAGTAAGTAAACTTTCATTATCGCATTATGGGATTTGGTAAATTTATTCTGCTCGAAGCTGTTACCCGTATAGAACACAGGTTACAGGAATATAGGCGTCCTGAGTTTGTAAAGGTACCGGAACTAAATCCCGGTTCCGGCATAGATGTTTTTGACGGGTGCTTTATACATTTAAATATATTTGCGATGTTTCGCATTGCATAGTAATCAGTTTAAAGGACTTTGACGCTTTTTTAAAGCAAATTTCCTGTTTTAAGTGAATTAAGCGAACCAGAATGAAACCAACGTTTAAACAACGTTATTTTTCATATAACGTAAATTACTCTGCCGGTTACCACCGTAAATTGCATACAAAACTAAATATTAGCCCGCCAGAGGTGATGAACCCTTTGCAAGTATATAAATATACATCAATTGTGCAGTTGATTAGTGAAACATCTCAGAAAAATTGAAACATGAGTTGAGTATGCAGCAGTTGAATATAAAAGTGTATCATTTATAGTTCAAATTACGAGAGTTCGGCGGCGACTCATACTTAAAACAAGTTGTGGGGTATAAACTGCCGATCTAAGTAAAAAGCACTGACTTACTTATTTTTCTATAATGTATATAGAAACGAATAAGATAAAATTCATTCTCGTGTTATAGATTTATATCACTCTTATAACCTCTTTTAAGTTATAAGTCACCGCCGAACTATCGTGATTTGGACTATATCTAATTTAATACATAGATAACTCATAAATGCAACAAAACAAAATTTTAACGCAGATAAACTCGTCGAATACCGTTGAAATTCTTGTAACTCCAATATTGTTTTCGTTGTTCTCTCAAAACTTAATATTCGAAGATGTCTCACTAATAAACACGACGAACGATATATACACATAATATTTATGCGAAAGAATGTACAATATTATGATAAAAACAACTTCTTATATAAGTATTTAATTAAAGTTTAAAACTAATGTATTTTCTGATGTTTTAGCATTCATACATACTTATACCCGTCATCTAAACACACACACATACATGTATATTCATTGTAAACTATATTACACTCATTTTATCACGCCAAGGTCTTGTAAGTTGTAAGCCGTGATATATATCTGTAATAACTGTTATAAAGTTGTTTCAAGCTTGTTGGTGGCAAAACTGAGAAGCTTTACTCTCGAGTATATGTACATGGTATGTACTCATACAGTTCTCTAAATAATGCTGATTATGGCGTGATTAACGATGAGCTGTCTTGTAATTTCAGATTGAATCTCTCTTGGTTACTCACGCCCGCGTCTGTACAGTCTACTGTCTACTCAAATTCAAACTCAAGTCAAGTCAACTACTCTAGTTAGTTAATTGATTACACTTGTGCATTGGTGTAGGATGACTTAGTACATACACAAATGAACAGAATGATGACGGCATTATAACACGGACAATTTACTTCTTATTCAAAGTTAAACATTACTGTAATTAAATTAAGTTGTGTGCGTAACCGCTCTACTGTATTCCGCTTCGGAAGACTAAGAGCATGTACCATATCATACAGCATGAATACATAAAGAAGCTTTGTTGATTGAAACACTTGACTGAACTTTAATCAATAGGGAAAACTGTGCCAGTCGTTGATCAGATTGTTTTGAGTAACCCTGGACTAAATTTAACATGCTCGCGTAGTGTCTAGTGTATCGAGTCATGCGTAGATTCCATTTGTTCCTATCTTCTCATATTCAAAATACAACAATCTATATCAGATTTTAAGAAAGATCTTTGTAACTAATAAATAATGATATAATGATAACTCACCAATTGCTTCTTTTTATAATCATTGTGTGACGAAGACCCGAAAAAATAGTTGTCTAATGTAGATCTGTAAGAAAAGAAAATAATTATAAATATTTTTCAGGTAAAAAATATTTAAAAAAGTTGATATTTTATGTAAAATATTTAATTTAAAAAACATTACTATTTTCTTTGACTGTGGCACTTTACAATCTATCAAAATAAATGATATTAAATAAATGTTGAGAGTTGTAGAGCTAGTAATCCACTTCCTCCTAATTAATTAAATCTGTAGGTGCACGTCTATTTTATCTGTTTCATTTTTGGGTATTTTTAATGCCGGTTTTACACTAGAGAGACGAACAAATCTAGTTTTTCCTGAACAAAAACACCAATGTTTACACCAAAGAGACAGTTCTTAAAACATTTTTGTCTTTTGTTGCTGTTTTAGTAAACAAAACACATTCCCATTCCTAGTTTTGTTCTTTGCGAACATTTCCGCTTGTCAGTTGTTGGTTATCATGTTTATAATTTTTATGGCACACACAGAAAAACACTCCAAAACTGTCTCTCTGGTGTGAAACCAAGGTTCTTCTTGAAATCTTTCTAATATTTGTATATTAGAATTGCAGGTGAAATTTTATATTTGAATGCAAAAATTATATAAAACATAAACCTAAGAATTTACTACTAGATGAACAAGAAATGTACTTTTGGATTCTCACAAACCCGTGTAACAGATTTATCCCTAAATGTGTCAGCTACATAAGTGCTACATTCATATTTAGTACGTAATGATAAATCCATGCGATTAACTTTAGTCAAAGTCATAAGAATATTCACATCAACTAATTTTTTCATTGTTATTTTATTAAACAGTAACATAAGTCTATATATTGTATTTTATGTAATAAAGTTGATATGATTTGCCATCGGCACCTTCGTACTTTTACATAAAACAACTAATAAGTAACCGATATAAAATTATCCATAAAAATTCTAAAAGCCTTCAATAAAAATGAATGTTTTTCTAACTTCCAAAGATACCTAATAACAGACATAAAAGTTAAACTAATAATCTTTTAAGACCCAATTCGAACGATGACATCATGGTGTGCTTAACGAAGAGGCTGAAATCAATATTTTCTATTTTAATGGTAAATTTATCATTTCAGAATTGGTAGGGTATAAAAAAGGCTATAAAAGTGGCTAAGTATAACAGCCTTTTACTATTTAAATTTTTCTATCTGTAATTTATTTCGATTGCTGCATTATATGTACTATAAGAAATAAAGCAAATGCTTTATGAACTGTAAAATAGAGAAGTTCCATAAAGGGCCATTTCCACTTACTGAGTTTTTGTTTTAATTTTATTTTTTAATCTTAAATGTAAGTTTCTGTTTATGAAATATGAAAAAATAAAAAAAATATATTACTGTCAAATATATTTTTGAATATACTCGTATTACATAAAAAATTATTACGAAGTATTAAAAAATGACGAAGATATAAGTCGTCCCGTGGAGCATATTTGTCGGAAGCCTCGTAGTTCGTCAGAAATAAAACAATTAAACATTTCCTTGTAAACAAATCTGTTAAAGTTCAATTTCTTAAAATTATTATAACACAAGAAACATTCGGAATATTCTTAAAAGTATTATTATTAAATCTACTTTAAAAAAATTGATTTTTTGAAATTTTCGGGGTGGTCTCACCCAGTGGCGTAGTTACCGTCGTATCAGCCGTATCAATTATACGGAGCCCCGGGCTACAAGGGCCCCAAATGTGTGTAAGCAAAAACTCGTAAAATGTTATTTACAATCTCACTTAAACTCTTAGGCCGTACTTCGCTTAATTCTTAAGAGTATTAATTGCAAGTAATAACGTATAATCAATATATAATTATTTTAATTTAATGCGAGGGTCTTTGTTCCTTTTGTGAAAAATCTTTACCCATCATTTGGGCCTACCAACAAATTTTGATACGGGGCCCGTCTAAGGCACGCTACACCTGACGCATATGCACCTACATAAGTACATTGAAAATAAAATCTGAATATTAAAACTAAAACACCAGGTGGGAATGGAGCTTTACGGTTTGCGAGTATCGAAATGCCATTACTTGTTCTACAAAACTACTGCTAAGTTTAGGTAATTATCCTTTAAGGTAGATATATATAATTTACAACACTACATATATTTACTTGTTCAGTTAATGGCATAAATGTATATGTAAATGGTTTATTTATCTTTTAAGTAGTTACAGATAAATTCCGAAGTTTGTTCCCGCAGTTAATTTCAATCTGTTTCGTCCCATTACATGATTCTACTATATATAACATAACATGACTTTACTAACCAAAAAATGGTAAGATTTGCCGCGCTTATAGATCGTAAACTCTAATTGATAAATTAATGATTACAGCTGAACTTACGTTGGACCTGTCTGCGAACGTATCTTTGTCGATTATGTCGGTACTTTCACGGTTTGATTCACAAGAACAGAAAAGGACCGACATAGTCCTGTGACAAAGATTCGCGCGGTTCCAATGTGAGTTCAGTTCAAAATTTTGTTAGATAGGCGGGTTCTTAATTAAAGTTTTTAAGGTTTATATAACGTAATAATGTTCTGAAATCTATTTTACTGCTTTTAGAAAAATTAATCTATCTTTTGCTCCATTAACAAACATTATCTTAAAACTTCTTAAGAAAACCTAATTAAAGATTATAAATTCTTAAGAAGTTCTTTTTAAGAATTAAAGGGCTACAAAGTATCTTTATTTATACCTTTTTAGACTAAATATTAGTTTTGTGGTAGGTAATAAATAAAAATAAGTTGACGTTAAGAAAGTTTTCTTTATTTTTTGCGTTTTACTTAGTTTGATTGCTAGTTTCACTTTAGTTACACTCTACTCTGTTAACTTGATAGACTGTAGCTTAAATAATGACATTCAAAGTTTGTTTCAAATCAAACATAGCAAGTAAAGTACAAGCAAACTTTACTACATGCACTGCGCTTTGCAATTGTAGTATTGCACAATGGTTCGCCTTTAGTTAGAGTACTAGTATGTCTGTTTGTTCTTATTTCATCCTCGCGTTTTGGCGTTTAGAATTTAGGTATTTAGATATTTGGTTTCACAGAGTATTGCTCCTTTGAGAATTGCAACGAGCTTCTGTTCTTCTAAGCTGCGGTTAGCCTGAACCTAAATGTGCAGCAACTCGTATGCTCGAGTATGGAACATATTAATCGTTAAAAAAAGAAATGTTGCCATCAAAGGTATAATTTGCAACGCAAAGACTATGTTTTGTCTGATGTTCTCTCTAAGAATCTAAACCGTCCCTTTTTCCTACACAGCCTTAAGGTCCTTCTCACACTGGAACCGTCTACTTGCGGCATTCGACTTTTTCAGTAGGGTGTAGTCAAACTTTGCTAATGCGACTACTCTTAATTAAAAAATCGGTTATCGCAAGTAGTCAGTTCTAGTGTGAGATAGGTCTTAAAATTTAAGAACATATTATCCTGCATAAATTTAACAAATAAAGTCGGTGAAGTAAGCAGTCGATTCGGACTAGTGGTATTAAATCGAATTTTAAATTACATGGCTAATCGGAACATTTAAGCTAATATTCAAATGATATTAAACTATAGAAGTATTAAGTAACTTAAATATTATTACATAATATATAAATTTGCTAATTAGTGTCTTATATTGATGTTTTCATACAGGAAAATTAAAACGCAAACGCAACATTGTTCGAAAACATTTATTCAAAATTTATTTCAAGAAATAGATTAACTAATATGTTTTCTAAACAATATCAAAATTTTAACCGTAACTAATACTTATTTAATTCAGAAATTACATTTTTATATATCAAGTACATAACCTCAACTCATATTCAGATGTGACGTACACAATGCTTATAAATAAGAATTATAAATGCATTTAAATAAAATTTATTTCAACAATGAATTAACTAATATGTTTTTTAAATAATAGCAAAATTTTGACCACAACAAATGCTTCTATAATAGTATTTTAATGAAATTCAATTAAACAAACCTACGGTCGCCTTTTAGTTCGCGGTTAAATATTGACGGCACTACATCAAATACTCGTACAAACATTAAATGTTTTCAATTTCCCTTAAAGTACTTAAATTTGTCGAATACATAAATAATCCATTAAAATACAAATATAAAATAAATATTGAAAATCATATATGCAAAATACCCGCAGTATTATTACGTTTTTTTTTATCCAATAAAATAGATTTCACAAAGGTCTGAATATTAAATATTTAATGATATTCATAACATCGGTAATATCCATAACGTGAACATGAACATGTTCTTGATCGGTCATTTATCGAGATATAATCTGAATCCGAAAAACAAATCTATTGTACTCCTTCTCTCTCTATCTCTCTCTAATACCAGTTTATCGTAATAAGTTGCCTATATTCGTAGTAGAACCAATTTCTCCTTCTTTGCTGCTTTGTCAGTTTTTTCCTATGCATTTTAAAGTAGAGATTACATTTTCCTTTACACAAAAAAATACATTAAATACGCCCCTTTTCTCATTCTATATTGCCTGCAATGAACATTACACAGCTCTGTGGAATCAGCGGCATGTAGATCAGATTTTATTTTATATTCCGGGTCACAAAACCAACCGAACTCGAGTTACTCTCGTACGGGTATATTGCAGGTACAAGCAAGCATGCTAGTATACGAACTTTACTTTTTATTCGTATGAAAATTATGAAATGCAAATACATATAATTTAATTAATTTGCATAAAATATTGAGGTGTGTCAGTTCTATAACTAAAACTAAAAGTTAAATAAGGTAATATATTTCCAACTTTGTCGATAATTCAAGGATGCACCATAAAACTAATGAGTCGTGCACTTAATAATATTGCACGTATGGTCAATTCATTTTCCTTCAAAGTTTTCCAATTAAATGTGTCCTTGAGGGATGAATTATAATATACTCTACTTAACAGGATTGCTGTAACTAGGTTAGAATCTAAAGAAAATTTTACAAATACTTAAAATAACAAATTAAATTTTGGATTACGTTTCTAATCATATTTTTAAAGAAACAATATAAGCTGCCGAATTTCTTTCGTCTATAAGATTTTCTTTGTATTGGTATTTCGTATTTGGTAAAAGGTTATGTTCTCTATATATTTCTATATCGAAGTACAACTCCTCTGGCCCCCCTCTCACCCTCCAGCCCTCATTCTAGAAGCTTTATACGGGGTTACGATGGCTGGATGGGCTTATCAAAGTGTTTCCGAGTCGATTTGTAAGAAAATGTAATTATAGATCCTTTCCCAGGAGCATTATCTCAGGTGATTGAAATCAAACAGTACTTTAAACGATGGAAGCGTTGTAAGTAGAGGCATTAAATAGTGAACCACCAGCCCAGCCCCCAATGCTTGTCCTTGCCCCTAACTCCGCTCTCTGCCCTGTTTACTAGGGGTTGGAACTTCAAGAAGAGCGAGGGTATTGAAATCCATGTTAATGAAAAGTGACATCTTAAAACGTTTATATTTTAGACTTCAATTTTTGTTTTAAAATTGATGTAATACATTTTTCGAGTTAATTTTATTAATATCTAAATTTAGTAAACATTGAAGGAAATTGGAGAAAATTATTTCGTGATAAGAAAATGAGATATGAGCTTCAAAGACGTGGGGTCTTCCTTACAAAGGAATCTCATGTTACTGAACGTAATTACTTTAATAAGGAATTTCCGTTTGAAGAGGAAATGTTCTCTACTTGTAAAATTACTTGTTTTACTGTAATATTCAACTTACATAGGTTGAACGGAGTTTTATTTCGTTATTTATTTACAGGTGCGGTAATCTAGTGTAATCCCTCTCACTGAATTTTAGTGTTAATTTAAAGTTTAGACCATAAATAAGTTAAAGTAGATATAGAATATATTTTTCATTTATTAATTTTCATTTATGTGTTTAGCTCTATCCAATATTTATTGAAGTAAAGCGCCGTGCGGCGAAAGCATCGCATTGGCTGGCTGTCTGCTGCAACGGAAGTTATTTATCTAATTAAGTAAAAGCTATTTTTTATTTTCGTTTTAAGTACATTTCGTATTAGCTTACTGTATATTTATTTAGAGTGGTTGCGCGGCGTACGGCGTATCGTGGTGCGGTGTGGCGCTTCGTTTAAACTAATTACAACGAGATACAACGAATGTTTCTGGAACTTTGTTTTGCGTGAATGGGTGAGGCTACAATAGCGTTACTCTATGTGCTCTATGTGTCCCTGTGTGTGTGCGTTAATGAATACAGTAATTATTAATAACATACAGAACATAAAGACTTGTATGTGTAGCAGTATTATTACTTTAATGCTCGTTTAATTAATTTAATCATATTTGATTTTATAATTAGATGGTATAAAAGTCAGTATTTACGTCATTAAAATATTCATAAAAACTAATTAATATTATAATTCATTTTATGATTTATTTCGACGGCGGAGTGACTGAAAGCGTAGACGGAACTTTGGTAATTAAGACGGCCATAAGTTTATTTCTGAGAATTAGGTCAAGCTGGAAAATATACTGCTTATAAATAGTTTGTTCGATTATTGAAACTATAGGAATTGACAAAGAATGTGTTACACAAATTTTACATAAGAATTTTAACATGCAAAAAGTGTGTGCGAAAATTTGCACAATCGAAGTCATTTCTAGCAAAGTATATCATATCAGTGTTAACAGCCGTCTGATCTGACAACATTTGACTTCCAGCACTGTTTTGAACAATGGAAAATTAGCATGGAGCAGTATAGGGATAGATGAGGGGTGCATATTGAAGGGATAGTAAATAAATATGTATAAATTTAAAATAAAAAGTTTTACAGCATCATCATTTTATATCCATACCAAGTAGATTCATACGGCGGTGTAGTTCACTTATATGAAGACTAGCCGCTTTAAAAACATAACTTTAATTTTATGAAGCATTTTCAGAAATCAGAAACCACGCCAGATAAAATACATAACATTTCCCAACACAAAAGTAATGGAATTATTAAAAATATCTTTTATTCATAAACTTTTCATTTCATTTAATATCTTTATGAACAAAATGACATCAAAGAATATTAAAATAATGTAGAAGTTTTTCCACTTTTCCGGATAACTTATCTGAAGTAATTAAAATACCCCGTGGAATTTCATTAGCAAATACTTTAAGTGAAATATAACTAACTATATTTTCTACAATAATTAAATTCTTTTAATATAAGTTTATAGCTGTGGTTTTATTTCTTTATTTCAAATGTAAATATTTTTATTTTATTTAAATTACTTGTGGCAGTCTTATAAAATGCTCATAAAATCTTATTGTGATTGTAGTATAAAATTTAAATTAAACATAAAATTGTCTTTGGTTTATTTAGTTTTTTTTTTTAATTAATTGTATATGCTATTAGTATATATGATTGTTATTGTAATTAAAAATGTAATATTAAAAATTAGAGAGCAGGTTCCTGAATATGTACCAGACACGTACTTATATAATTATTTATTATAGTATGTACTAATTTATATATAAACCAATCATTAACATATACGATTATTTTGTAGATCAAGACCTCAATGAGACTGAAAATTATTCTATCAATACAATGTGGTCTCTTTAATTATATTATTTTCTATAAAAATATAAATACCAACCTCAAGTTTGAAAGGTATATGTTTTATAAAAATGCACCATAAAAAAATTCATTCTTTTTGTTTCTTTTAAGTAATTTAATCTGAAATTCGACTTAAAGGAAACAAAAAAATTATAGGACTTGCTTAATTTCTATGACGTAATTTAAGCATGATCCCAAAATAATAAGGAAATGTTAGTAGGGGGTCACAAATCTTGTCAACATAAAAACTCTTAAAAATCATATTGTAAAAATGGTGTTTATTTTAAAATAAAAAATGTCTTAAACATGCCAAACAGAACAAAAGAAAAACGATTAAAAATAATAATTATATCTGAACACTGAATGCCGCTTGTATGAAGATAATCTAAAACAACTTAATGAGGCTGTATTGCGTGAAATAAGGGCACTTATGTTTTGAGAAATGAAACTTGTTAGAGTGGTACGAGTTGGAAAGCTGATAGGGTTTATACTGTAGGACTGGGGTGATTGTAGGGCATTGCTGAGGGTTGGAGAGGGGTTGACATAGCAACAGTAAAGTACCGAGGTCATTAAGGGCCTCCGGGGTTTCGAGTGACTTTCTAAAGAGGAGTAAGGTTCAAGAAGCGAAATACTCGACTCGTATAGAATATACAGATATTGCATACAGTTTGTTGAACAACTTCAGAGTGATATTACAGGTACAGGTAGGAGTACCTAACCAGACGTGAGATATCTCTCTTAAACAGTCACCTTAGAGCAACTATTGTGTAAATATTATGACATAGATTAAATTCTGAATCGTTATCAGTACTCCTCTACACCGCATGTTTGTGACCCAAAAACACAAAGTAAAATTTTCTTACTTATTATTTTTTTTTTCTTGAATATCATTTACTTAACGTCGGCCTATTTCCGATGCTAAGATCTATGACAGACGATCTTCTACTAAGTTGTCAGTTTTTATGGTACTTCATATATGTGGATCACACTTGTACCTAATAAGATTATGATTAATTAAGTACGCAATTAACTGAACCTCATAACACAGGAAACATAGCGTTAGTTCGGAAATCAAAGTCGAAGATACAGCAGTCTGGCATCAGACATCAGTGCTCTATCTCAGTATGTTGTCATTATATTCTATGTAGATCAGAAATGTTTAACGAATCAAGTACCAAAAAATCATTTTTTACATATAGTTTGAACTTCCCATAGTTTGTAGCATCGTATATAGACTCACAAACCATCATACGATATGTGTCAAAATTTCATTACATTCCGAGCATTAGTTTACGAATTACGGTGGTTTTAGTGATGCTACTTTTGTAATTTTCAAAACAATGAAAATATCTGAATTTCGTGTATTGATAAAGCATTGCTTTTTAATGGGAAAAAATATTGAACTCGAAAAGCCATTGCTTTGTTTGAACAGTATTTTTCCCCATTAAAAAGATAGTAATTCATAAAAAGAGAGTAAGAGATTAATTGAATGATTAAAGTAACAAAAATGACTATTTTATTTATTAACCTCTCTTATAATATTGTTAAAAAAATCTGCTAGTCTTGATAGACAACTTTTTCAATCTATAATACAGTGGTATAAAAATTAAGACATGGTTCATAAGCCCATAGTTATTTTTATTCTGAGAATACACTGTCTCTTAATTTTCGTTACAGCAAAACCACAGTTTAGCAGAAATAACTAACGATAATATAAAATAAGCCACAAAGTAGCAAGTAAGCAACAGCGGCAGCGGTTAGCTAAGAACCGTAATTATCGTTTCAGAAACGGCTATAATAATTACAGTAAGGAAAAATATGGTTGATAATAATATCAGTTATAATTATACCAACTTAAAGCAGCGCTGTGGCTTCGTTCGTTCGTGTTGCAAACTTCTAGAAGCCTTACCCGTAGAACATACAACGTACAGAAGGTCTGCACCGCATTGTATTTGATTTAATTGATGTTAGTCATTACAGAAAGTTATCAGTAAGCTACGAGAAGTAACTATAACCTGCAGGCAAATACAATAACCCATAATGCGTCAGCAGCGTGAAACGTATTACGTACAAGTAGCAAAGCGAAATTAGGAATTCTCTCGTATTGACGTCGAAGCAAAGCTTGGTTAATTGTTAGAAATGATATCTACTGTTTGGTTATGTTGGATATGTGCATGCATGTGTGGTTTAGAGTAAGCATCGGATATCCGGTTAGGGGAAAAGGAATTAAAGGGAATATACTATCACTATTGTGTGCTTAAATATTTCAACCTGCCACTGGGCACAGTTACACCCTGTGCAAATGCATAAACAGTGGTCTTGGATAGTAACACTCTTAATGGCATACACTAGAACTATTTTGGACCGAATGGCTGCCATTTTTATTTCTTTTGTTGCCGTAGTATAAATCTGCGTATTGAAGCGGACATAAAGCGTACGCCAAAAGAATCTTGTTAAAAATAATCAAAATAGTTTTTTTTAGGGATTTGTGATACTACCAATTAATTACTAGTTCAATTTGCAATAACCATTTCAAGGTTTTCGTAGAATTTTACATAAGATGGTCCAATTCATTAGTGAGACATCTGATTCAACACAGATAACTCATAAATACAATCAAGCAAAATTGGAATGCAGATAAACTTGTCGGCTTGTAACTCAAGTATTGTTTTCATCGTTATCTTAAAACTCAATATTTGGATCACTAAGAAACTTGATGATCGAAGTTTGACCGATTTATCTAAATGGGGTATCACTTTGTAGAACAAGTAAAAAGTTTTTAAATAAAGTAAAACAAACGTACTTTAAAGACCTAGTTTTTTTGCAGTGGTGTCAGGAATAATTAGGATTTACCAATTACAAATCATAAGCCGAACATAATATTGGTACAATAGTATTTATTAACAAATATAAGAAGCGTCTGCAGTGTCTTGGACCGATGGAAAAGGGTACGTCATTTCCAATGTTCAGATTACATCACTCTCTTCTGAGCAGTTGTTTATGTTAAGATAAGACTGAAGCCAGAGTAGCATCAGGGTTGTACTGAGTCTTAGAGTGCAATATCTCTATCAGTACACTAGATAACTTTAAAAAATGAATATATTTTTTAGTTAATACTATGAAAAAACAATGTTCTAGTTCTGTTATTCGTAGAACATATTTTTACTATTTTTTAAGATACTTTTCGCAACAATAAAATTTAAAACAGCTGCCAGCATGAGAGTGCGAACGTATCTCCAATAAGTAGTGATTTTGTCGAACTTAATATATTATTACTCCATATACTCGTATAGAAGTTGATATATATATATATATATCTTTATCGACTTAACCCAGACTTCTAATGTTAAGTATAAAAACGATGTATTTGTTCAGATAAAGTTAAAATACCGTGTCCGTGTTTTTTATGTTCGTTTAAGTATCTCTCATTTTCCTGATAAAAGAATTCGAAGAAATTTGTAAACTCCAGGAAAGACTACAAATTGAAACCAACATATTCACACACACACACACCTATGCATATATTTAATATGTATGTATGTACGTACTTAGTTACTTAATCATTTTTAAAAGCTGTTTACAAGATAACGAAATTATAAATGAAAAACATGACAATATATTTTATATCCAACCATAAAGTGCTTTTCCAAATTACTCTGATAAAATAAATGGAATAAAGTAACACACTAAATAAATATTTTGGAAAAAAAGAGAAAGTTTTCCATTTTATGACCTTTAATCAATGTGAAACTCAAAAAAAAAAAAATGTTCTAAAAATCCATACAAAGCAACATAAAGTTATCTTAGCTGTTCATCACGTAAAATATGTTTAATACAACGTAATACTTGCAAAAACAAGTTTATTGTGTTTGAAGAAGAAGATAACTGTGCCAGGGGCAGAGGGGAATAAAGGGGAAAGTATCTAACCTAATTTTGTTCTGTATAATATATCTTTAGTTTCAATCTTTAACCCCAAATGAGAAAGACGTGAAGAATCTTTAATCTCACAGTCTTTGTTTACAAATCTATAGAAAAATTTAATACATAAGTACTTTTAAAAAATGAGCGGTGCACTTTTGAACTAACTCGGAATATTAAAAAAGCTTTCGAGCTTCTTCTTGTTGGCAATTGCATTCGACCCATTCATTTTAATTATTTCTATTCAGAAAATTAAATTAATATAAAAAATATTATTTTAATTAAATCATTTCAGAGCAGTTTTTAATTATTAGCATTTAAACGATACAAAGGTTATTATGAAAATAAATATCAACTTAACATAGTACAATTTTGTAGTAAAAAGAAACAAGTTTTTTTAGTGCTGTTGAAAACAGAACATATTGCTAGCTATTGATATAAATTCATGCGTACAGATTGTATGAGATTGTTTTGCTGTCATGTTGAAATAACAATATAGTATGATAATGAAACCACTCTAGCGCTGAAACCAATATTAGAAGTCAAGAAATTGGAGGCTGCAAGAGGCGGAGATAGAGCAGAGATTCTCAAGTGTGTCATAACTTGACCACAATTTTCAAATCACTATATTTAACTCGTTTATTTTTATTAATAGGTTACACAACCCTGACAATTAAAAACTATTTTTCTAATAGCCTGAAATTGAAGTATAACAATATTAAAAATATATAATATTTTTATTTTTATTGCATAGGAAAAACTTTTTTTAATGATAATTTCTCTTGATTATTAACCGGTTCTATTAAATCAACGTTTAGCAAAATTTTATGTCCCCTCAATATATATCAGAAACAGTTAAGTTAATTTTTTGATATTTGTAAATTTTAATGGAATAAATAATATGTTTTTATAGCTTTTAAATATGATTATGAAGTGGACTTATTGGCAGGGTATGTGGAACAATTCAGAGAAAGGAAGAAAATATTTCAGTTTACAGTCTTCGGTGTGCGGACATCGTTGGTGGTGGAAAGCCCAAGGTCCGAGAGTTATCACTTAAATCGAGACTGAGGATAGACCATACAGGGGTATTGGCACATCTTAAAAGAAATCACTTGGTACAAGAAGATATGTGCAATTGTGGAGAAGGGGTAGCAGATCCAGAACATTTGATCTTCCAATGAACAGAAACGAAAGCCTGCAGAAATAATTTGTACAGAGTTTTGGTAAAAAATGGAGCTGCCAACGAGTATGCAGGAAGTACTAAGATATCCGAGGTGGCCAGTGTGCTTAGTGATAGACAGGATATGGAATATAGCGGGTTTAAAAGTTTAGGTGTAATAATAAATGAAATGTAAATATGTAAAATGTTAATAAAATAAATTAAGAAGGGCGAAAAAAGGACCGTGGTCCTAGGAAGCCCGTGAATTATTACTAAGAAAATAAAATATGATTATGTTGTCCAATATATTAAAAACCATTAATTTTCTTGACTTTTTTGGACTTAACTGCATGAGACAAAGATTTATTTGATTTTGGTTTGGCTGTGTGATTCGCATAATTAGAGTTAAAATTTTATTACGTCATAGTGATCCCCTTAGTACGCCCTTAGTAAAATATAATGTAGGTAGGTTTAATAAAAGGAATGAAAAATGAACTGATTTAAAAATATTCTGTTTAAAAAAAGAAAGACAAATTCTAAATTTAAATGGAAAAGCCAAAAGGGCAAGTTTTCGTTGACTAACTGAAAGGTTAATGTAATTCCGGCCAAATGAAAATATATCTTGAGAACCACGGGATTACAGCAAAGGATATAGGGTATATAAGGGGTCAGAAGGGCAAACTGACTGTCGAGCCTAAAACAGAAACAGTAGAACACAACACAACCTAACCATGTAGATGTACGAGTTGAGTATATAGAATGAACGACGGCCGTCACAATGTCGCCGTCTCTCTACATGTCATTCGGAACATTTAATATAGGTAACCCCATCCTTTCGATCTGACAAAAAACAAAACATTGTTCTTTCTCTCTCATATGAAAAACAAAGTTTTGTGTAGGTTTTATTAACGGTCCATCAATAGCTTATGCTAAACAAAATAAGGATAAGTTCTGACGCATGTGTCATCAGTAGTGGATGATACTGCCACTGCTATCAAACGAGGAGGCCTCTGGGAGTCTTGACAAGATCTGATAAAATTGGTACAATCTTAATAGAAACATACTCAGAATGAGTTGTCCTTTTAGAGTATTAAGGAGCACGAGTACATAAAAAACATGATTAATAGGTAGCAGAACAAATTTACATAGATTAGCAGTTTTCTTATAAGAACAGACTTCGTTATTATACGTTAATTATAATAGCAGTTTAGCAGATAGAAAATTAATTTATTGTACTTTTTGAATTAGTCCTTTTTTAGATAATTTAAATGAAACTATTCAAGCCATAACACTAAAACTATATCTAGTTCTAAATATACTAACATTTGTTCCAAAATTTATTTAATTGCAGACAGTTCTTGGTAAATACGAATATATATTGAAGCTGATAGCCTTTTAATTTGACATCAAATAAAGCTTCAAGCTTTATACTCGTATAACAGTAGAATAAAAGCTACTTACAGATAAAGTTTAAAAACTTTGTCCACTTTACAATTATTATTGCAATAAACTTGAAGCCAGTTGGCAATGTTTTAATTCTGTGGTTTTCAATCTGTGGTAAAGAGGATGGAGTTTGAAAAGCAAAAGCTTCTCGGCTTAACAATCTCGGCAACGATGATGCAATGTAAATGATTTATTTATGTATTTATCAAACAACTCATAAGAAGTTCACTGCTCTAGAATTACAAAATCAATTCCGTATTATACGTATATTTTTAACTTGGAGAATTTCCTTTATGCAGTCCATTCTCTATTCTTCAATGGTTGAATGGCTCAATACTGCTTCACAATTGTATTTTACTATTTATATTTCCTGCAGTACGTGATCTGTCATACCCTTCACGAGAACTGTAGTTCAAAATCTCTGCCTTCTCTTTTCTATGGTAGAAGCAGTTGAAAGAAACTCGCACACATACAAAAACTTTTATATATTAGTTTGATAAATTTTGAGAGGGATTGTAAAAGTTTTGGCCATTCAAGGGTCAAATGCGGTATCTTCTGGTTGTCAATACTCACAACTTTTTAACCAAACTAGGTACTCGCAAATATATATGTCAAAGTTTTATTCAACAAAAGAAAAACGCATGGGAATAAAATATTGAAGTTTCTTATACTCGTATACGAGATGACGTTAGATGCAGGTCCACATTGGTTCTGAGTGAATTCCTAGAGGAATTGAGAATTCTGGGAATTGAGTTTTAGTTATGGAGAGATATTTACTGAACTTTGGGCTTTCAATATCATTTATTTTATTCAACATTTTATTCGATGTCTAACCATTTTGTCGGTTCATTGGATTCGAGATTAATAATCACATTCTGAAGTTTCATTAGTGATTAAGATTATTATACCACCGTCTATAGATATAAACAAAATAAGACACAAGTGAATTACTATCACATTAAAATAATATCAAGTTCAAAGATATTTATTATTCAAATATTTTCTATAACAGAGAATGTGTCTTTTCTGATATAGAATATTTTGTTGAGGAAAAACATTATTTTAAAACCTTGTTGGCTATAAATGAGTGACGGGATTGTAATCATAATAGAATGTTTTTCGGTAGTATAGTATATAGTTCGCCAGTATAGTATAAAAGCGTAGTGATCTTTGAATCGATCTGTTCTTTAAAATGTCTCTGTTGTTGTAGTTACTCGTAGCTCTTAATATTATGATTTGAGAAGAAACTTTTAATTGATAATTTCAAGCATTTTTTTAATTCTACATATATGTTAATTTTAAACAAAAATTAAAATAAGTATTTCACAAATATGCTGACTTTTAAAATCTGTCCCTGTGAGTTTCAAGTCAAGTATGTACGAGTCTCCATATATCAAATATTCCACGGTTCATATTATATGAAAATACTTCATTGTTCGGTCAACTACTTCAATGGGTTTTATTATAAATTTTGTTTTGCTTGGACTCACTTTTGTGACTGGCAAAAACTTGAAGAATACGAAGAGCTTTTGTGTGATGCAGATAACAGAGATGTGTCAGTTAAATAAAAAAGCCTACGAAATAGTTCATCGAATTTTTATCACCTTATTGCGTGTATTTGATGATCTTGTGGTAGTGCTCATAATACTAACACTAAGAAAAACTGTTATCACAACTACAGTGTATTATGTTTCATTGTATTTTTTCTTTTCATACAGTGCTAAATACAATTTCATTTCGATTATTTTCTTCTATTATAGAGGTAGTACCTTAAGAGATTTTCTTTAAGAACATCTTTTTATATTGTGGTTTAAGGTGATCGTCGTGACAATAGTGGGAAGAAGTGTAGTCCAATATTAAGTACAAATTTCTTTCTTTTCTATGATATTTTTCACATGTTTTATAATTCATTTATCTACAATATTGTCCATGTTGTTTTTTAATATTTGGTAAGTCTCTTGCATGTTAAATATCTCAATCGACAGCAATAAAAATATTTGAATAATAATAATAATTAAATTGAAGTGATTTATACTAATGTAACATTTAAATTTTATTAAATCCTGTAGAGAAGTGGTTTAATTTACTTTTTGTAAATTAACTTTTCTTGGTTTCTCCAAGTAATATAAGTCATAAGAATATAATACTTAAAAAATTGTACATATTTCAAAACTAAATACATAAATACTATATTTGATTCTGTCAAAAAAAAGTATACATTTATGTAGCTGTACTAAAAATAAACAATTCTTTTCAAATCAATTTCCATTTTTAAAAGAATTTGTATGTATTCATTATAAGCTTTGTGCTAACAAATACAATAAAAACTTATTAAAAAATTCGACACAATGTTGTATTTTGGGACCATTTCCAAATATTGTGTACAAATTATCAAACACAGCCTTTAGGTAAAGGTAGGAATACTCCTATAATGTTAAATTATTAATAATGATCATATTTCATCATCACCAGTTTAACCACATCGACACATTTTGATAATTTCATCAATCTGCCGTTCGCCGTTCATAACCGCGGGCAGGGTTTTCAATTACTTGTCATTACATGTATAGATTTATTATTAGCGCACAAATATATCGATTGTCTAGTTGATTAGTGAGATATCTCCAAAAAATCAAAATTTGAGTTGAGTATGCAGTTCAATGACCGATTTACCCGGGTGTATACATACCTGCCATAAAATGCAAGACCTTAAATGGAATTTTATATTTATACTCTAAGGCCTTCCGCACACGAGGCGACTGGTTGCAAACCTTAGCTCCGAATCTAATTCGGGGCTAAGGTTTGTAACCAGTCGCCCCATGTGCGGAGGGCCTAAATCTTAAAGTTACAATGTAGCCTGAGCAGTACCCACTGATGCAAAACAATATATGTATGTACTAAGTAAGTATACATAGTATAGCATTTCACCCCATTGTAGGGCAACGTGTATTCATAATTTCTTCATAAATGTCTAAGACTTCACATTTTTTGCAAAGGCACTAATTTTCGCTTGTCCTTGGAACCCCCCAGAAACGGCACTGAATAAACAAGATTTAGAACATGTCAAGTTTACCAAAAGTTTTAATAAATAAAAAATGGAGGGTGCTACTTTAATACATCTTGACAGTATTTAAGTTATCTTCCAATATAATATATTCTGACATTTCACTGTCACAGAAATAACAATTTTAAATCAGACAATAAAATTCAAACATAACGTAACATAACATGTATAAATGGATATACCAAAAAGACTTTGCACTACAAACTGAATTAGTCTAAAAGTGTTCCATCTCTACAATAACCGTATGTTTGTGTTGGTGTGGGTATTCGTGTAAAACGTACAGTGTTGAGACTATGTATATAGATATCCTGGCTAGAACGAAGGATATGTTTATACCAGTGTAAGGATTTGTTTCTACAATCGTGGAATGTAGAATGGAACTGCTTTAAAAACATACTCGTAGATACGATCGGATGACTGCAGTATTGTCGAGTCTAGTGTGACTGGTGTAGTGGGTGTATAGGGAGAAGAAAATGAAAGAGAAGGGGAGGGGGTAAAATAACCTCCGTATCCCCATTCCCTTTATGGTTAGAAAATATAAAACCTACCCAAAGGGACTATTTTAAAGAAAAAATGCGTCTACTTTGGTGCCAGCAAAACAGTTCATGTATGTCATATATATTTAGAATTCAATGCGGTATAAATATTTTTTGTCTTTTGTTTTACTAAGATAACAATCGATCTGTACTAAAAGTTTTGCTGTTTGAGTTGTGTTTTGAAATTTTTAATACTTAGTAATTATGTATTTGTTTAATTTAAAAACGTCATCCAATTGCCAATGTTGATTCTATTACTGACGACCGTCTTGTACTTTGTTGGCCAGATTTTACGGTATCTTGGTGGTGTGGTATATATGTGACTAAAGCTACCTGATTAGCTAATTTAACTTTGTTGACAGCGCGAGTTAACTTTGAATATACAGATATATTATATCACTATGAAATACAATGCTATAGATAAACAAATAGGGTCAGTAAATGAATTTTCTTTCGCCACCTCTATCATTAAAGAATAAGATTACCGCTGGACAACAACATGCATAAGCATGTAAGAAATGCCATGTATAAAGATAAGACATACAGTATAAATACTGTATGAACCTATCAAACGAGGACGAGTCTCTAATAGAGTTCCGACAACGTTACTCGCTACTCTGTTATAAAAATTATAATCAATTAAATATTATAATCAATAAAATTAACTTGTATTAAAATAATAAAGTTTTTTTGTGTGTCAAGTACGTTCCCCAAACTGAACTCGCGCTACGATGATTCATTCCAAAAACACAATAGTACGGTATCAATCATAAATGCTCTCGTTAATAACTATGTAATTGTAAATGAACACTCCCTAATACATTCGGTAATACTAGAATGTCAATATTACATACAATAGCATACTAGTCAATTTTACGCATAGAAATCAACTAATATATATATATAACTAAGAAATTATACAAAATTTCAATTAAAATATAATAAAAATAAATAAATCTATAGATGTTTGGAGACGACACAGTGGACGAGAGTCTTGATACCTGACACCAGACTGCTATGTCTTCGGGTTTGTTCTCAGGACCAGCGGTTTACTTTCTGTGTTTGGTTATAATTAAATTGATTTTGCGCTTACATAATTCTAACTTTATTATGCATCAATGTAACTCACATATACGAAGGCGGACTTAAAGGCCGAAGGCTTAAAAAGACGGAAATTTAAAATATAATACAAATTAGTATAATTTAAACTAGTATCCTACGAGTAATCTTAAGCTCTAGTTCTCCAATTTAAAAAACATTGTAATTTCTCTTATTTTCAAAATCACCTAAACTTCAATCTTAAGTTAAGACCAAAGTTAAGTTAAAATTAAATGACTTAAAATTCAATGCAGGTTTTTCTTGGAAAATAAAGCCTAAACATCAAATTCAATGTACATTTACTTATATTATATTTCATACAAATAAATGTAATACAATATCATAGAAATCATATTATATTAAATAAGGGTTCAAGTACATCATATGTGAAATAACTTTAAGTAAGACACTTGTACAGAATAGGCTTCTACTTAAGGGATATAGCATAGACAATACGAATCGTTAAACAAAAGTAGAGCTGAAGTGTTTCAGCATCATTCAATGAAATCCTCAACCCCATTTTACCATTTTACCGTATCGACATGAGCCTGGTTTTCTATTTTCATTTTGTTGTATACTCTTTGAGAGAAAACAGAAAATAGAAAACCCTTCGTTTGAATTCTAAAGCATATATAACAAATATAAAATAATCTCATGATGGTACTTACTACAGAAAATGTTTTACAATATATGTGGTATATATAGATATATATGTTCTGCTAAAATTAACAAATAATTAGAGATAATTATTATATGTAATAAACATATATTTAATAATTTGATATATGAAATATAAAAGGGAATGATTTAGAAATCTTTTACGCATTTCAATGAAAAACAGACCACACAATCATATCAATATACTCTTATCAGAATAGCCGATTATCGATCATTGTAAATTTATTCTATAGTTCAGTGGGTCCAGTTTATGTTATTTTATTTTATGGTATTCCTAACTGTATTCGGTATAACAATCTTTCTTTTAATATCTGTATATATACATACTGTCCACATAATAGACGATCAACTGAGAGAAAATCATTTTTGAGGATATTACTCGGCATTTAATTTCTCTTTAAAATAGTTTCACTATTAGTACATGTTTTCAGCTTTTATAATCAATTTTTTTTAATCTAAAAATTTTAAAAATTCATGGAAATACCGACGGAAAAACAGACAAAATTATTTATATTAAGCTGAATACAGAGTAAAATGACTTTAAAGGGAACTAAGAAATAAGCATTAGTTTAACTGTAAAATAAATTCTAGAAACTGACTTGGGATGGTAATAATATTTTATATTTTAATTTGAACAAAGTTTTAATTTATTGTAGATTATATTCTAATAAATATAATTATATTTCTGTGAGAGATAATTCTATATTCAATAAAAAGTTTCGCCATAAAATTAATAAAGTAATAAATATGAATTTCTTCTGTTATAGTTTTAAACTAACTTTCATAGTTTCTCTACTTATCAATTTATAGGACGAGTAAGAATGATTATTTTTAAAAAAGGTGAAGAGAAAAACCATATGTCTCACTTCAGAAGTAACGTCAAAATCCATAAGAAAACAGAAGCAGTAAGTAATAGAAATAAAATAATATAGCGGTCAGATGTACGAAATGGACGTTCTTGAAAGCTAATACAAAAAAAGAAAGAAACATTTTCCACACAATTTTAGAATGAAAGAATTTTATTGGCTTTCAGAAGTGTCAGCGAAAGGAATCGAGAAGCCCTTCTACCGAAACGTGAGAGACTTTTGCATTAGCCTTAACAGAAACCAGAACTGTAACGCCCTAAACTCTTCAACGCCGCGTCGTGCCCTGCCGAGCCGAGCCGTTTCGTTCAGACGGTCGTATTCCTATAGTCGTATAACACAGAATCCGATATCACAATAAGGTTGGGTAGTATTATATCGAATAAGCTAACTTGATAAGAAAACATTGAAAACAGAAAACGTCAAAAATATATTTCAATAAAAATATATCTATATCACAGCACAGAAGCTAAAAAAATATACGACCAGGACTCTATATCGTACACACAATACACCTATACACCTATACAATATACCTACAGGTACCGATGAATATTTCTCGTATTGAAAATAAAATTTATATTTATATTAAATTTTGTATGAAGAGAAATAAAATATTGTAAAAAAATCCTTATGTATACTTTCCAATCAAGTAATTTCAGATTGTCAAATAGGAAACGATATACATGGACCTGTGGAAAACACTTGAGTTAGTATTCGTTGATAGAATTGATTCAATTAGAGTTGGGAATAAATTATATAATTCCGAAAATTCTTAAATATCAAAACGGAAGTAGTAAAATAATAATATCTAATAGAATAAACTATATAAAATAATATTCGTAGAAAATTTGGTCAATAAATTACGTGTCCAATTGAACCTATATACTAAATTTCAACTTTCTATCTCTATTTTATATTACCCGAGAATTTCTATTCTGTCTACAAATAGAACTGTATAGATTTTAATTTTTTTGTAGTTACACATAGAATTATTAATGAATTACATTTCGTCAGACAAATATTTTTACGGCCCTTTTTTCAATTTTTGTACATAAACCATTTCTATTATGTCCAAAAAGCACATAAATACTTTAAAAACTGAAAGCGCTCTCGACAAGTTAAAAAGTTTTCCTCTCTTTGTTTGGATAGCCGTATACTTTTCCGTATTAGAGGTAATAAACTTAACGCCCCTCCCCATTTTTCCCCTAGAGTCGAGTTGCCAGTTGGTCCCTTTTATGTAACTTTTAATGATTGCTTAAGCTGAGTATTAATAATGTTGACCTTTAAGTTATTGTTTTGTAATACTAAAATATTTAAACATTGTTAAAACATTTGTTGCATATGTTTTTTTAGGGGTAAAACTTTTTTTTTGTTGAGTTAATACACTATTTTATGATTGTGAGGGTTGGCCCTACTATACAGCTAGCCGGGTAATATAAAACGTGGTCCCAATAACAAGTAGCGGCTGTCAATGACTAAACAATGGGGTGAGTGGGATGCTTAGGGGGGCACGACGAAAACGAGCCAATGCATATGTGTGTGTTGTATGGGCTATTGCTGCGAAAAATTCATCTGATATATTGAATGATACACAATAAAATAATTTGGGGGTGATGTTTATTTGTTTTTAAATTTTGTTTGAATTGCGGTTAAAGATTGATTCATTGGTGCTTACATACAGTTAAGCGTATACGTGTTCTAATTTAATAAAATGTTTTTGTATATTGATTAATTCAACTTTTTATCTATTGTAAGCATATCCTAATAATATTCCTGGAACTGCTACGGCTTTCAGAACAATTCATGTATAATAAATGAGAGATCTCAAGGAGTAATTAAAATCTTATACATTTCGTAGTAGTAGTGACACGCATCAATATTTAACTGAAGGCTAACACCACACAAGCCCCTATTAGTCAAACACAAACACGGGGCTTGGTGAGCAGACTGTGTAGCATAACAAATAAGCAGATACAAATGAAGCACATTACATATTTAGGCCATCCAAACCACAACACATAGAATAATGCTTTGCGCATCTCTAATATACTGGACAACATCAACGGTACAACGAGGTGGGGGAGAGGGGTGGTGAGGATGTTGAGTGTTGACCATGCTCATTAGAGCAACGCTTACTCTAGGAATAAATTTAAAATCTGTTTAACATATTCGTATCAGTACAACACAACACAACATATCGTAAAACTACTAATTTCAATAAATGAACAACTAATACTTTAATTTAAAGTTATCAGTGATTTGGAATTGCTTGTATCAAAATACATTTACGATTAATCCCAACACGTGATTACAGCTTTACCAATTCGTTATTTGTTAGAGATACAGTAGTCCAGGTCATTTATGGTTTTATATAGAATTAAATAAAATGAAAAGAAATCTATATTCTTGGTTTTTTAACTATCCTGTTCCCTTTAAGTGTGACTTTACTAATAGTGACCCCTTATCTAAAACACAAAGTAGGAGCCATATTATACATAGTATTATATCAATAAGAATATTTGGCAATTTACTTCCCGTTTGTTGATTGTAAGTGATTAAAGTCCAGATTTATGAGTTCACAACAATATAAAAACGTCCAAAATAGTAGCAGATTAAATAAATTAAGTAATTTAAAAATAATTAAAATTAAAATGAATAGGAAAAAACTGAATCCTTATTTCCACTCACTGTTTTTATGCGACAGTAATATACATTATTTTGTACTAATAACTACCTTTACTTAATATAAATTATTGCATTTAATATAATTAATTTTATTCCTTTATATTTCATAACCTGAAAATTACATTTTAAGTTAGCACCTTTAATTAACACTAAAACTCAGTGAGTGGGAATGGGGCTTAACTGTTAATATGTTAAAACCTTATTATAAAATTGAAATTACGATAATCAATAAATTATTAGGTTGTTTATTCGATAAAGACTCTCTACAACAATGGCTTGCGTTTTTGTCTAAACATAATGACGAAACAACATAAAAAATAAAAATATCTAGATACGAGTATATTTTTGGTGGCCAGAAACAACAAAAATTTGAAAATAATAAATACATTTTTATCACTCACCGATTGTAAAATGCAACTCGGCAAGAACTTCACTCCTTGCACCTCCATCTAGAAATAAAAAACAAATATTTTAGTAACAATACATTTTATGAATACATATTATGTTTATCATTAAAATACTGAAGATGGAGCAACCAATATTCATGAACGTAATTTATTTATTTAGTGAAAAATAAGAGGATGAACTCAAGTTTTCTAATAGAAATATAGGAATATATATACATTAAATTTTATACCTTATTTTACTGAACTAAATTAAATAGAAATGCATGTGGCATATATGGGATTTGGATAATGTATTACGAAAGTTGTTTTAAATTAGTTGTGTTTCATGTTTTAGTTTAGAGATCTGTAGTGTAATTAATGGCCTACAGGTATGCCCAAAACTTGGCAAAATGATATTTATTATATCATTTATTATATGTCCTTCATATCCTTCACAGAAATTTACTGTTATGATTTGTGAATTATTTATAGTTATCGTTATGGATATGTTATGTTTTCATATTTTGTAAATTACAGATATTTAAATTTTTAATTACTGACATTTACATATTCTAGATTCAGAATGATGTTTCAGTTTAATAAAAATATGCAAATATTAGTTGTGGAGTTACTTTTAAAAATATAGTAAGATATTTCAATTGTCTAAGATTATAAAATAATTTAAAAACACATTTGATCGTTATATATATATATATATATATATATATTTATATACATATATATATATATATATATATATATATATATATATATATATATATATATATATATATATAAACCTTGATAATACAAAGATAACTTTAATGCAATATAAATTCTCTATGTACATAGCTTTGTTAAGAATTAATTTGTGTTATAAACGAAGCAATACCCTACTGCCTAGCCTACTCTGCTTGTTGTTCTGTATTGTGTACTGCGGATGCGAATGCTGGAGCTCATGCTTTAGCTGTAGCTGAAAGACCATATTGTGGATGCATTTAGGATTAGATAAAAGCTTTTGAGGGTGATTGATTTAAACAGAGAGTGATTGGTTCATGACCCTACATCCATTACATGAACAACGTTAAGGTAATTTGATTTATTTCATTGGTAAAATATAAAAGTTACCTCTTGACATACTGTGTTAAATACTGTTTTATTGGCATAGGTTTACAATTTCTATTTATGTGCACGAAGTATATAGGAATATAAATGATAATCTATGTTTTAAAAGGTTAATTTAATCTTGATACCTCCCCCCATTCCCACTTAGTGAGTTTTGGTGTGAAATATATAGAAATAAAATTAATTATTATTTAAAATTTATAAAAATAATATATACAGATGCATCCATTGATTTTGAAAGAAATAAAGCGGGATTTGCTATATATGAACAAATACATTTATTATATGATAAATTTAAATTAAATAACAAAGTTAGCTCTTATACTGGAGAAAAATTAGCAATATTAAAAGCATTGGAAATTAATGAAACTATGAACAATAATAAAATTATAATAATAACGGATTCTTTAAGTGTTCTAAAAATTTAACTTGAAATCAAATAATGATATTTTGACATTCAAAATTAAGAAGCTGTATTCCAATATAATAAATAAAAATAATACCATAAAATTTATGTGGATACCGGGACATTGTGGAATAAGAAAAACGAAATTGCGGATAAATTGGCAAAGGAATCAATAAATTTGGAAATTGAGATCAAAGTGAAATTACCGTCATATGAAATTTTTAATATAATCAAAAAATTAAACTTCAATTTGAAAAACCAAGATTTCATTAACAAAAGTCAGTTAAAAGGAAGAGATTATTATATGATACATCCAAATTTAAGTAAGAAAAGATGGTTTAGAAATGAGTCCCGCAAAATTATATCAACTATAATCAGAATCAAAAGTAATCATTGTAAAACTCCAGCTCACCTGTACAAAATTAATATTAAATCCGACGATAGATGTCAATGTGGTGAAGAAGGAACTTTGGATCATATAATATTTGAATGTATAAATTATAGTTTAGAAAGATCAAAATTCAATAGTGAAATATTAGATGTGATTAAAACTTTTCCTTTCACTAAGAACAAAAAGAAAAATACTTAGCCGAGTTTTAATTTCGTTTTAAGAGAACGAACATTGGTTTCTAATCTGATAGATTCGGCTTCGATTTTGCTTACTTGAATTAGAATACATACATCACAAATATGTATTAAGCCAAATAACAAATTCTGTAGACCACACGTCGTCTTATTATTCGAATGAAACATTGTCAATATGCGTGAAACGTTGCGTTTATGTAAGAGGTTTCATATACAGTTTGTATTCTATAGGATTCTTCCCATTGTGGGATTTAATATCTAGGCCGGTGAGATGTGTGATACCGTGATAGGGTAAGGAAGGTTTTCGTAAGCCTCAGTCAGGTAGAGGGATGTTAAATCTACTACTTATACCCCTCTTTATAAGAAGAGAGCTCTATATCCTTTTTTGTGGTTACAAGAAATAATTGAATTCTGCGTTATGTTGTTAACAAAAATATATATTTTTTACGAAATACATTGAAAAATATTTTATATTTTCATATCTATATTTGACGTTCAATGTTTGTATATACGAGTATATATTAGTGGTGTAACGAATATTCGCATACGCAATAGATTATACAAATTTTTTACGAATGTAATTTTGGCTAGTAATTGTTTACTTTTGGCGTCATATTTAAAAAGCCGAATGTGGGAAATCGGACATTCGTTACATTGCTAATTTTGTCGCTCTCATCCCTAATAATTTCTTTCATTAACAAAAAGACCGCCTGTACAAAACTTCAGCTCAATCGGACAAGTGGTGCATGACCCTCGAAAACTCAATGTTAAAAGAGGAAAATAATCGCTGCAATGCCCTTTAGCTGTTTTTCTTCTATAACATAACTATAGCTTAACTAAGCAAAATACCTCCATTTACTATTTGTTAACTAAGGTCAGTGTATAACAATAATAGAATTATTTTTTTAACTTAATCTACCTAACGGCTGCCTATTTCCGATGCTGAGTTCAATCACCGACGACCTCCTACAATATTGCTAGTACTTATGGTGTTGTGGTCTCATATATGTATACGACTGATTGCAAACGCGATCCCCGAATCTGCCCGAACCGAATGAGAATGCAACTGTGTTGTTAATGAGAGAATGCACGTGTATATGAGAGAGAGAACACACAGAGCACGAATGAAACTAAACTGATTCCAAATTGGTTTTGAGTGACTGTGTTTCTTGGTCGCAGAGCAATTAATTTGCATGCTCTTGATGGAGACATTATGAGCAGAGATGTGCACAAATACAAATACCTGAGAATACGACACAATAAAATCCCCTATTATGCTATTGTTCAAAATTCTATAGAGTGACGAAACACGGCTCGACATGGCTAGTTTTTTGTTTTCGTTGGAAACTTCGTTCGCGGTTGGTTTGCAATCAGTCGACCCGTGTGCAGACGGCCTTAGAAAAAAAAAACAATTGAATAGAAAAACCCATTTCGTTATTTAAACTACATTTAAGTTTAACAGCGAATTGAAAAACGATTCTAAATATTTCAACGTAACATTGTGTGGTAGAATGAGGTATGAGTGAAAGCGGAAAAGGAAACAGTAATGTACAGTGGTACATACGTAACTGTAAATGATTGAAATCACGTCCACAAAACATAAAATGACCGGAGGTTAAAACAGCACATACTAAGTAAAGCTTTTGTCCCTGGCTCAGGTTTAAATATTTTTATTATATTTGTAAAACCAACAGATGCTGACCTTCTCAGAGTTACCTTGTTTGTATTTCTATATATGGTATACAAATACATATATAACAAAACCGTAAAAACACGTGTACATTTATTGTTAAATTAAACAAAAATTAGTATGATATCGAAATACTTTAAAGGAAGAATCAGTAAAGTTTATTTTAACATTTCATTGTGTTTACAAAACAATAGCTATTTCACTAAGAGAAGAGTGGGCAGGTATAACAATTTAAATATGGCTATACTCGTATATAATTTTATTGTTGTGAGATAATATGAATTGTTTGTTTTTAATATATAATATAAAATAGAAGTTTTAATTTCATATAACGCTATAAAGTAGATTTTAATTCCTTCATTATAAGCTGGTGTATTATATTATTTTAGTAAAAGTAATTTCGAGAAGGTAAGATATTAAAAGCGAGTTTTCTATTCAGTTTAATGCGTTTCATTTTACAAAAAGGATATTTAAAGGCTTTTTAGATTTTGTTGCAGCTTGTTGGCATCTTGTTTATATTTATAATACTACACAGGGTATTAATTTGGTGGAGCGAACGATGAACAATGGATGATAAAACAATAAAAGAGAAAACATGGCTATATGAAAATGTTGAATATATCTTTTGTATTGTTTTATAAACGTAGCAATGCCTAACTGCCCAAGTTAGTATAAGACTGTAAGGGATCGTCCTCAATGGTCTTCACAAGAAGAACTGTTGTGTTTGACTTTGCTGACAAATGTTTTACATGTTTGCAACAAAGTATTCGCATCGATAGACATGAATTTCTACCCCTTAGGTTGATTCTTCACCTGGCGATACGAATTAAGGCTGAATTTAAACCCAAAACCTAGAAATACTTAATCGAAAAAGTTCTAAATAAAAGTTATTAAGAAGTTTTATGATTAGGGGCCATCTATTAATTACGTCACAAGGGGGAGGATAGTGCCCATAAAGTATGACAAAATGTGACAAGGGGGATGAATTTTGTGACGTCACATCTAGTCTAAAATTCGGTATTTAAAAAAAAAATTAAATTCTAATGATCACAAATCAAATAATAATATTTTGACATGAAAAATGAAGGAGCTATATTTCAATTTAATAACTAAAAATAATACCATAAAATTTATGTGGATATCAGGACATTGTGAAATAAGAGGAAACGAAATTGCGGACAAATTGGCAAAGGAATCAATAAATTTGGAAATTGAGATCAAAGTGAAATTACCTTCATATATTCCTTCGTATTCTCCTTCTTATATATTTTCATATAAAAGTCAGTTAAAAGGAAGAGATTATTGTATGCTACATCTAAATTTAAGTTAGGAAAGCATGGTTTAGAAATGTGTCTCGCAAAATTATATCAACTATAATCAGAATCAAAAGTAATCATTGTAAAACTCCAGCTCACCTGTACAAAATTAATATTAAATCCGACGATAGAAGTCAATGTGGTGAAGAAGGAACTTTGGATCATATTATATTTGAATGCATAAATTCTAGTTTAGAAAGATCAAAATGCAATAGTGAAATATTAGATGTGATTAAAACTTTTCCTGTTAATAATAAATTTTTGTTAAGTGATTCAAAATTAATTAGTGAATTATTTAAATATTTAGAAATTTGTGAAATAGAATTAAACCTTATATATAGTAATTGTATTTGGCGGGACACTTGTAACATGCATTTCAAAATTATTAATAAAAATACTCTAAAAGTAACTGTTCAAAGATTTAAAAATTGAAGATGTAATTAAATGGATTAGTTACATATATACTCGTATACTTACAAGATTTTTTTAAGAAACAAGAAGAGTCTGCTATTAATTATGAGTTTAAAAATGAACTGAAATCAAGAAAATTTATTTTAATAATAAATGTTTAATAAAAAGTTCATAAAATCTGTTCGCGTATAAAAACAAACCAGGATCGGCGGAGTAAACAGAATTGTAAATGTGTTTTTTATTTGCTTTTAATGTTCTTACTCGGTTTATAGCTTCGTAATATTTTGTAGTTGCTATCGCATAAAATGTTATTTCATATTTCAGAGAAGTTAACTTATGTTTGTCTATATACACGTACCCATTAAGCTTTAGGATGTATTTATAAATATATAGATTTATTTATAAATATTATATATTTCAGATTAAATAAAAGTAAAGCAGCATAGTATCTGTAACTTGCAAATGGAAGAAGTTTAATCAATTTAAAATTGAATTGATAAATAGAAATACTATACTGTTGATATAGAAGTATTTGAAAAGTCTTATAGTTCGATTGGTTTTACAGCATTCAATCTTAAAACTCAGTTAAATAGAAGAGAACTATAAATGAATTTAAAAATAGACATTTACGAGCATTTTGACTGTTTTTAAAATTAAATTCGTTAATTGATTTTACAAGCTAATAGCAACATGATAATCACATTCTAGTACGATATACGTAACACATTGCAAATAATTGAACCAGAGTTCAAATTGTTGATAACATTTCAGCCCCTTCTGGTAATGCACATGTAGCTTATTTCGTTTTATAGCATCTATGTTTATCATAAATGTTCTTGATATCCCTTAGCCACCCTTATTCCATACATTTTCTATTTCAGAGGGTGCTACAAGTATTTCAAAGGGTTAAGGAATTCAATCGTACTGAATTCTGTTCCAGCATCAGAATCATTTAGTAGAAAACCATTTAGTTTTAAGTTAAGTAGAGTTGTGCTCAAAATGAAAGAACCACAAATCCGTGGAAAAGAGCTATTAAGTTTAGAAACGGTTTGAATTTAAAGCGATGTATAAAACTTAGTTATTGTGAATAAGTTTTTGTGTAGATATTTCATACCGAAAGTAATCATGCAAATACGGTAGACGATGAAAGCATTTGGATTTTTCTTATTTGTATATAGTAAGATATTGATATTGTGGCGGGCGCTTAAGGGGTTGTCTCACTTTGAGATTTACACAAAAATCAAATTCTTTTTTTGTTGGATTTATTAATTATACGTTCAAGAATATCCTAATATCTCATGAACTGTAAAAGATAGAACGATTAAATTTTGTATGATCTTTGAATTGTTAATATTCTTGTCAACTACATCTCGTTATACATAAATTATAATTAAAAACTTAACCAATAATAAAAAAAAATGTTGTACGTATATTAAAAAAGAAAAACATATCTAAATAAAAGTATCATTTCAAAGGAAGTGAATAACACCAATTTACATTTATTACCTTGCTCAAAAACCACAACTACCCTAAAAATTGTATAAAATTTTTCTTTTTAAATCCACCCTTTGGTTTAAATGAAAGCTCAAATGGCGTTTCCAACTCTACCCTTGTTACATAACATTACTTTTATATGTTTCACCTCATGTGGCAAGGTGCTACAAAAGAATGCAGAGGATGAAATGGGATGAGAAAGGAGTTGTGGAGAGAGGGGTGATCTTACTGTTAAAGCTTGGTAAGGTGAGAGTTGTTGAAACTGAAATGAAATATTCAAGAAACTGAAAATTTTATATGATATAATATGTTTGATTCCATTCATGGTATACACCGTGAATTGATATCAAATAATATAGGAGTAGAAAAACATTCATCACAGTTTGCATTCCTTTATGAGTTATTGATTCTTTATTCACGTGAATATATTTATACACACGATAAAAACCTTACACACAAACTTATTTACATATAATACATACATACATATCTTAATATATATATTTCTTGTGTGCGTGTGTATGTGACTGAACTCCTCCTAAACGACTGGACCAATTTTGATGAAATTTTTTGTGTGTGTTCGTGGAGATTCGAGAATGGTTTAGATTTACAGTTTGGTCTACTGGAAAATGTTTTTTCAATTAATTTCTTATTTATAAGGAGTTGTTGATTTTGGAATGTTTTACATTAGATCCGGCGGACGGCGCTATCATCGCATTCAATATTATTCTATTTCAATTTTAGTTTGTCCCGACAGATGGTGCTACGATTAATTTGAAAAAAATTTTGTTATTCGAATTCATGTGCTGATTAAAATATTAAATGTAATTATTTTTTAAAGAGTTTTGAAGTGTGTATAAATAATTTTGTGAATTCAGATGTTTTTTTAAACAACCAACATAACCTTCAAGTTTATTTGTGTAGTTAGAGGATTGAATTTTTTTAATTATTTTTATTGACAATTAATTCATTTTTGGAGATATTAAATAAAAAAACTCACAAAATGCTCACATGTTCTTTATCTAAAATTTGTCATAATAAATCTTTTGAGTTAATTAATTAAAAATTCATTATCAATAAGTAACTCATATTAATTGTATATTATTTTGCAATATTTTATTTTTGTA
Source organism: Panorpa germanica (assembly GCA_963678705.1). NCBI lineage: Eukaryota > Metazoa > Arthropoda > Insecta > Mecoptera > Panorpidae > Panorpa > Panorpa germanica. Next base: position 7,058,136 of record OY783214.1, read on the forward strand.
GAAAAATGCCACGTCTTCGTGGAAGAGCAAGAAATATTGGTCGACGTACTCAGCACGCGCAATTAGTTCATGATCATCGATTGAATAGAACAGTAGAAGAACATTCTATGGATAATGTAAATTTAAGAGACCACTCGCGCGGTCGGCTCCTTACTGAACGGTTGAATGCAGCGCTAATTTGTTTTTATGCGATATAATTATCATCGTAATATTACTTTTTAAACACAGTTTCATTTTGTAGTTGTTTTCTATATAGTAGGTACTTTATTTGTTTTAGGATAGTATTTAGTTACACAATAATAACACTTTTTTGTTTTCATGTAGATTATCTTAATCGGGCGACGATGATGGCGACATCTGTTGACTAGATTGAGTAAATATTCTGTTGAGTAAATCGAAATCGGTTGACTAGATTGAGTAAATATTCAATAGATGGCGCTATGTAATGTAATATGACAAAAACGTTAGTCACAGCAACGCGTGGCCGGGACAGCTAGTATATATATATATATATATATTTAATGTTTGTAGGGCCTACAGTCTTCTGCCTTAAATCATTAAATTACATATCATTGTGATTAATTACATTTCATTTGTGTTCGTTATTCTCATACCTATTCTGTCTCCTTAAAAAAAAACCACTCCTGCTTCACTTTTTCTGCTACTCTTCCACCTGTTTCTACGCTGCCGTTTCCTAGTTTTCCTTTCTCCTTCTCTCTACCTCCACCATCCACCTCTTCCCTTCAATAACTACACAATCTTCTTTTCAGTTTTTACTCTTTGCTCACATGAATACTTAATATGCCCCAGCGTTTCTATCTCTCTCGCGCACACCTTGAACAACCTTTTCTCTCCATTTTTCTTATTATATTCCTTGTCTCTATTTCTCCTATATATTCCGGTACCTCTCTCTCCCAAATCCTCTTGTACCTTTCATTATACTTGCTATTATCAATTTTTGACATTCCTGCTGATGTATCTTTCTGTCTCTGCTACTTAGCTCCTCTTCCAACTTCTTCTCTCTGCCTCTTATGATGCCATTCCGTTCCTCTCCTTCCACCCTCCTTTCTATTTTTATTAGGATATCGCATTGTGCATTACTCTCTCTATATATATAGTTGTACATACAAATATATATATATATATATATATATATATATATATATATATATATATATATATATATATATATATATATATATGTGTGTGTGTGTGTGACTGTATGTTTATTTGTCGAGGTTAATAGAAGGAAAAGGTTTAGTTAAAGAGTTGATCCGATGGCTTAATTGGAAAGGGAGAAAGATTAACTTACAAAGAGAGACTTATAAGTATTCAAACAAACAAGAAAACAGGAAATTAAACAGACGAAATAAGATTCTATATACCTATGTAGTTAAGAATATATTACTTATGTACTGTGGGATGTATATGAGCTACTACACTACTCCAAGGAGCTCACAGTAGATATTTCTATGTATTATGAAGAAGGATGCTATAAAACGTTTATATCTTGATGGTCAAATAAGAAGGGGCGAATGTGTTAGTCCTAAATCGTAGACTAGTTAAGAACATGGCATAACGTTAACCATTATTGGATGTTACGGTTTTGTAAAAATATAAATGATGTAATATTATAATATATGATAAGTGGCAATGCTATTTAGTATGCACGTTCTCTATAGACTGTCATTAAAAGGAAAGAAATGGAAAACTCTAAATATTTAGGAGTGGCAGGATTTGTGGGCTCCAAATTCACATGCAGTAACAGTATGACGCTGTGGGCTAAGATGAATCGCAATATTCAATACAGGACGAACAACTTTAATTAGATAAAATGGTTCGGAACAGGACGAATGGAAATAAACATCAAGCGCTAGTGTAATATATAAAGTTGCAGATTATTGTTTACATCTAAAACCAATCACAAAACATTTTTATTAATTATTTGCTTATATATAAAATCAATTTTCTGGTTTTAACTGATTGCTTTTCTAATAAATTTTATAATCATATTTTCAACCCAACATTTGTAGATTTTGTTTGTATTTGTACACAAACATTGTTTTGAATTTCCAGTCCCAGTAGAATTAACTTGTACAGTTTTCATGATTTAACAAAACGATATAAATTTAATTTCTCGTGTGATATCAAAAACACTTCTCGTAAATTACCTTGGACTGAAGTTGTGTACAAACACAAAGTGAAAGAAGGGAGGAATGGAATCTGGGTGAGAGCGGGTACGGGTATTACTTTGTAAGTATAATTTAATAAATGTTACTGCTTTTTTATCGTTTACTTAACATTTTGCTTGTAATCATTTGAATGTTGGATTTTACTTTGAATTATCCAACATAAAAAAACAAAGTTTCATCATTTGACAGTTCCAGGTAACTGGAATTAAATTCTCAAGACAACAAAACGTGAATGATAAATATTAGATAAAGACTAAAGAGTATTCTTAACTCGTACAGTCGCTGTTTTCTAAATAGGGAGAGATAATCTTAAACTTTTACAAGGTGAATTATATTATAAAAGAATAAGACATAGAACAATGATAGAAATATATTGTTTTAAGAAAGTTTGTATCAAAGTAAAGATTTTTCTTTTTCGTTTTAGAAAATCAACATCATCTTTTTTATATTAAAAAAAAATACAATCACTGCAATATATTATTTCGTATCGTATTTATTTTTTGTTCAATAATTTCAGAAAAAGTTTATGTGTTATATGATTACTAAAAACCAATTTTGCATATATTTATTGAAATTATAAAACAATATTTACTTTTCATGGTGAATTATTCTTCAAAAGAAATTCTAGGAAAATATTTTCAATAAACCGAGATTTTCTAGGAACTAATTTTATATATTTGTGTTTTATGTTCCATTCTACATACGTAAATATTATATTGATATGGTATATGTCATGCAATTTATAGAATTTCCACAAATGCATTGAACAAATGTATTTTAATAACTAATAACAGCATTTCCTAGAAAATTGCAGGTATAGGTCATTAAACCGATATTTTCTATATTTTTGTATTGTTACATAAATTATAATTGCACTGGATGGAAATGTACTGAACAAGTATATTTTGAAAACTAATAACAATATTTCCCAACTGAATTCGAATTAGTAACAATGTTTCTGAGCGGGGTAAGCCCATAGTCAATTAAAATCAGTGTAATCAAATACTAAAGTTTGTATAGCAGTTACATATACATAGATATATACTATATAATAAACAAATCCTGTTATGGTTCATTCTCAATGAATGATTTTGGTATTGTTAGCCTCCGATCAATAGAGTCAGTGTTTACTGTTGATGCATTTGCATTATTATCTATGAGCTTTGTATTAATCATAATTCATTATATAACACGCGTGTGTGTGTCCACTATATACTCGTATTACACATTCAGGTATATATGCAGATACCCAAATGATGGGTAACGATTTTTCACAAAAGGAACAAAGACACTCGCATTGAATTAAAACACTTATCTATTGCTAACTAAGTTAACTAAGCTAAATACGCCTAAGAGTTTAAGTGAGATTGTGGATTTTACGAATTTTTGCTTTTTACACACGTTTGGGGCCCTTTTAGCCGGGGAGCCCCGTATCACTGATACCGCAGATGCGGTAGCTACGTCACTGCTCATGATATTAGCTGATATCATGTTCCTCTATCCGTTAGATTATAGACAATTACTCTCACTGAAGAAGAAGATTAATATTACGACAACTATGTGTTATACCTGTACTTCATCAAATAGAGATAGACTTACTAATTTTCGAGAAAGCGATCCAATTAGTCAAATTACATTACGAAGTTACAATTAGGCAAACAGAAACATAATTTTTGTACGTTATGTTATAAATACTGAAACACACAGCAGTTCCATACGCAGTAGTTAGGTTTCGGTACCTGTTTTCATCGATCCATTACAATACTGTACGAGTATGTTTACGATTAGCTATCCCAATAGATTACTATAATTGAACTTGCACGATTGATTGTTCATCTAATCGTTTGAGTGATGGGTTAACCCTAACAAGCAGGACATTTGTCAATGTTCTATACCTATAGGAATACGAATAGTGATTACCGAATACTACACGAATACTGATTACGAAGTGCTTATGATTACTAGCACCACCCAGCAAGACTGCGGGCATTGCCAATATTCAAATGTGGTACGTTTACAAATATATTTTATTCTTTTGTTCATAGATCTAATGATAAAATATTCTGTACAGAGTAAACTAGAGATAATATATAAGAAATTAATTTCAGTAAACAGGAAAAACTGTTATGCAACTTCAGTTTTAAGTGCCACTTCATATAAAAAAAGCTCAATGTACGTTAAAATTAATAATTTTAATTTTACATTTTTAATAGCTAATAGTAAATAATTACATGTTTTAATAATAGTATTTGATATATATTTATATATATAGAGAGTCGGCGCTAAAAGTGTTACTAATTAAAAATGCTTTAATTTTATCAATTTTGATTTTATTTTAATTGAAAAACTTCAGTATACCGTAAAAAAATTTCAAATTAAAAAAAAAATGTGTTATTGTTATACGTAGCCCCCTTTAGTGCGGATAGCAGCATCGAGCCTGTCCGAGAAAGCTTCACACGTTGCACGCCAGCTTATATAAGTATATATCACTTATAACTATATCAAACTTGCTATAAATACACCTGGGGCTATGTAGTATAATACTCTTCAATTAAGCGTTTAAATAATTAGTATAATTACATCTGTTTAACAGATCTATATTAAATTATCATAATAATTAAATATATATATAATACATGTATGTATTATATATTTGTATCATACTCGTATATAGTATAAGACATGTTTTTCTTTAATATATAACAACGCATTTCATTAGCTTATTATTCTCTGCACAGTGATTATGGAAATACTGATTTATATTATTGAAGTATCAGTGGCGTAGCTAAGAAGTTCTATCTTAGCTTCCTTATAACATAACCGTACTTAAGATGAAACGATACGTGGCCATTTTTGATTCGCGAAATATAGATGCCGATACTATACAGCAGGTTAAATATTATGAAAAAAACTGTTTTTTTTTATGTTTAAATCGTTTTATGTAAGTAACTATAAACGTGAATCAAAATCTAAAGCTGCAATTAGTTAGATGAATAACGTATCTACATTTTAAGCTTTCTTCCACTAACTATTAATAATTTTAGAAACGCAAAAATAAGTTTTGAAAATGAATATTGCTATATTTTTTAGTTAAATTCCAATTTTTATATGACTGGTAATATTTCTAACGGTTTGTTATAAATTTTATAACCTTTATTATTGACAAACCCTTGGAAATGTTACCAGTCATATAAAGTCATTATTCTTGTAAAGTATAGGCGCTAAATTAATTTTTAAATCATACAAGAATCATTTTATAAAAGAAAGTTAGTGTACATTCAAGTATTTATGTATTTTAAGGCCCATTATATATTTTATAAATATAAATACAATTAAAAAAACGTTGTAGACATTGTAAAAAATGAAAACACAAAACTTTTTCTAAACAAAAAAAGGAAAAAACTGTATACGAATTTTTAACGTATTTAATTGGCTATTAATTGACATTGTTTTTCTTATTTTTTTCGAATTTTAGGCAAACATTATATATATATATATATCTACACCCTCGTTCTTAGTAAACCCATACCAACTACAGCCATCACTCGTTACACTTGGTACAATAATTAGTATATCGAATCCATAACCACTTGGTGAGAATAGTAGAATATTCTACAAATTGTAAATTAGTCCAAATATTTGATATAGATATACGTAGTAGTAATAAACAATTCGTGCTTGACTTCTCAATGGAGATTTACTAATTTAATTGCAATTTAACAGTCGAAATCAAGTCACATTTGACGCCACCAATATTCAATGCAACATCAAATACAGAAGCAATACACTTTGAGACGGGCTATTTCATATTACATATTTGTTCTTGGTGGCATAATTCCCAACGAACCTTACTGGTTGGTTATAAACCGCGCAATATGTACCCATTTAATAATACAAAATAGGTGAACTAGTCAAACGGAATATATAAGTCTCTCGCAGATGAAATATATGATACGGAAGAGTAGGATTATTCATTTAATTCTGTAGAATTAATTTTGTTGTTATGTTACCAGCATGTATATGGATTATTGTGTGAAAGCTTTGTAAAATAGTCTAATATATATGTTTTATATTTATACCATTATCAATGGAATGTATTTATCAATGGATAAGACTGAAGGCTTAAGTGAAATACAAACTAAAAGTTAGTTGTTATTTATGATAGTGAATTTAACACTGACTTTATCGTTCAATATCTTCAATATTTGTATATTCGAAGCATTCAATATGTAAATATATATTCAAAAAGTTACAGACAACACTGATTAATCAGCGATTATTTTATAAGAATATTCTTGCAGTTAAGAAATGGAAAACAAAACATGGATGCTACCTTATATATATGTTACTTAAATAAAACCTAATAATATTATATCTAAAAGGGTTATATTTTTTTAATTTCTAATCCTTCTAAAAGTGTTCTTAAGATTCTATAATCCGTAAATCACGAAAAATTATATATTTGGTCAAATTGTTTACGTAATAGATAACTTTTGTTATATTAGGTGAACCTTAAATACATATAACTGTGTTTAGTAGATAACTTGGTAACATTTTATGTATTTACTTTCTGTTTTAATTAAATCTCTTGACAAATTTGAATTAAGTAATTCAAATATGTATGAGTATCAACTGCATTAAGTGCTACAATATTTTTAACTGCTTCTTTTAATTCAGAAATTTTGAAATCTAATTTACCCACAGTGATTCTTCTTGTGAAGTGGTATAAAAAGAATTTCGATTTAAAGATTTAATGATTTAATTTAAACGAAGAATTTAATGGTTTAATGAAAAATATTATTAATAAATCTTAGCAAAAAAATTTTTATTAAACTTTTAGAAAATCTCAGATACACATTTTTAACACTGACCCGCCCTAGCACAATCGCCTCTAGGTAAGATTTTCTTTCAATCAATTACCCAGGTACAAAATAAACCTTGAAATGAGCGTGTGACAAGCTTGCAAGTGTGAATCTCGCATAGCAAGACAATTTCTAAATGAAAAATACAAAATAAACCTTGAAATTAGAGTGTGACATGCTTGCAAGTGTGAATCTCGCATAGCAAGACAATTTCTATATGAAAAGTACAAAATAAACCTTGAAATTAGAGTGTGACAAGCTTGCAAGTGTGAAACTAGCATTGCAAGACAATTTTCTACCTGGGCAAACGCACGATATATGTAGTTCTATTACAATACTTACAAGCCTTATTACACTAAATAACAAGGACAAATACATTTTACCATTAATACAATTTCTCTACTGACAACAAAGTATTTTAATACTGAGATTAGTTACTGTAAAAGATTGATTTATATCTCAAACGACAGCCTCATAAATTATTTCAAAATACGAGATGATATTCAACAGATATATACAGTAAAGCTTTTGTAATCTGGCGATTTACTATCTGGTCATGTATATTTCCGATTGCTTTGTAAGATTAGTACAAGTTTGGTAAATTAACTTATTGCTTAAAGAAGTCATGTATAGAACTACAGAACAAATAAGTTTCTATATAAATAAAAATAAATTTTTAGTATTAATAAAATCATTAATTAGTTTTTAACAATTTCAGATTAATCAAACTTATTCGGGAAGTAAAACATGTGACATAATATAACATAGAAGTAAACATAAAAAAAATATTTCACTTTAGTCTCTTAAAAATATTTTGTTCTTGTGTATCACTTTAGTTTTGCAAAATTAGTGGACCACCTTAAATATATATGCGTAATAAAAATTATATAAAAAAAAATTATTGAAAGATGGTTTTTTGAATAAAATAGAGCTGGTGTTGCCAGTGAACAGTGATTTATAACAGTTAAATTAAAAATTTTATGCTTTTTTACAACCATTGTTTTATATACGTATATATTTGATATAACCCCTTTTTCAACGTTTATTATTTTTTACAATAGTAAAAAAAAATCCTCCTCCGGAACCTTTGAATTATGATGTGTGAATAACCCAGGTGTGTAAAATCGCTCCCACGTGATCTCTGGTCCAGAGTCTTTAAACGTGTCTTTATAAAACAGATTACATTTCTTCTGGCACAACATTTAGTAATATAAATATATGTCAAGTAGTAAAATCTCGCAAAAAGTCAATATTAATATTTAAAAAAACATAAGCGTGAAAACAAACTGGCGTATGTACTATAATGTTTATATAAATCTTAAAATATATTAAGAATGATTTTTATATTCGTCTGTTTCATTTTTCTGATATAAAAATAAATGTAATTTTTAGTGAATGTGAAAAAATAATGCGTATCTAAATTTGTTAAAAAAATATTGCAATATACTTGTACGTACATACTCGTAAGACATTATATCGAAATGTAAAACATAGGGTATTATTCTGCTTAACGATGTTATCAATACTCACTAGCAAAACAAAACTTTACTAGCATTTACTACTTTAACGATATTAAAACCAAGATTATACAGTTTAATTGAAAATAATTAATGTTTTACATTGCAATGACTATAATGACAAAAAGGAAACTGACATGTATCTCAATAGGTTAGCTTTTGAAGGATTTATAGTAAACTTACCATCTTTCATCACAGTTTCTTAACAGGTATCACTTCTTAAACAACCATAGTTTAAATCACTTATTAACACTAAATATTTAAACTGAATGAAATAAAAGAATGTTATTTAGTAAATTATATTTTTTAACAAACGTAAGACACGCACTTGTTGATCACTCGCCATATTATTTGACAGCTACAAATAATAGAACGCAATGCCATCTGTGTTTCTATTTAGCAACAAATTTATTTTAGTTGCACAACTAGTGCCATCTATGCATGAGATATAAATATCGATTGATCTGTTGAATTATTGATTTATTAAAATTTTACGATAATTGTGTATATTTTTAAATGAAGTAAATAATATAAATATATTTATACACTAACATTGAAATGCTACAGTATATTTGTAGTATTGATCTTATTCATTCTTTTTTTGGTTTCAAAAAGGTTTGAAGCTTAGCTTATGTCAGTTTAGCATTTTTTATTTTTTTTTTAAATATTTTCTGCAATGTATCAAGGTTGTTCATTCCTTAACGACACGTAATATTTTTACTGAATTTGATATTAAAATTTGTCTGCATTTTTTGAAGTTTATTGACTTAAATAATGACTTTACCCTTCCCTTTTATGCTCATTGTTTGTGTATGAATACATTTATAGATTGTTTATGGAGCAATATCATCCCGCATATACGCGTTTTAAAATCGTGCTTTTAGCCATAAAATATACATTAAATAAATGGCTGGAACATGTAAATTTTGTTCTATGCAGACAATTAAAATCACATGTGATGCAGTGCTATCTACATGACATTACAGAAGTCACGCCAGAGAAAGGATAGTGTTATTTGTGGACTAAATTAGTGATATAATATGATTGTTAAGCTCATTATTATTATTAATTATGCAATAACTGCAATACAAATAAGTAATTAGATAAATTTGAATAGAAACAGAAATTAGTGCGACATAATAAATGAAGCAGTAAATGCAATAGTATAATATATGTCAGTAGTAATATGCGAAATATATTTTTGTTATTATGGTTCGTATTCATCCATGTATGACGGATTGATGGTATGGCCAGAGTCATTACACTATGTGCGTGTCAAAAACAAAGTCATTTTTATTAAGAAAGTATCTTACTAAGTATGATCTATTTAAAATAATAGAATTTGGGTGCTATCGTGAAATATTCTTTTTGTGTTTCCGATACAAAATTCTTCTTGACCTTGAAGATTTGGCACATTGTCTAAATATTATTAATTGTCTAATATTGATTCTTTTATGATGAACCAGTGAAGTCACCCTTATTTTTCTATTATAATATTCTATTATCTTTTTTTCTTTTGTTTCTGTTCCTAATTTCTTTATTTTTTATTTCTTTGAGTTTGTTCCATCCACTAGTACTAGCCTTTTTTTACTGGTATTTTTTGTAATTGTTCTACAATTTATACCGATTAAACATTAAATTGGTGCAACTTTTTTAATGTGCAAATCGAAATAGCATTTTGTTATATATCATTTAGGAAAAACCTAGTAATATTTAATCTAAAAGGGTTTTATTTTATTATATTATAATAATCGTGTCTTAAGAAGTTTTATGAGTATGTTAACACGCAAATGGGTACATTTATTTAAAAAAAAACAGTAAAATGTGTGACAAAACTTGGTATATTAGGTAATGTTATTTACGAAACAGGTAAGTTTTGTTATGTTAGATATGCCTGAAATACACGTAACTATATTAGCGGGAAGGGAGCTCATAAAATGTAATTTAGATAAATAAGAACCAAACTGAATTAAACAATATTAATTCTTTATTATTTACCTAATAAATTAAAGCTGGGTCCACACGGCATTGTACTACACGTTTTTTTGCAGTATAAATATTATCGAATAAATAGTGGCGCATACATTTTATATAGAACCATTCACATGACGTTTGTACTGAACAAAAAACGGATACATATAAAATGTATACGATAATATTTATACTGCAAAAAAACGTGCAGTACAATGCCGTGTAAACTCAACCTATGACTGTATTTGTTGACTGTATTTGTTAAGTTTATTAAACCGACTTTTTTAGTTCATGTTTTAAAGTAATTGGAATAAATTGATTATTAAAATAGTTCTTGGTTTGTGACAATGTTGAAAAGCTCCAACATTAAATAACATAACTTTTGATTTCAATTAAATACAATCTACGATTTATAAAAACATATTTCCGTTTGGAATAAACCATTTAGATTTTAAATGAAAAACCGTTAAATTCATTTATTTTGTATTTGATTTACGAGATGGACATTTGACAAAGCTGGAGTAAACTCTTGTAAGCTTTTACGTAAACATTTATGTATGTGTGTTTGTGTGTGCATATGTGTATTTTATGTATTCGTCAGCTACATAAAACGAGAAAAATTCTAAAATTATTGAAATATTTTCTGAATAGTTAATTAAAACTTTACCCTCGTGGATATATGTGTATATAAAACCGCAATAGTTTCTGGATATACTATCCCACATATATATATATATATATATATATATATATATATATATATATATATATATATGACTTTTATTCGTCATGGCCACCATCTAACATTTTTCATACATATTTCACATTTTATAATTTTATTTTACAAATTTCTAAATATTTAAATAATTCACTAATTAATTTTGAATCACTTAACAAAAATTTAGTATTAACAGGGAAAGTTTTAACCACATCTTATATTTTACTATTGAATTTTGACGTTTCTAAGCTATAATTTATGCATTCAAATATAATATGATCCAAAGTTCCTTTTTCACCACATTGACATCTATCGTCGGATTTAATATTAATTTTGTACAGGTGAGCTGGAGTTTTACAATGATTACTTTTGATTCTGATTATAGTTGATATAATTTTGCGGGACTTACTTCTAAACCATCTCTTCCTACTTAAATTTGGATGTAACATATAATAATCTCTTCCTTTTAACTGACTTTTGTTAATGAAATCTTGGTTTCACAAATTGAAGTTTAATTTTTTGATTATATTAAAAATTTCATATGAAGGTAATTTCACTTTCATCTCAATTTCCAAATTTATTGATTCCTTTGCCAATTTGTCCGCAATTTAATTTCCTTTTATTCCACAATGTCCCGGTATCCACATAAATTTTACGGTATTATTCTTATTTATTATATTGAAATACAGCTCCTTAATTTTGCGTGTCAAAATATCATTATTTGATTTGTAATCATTAGCATTTAGCATTTATATATAATATATATCGTACGTAGCTAAGCTGAAACTTCTTAGCTACGCTACTGATATTTCAATAATGAAATATTCTCACTTTGATGAAAGTACAATGAAAAGCCAGTGACCCGTGTTGTTAAATATAAATGAAAAACATGATTATATTAAACTATTAGAGTAATTTAATATAGATCTATTAAACAGAAGTAATCATACTAATTATATAAACGCTTAATTGAAGTTTATTATACTACATAGCCCCAGGTGTATACATAGCAAGTTTAATGTTGTATTGTATTGTTGTATTCTATTATGATTTACATAAGTTTGCTATCTCTTTCTCTCATTCTCTAAATACATGTTTTAGTTCAACTCTTCCTTTCGAACTGTACACAGCATATTATCGAGACATTACGTATGATGCAGCGAAGTCTGAGCGAACACGCTTATCAGTGTACTTCTTATTTAAATTCAGTAAGAGTTTTGCTAATCGTTCATGCTAATGCGCAAGCGGGTAGAATGATTTATTTTTCAAAAAGCAGTAAAACAGGTCAAAAAACGCTATCAGATTGCCAAATTAAACTATGAATATAATCCCAACTAATTCATTATATAGTCTTAATATCCGCAAAAATCCTCGATTCACCTGTTCACTTTTTTTCAACTTTTAACAGGAATCATAACACCCCTTCCCTGTTTGATAATTGTTTTTGCATTGCAATAGTTCAAAAGTTGCAACGCTCATACTTTACAAACTGAAATAACTTTATTCGTTCTTATCAGAGATTCACACCTCGCTAAATATTGATCTATAATTCTCTGAATATAAATTTATTTATTTATTTTATATAACATTATATATCTTTCGTGTATTATCTATTTTATATTTTACACCCTTATGTTAAATATATGGAAATATTTTTTTCCAAATAGGGTTTTATATTTGTGTACAGTAACAAGAGTTACTTACCATTAAAATTCTTCTCCCATTGGACAATGGATAAATTTTAAGTTGTTTTATTATAAATACAAATTTATATAGCTTGATAAAAAGATTATTTCTAGCTGAATTCATTTTATAAGTTTACAGTTTCAATTTTGTAATCGTATTTTCAAAATAAGACCTGATATAATATTAAATATCCCCTCTAAATCCGCTACTGTATTTATGAATATCAAAAATACTTTTTATCAGCATACAATGGTCACTGTGCCAATCTTGATATTATTTCACATAAAAAAGGCAATTTATCAAGTCGATTCTTAAAATTGATACCGACAATATTATGTCAATATCAGATGACATTCCTAATATTTATGTCATCCCAAATACATAAAAAGAAAAGTATAACACCCAAAGTAAATACTACCATATATATGTATATCAATGCCAAGAAATAGATACCATCGCTATAAGATGGATTTTTTTTTTAAATCTTGAAAACAGTTTTAAGTGTTTTACGTCTGTGTGTCATGACATACATTCTCTCAAGCAAGATGTATTTTATTTTATATACATAAGATGTATATATATAAAAATATATTTTTATTTCTTAAAAAAATCGTGTTACTTTTAAATTAAAGTTTAAGATGATTATTAAAAGCTTCTTCATAACTATTTTTGTGGACCCCACAGCACTGGTGCAGTTGCACTACCTAATTACAATGTTACATGCATTAACGAATATCAACGAACAAATTATGAAATGTTCGCATTAATATTTAAATAACCCCATAGAAACTCTGTTAATAATACTTTATTATCTTAAAAGCGGAACTTCGTTATATGCAATATGGAAGATGGTACCAACATTATATTGTCACATTTTCGTGTAACTGCACAGTTCAATTACTTAATTTTAAAGGAAATTTGGCTAACACCCAAATGATTCCGGATAAATTTTGCTGCAGATATTTTCAAAGAATATAACTTTATTAAAATAACTACAAAGAACTAACTTTAAAGAATATAACTACATCGCTGCTTAAGGTATAAATATAGAACTATTAATATTTATAAATTATATAAAACAGATTTAAATATTTTTATTAAAATGAAATATTAAATTGTGAGAGAAGCAATTATAACACAAGATATAAAAGGATTTAGGAGAGAGAGAGATAAAGACACAAAAAACATGAAAAGGATTACCAGATTCAGATTGGGAAACGAGAAGAAAGGAAACAGAAACTGGACAAATAGTGAGGAAAGGATATGCGGGTGTGCGGAACGGAGATAGAAACATTGGAGCACATTAAGTTTTCATGTGAGAAAAAGGTAAAAAGAGAAAAGAATATTGGGCAGTTATTAAAGGGAGGCAGTGAAGAGAAGAGGTGGATGGCGGAGATAGAGAAAAGGAACGAGGGAGTAGAAACAGGAGGGAGAGTAGCAGGAGGAGCGAAGCAGTAGCAGTAGCAGTTTTGTTTTTATTTTTAAGAATAATATTTTTCGTTTGGAAGGAGTGAGAATGCTTAGATTTAATAAGGATCAAAATTGAATTAAGCACAATGATATGTAAATAAAGGAGTTAAGGCACAAGGACGTAGTGCCAAATGGCAAAAACATTAAAAATAAAATAATAATGAAACATTAAATTGCATAAAAAAAATTAATAAATAAAAATTCATAAAGTTTTTGTACTTTATCTTTCTTGACCCGATATAGTTTTTAATTCGTAATTAAGCAATAACACATTGCATTTTAGTAAACACAAGAAAAACAAATGTTGAGTATTTAATGTAAAATGTGGGTTGTTTTCATGTTTTACAACAAAGCATTAGAACACGGCTATTTAAATTTCAATCATTTATAAAGTTCATTTTTTAAAGCATTGAAATTGATGTTTCACACTACGTTATAGATACGATAGTCCGGTACACCGGAATTCCTCTCCATAAGAAAACACCACGCCAGTAATACGATTTCCAGAGCCAAATGTTGTACAACGACCCTATAGAAATGTAATAACATGTTTAGTAGACCGACCCACGATGTACCAATCCAGGAAAGCATGGAGAACGCGTTTCCCATAAAGAGGAACGAACATGGAATCAGAAAACCAGAAACCAGGATGAAGGAAGGAAAACAACAAGCAATGGCGCATTTCATATAAGACTCGTATGTTACTTCTATGAACTCAATGCTCCATGCCCTCGGGCAGACATGTTGACTTCTGTAGTTTAGATTTCAAAGTGTAAGGGGTCACTGATTTTTAAGATGTCAAAGGAATAACTTCGAATACTGATGACTCAAATTCAATTTCAAATATAATATTACTTTGCTTCAAATGAACACTGAAGTATACGCGATTCACATTATACTTTAGAAACGCTGTATTGTTCTAAGGAGACAGTCAAAAGGAATGTAGTGTAAATAAAGGAACATTTTGTTTGGGGAAATATTCTTGTACAGTAAATGTTTTAACCAGTGGCGTAGTTACAGTATACCCAGCGTAGCAAGTAAACTGAACGGTTTCAACTTTTTTTTAAATTTATTTATATTATTGTACAACATTGTTTACTTTGTTTAATGTGTGAAAAATTAAAATCGATTTTAGTAAAACTGTCGGATATATAGAATTTTAAGTCTTCACCTCTCTGGTGTGGTTTCGTCTTTCTTTGAAACTTTTAAATGCATTTTTCTCACACTTAGCCCTCTCTAGCTCAAAATCTACTGGAACGATTCTTTTGAAATTTTGCACACTTTTTCTTTACATTTTTTAACGTATTTTAAAATAACAAAATTTCTGATTTTTTTCATGAAAAATCGGTATTTTAACTCTTAAGTGATGTAAAAGATTGAAAAATCAATAAAAAGAAAAAAAAAACTCGACAGCGTTACCTGCAGAAATTTATGAACTAATGAAATCATTTTGGATATTCGATTTCAGAAAATTAAGTGATAAGTAATGAGTGGCACCGCAATATTACTTTCATTTGTGACGTCTGCAGAGATTTGTTGTCAATGCCTCATTTCTTGATATTTATTTATGAAAACTTCACAAAGTATTCTTCAAATGTCATTTTATCATGTAGTAATTATAGAAATAATTATATATTAACTGAGTGGTCAAAAAACATTATCGAAAATATGCTTTCTTTTATCGTCTTGACCTTACCAAAACATCAAAGAACGAAGAGGGGATCCTCCGACCATGGTTGCATAAGAGCCCGATATATCTTGTTACGCCACTGAAGCGAGCAGCAGCAATAGCAATGACCAAAAAGTAGCTGTGGCAATTTTAGGTAAACCCAAAGATCCGGCTTGTAAAAGTACAAAGTTTTACAGTCGTCAAAATATTTACAGAGCTTATTATAGATAAACTTTATACTGGAGTACTCTTTTCTGCATAAATAGAAAATACACTAGCCTAGATATTATAAGTAACGTATTTCTAGAGTGAATATTGGCTTTGAAGTGTTTAGATTTAAAATACAGTGAGTTTATAAAACAAAATATAAATATAACCCTTAAATAAATAAAACATTATGTAATATTAGCTTTATACGTTCACTTTATCATAAAATGTAACAAAATCATTAGCAGTTAAACGTCATTGACTATAAAGTCTTTGTGAATAGTTAACAACTCAAAGAATCAATTTTTTGCCAGCGCCCAGCACAATAGTGCTTTGTCCCAGAATGCTTTGAAGTTAAAGGCGTTTACCAGAACACTCTTTAATGTACTCTACTCGTTCAAACTACTCATACAATGGATAACTATGTCTGCCACAACTGAAGCACGATGGCTAAAATAGAATAAAGTCTTCTGTAGTTTCTTCATCTACTACGCCCTGTTAAGTTCTTGGTATTCAATTAGATTTTCAACATTTCATTTTGTAGAGTCAAACTATATATATATATATATATATATATATATCACTTCGTTTTATAGAAAATGTTTCTTTAAAAAATGTTTCAATTGAATTTATATTGAAGCGTCACATAATTAATAAAATCATTTTATTATATGATTCTAAAAATGCAAAAGATTCGACTATCTTAATTTTAAGTACGATTTTCCTAACCCAAAATTAAAGTTTTGTTCATCTTTTAATCGAGAAGGGTCATATTATGATTCTATAAGTCGTAAAGTAGGTCACAAAGGTCTTATATTTAGATAATATATGTAAAGAAACTATATTCCTTTAGTTGGTAACACTGACCAGAGATATTACAACTGCATTATGGTCAGATGAGCTAACGGTATATATTAGTTATAGCTTTTTTCATTGTAGTGTGTGCCAACGGCAAACAAAGTTTATATTTCGACAAAACTCACTGTGCATAATGTTAAGTTATTATAAAACTAAGCATTCCCTACGCCACTGTGTCACTTAATTTTTCTTTTCGACAAGAGTGTACATAGAATGTATGTAATATTATTTTATAAATTTCAACACTTTACTTTACGATATAGGATATTTTCTGTCTTAGCTATTATCAGGGTAAGAATTAACATTTGCATAATCCAACTAAAGTAGCTTTGTTATTCTGTACGACAGCATGTTCTGTTGTACGAACATCTATATACGTATACTCGTATGTATGTATCTGCCAAGTAATTTAGTAGGGTTTTATACTGAACGTATGTTTTGTGTATGTATGGAGTATACATATACGTTTATACATACGTGGTTTTTCATACATTAAGAAAATTCACCCAATTTCACCTGCTCGTTTGGTTTACATTTCTCTTCTTGTTTTCTCACAATTGACGTAACCGATATAAAGTTACTGAATCTTATACAATACATTTTTCTTAAATACTACAAATATATATTTCAAGTATAAATGCTCTGGACTACGTCTTATTGAACAGCTTTAAACATTTCACCATTAGTGAGTGCAATTCGAGTTTTATCTTCACATCATTTGTGGGTATCACAGCACGAGTATATCGTTTATGTTACATTTACAAAGAGTTTTGCGAGCTTTTATCTATAGCGAGTACATTTCTGGAAAAACAATTTTCCGGTCTTTTATTTCATCTACAAATAAATTGTACATGTAAAGCTGTATTGTTCAATGTAGAGAACAGAGAATATCTCGATGTAATAATGTATGGTTACGGATTATATTAATACCAAGCGCACCTTTCATTGAATAGGGAAACCAAATTGAAAATCGAAATCAAAATACCGGTGAAATTACATGTTATGAAAGATAATCGAAATGAAGTAAATCTATGACTGCAGATTTTAATATTGGAATCGATAAATCACTATTGCACTGCATTTGTAATGATAAAAAGCAGGAGCTAAAAATATTACCCAAATAACGTTATTTACCGAAATATCGACATCTTCTTCTTCTTCTTCTTCAGTGGCTCGACAGCCCTGGGTGGGCCCTGGCCTTCTCAAGAATTTTTTTCCGAATGATTTAATTACTTGAGATTACGTAACAAGGTATTTTTCACGGGGTGGAGTTGTTAGCACCACGCCCAACCCCCAACCTGGAGGACCAGTCCCCTGATGTAATCTCCAGGGGCAGGGTGCCCGGCTATACCCCCAGGCACTGGGTACCCATTTTAGTCGCCTCTTACGACATGCATGAGCAACATTGGGACTATTCTTTCACACCCGGTCACCACTCGGGAATTATAACCAAAACCCAGATAATATCTGGCCCGGGGATCGAACCCGAGGACATAGTAGTCAAAGTCAAGCATCAATGCTCTCGCCTTCTGTGCCGCTATAAATATCGACATAGAGACGATAAAAAATAAATATTTTTCGGTTATTGGTTTTATACCCGAGTCGAAATTTTGACCCTATTGCTCACCTAAAAGAATCCGTTTCTGTTTTTTTTTACATAGGATTTTTGCTCCTTCTTTAAACCTACATGTTGCAGTTATCGGATAAATTATGAATTAGGCTCAAATGAGAATGACATTCAAAACATCACATAACTTAATTACATAAAACGATAGAATTTACATAGAACGATGATTTTGTTTAGGACTAAGCGAGGGTCATATAATAATGTTTATGATGAGAAGAGGTTTACTTTACTTTATTTAGTATGAAAGGGGAGTAAAATTTTGACTCGGGTAATGTCAGCCTTTTTTCGACGGTGAGTCATTTTATCAAAGATCTCTTACTATGTTTGCAGTTGCAATGGTGTCGTGGCCTCTTATATGAGCTCTATACAGCCGAATATATGAGCATATAATTAATGAAACTTTGATGACAACCAAAACCAGAAAGTATCACATACACTCTTGGTCTTGTCCTCGTGTTACTTTTTAAAAACTAAATTATGGTACACGATAAACAAAAACTTTTCTTTTGAGAAAGAACACATAATAAGTTTTTGAAATATATCATGATTGTAATAACTAGTCGCACTAAATACATCTTAGTTACAGTTCACACGACCCTCAAGACAGCAAGGTCACCTGCTATTAAAACGAATCACCGTCGATTACAGCTCAATAGTACGTAGGAATATAGAAAGATCGTATCATCAGAGATTCAAGTTCTAAAAGTTCGTGAATTCAACGGATTACACCAATTACTGTAATGAGTAGCTATTCATACAACTAGTCTACTAGACTAATGTTTATAGAACTTAATATGAAAATAATGAATGATTGACATGTGGTTATCAAAATTCTCAGTAAATAACCTAATGGTCAGACAGATTTTTTTGATAATTAAATTTTTTTTTAATATCAGAATTTAACTTCAAAAGAATTTTGTTTTTATTTAATATTTCTTTAACTCCTTGGTTATATATGCCTTGGTATTTAGAAATGATTTATTTTATAGATTCGTTTAATATGTAGTGATAATTTTGTTGCTTTCATAATTTGTTTATTATTTAATTACAAGTGATATTTCACATTTTCCTGAATCGAATCCGTACCTAAATATGACTGAGTGTTACTATGATCTAACTACCTTGCCTATCCAAAGATCTTTGCAAAAGATACAATCTCGGAATCCTAAGTTTCAAGTTGTCATTTATTTTGTTTCATATTTAAGAATAAGTATTTATTTTCTAATAACATTTAAGTTGATGTGTTATATTGTTGGATGATAGTTGAGATCGTTACGAAATGCTACTACTCTTAATAGGACATTTTGTCCACACGACAATCCACTAATACAACATATGGGACAATACACACACGACAGCCTACTCTTCAAACTCAAATACAGACTACCAATAGACACAATTCTCTAGTAGCATGCTACACAATACGAACCGAAACATATTTCTTTTATCTAAAATATCACCACAGCAAAGTAGGTTTTTTGAACCATTTTTCCTACGCAAACACACAAGGCAAAATATAATACCCATAATGTGGATAGATGCGAAAGCTAAACATCATAAATTTGGTATTTGTATTCATAATAATATCAATTCGTATTATGGAATATAACTAGAACAATGCAGCAAATATTATAACATTAGAAACTAACATAATTAGTGAAAACTAAGATTTCTACAAGTAACTACTGTTGTACGAGTATTGTGCACGTTGTCTTAGAGTTCAATTACCAAATGATTCGTCATGACTCATAGTTCATTGTTGTGTACAGGGTAATTAAGATAGACTGGTTTCCAAGATAAATGGAATACTCTTACATCATTATTTATTTAATATAATGAACTATAACAAAGTTCGAATGGGTTGAAATGGAGTCTGCAGACTAAATTATAAATCAGCTATATATAACATGCGAAACATATGTTGTCTACATGATACTTGTAGTCTATGTCTATTGTCTATATTGGACAGTGATAGTCGGCTAGACTTCTTAATGTAACAGATTCGTATACTTATTCTATTATTTATATTTTCAAATTGAGTATGTGTGTCGATCGTTCAGTTCATTAGTGCTTCAAATATTGAGTTATCACATACCCATGAAAACAATATTCGAGTTCTAAGTTTATCTCCATTATAATGTTGTTTGGGTGCATTAATAAGTTATCAGAGTATTGAATTAGATAAAAGGTACAATTTTACATGTATAGTATATTCAACTCAAATTTCGGTTTCTATTTATATTAATCGGCTAATATTAATAACAACCAAGTTCTTTGGTAAATGGAAATAATAATTAGTAATAAATATATTTACTAATAATTATGCATAGCTACTTTCGCACAAACAATTTGGATATGAAGGGTATAAAATTCGAATACGATATTCTAGAACTCGACCTAGCATAGATATTTGCATTTTGGATCTTATAGGCATTTTGAATCAAAAAAGGAGCCGAGAGTTTCAATTTTTCTATCTGTGGTTTAGAACATGCTTCGAAAAATCTTACTCAAATTTTAATCAGGCTATTCGACATTACTACGATACGAAAAAATGTTTGTAGAGTGATGTAGTTTTGGTACATTTAAAAAAAACAACATGTTATTGTATAAAAACATTGCATACGTGTAAAAAGCGCTTGTGAATACAGCTCATCTTTTCAGTGTACCAATTGGGTTAATAAAGTACGCTTGTTCAATTATGTCGACCAGCCCTGGTACAGTGGTATACTTACTCGTGCAGACAGAGACACTACTGGCAACACATTAATTATATACTATGTCAAACACTCACATAATGTGATTTACTGCGTATTCACCCCCCAGCTTCCCCCATTATATAGTGGTTGTCTATCCGGAGTCCAAAGCTTGAAGCGCTTCCCCTGTAACACCTATTTTGCATCCAGTACGAAGTGCATCACAGACTCCTGCAGGTAACTGTCAATACCACTAAGAGGTAGGGAATATGGGCATGTCACAAACATCCACTAAATCTACTCTCAGAAGATACCCTAGCTTTGACAACCCTTTTATGGCTTCCGCAAAGATATATTTCATGATTCCGTAAGATCACATAGACAAGATTGAGGTCATGTAACAGACAAAATTCACCCAGCTAAATAATCTTGAACGAACGGAAAGTAAAATCATTGTAATTGACAAACGAATCGGCCAATGCAAGTGATTCGTATTTAATGTTTGAGTTAATATAAAGTTATTTGTATCTTAGCTTTAGGTATCATTGTTACTTACTGTTTTAGTTTTATTGTTTAGTTGCAAGAATAGTAAAGAACATGGTTATATGTAAAATTGTTTTCTGCATCAGTTTTAGTTTTAATTTTAGAATTATGCAAACTGTAAACGTTGTAAAACTAAAACTTAAAACTAGTTGGTACAGTGGTTTTCTTTAAAAAATAATTAAAGAAAAGTAATAATATTAAATAATGCATGTTGCCTTACAACAAAAACCAAATTTAAGATACGTAAATACTCTGTTTTGTGAAAATATGCAACTTAAGGTTAAAACATGAAATTAAAACTAAAATTTAAAATAAAACAGTAGGTGGGCCGTAGGAATAATGATTTGCTGCCTACTTTCGTATGCAATTTTATCACATTTTATTACACCAAGTCAATCGACCAATTATTTTTCGAATTTTGCGAGCACAGACATATGCAGGCTGTCTTTTTATATATAAAGATCTTCTGTCGAAAGCATTATTTACAAAATTCTCTATAATTACTAATATTTCTTTACAAATAATTAGTAATTTTAGTGTAGGTCTAGGCCGTCCCGTGTTATATATGTTTAATAATTTATATTACAACCCCTTAAGAAAATAAAGTCTAACTAATTTTGTTCCACTTTGTTTCCACTCGTACTTTCAGCTAACTTTTCCGGCAGCTGTTATACGTATGAAAACATTCATAATTTTGGCAAAGTTATCGGAAATCGCTTACATTCAGACCATGAAAATAATATAGAGTGAGATCCCAGAGCCGGCAGACATCACTTATTTTCTGATAAGCCCCTTGAATCAATCTGTTCTCCTGTAAAACGTTTTAAAACAGTTGTTTTGTAATACCTTGTATATCTTTGCAGACGCTTTAAAGCTGACAATAAAAATGACTTAAACTCTCTTATAGTCAGATGGTCCATTTTTATATATGTTACCGAGACAACTGTTTTAAAACGTTTTACAAGAGGACAGATTGATCCAAGGGGCCAAACATCCCCTAGACCCAATTTTAATTTCACTATGAGTAGGAGTGAGAGTAGGAGCGATACCTGGAAAATACGCTCATTGTACATACTATTTTACACATGTACACATTTTGTTCATCAGAAAATAAGTGATGTCTGCCGGCTCTGAGAACTTGGACTAATAGATACCGGCGTAGTTTTTGATGTTTACAACAAACTTAACTTCTGATTATGGAATACATTTGCACAACTCGACTTAATAACATCGTGGAAATATTTGACTTAACCTACTTTTTCCTCTAAAGACTTCAACAGTAAATAATAGTTATATCTTTAATCACTAAAATAATAATAAAATATAAAAATAATTTTGAAGTTATCTTTTTTGCTTTTAGTAAATCTATTTCCGTTTCCTTTAAGATTTTGCTGAAATAAATTGCTTCCAAATAACTCATAACACATCCCGTTTTACACAACTGGATATTTGCCAGGAGGATTTATTTTCACTTTTTCTGTAGCTTCTTGTTCTAATAAATCCCGAGGTTTTATGATTATTATTATATATATGAAATCCAATTACACTTTCAAAATAATCCCCGTAGTTTTTATGGTATACTTTAAGTTGTATAATATAGAAAATGTTTAATATATAAAATAAATATTTGTACATTAACATTGTAGTTGTAGCTCTCTCCCCCCTTTTGTCACGTCTTGTCACACATTTTGAATCCCTCCCCTATTTGCGTGTGACTTAATTAATGGAAGGCAGCGGTTTTGTGTTATAGTAGGACATCGTAGGAAATAAAGCGACGTTAAATAAAATAAATTGAAAGAAACCATAATATATATATATATAAAAAGTGAAACATGTAATTTTTTATATATTTTATATAAACACATTATGTGAATGTTGTAATATGTCCAATGATAATGCAAGATGGTAATCGAGAGTATCATGTTACCAATTTACAAAAACAAAATATATTTGTTTGCGTAATGTAAGTGCTACGCACAACATGGTACAAGATTGACAGAGACACGATGCGGCATGTTTATTTTTGGAAATGAAAAGAAAGGATTCTTGGAAGTAACTAACGATTCTTGATACACAAAGTACTCCGCTAAAGAAACAACTTGCAAAATGTATTCGTAAATAATATATTTATGATAATACTGCTATGATACAATTACATCATATTGTATTTTTTTGTTTTTTTGTGTGTTTATTTAGAACAGATAAGATAGATTTCTTAAAAATGTTTTCATTGTAAATCAAAATAAAAATTAAAAAGAACATACATTTTATACAATCAACATACAATTTTTTTTTCAGGTTTTGAAAAATTAGCGCCGAATTAACGCTATGAGCTAAATGGATGGATTGACTCAGTGCCTTGACATAAATAATAACTAGATGGAATTAAATCGAAGTGGTTTACTATGAAAAAGAAGAAGAAGAAGAGTAGTAGCACAGAGGCCTACAATGTCTTAATTTGGCCTACAATGTTGTAATATATTCAGCACCGTTAAATTATAAATGGGCTTGTCAATTTCTACAAAAGTGTACTATATATTGATAAAGTGGGTTACTAGAACCTCAAATGTTCAATTATTTTTTAATAACTCCATATATGTTAAGAGATATTAACAATTAAAAAAGTCATTTTGCCTTTTTAATTATTAAAGGGATTCAACGTTGTACACATTCCAAGTGCATGTGACATCACAATCCTTGTGTAAGGTTACCAACTTTACAGATCATATATCTCTGCTATATGTATTTATACATCAAAATATCAAATATTATTTACAGCTATTATCAAATTTCAATATTATGTCTGCCTTAGCAGGGTTAAATAAAATAAAAACTTATTATTCTTTGATTTGACTTGATTATATGACTACCAACAACTACAAGACATTACCACAGCACTGACCTACTCAACAAATAACTGACGTTAAAATGCATTTCACGTCATACAAATATGGCCGACCATTTCTAGCGCTAAAACTACAATTCAAACTTTTAATTGCTATATCTCCGTCAATATTTAGATATTTAATAAAATAGACACGCCAATACACATTTATTAACATCTATTTCAATCAACAATTGAAAAATCGACCACTAAAAAATGAGGACACAAGCCCATTGTATATTGCCGCTAAATACAATATAATAAATCTACTGATATTTTACTGTATTATTTCCATAACACTTTTGTATAAATATCGAATATTGTACTAAATGCGAAAGAGAAGAAAAACACAAAGATTGGCATATGCAATACAGGACAACAACTGAGATCGGTTATTTAAATGACGTCATATGCATGCATTGCAAGAGTTGCTCTTTAAAGCTATAAATATATATTAAAACATATAATTTAATTCTAATACTATTATAATTTATAAAAACATAAATAAGGTGTTATTGTGAAAGTAACTGAAAATAATTTCCTCATAAGAACATACAACCATTGCACGTTTTGCTTTGGTTTGCATTGCTTTGCTTTGTTTTCCTTGTGTTTGTTTTGTTTCGTTTCGTTTTGTTTTTCACGTTATTGAAGAAACTTGCAAAGTGTTTGAAATATGTTTATAAAACGAACCAGTACTACAACCGTACATATAAATGGAAGTTGAATTTTGTTAGTAGCGTCGATATATTCTGCGGCATAATCGGGGACGTCGAATGGTACAAAACTTCCGTCGGGACAGGGACAGGGATAGGGATAGGCATAGGGACAGGGACACCGTTACGGGATAAAACGCATAGCGTCCGCGCTTCTAGTTTTGCTCTATATTTTACTATATTCTTTGTGCAGACATTTTCAATCCAGATAGACGAAGCAATCCGCAGTCGTCGAAGTTTCCTCGCCGAGAGAGGTCGTCGTCGTATTACAATGTACAATCAGTTTAACATTTACGTAAAGTAAAAACATAACAAGTGTAATATACCAGTTCATAATTAGATCGCTGTAATTAATATGTGATTATTTAATTAACTGTGGATAATAAATATATGTGTGAAATTAATAAATGAATTAAATTGCAAAAAGTTTTCAATTAATTGATAATTATTGTTTCATTAATTTTCACCCAAAAACACTTTGGCGTAATTGAAATTAATATCGTTCAGGTAAGATATTTGTGTGATATGTTTGTAAATATATGCTAAAAATTTTATTTAACTGTATTATTTATGATAGTTGTAAAAATTGCGAGTTCTTGGAAAAGAAAATATTGCTATATTAATATCAAAATATTACTTCAAGTTTATCTAATAACTTGTATGTAATATTGCGATTTTATTTAGGCTAAAATTCTACAGAAAAATTTTATGCAAATATTTCGTATAATTTTCATTGGAAAATGCAATATGTATGTAAAAATGGTACCAAATTTCAAGTTTTCTTTCGTAAAAATTTAAATGTTCCTAATTATCCGATACTAGCCCTTTTACACCAATAGTTGTAATGTAATGTAATTAAGTTTACCCGCTAAACACAAAACGTAAACTAGTGTATTATTTGAAGTAATATTTTTTACGTTTTAATATTTACTGAACTTTAACATTACTTGGTTACATTTTTAATAAATAAATATTAGAGTACATTAAAAACCTTGTAATAATTCATTAGTTTGATATGAACTGTTATAAAATCTGGGATAACAAGGTTTATTAACGTCAGAAAACATACATTTATGCTAAAAGATAAATTTTGTTATGATATTTTACATTATATTAATTTAAAAAATTTTACGTAAAAGGTATTATGTTATTTATACGTAACTGTGTTCAGCGGGCTGGTTTCCTTACGTAATATTTAAATTTCACATAATGGTCTGATATTTACACTTTTAAACTAATATATATGTAATTTAATTAGGCTGAATATTTAATTAAAAGTACTACTAATATTTTTATCATAAATTTATTTATTTTAAATTATTTATAATAAACTAAATTACATCATATAATTAAAAATTAAACGACAAGAGCATTAAATATTTTTTATACTCCACTAAAAAGTTCAGAATTTGTATATTTATAAAAAAAGAGGGGAAAAAACATAGGATATAAATTATAAGATTATATTAATAAAAGGTACGAAGCAATGACAGATACATGTTACTTGTTAGGCCTAAGAAAAGTATAAATCAGTCTCTTAATTAGAGTAACAGAGAGGGCGCAAGAGAGAGAAAAACGAAGAAGTAAGAATCTTAAAAGTAATTTACGCATCTTCTTTTAATACAAGTTATTAAAAAATTCATTTTAAACAATATATTTTTTATGTATTTTTTAATCAAATAAATTTAAGACCCTGTAGTTTCAATTTTTAAAACATATTCTTAAATTACTTTTAGATATAGATATTAAATTAAATAATAAATAAAGGAAACATTGTTTTCGATTTAAATTTCTTGTTCACCGCTATATGTTAAGTGTCTTGATTCGCTCAATGGAAGAGATCGATACTTTTTGAAAAAAAAATTAATAAATAAATTGCACATTAACATACTGAATTACAAAATCTTAAAAAGTTTTTAATTTTAACTGTTAAACTTTTTGGAATAGCTATAAAATAATATTTCTTACGACTTAAATAAAATATTACATGGATGTAAGGTAACATCCATGTTTTATGTAATGCGGCATATATGTCAAATATAATCTTACATATTTGTACATCACAAAAGCTGCTATCAAATAAATAGATCTTGCTCGATGGAAGAACTAGCATTACTAATTAAAAGATGTCAAAAAATATATAAACTGACTAAAATAATAATGTTAAAAGGTCAATTAAATAAATATGTTAAAATGGCAACTAGTTCAAGATTTTTTATACCGATGCGCTGGTTACTTTATGCCTATGTGAATTCTTTTAGTTTTATAGTTTCTCTATCCTCATAGAATAAAAACACAATAGCTATAAAAGCTCTAGGTGGGGAATTCATGAACATTAAAGTTGTGCAACTAAGGTCGTTTACAAATACCCATAAAAGCTTTGTCTTATACTATTTTCTGGAGTGTTAAAACAAAATATACGAGTATGGTTTCATCGTCTCCAATTCTTATGATCACTTTATGGTCAATGTGTTGTGTTATTTTGTTTTGTACGAGAATATAATTTGCGAACAATTAATTCGTATAATATTCATTTGTATGATTCATTTGTTGAATACTTATATACACTTATGGTTTAGTTAATAAGAAAAGTTTATTTGTTATATAACAGTTTCTAGGTTCATATAATGTAAGATTACTTAACAAAATTTATTTTTCTACATAACTTTACATTTTCTGACGTTAATAAGTTTTTTTATGCAATATTATGTAATGTTACATTTTGAATTAATGTATTAGTAAAAGATTTAATGACAGTATAACAGAACTAGAGCTTACCCCCTTTTTAGTGTGTATGATTTGAATCCAACAAAATAATTCGTAATTTCATTTCAAATTTTAGTTCTATTTTCAAATTGAAATATTTAACTCGCTTAATAATAAAATAATTTTTCATATAAATTGACTAAAAAAAATTGTTTTTTTCAACAAAATATAAAATATTTTCAATTTATTCCTTATTTGACCAACTTTTTTTCAACATTTGGGACTTTTTTTTTCGATTCGTAGTCCATATATCAAATTTCAACTTTCAAGCCCAATTTTCACCCTAGGCAAAAACCGCCCCGGTGCACCCAAATAAAATTTTTGAATATTTTTTTTTAATAACATATTTTATTATTAAGTAATCCAAAATTTGAGTTTTTTCCAAAGTAATTTTCTCAACGCTCCCTTTTCCAATTTTTGAATTTCTAATTTTTAAAAAATGTTAGCATTGAACACCGTAATACAAATACCAAATTTCAACTTTTTATCTTTTACGAATTAAAAGTTATAGAGCAAAAAGTAAAATTATTTTTTAATTTTTTTTTTTGAAATTACGGGTTTCCAGAAAATTCAGGGGAAAATTCGGAGACGCCAAAAGTCTTAGAACTTTTTTTTCTGCGAAATACGAGACTTTCGTTTTCATTCTACCATACGAATTTCAACAAACAAAAATAAACATATAAATATACACTTGGAACATTATAATATAGGATAGGATTATGTTCATTTCGGTAAACATTAAAACGTATCGTTAAGTTTACGTTTGTGAAGAACTTTGAATAGACAGCTTGTTCATTAACGATTTTATTACCACTCGTCATCCTCTAGTTGTTTATTTTTTCCATTGATATGTTTCCCAGGTCCGATCATTAATAGGACGGGTAAACAAACAGATAGATGTACGGACAGACATTCGGATATCGCTATTTAATGAAAAGCGTCAGAAACAAATATTGTAGTGATTATACACATCACAAATCTAAACTGCAGCATCAATCATCAGTATTAATAAATGTTGAGCTTGTTTTGACTGAAATGCTTCATTGAATGAAACTTCTCTCTTCTCTAGATAATATTTCAAATAAACCAACCATACGATGTCCACGTATATTAAAAATTGATTTTAATGATACAAACAGATATAAAAAGGCATCATTATATTTGTGCAACTATTTTAATATTGAAATAAAATTATTTTCTTATTAATTAAATACTAAATTTTTTCTAATAAGTAATCCAATATTAAAATATGATATGGAATAGTTTATTAAACAATATTTTGTAAGCATTGGTAAAATATTGTTCAAAAATGATTTCGTTGAATTTTTATGTTTACTTTTATACAAATGATGTATATAATATAAGTATATAAAACATAAAAAAAATCACTCTGGAAAGGTGGAAGCGTCTAATAAAAGAAAAATGTCTCCATAAAATGGCAAATGTTATAAAAAAGCTTATTTCCTAAATCCGGCCTTAACCATTTCAAAGTTTTTAGTATAAATAAAGTTTTTGTGGCTTATTTTGTATATATTCATACATACACATTTTGATATAACATACATATACAACTATATAATCTTATGATTAAATTGTGACGAACTTAAAAATATATTTATTGCGCCCAATATTATATTACAATTTTAATAATATATTACGTGCTTTTATAATTTTTATAGGTCCTGAAAAAATGGGCTATGATGTAGGAACAATAGAAATCAAAGCTAAATATTACAGCGTATAAATTAAAAAAAATTTAATGCAATATTACATTTTATTCTTTATACTTAATATTTTGCTTTTATTATTTTAATATGAGTATTATTAACTGAGGATATTAAAAAGTTACTGAAGTTTTGTCGCCGCATTTACTAGATTATGTTTTAATGGTTTTATTAATATTATTTACAACACAATAGAGTTCAAATTTGCATCGACGCAAATCAAATTAATTTTTCTCTATAGGTAACAATCTATTTTAACCAATATTTTGTTAATTGGTATTACTATATATTTCAATACAAATTTAAATTACTAAAATAATAGCTAAGATATTACTAACAATTCTAAATCTAAAGTCTAAAAATCTAAAAGAAAGGAATATACTTCATAAAATTCATGGCCCAGTATCTAATTTCTTGCGTCAAATTAAATTAAGCAAGCACTCTTTTTAATTTCATCTTATAATATAAACTAATTACTAATTTTTGTATAACATTGTTTTGAATGGGACGTCGAAAACTGATGATTTTATAAAATACAAAAACATAGGTAAAATATTTCGTATTGTTTTTAATGCTACTTAGTATTTATTCAGTAAAGATACAAGTATATATATAACTAGAAGATTAAGCTTTACATACTCTTATACCATCTTTAAGATTATCTTTCCAAACAAGTTCATGTTCGTCAAGAGTATTACAGTATTATAGAAAGATGAAAGATTTTTTTAAGAAAATATTATAAAACTTTTGTAACAACAAGAACGTTTTACCATCTGATACTGGTATTAGCGTTACAACAATAAGAACTCTTCAAACGATTTATTAGATGAATCTATTCGATATCTGATTTCTCGAATATTGTTATTCGAAGAATACTTGACTCTAAGTTGCAAGAATTCTTTAACAATTGACATCTTAACCTTTCAACCAAAGGAATAATTAATAATTAATATTAGATGAGGACCAATTAAGTATAAATATTTGTAAATTAGGTAAAATGTGAAGTGTTTATAAGAAAACAGTTGCTCAAGTATCAAGGTATTGTAATTTAATGAAATTGATAATTGATACTTGACTTGAGATATTACAAATAATTATATTACAACCTTCAAGGTAATGATTTATACTTTAAACTATGTCGTTATTGAGTCATTGTTATTTAGCTTCTATATTTCTAGGTAGGCGAAATTTCTTTCACTTTTTGTAAATAATTATTACTGAAACTTAGTAGATAAATGTAAAATTAAATAATTATACACGAAGTATACAGCAGTTGTTAAAAACACATACACAGCCATACTGTAATATTATTATAGTTCATAGAATGCTTAAGTATATTAAATACCTATATTTTTTATTATAAATACCAAAAGGTCACGCAAATTTCTCATGTAGCATGCATAATACATCATAGCAAATGACATGCAAATATATTTAAAAAATGAAAAAACATTTTTAATGCTACTTTTGTTATCATCAATTAAGTTAAGTTACAAAGCGGCTCGAAAATAATAATCATTTTTTGTTTATGATAATTTTTACAAATATTACTTATACATAAGTTATTAATTCTTTATTTATAATTATTCAATGTTATGAAAACACGAATATAGCAGTTTGCTTCACAGACAAGTTTACTTTTAAATTCAAGTTCCAGTTACTAAAATAGTTGATATTTAGTTCAATATCTGGTAGATTTATTGAGTTTGGTAATGATTAATTCATCGAAATGATTAATCATTACTCATTTGTAGTGAATTTGCTGTAATTATTATATAGTATAAATACTCGTATTATAATTTGCAAACGCTCTTTTCCACGAAATATTTGTTGGTAGTGATGAATTAAAATGAAGCTGAAATGAAACAGTATTGCAAATAAATTATCTAATCATCATCTAGTATTATGATACATTGAGTTTCATATAATTGAAGCACCACGATAATGATGAATGGATTTTACATTACTAGTATGACTATTACATCGAAAATTCACCCTCGTTTCGGTGTAATGATTTGTAAAGAAATTTAATATCATTTAAACGTGTGTAGTTTTGGCGAAGTGTAGATTATGATTTTGGATGTTGCCGGCGCGTCTGTTTAATTGTGACTTCCAAGTTGTATACACAGCAAAGTTTAAACTGGGAGACTGTGACTATCTAATATACACGAAGTTCCCAACGGTAATAAATATAGAAAAAGAGACAAAATATTATTAATCATGACAAAACGAGATATTAATATAAATTACGATATATCGTAAACAAATCATTGGTACCATTGGTATGCGACGAGAATTTAACACGAGAACAAACAATAACTTGTAATTCATAAAAATTGATCCTTATAATAATGAATAAAAATAATATATTATAAATAAAATTTATAATACATTAAATGTTGAAGGTTAATTAATTTTACTATAACATAATAATAAATAATATTAAAATAAATAACAGATTTATGCAGTTTTAAATCACGAAACTGTCATTTTTTTAACTGAATAAAAAATGGAAAATATCGATAACAATAGGGAGTTAACAAATCAACTGTTATTAAAATTTGCTGTTACAAGCCTATGCTAATAACAACAGCTGTTGCATGCAAATTCATCATGTTAATGCAAATATCGCAAATTGTATACAAACTGTATAAGCATGACAATGACAATACGCGATTCGCGAAAAAATTTGCATAAAAAATATTATAATAACTCTGAGTATTATTATATGAATGTATTATCAAATCTAATATATTCTACCTAACTTATTATTAATGTTTTATTATTTATGGAGTTTTGATATACCTTGTTTATAATCTGACTTAATAAATTTAAAATATACCAATTTTTTGTAACAATTTATTAGTTTAAGATTTATTTACATTGAAACTTTTAACGTTTATAAAAGATAAACTTTTATATGTTAAATAAACTTTAACTACACAAGTCACTGTTTATTTAGCGGATAGTAATAATAAATATTCATTAAACTAAGTAACATATAGTCTCCATTGTACATTACAAAAACTGTTTGAAGTCATAATACTCATAATTTATAATACTGAATTTGAACAATATAAATTGACTTAATTGCATCACGTTTATATGATAAAATCACAACACAGTAGATATTCATATTTTAATTAGCATTTGCAATGTAATTATAACTTTGAACTATGTTTATTAATTAAACTTTTGTATGAACTATTATTCTTTACAAGGTACGTAGGTATATACTTTGTATGAGTATAAAAACAATCAATATAAAGTGGTCTGTTCATTCTGTTTATTTTCTTTTTGAGAGATTTTACTTGTAAAGGGTATTTTACACGATCAGATCCGATTGGCTGTAACTTTAATTTTTTTACAAATCTGATTTACAAATGCCGGGTATTTACTCTATTAATTTGATATCAAAGTGTACCGATTTGAAATTGTAGTTGTACAATGTACATACATGAATCAAAACTGTCCCATTGCACTATGCGTTTATTTACACACCAAATATATATATTTTTGAGTGCATTAATTAGATAGGTATTAGCACTAAAAACAATATATACATTTATATATACAAACAAACAATATATACATTTTAAAACATTTGTAATGTATAATTTACAATTCACATTTATAAATCCGAGTATGTGCATTTAAAGTAAGAAGATTAAATTCAAATATTTTTAAAACAAAAATCTGACATGGTCTTCCTATTCTATCAGATCGGATCCACGCTTCCGTTCAGATATTAGTATTTACACATGCGATAAACGCACTGTTCGTCTGAATCTGACTTAATCGTGTAAAATGCTCTTAACATTTAAAGTAAGAGAATACACATTATAGTTTTTGTAAAGTTAAAGGTTTTTATAAAACAATACAAACAACAAGAATAATAACTTTCTGGTTTATTGATGATTCAAATATAAAATATAGATGAGAATATCTCACGAATGTTATGATTTCAAATAGAAAGTTTAGTACTAAAATTCTAGCAACAAATAGAAAAAATATAAATAAGGTTGCAACAGCGTTTCAACAACGATAAATAAAATGTTTAATATTTATTGAACATAAAAAGGTAATGCTTCATTCTTTTTACATTTCTGTATGTGTGTATGTTTGAATTTTGGACCTTTGTTTACATTTAACGACGATAGCGGTGTTAAATGTTTATTGCCGTTAAATTAAATTATTAAACAGGAATATACTGAAATATATCTACACTGTAAAAAAAAAATTGGTGGAAAAAATGCTAATAATAAAAATATAAATAATAATTTCCGTGCAACTCTATACTCGTATGATTCAATGGTTTACAGAATTACTTTTTATTTTATTTTTTATTAATTACATTCTTTCAATATTAAATCACGTAATTACATCTCATTGCCAACCTAAACTTAATACTATTCTAACATTTTTAATTATTCCAACAGTATTTTCTTGCTTACTACTCCTCATTGTCTTTCTCCCTTTACTATTTCTTCTTGTTACTCTTCCTTTACTATTCCTAGTTCTTTTACTATTTTCTTATTGGCCCCATCTCCGCCATTCACCTCTTGTCTTCCTTATCTCCTCTCCGAAAATCCTCTATTTTCTGACATGATGTTTAACTGTTTGTACTCTACCCTTCCTTCTCTTTCCTCGCTCTTTCTTACGGAATTACTTATTTATGTTTATTATATTATTTATTCTTGAATTTGCACAATTAAAATCTCAATAAATATCCCCAATTTCAACTTTCTATCTTTCCTAGTTTCAGAGAAAATAGGCAATAATTTTAGCTCACACTTAGCTGCCCAGTAGCTAGTGTCCAGCGACGTGTTCCATTCCTTAGCGTACCTAAACTACCTACTCAAAATTCGTGGAAAATACTGACTAAATTAGTGAGCTATAATATATTTAAAAAAAGAAATACATAAAGTTTTTTCTAATACAAATGTTCGTAGAATATTTAAAAAATACTTGATACAAATGTAATTTATTTTCACAACTTGACTATTTTTGTTTTCCACAAGTGTTAAAGCACATAATTTAATCTGCATCAGGAAGGGAGTGATGTAGAGAGAGAGGGAGGTGTGGACGGGGTAGTTGTGTCGCGCACGTACAGAGCTTGAGTTTGCATATTGATGAACGATGTTCCAATACAAAACACTGGCGTCACCTGCCACGTACCAACTTTTACTAACCAGGATGTGGCACCTAACTGTGCAAGTAGGTGTTTGTAAATTGCAACTTTATAAGCTGGTACAAGTACTACTATAAACACGACACCATGTCCTTTATATCTAAATCTACTTTATGCTGCATATAAGAGAAAACTTTCGTGATGCATTGCGGTAATTTAACTGTATTTATGACGGTAAACCCGGCATTACTTGGAATATACGAGATTATTATAAAAAATATTCAGAAGCATATATTTAACTGGGAAAATTTAGACTATGTAACGGATGAGTAACGCTGTATTATGAACATGTTACTTTTGAAAATACAGGGTGCGTCTTGCACATATAATGAATATCCCTTATATAAATAACGATTAATAAGAAAACAGTATAAGCAAACATCGCGCTAGAACATAATACGCATCCTGCATAGAAACGTATTCTTACCCGTTAACATAGTTACGTATATTTAGGGTTTCTTGACCATAAAAAATGTAACCTTTCTTTAATACGGCATATACAGTAATCCTGCATCGATTAAACCGTTTCTTAATTTCTTTCTTGCCATAGTTATAGACTGGATGAAAATTGACAAAAGTGTGATATCCAATACTCCAAACTGTAATCGATAAATATAAATTTTCATATGCTAATCACACTAATACAATCACATCCAAACTAATACACTCACACTACACAGCAGTTATTTTTTTAAATTTAAGGTGAAACGATACTTTGCCATTTTTGCTTTTTATTTAAATATCGCTTTCTTCCACTAAATAAAGGTTATAAAGTTTATGACAAACCCTTAGAAATGTTACCAGTCATATAAAAATTGGAATTCAACTAGAAAATATAGCAATATTAATTTTCAAAACTTATTTTTGCGATTCCAACTCATTACAAGTCAGTGGAAGAAAACTTAAAATGTAGATACGTTATTCATCTAACTAATTGCAGCTTTAGATTTTGATTCTCCTTTATAGTTACTTACATAAAACGATTTTAACATAAAAAAACATGGTTTTATTTATAATATTTAACCTGCTGTATAGTATCGCCATCTATATTTCGCGAATCAAAAATGGTCCAGTATTGTTACATCTTAAACTTTAAATATTCATGTCTTTTCAACAAATCAATAAAAAGAATGATTTTCATTACTAAATTTTCTTAGTATTTTAGAGCATTCGTAAAAACGATCTTTTAGTAGATACATATACACTAAACTATGTTTTTATAACTTTTTCTTACTCTATACTTTTTCGGCCCGTTGCATGTGCACTTTAATTTTAAATATCTCGCTTCACAATCGATTGAAAAATTTAATAGATTAACACTATATTCAATCAAATTCTTAAGAAAAATGGATTTACGGCCATACTTAAGATCAAAAAATGATGTCTTGTAAACTTGGATATATTTATACCAATACACTATCTTAAATATGTCACATCAAACATTATTTTTATTTATTGACAAATAAGTATTGGTTCCCGAAAGTATAACATTATAAACCTATCCACAATACCCAATATGTTACTTACACATGCTCGTAACTAAGGATAAGTTTTCTTTGAACATATAAATAGTAATACAAAAATACTGACTTCGTTATATTTGTTCCGCTTTAAAATAAATACATAGTCCGACAGTCGTTAGCTTTAGTTTTCATATTATTTCGAGTTAATACTAAATCTGTCAGATTATTGCAATAACTGTCTTACAGGTTTTGATTTAGAATTCCGTGTGTACGAGTAAGTCGCATAATTTAGCGTATAAATGCATATAAATTGCAATGCTTGCATTTCGTACAGTTGCAATAACAAGAAAGGAAGCCCGTGACTATATATCCAGGTGCTACGGGTATTTGTACCACAGTTTTCAAATAACACCGACAAGGTTATTCCTGGTAAACCACGGACACTGTAATTAATTAGATATAAACATTTAGCGAACTCGAATTCGTAAAGAGTTCGTGAAAAAGCAAATTTCTGTTCCTGCGACCCCTAATGCCGGTTTCACATTAGAGAGACAGTTTTGAAAACATTTTGTTGTCAAAAAATAAAACAAAATCATGTTTTTTATTATTTTAAAACAGTTCTGTTTTTCGAAAACAGACTGTTCACACTGACCAGACTGGTTTTATTTTTAGTGTTTTTCTGTGTGTCCCATAAAAATTATAAACATGATAAACAACAACTGACAAGCGCTAAGGTTCACAAAAAACAAAACTGCGTGTTCAAACCAAGCAGACTAAAAAACAACAACAAACTCCAACAACAGACTCCAGATGGAAATGTGTTTTGTTTACTAAAACAGCAACAAAAGACAAAAATGTTTTAAGAACTGTCTCTTTGCTGTAAACATTGATGTTTTTGATCGTGTTTTATTGAACTGTCTCTGGTGTGAAACTGGCGTAAGATAAAAATAGTTCATATCAGTCTAATAGAGGACTGAATTTCCTACAACTTCTATGTATAATTTTTTTTTGTATATCTTTTCGCTGTGAAGTAGAACTTTACTTCACAAAATTTGTGATGAAATCTCTGACATCTGTGAATAAAGAAGTAAAGCAAGCGTTTTTAATTACATTTGAATGTAGTTGAGGCGCAGAAGCAGTTAGTTATAATGTATGTTATACGTGATGCCCGCGACAACACCGGCTGGTTTATTTTTCGTTGTTCCTTTTGTTTGGTTAACCGATGTTTAATTTACTAGTTTCGCCGGAGAGTGTTTGTCCAGTTCACAACAAATGAGGTAACCACATTTCGCTATTTTTATATGCTTTAAAATAAAATAATACCATTAAAACTTCCATTTAGTTAATTACATAATAAATTTAAAGCAAATGTAAACATTTGTTAATTGTTTTTAATTTATAAAGGTAGCACCTATGTAGCATTATCATATGTAATATGAATTTCCACCACGCAAGGTCAAAAAGGTATTTACCCGAGTATTTGGGAAAGGCAGCACGCGAAAATAGGGTTTTCTTTCTTTTCATTTATTTTCTTTTATTCCATAAATAATAAAATATTTATTTTCATGAAGCAAAAACATTTTATGTAATAAAAAAAAATAAAGTTATGAAATAAAATCTACACGGGAGAAGTTACTTTATTATTCAATTATCAAACTAAATCATTCCTGTGATTATTCACCCGGGAAACATTATATTCCAGGGATTTATGTTCCCGTCTGACCAATGTAAGCCCCACCCCCACCTACTACGAGCCCGTCTGACAACAATATTTCTTTTGATTTATTCATTTTAGAAGCTCGCGAAGAATTTGTTATATGCAACACTTGATGTTTCCAGGGGACACTTTAAAGGTAAAACTGATAAAATGACTAAAAGTCATAAAACTATGGCGTAACATATTTATAACTTGGAGATTATTTCATCGTAGTTTCGTTTCAACTAATGGGCTGGACACACCTCACCGTATCCGATCCGTACATCGATCTCTAATTTCATAATATTTCACGCACAATATTGGGGTACCATTTATTTTTTATGTTTACATGTGTGATTTATGTACGACTCTTCCATCTAGTTCAGTGCTCAATTCGCCTAAATATATATACGAGGTCAGTACATTCAAAAAAATTTATATAACAGCTCGAAAAATATTATTCAATCTCAAAGTTTATCAAAAAAATAATATACTTAATACAAGTTGTGGGGTATAAACTGCCGATATAACTAAAAAGCACTGACTCACTTATTTTTCTATAATGTATATAGAAACGAATAAGATAAAATTCATAATCTTATTATAGATTAATACCGCTCTTATAACCTCTTTTAAGAATAAGTCACCGGCGAACTATCATGATTTTGACTATAGTAACAATTTAAATACTAGTTTGAAGCGCAAAAACAAACTAACAAGATGTTAGAAAATGGTAAATGTCTCAACGAATTGAAAAGTTAGGTTAACTCGTGAACCGTCAAGGCAACGAATGAGTCTATTTCTTGAAGTGAAGGAAACAGATATATAAAACAAATCCAGGAGATATGAATGTCTTTCACAACGAGAACGAACCCCGTACATGAGTTAGAGGAAACTGAAATCACATGTTACACGGGTGATGTTCTAAAATGATAGAACATTCCATTGATTGGACATTTTAGGAAGTTATAAAAATCGTACGTGAAGTAAATATTTTCACCTTTTATATCTGGGTATCTCTATTATATATTAGAATAATAATAATAACATTATAAAGTTTTTAAATAAGTAAAACTCTCTTGACAAATTTAGTGGTTTCACAAAGACGGAAATGTGGCATATTAGTGGCTTTTTTATAATATAATATATACCACTCTCTGCTCAGTGTCAAAACACATAATACAGTCGTAATAAACCTTAACATTTAAACTGTATTATTTCATACATAAGACTCTCAGCAAATAGAGAAATGAACGCAGTAATTAAGAGGATCAAAGTAAATATTAATAAAACTTAATGTCAAAGCTTTTGTGCTGTGCTGTGCCGTGCTGTGTCTTAGAAAGCGCCTTACGAGATTTGAATTTAATATGTGTTTTGGAGATATAAATATAAAGCAGGAATCACAATGACAACCCCTGCGTAACGGTTTTAAGTATACTTCACAATCGAAGTCATTTGTTTTACTGTTAAATGGGCTTGTGTCCACATTTTTTAGTGGGCGATTTTTCAATTGTTGATTGAAATTGATGTTAATAAATGTGTATTGGCGTGCCTATTTTATTAAATTCTGTCTAAAGTCAGTTATTTGTTGAGTAGGTCAGTGCTGTGGTAATGTTTTGTAGCCGTTGGTAGTGAAATAATCAAGTCAAGTCAAAGAATAATAAGTTTTTATTTTATTTAATCCTGCTAAGGCAGACATAATATTGAAATTTGATTGTTCCTTTGAAATAGCTGTAAATAATATTTAATATTTTGATATATAAATACATATAGCAGAGATTTATGATCTGTAAGGTTGGTAACCTTACACAAGGATTGTGATGTCACATGCACTGGGAATGTACACATTCGCGTTGAATCCCTTTAATAATTAAAGAGACAAAATGACTTTTTTAATTGTTAATATCTCTTAACATATAAGAAGTTATTAAAAAATAATGGAACATTTGAGGTTCTAGTAACCAACTTTATCAATATATAGTACAATTTTATAGAAATTAAGACATAGGACACAAGCCCATTTGTCAATAAATTTTAAATTAAACCATAAATGATATTTGAACATTTACAAAATATACTTTGTTTTCTATCCAATTTTAATTAGTAATTTAAATATAATGAATTATTTTCCTATAGTTTTACGGCCCCTTTTCTTATGATCTATTTTATACCCTGTTGATTAAGTCTACCTCACTAAATCTTAATCGGATCATCTGTTATTATATAGTGACATATATTTAGCACTGTGTTATATCATTTTACTTTGAAAATAACGTAAGCGTTAGCTATTTACAAGATATAGTTGATTGC
This sequence comes from Panorpa germanica, assembly GCA_963678705.1. Lineage (NCBI taxonomy): Eukaryota > Metazoa > Arthropoda > Insecta > Mecoptera > Panorpidae > Panorpa > Panorpa germanica. The sequence goes on from OY783214.1 coordinate 7,098,896, forward strand.
ACAGTGCTAATTGTATTCTAGTGCAGGTATTGAATATCTATTTATTAAACGTATAATCGATTAAATTAACAACCAGCAAATCCAGAAAATCTAAAGACACGTCTTTCTGATACCAGGCATCAAAGCTCTCGATCGTTCCGTCCAACATAACCTAGAAAACATCTTGTATCTGCATGACATGCCATTCAGCTATATTGGAAGCTAACTACAGTTGGAGAGAATATGCAAGGAAAGTTATCCAGTTGCAAACTGAGTGAGGTCCATGATCCATGTACATAACATACAACATACGAGTATTCTCATAAATTTATTCATTTATTTCTGAATTACAAATCCCCTATCGTGTCCTGTAAACGGAATAAATGTTTACATATATTTAAAAAAAAGTTGTGCTTGAATAATTTGTGTCTATTTACATTATTTATGTGTTATCCATCAGCAACGAAATTTGTAACAACGTGGATAAATTCAGGAATTACTTCAAGCTTATACTACATATAATACAACGTCGTCTTTTACCAAATTAACAACACTTTTTCTGGTTTGTTATTTCCAGTGACCATCACGTTTATAACTCACTCATTTGATTTTTAGATAGCACCGACCTTCAAACGATATGTGTCAAAATTTCATCACATTCTGGCCATTAGTTTACGAATTGCAGTGGTTTTAGTGACGCTGCTTTTGTAATTTTCAAAACAATTGAAAAATCTAAATTTTGTCGTTGATAAAGCATTGCTTATTAATGAAAAAAATACCGAATCCGTAATAACACTTTTCAAGCCATTACTGTTCAAGCAGAACAGTATTTTTTCCCATTAATTCTGTGCAAATGCAATTCAGAATAGAGGTCGTGGGTTGTCCATACGTTATTGTATTCTTGTGGTAAGTTGTGTTTACCAGAATGTTTTTAACTTGATTTTTTTACTGTATGTTTAAAACTGTTGTTCAAAGAACTAGCGCAATCAATCAATTAAAATTAAATTTTCATAGTTTATAGCTCAGCTTTATGGTAATTCTTTCACATGAAATTCGTGCAAGCGAAGTACATTTCTATTCACCACATTATTTTGTAATTGATTTACGTTGTTGTTGATTTTAACCTCAGGTTTCGAGATAATCCACTTATCGAACTATGCGGGTTTCAATTAAGTGTTGATGTAGGAAAGCAATGCTTTGCGCATTCATGTTTGCAATTTAAAACATGAACTAGCGTCGGATGCAGAAAATATTAAAGTATACATCACTGTGTTTGAACATATGCAACATTATTGAGCAGACTGACAATATAAAAACTATGCCGTTGTTCTTTTTTTTACATACATTGTGTCTTTCATTACAAAGCGTGTTTAAGAAGCACAATTTATTTTTCTCTGCAGAACAAATTCTTATATAATAAAATGAATCAAGAAGTTTTTAGTTTTTACTACCTCTGTCGAATAAATAAGACAAGTAAAATGCATACGAACTTCAAAACAATAAAATTTGAATTAATATATTTATTTATAACAAAAATATTATACAAAACAAACTTCTTGAAATAACTGAGCATTAAATGTTTCTATTTTTTATTACATTTTGCATGTAAATATGTTTTATATATTTTATATTTTTAATATAGTCTTTTTGTACCTTACATTGTTCTATCTAAATAATTTTGATCCATATGCTACAATGTAAATAGTTTTAAAAATAGTTGGAACATTAATAAAATACATTATACGTAGGTGTACCGAAGGAATGAGTGATGGAAGGAGCGGTCCGCTCCAGTCCCAGACATAGGCCATAAGAACTCGGTTCAATGATGAATAGATAAAAATGATTTTGCATGGGGTCTAAAAAGGTAACAGTTTGACTAAATTCAGATAAATTCGAACGACTATTGCAGTAGCAGATGTAAAGTCTTACTTAAATTAATTTGTTAACAGTAGAAACTTGTTTATTTGTTTCTATAATATTTAAGTTGATCATATATAATACAAGTACCAAAAATAACAAATTAAAATAATTAAAAGATGTTAGTTTTAACAATTCATTAGTCATTTATAAATCATTAGTTCCAATCAGAGGGATGATTGTTACTTTGATGCTTATCTGAGATAGTTGTCAAGGCTTTGAGAGTTGTTATAAGGCTAGTAGATGGTGTCATTAGAAGGAGAAACAGATCGAATATAGGCAGAGGCGGCCTTAGCCATTGCGAGGTCCCGGGCAGCACAACTTTGCGTGGCCCACGAGTGGCAGATCTTTGCGAGGCCCTTGTTCTGTGTAATTTATGTAAATTGAAAGTAAGTATTTTTGATAATGATTGAAGAGAAATGCAAAAGTTTTAAATTGTATATTGGAAGATTTATAAAAGTTAACAAGCACAAAGACAATTTCTAAAGAGTGAGATTCAAATCCATATATAGCATAGTTATGAATTTTTCTACTTGTTTCGCAAGGGAGCGAGGCCCCGGGCGCTTGTCCTGGTTGCCACCCCCTGAGGCCGCCTCTGAATATAGGTTGTATTAAAAAAAAAGGAGAAAGAGTTACGTCGGTTGATAAAGAAGGATAGCAAATGGGCGTAGTAATGCTTAGTGACGCAGCATTAAGTTCATTGATGAATTGTAAAAACAAATAATTTACAATGCGTAACAAAATTCACCTAAATGTGATGTTACAAAATATAAAATACGTTAATTTCTATTTAATAAAACCGGAAGTATATACTATGTCCTATACATCTATATGTCTAAACATTTCGCGTCCAGTTAGGCAAACTAGTTATTAACCCATTTAGAATATTTCATTTTCTAATTAATAGTTTATTGTCTCTGCAATTGATATGCAGTCTGTATCTTCCGTCTGTAATTTCGAATTGAAACTGGGAAAAGCTACTTGATTTGACAAAACTGTATAGATGTATAGTTGTATATAAACCTAGAAACATATATTTTATTACAAACTTTTAATATTGCACAGTATGCACAATTTTATTAAATGCCATGACATGCATAAAGTAATACATGTTGTATTGTAAAAATAAATATAATATATTCTTTTTGCACTTTAAACTTATAACTCTAAACAAATAAAAATTAACATATAAATGTTTGATATTACCACTCTTGTACAACATATTTTTTAGTTTTGCATTTAAAATTTCCATATGAGTTATTCGGAACGAAACAGTAATATTTGATTTGCATTTTATTTGTGCTATTATCATATATGTTTCATATTATATGTGCAAATGCTTTAACATATACAGTCTGCTAGAGAGCTAGAACTATTATTTCGGTAAAATTTGTTACAACAAATAAAGAATACTTTTAGGGCAATAATATTCTCATTACAAAATAAATAATTCTGAACAATACAAAATGTATTCTGGGTCCCTATATCTTTACTATCTCTAGTTATTTTTATGTAGTTATGTATTCAAAAAATATTCTTTTCATTTACATACTTGTGACTGATGTAAAAATTGTGTAAAGATTGTGATTTAAGTACTCGTATAACTGGCTTTTACTTATTCATATTTCTATGTACTATTTGTTCGCAGTCAAAAATTGTAACAATGTTTACGTAACTGGTAACTTTTTTAAGTTAGATAAACGTAACTGTGTTTAACGATTAATTTGATGAATCAACTTTTTATTAAAATGATTGTAAAAAAAAAAAAATTTCCGTCTGAATCTTTCTTTCTCTATAACCAGTATTTGCAATTTCTAGTAGAAATATTTTTAATGTATGAATAAAACAAGTCTTAGAATTCCGTTGAAAACTGCATATGTCATAAATTCCTTGAACAATTCAAAAGCAATATCCATCCGAGTTTCTTTTATGATGTTCTTTTCAATTGAAAGATTCCATTCTAAATTGTTAGACATATCCTACACGTAAGAACAATTTGTTACATTTCTCTTGAGTCTTATTTGAGATTTTTATTTTCTAAAAAATTGTTAATATTTTGTTTATTTTTTTTATATCTCAATAGAAGACTACAATGTTTGTAGTCAACAAAATCAAAGCCTTTTTTTAATTTGTATCCAAGATTCTTCATACTGTCGATGCATATGTACGAGATATACATGTATATACTCGTATATGTAAGACTCACACATTCTTTGCAAGTTTGAATTTAAAATATACGAGTATAACATTTGCAAAAGCATTGTCTGCAGAATTTTAGGAATTTGTAATATAGATGCTACATTTTTAATAGAATGACATATAACTTAAATTTATCTTTAATTTTCTTGCGGTTAAATCTTATTGAATATCTAAAGCAAGGGTCCCCAAAATAAGTGCTGCGAGTGCCAGTCGCTTCATACGGCTCGTGTACTCTTTTGTAAAAAAGAAGATGAATTAAATAAAGTATTCAAAGTAAAGGAACAGACAAACCAATGCACTTCCATTACTTAAACTCTATTCTCTCTTCAACACTAGCTGAAGCATTGATGCTTGACACCAGCCTATGTCTTCGGGTTCGAACACCGGCTATATTTTCTGGGTTTGGTTGTTATCAAGTTTATTTGATACACTGAAAAGATAAGTTATTAGGCAGCGATGTATTGCGCATATGAGGTCTCAACACCGTGATAGAACTCGATATCGAATATAGGCAGACGATAAATAAACAACTGAAAGAGGTGGAGACGACTATGTAAGATTACTATGTTATTAATTTGATAATTCGGTGAGTTGAAAAACATTTTATTTAAAATAAATTTATTTTTTAACATTTCTCTTTAGCTCGGTATATTTATTCAATTAGTGTTCTATATACGAAAAGTATAATTTGTACTTTTCAAGTCATTGGTTTCAGCAATGAATTGTTCATTGATTATAGTTTTCGTTTCAAGTGTGGAACAAATAGGCTTAGACAGAACTGGCTTAGTCTGAAAAAATGGTGTATGTAGAAGTAAATCATAGCGTACTTTAAGTAATTTTACAGTTATTATTAAATATTTACATACATTATACTTATATTACAAATATTTATATAATAGTAAATATAAAACTAAGGTTTCTACTATGGCATTCTGTAATCTCTAAAAATAATTTCGTAACTATTTATACTTTTGAGTATGTTTCCAACAAAAGTTTAATTACAACAATTACTACTTGCTATTACACGTAATTGGTTAAATACAGTTGATAGCATATGTATAAGGAATGTATGTAATGCACATGGATGTGTGTCTGTGTGAAATAATAGCCATATGCAGGATATGCATTATCCCAATGAAGTTATTTTAGGTAAATTGCAGTATGGAAATAATATCATTATTACAAATTCATTTAAATCTGTGCAGTGGGAAATGCCATGTGGTTTATGAGATATGCAGCGTATCTAGAGAACGTTTGTTGTAACCTCGCGTGCTTTAAACTAAGTTCTATGTGATTATCATTTTTACAGAAATAGAATTTTGTTTTTAACGGAATAAAATATCTTTGTTTTTTTCTTTGGAATGCATGAATTTCCAATTAAAAACTACTTAAATTAATCCGATTAAATTTCTGGATGTTTTATTATTAATTGAACTTAATAGTTGGTATTTTATAGTTTGTAAATTATGAAATTAAAAATTAGCTAAATTCTCAAAATTTCGTTGCGCCATATACTATTCTTAAAATTAGGTTTAGATTAGTCTTTGTTATTGATACACATACCGTACATAAAAGGATTAGTTAATATAAACAAAGTAATCTTTTACATAATTTCTTTTAGGTTAAAAATTACGTAGCAAAAGTTATTTTTTCACATTAATTTATGTTTCCTGATGTTAATAAAGTTGCAACATTATAAAATGTTACATATTAAATTTATATATTAGTAAATGTATTTTGCATTTATTTCATAAAACAGAATTATGTTTAACTTAAAAAATAAAACGTAAAACATTAGATATTTATTATTACATGAAATACTAAATATTATGGTTAGAGTTTTCGTTTTGTGTTTTGGAGAATTGGTTGTAGAGTATAACATTGAGCTAGGTTTAAATCTAGGTTCGGTTCCTGCCGGTAAAATAAACAGTATCATAAACATATCTATAAAATACATAATTATTACCTATATTACAATTAGTATCGCATAATATAGTTCTTGAAAACGGAGTTTAAAAACATTTTTCACGAATGTAATGCTTGTACCACTAAAAATATTAATTAACATTTTGCAGAAAATTAACGTGATATTGCGAATAAATCTTCAACTTTTTCTTTTGTAATATGAATCTAAGGGCAATTCCTTTTTAATTCAAATGGTTTTATTTCAAACACAAAGAATATTAATTCATTTGTTCTCCGTTGACTTTAACATAATATATAAATACGAATATGTTTAAATAATGTAGAAGACATAGAATATTCCGTTAGGGTGAGCTTTTCTGCTTTCACCATCATCACATTATGAAGTGGCTTTAAGCTGATTAGGAAACTAATTTTCTATTAATTATGCTAACAATATCTTCATGCAGAAGCAGCTTTTACTTAATTATTAACAGCGTGTAATACTAGTACCAGTATATGTCTGCGGTTCTTGTGGGATGCACCCATTAATAGCTTAATACCATGTTTAATTCACGACAACACAGATGTTGTCTGAAGTCGTTATAAATATACGAAATTCATGGATTAATTTAACCAATGTATTACTTACATTTGTGGTTGTAAAATATATACATACATGTCAGTTCTTAATATTATTCTTTAGTTGAGTGTTCTATGTTGTTTCTATATTAAGCTCTATTAAATGTAAGTCTATTTCTAGATAGTATTTTATTAGTATTTGAGTATAGTTTAGATATTCGATTAAAATTTGTTTAAAGTTAGATTTAATTTGTTCTCTGGAACTATTATTACTCTTAAGTAGGAGATCTACCTGATATCTATAGAGTGTTCCAATAAGAGCGGGTCGATTTGTATCATTTCATATAAAACAAACACCCTTTATATTCATATAAGTTGTATCAAGGTGTTTTATATGAAATGATCATTCCTATTAACAACAAAATTGTGGTAGCATATTTTAGTATTCTACATCTTATTTAACTATTACAAGTATTTGCGTTTATATATTATGTTATTAGATTATATAGATAAGTTATAAATTATGTATTGCAAATGTTTCTAATGTATATAGTGTTTTAAATACTAATACTGTTGAAAGTTGATGCACTTAAATAAATATTAAAAAGAAAACTATTACAAGTTGGATCATCAAGTACATATATTAGACAATTTTATTAGGAATTGTAATTTTTTAATAAAACTTACGTGTTGATTCTGAAATCAAACTTTTATTTAAGTAATTTACATACACATTATAAAAATTACACTATTTAACTTAAATCATACTATCTTACCTGAAATCATAGAAACTACTAATTACCAATTTCTTTTTAACTAATTTTATAATAATTTAACATTATGCACAGTGAGTTCTGTCAGCTCTAAATATCAACTGTGTTGGCCTTTATTCCTTACAACGCTACTCGTTGCACTACACACACTACAATGATAGTAGATATAACTAATATATCTCACCTGACCAGAATGCAATTTTAATATCTCTGGTCAGTGTTTCCAACTAAATAAATATAATTTCTTTATATATAAATAAGTATAGTATAATATTAGATGGAAAAAGTGTAATAATCCATGTTCAATGTATCACGGTATAAGGTTAAAAAAACTATATATCCTCTTCCGTTGTTAAATAGAGAGAATAGTTCATCAGATATTGTAGTAACAGACACAATTACTAATATTTAAATGGTTTGGTTTTACTTGGGTATAAACGAGTATATTAGTAACCCATCTACAAAACATTGTTTAAACAATTCTGGATATTATAGGAAAAAACTATATTTAATATAAAAATGACATAAAACAATTTTCACTGAATTCCTCAACCTTTATTATATAATATTAAAATATTTGGAATTCTCTGTTACAGTTAATTAAAATTAAATATTATTATAGCACATGAAAAGCATTTATTAAAATAAAAATTATGTATAAATTTTACAACGTTGATAATAAATTCTCTGATTATGTAATCCTAAACATACTCGTATTCCGTTTATTCCAGCAAAAACAGCTAATTTCATTTTGCTTTCTATGTATTTGTATAGAAAAAATAAAAGTCTTACATTCACAAGAATATTATTACTGCTTTCTTTACTTTGTTCTTTCTTATTTTAATAGTAATCTTATAAGCGAATGAACTATGGATCCAACCCTCCGTTCTTCCCCTCTCCTCATCATTCCACACATATGCATAGCGTATTTATTTCATTCATATGCACAGCGCATTCTTATTTAATCCTCTATAAAAAAGTCACGAAGAATATACGGAGGAGTATATCTCATTCTATAGCGGAGCATTTCTCCCATCCAAAGTATCCAGACAGGCTCCCGGCAGTAGAACTATATACATTACTGAAGACTAGGGCCGCACAAAACTCTTTATAATTGTAATAAAGAAATAGGAGGCTTTGTTTCTATTGAATGAGACTAAATAGATTAAATTAAGAAGGACAAAAATATACTTTCTTATTTATGGAAAATGATGTACATTTTAATACTCATGGTAACATGGTTTTACTCTAACTATCGTTCAAAACGAACTTACTTACAAGAAGTTACTTAACTTTATAATTTTAGCTGAGAGCAGCACAACTTGCAGTATTTTAGAGTCCGTTAACACAGTTGTGACAATATTGGTAATATAATTTACAACTTCAGCAGTTTCACTGTATGAACAACCTCGAACTGCAAATATTAAACCACGAAAATTACAACCCATAGAAATACTCATATATTATGCAGTGGAATATAAGTTAAGGGGTTTGTGCACCAGTTGTACCAGAAGGAAAATATTTTTATATGTCCTTGAAATAAACGAGTGGCAGTGGCGAAGATTGCAAGGATAAGTGAGGAGGGACAGGATATAATTAGAGAAAATTATGAGGAATGTTGTGGACAAGAAGGAACCCGCAATAACTAGGGCAAGGAAATAAAGACACTAGAATGATCACAAGATTTAGGATAGGAAATTAAGAAAGACAAGAAGACTAATATTGGAAAGAAAAGGAAGAGAAAAAATGCATAATATGTGAGGAACAGGAGAAAAGCTGTAAAACATAAGGAGAGAGAGAGTGAGAGGAAGAGGGTTGAAAGCCTAGTCTGGAAGATAAGTCTGGAAAAACTAATGAAAAAGATGAATGGCGTAAATAAGAAGGAAGAGCAGAGAGAAGTAGGAGAGAAAAGAACTGGAACAATGAAAAAGAAGAATAAAATTTAAAAATGGTTAAACCAGTGCCGCTTTTAAGCGCAGACAATATAGGTATGTGACTAGGGACCGTTTAGGGGGGAATAATTGTTACAGAAATAAACATTTTTGAAAGAATTTTTCGCTCTCATGGATTTTTGAAAACAAGTTATAACAAAAAATGAAATGTTTTTATCAAAAACGGTCTGCGTTATAACAACAGCCGTCACTTTCAATAGCATTGAATTGGCATTTAAAGAGCATCGAATATTAGCCCGGTTACTTAATAACTAATGAAATATTGCCCAAAACCTGTTTCTAGCCGCCTTCTTTCCAAGCTTTATCCCTTAAATAAAATGTTGTGGTATGAAATATTCAGTTTAAATTTAAAAGTTTAAATAAATGTGTTACATACATAAATAGTCATTCTCGTACATATACGAGTATACGTTGTTATTAAGCATCTTAAATTACTTTTATTACGACAACAGCTTTATGCTTTTCCATAAAACTTTGTTAAACAATGTTTGCGTATACAACACCATACCGCACCACACACAGCACGTGTTAAAAGCAAATAATATATAAATTATAAATTCATGAACTTTAAATTACACATTTGAATATATTGTAGTCAATTCTGTAATATTACTTATAACAGTGATCGGCAACCTCATTAGTCCGAAGAGCTAACTATCACCAATGCAACAATTTGGATTAATTCTTTTTCTTATATTAAAGAAAAATATTAATAAAACACCAAAGATGGAGATAAACGTTAACAATTTTGTATCAAGTGCGTGTCCAAGTTATATCTGTAAGTATATATAACACATCACACAATTAAGTTTAATCCAAATAATATCTAGGATATTTATTTTTATTGTCTTTGACTGTAACCAAAGAATTGTCAGCAGTAACGTACGCAACTCAATTGATTTTTCTTCTATTTACTTTCAAAGACATTTTTCAAATAAAAATAACAATGCTCTGAATACATGATATGAGTTATTAATATTATCGTAAAACAGTACTTTAAAATAAAATTTGAAATCATTTCGATTATTTTTAATGATCAATAAATATAACATTTATCAGAAAATTAACTTTTATTAAAAATAAAAATAATGTGTTCATATACAATCATAATGGTAAACGATTAATTTTAATTTATAAGAAAAATGAGTTCATTAGCGTAATGAAAAATAATTCATTGAACCCGGAAAACGGCAACGGCAGCGCCAGCGGCAACAGCAAGCAGCAATAGTACCGCGTTTAATGTAATTAATAAAATATCGGATTAAATGAAACACAACAGACTGTTATATTATATAGTCATGCAGGTCAACATTATTTGTAACTGTTATTACATAATAAATAAAACATAGGATGCATAAACCATACCATTTATAAAGCTGTGACAATTTTTTGTGCTATTTTTTACTGCAATCAGCTCTTTGGGTGTTGCTATAACCATTTCCATTATCATGGGATGCTAACTACAAAACTATCAAACTACTAACTAACTATGCTACTGAACTATGACTACGGATGTAATATACCATTTGAAATAATTGTGATTTGTTTAGTTCGGTTATTGTGCTGTATATCCGGTACATTTCGGTTTTTATCGCTTGTTGTTTATCTGTTGGAATAGCAACGAGAGTTAAAACTAAAATAATTTGTATGGTACTTCAAATAGTAATTATAAAAATAAATGTTATGAAAATCAATAAAAATATTTTTTTAACAAATAACATACGAGTATTATCACAATAATAGGACTATAATACTTGTAGTAAAAACGAATAATATGATAAATTGTATTTTGTGTTCTATTTGCTTGTTTATTCAGCCATTAAACGTTTAGGTATTTACATTATATACACAAGCGTTTATTATATATTATTATAATAAATGTTGAAAAAAATAATACGATAGATTCGTTAGTTTTCAATTCTATATAGTTGTATATTAAAACTTGGTTTTTCACATTGGAACCGAATATGCGCGTTTCTTTGTCACACAACTATGTCTGTCCTTTTCTGATCTTGTCAATACGAAAAGAACCAATATAGATGGTAAAGTTTCACAAAGTTTCAATGTGAGAAAAGCCTTATATTACAACCTGAAAGGAACAATTATTTGTTGGAAGATATATCAATTGATTGTATATCAAGTACAAACCATAGTAACATGTAACTTAATGCATCGGCATCCTTTCTCGGTACAACGTATTCACTGGTTTCGATTTTGAAAAAAATTCAAAGCAAAAAATAATTATCAGTTTATGTTTCTATATACATTTTGTTTATGTGCATACATACATAATTAAATACATAAGCTGAACATTAATGTATATAGAAATTTTTATTTGTGATTAGTTTGAAAGTTAATTGTTTTAATTCAATTGAAAAATTACAGATGATTTATTATCATGAATTTCCATTATTATAAATTACACAGTAAATTGAGAATAATTTTTTAATTATTTTCCATGAATAATTAATTAAAACTGCTTTTCTAGGCGTTTGTGCAACGTGCTTTGTGAATAGTGCATTGTGGGCACAGAGATAGATGCATGCAAAGCGGAATATGGTGGCGTGGCATATTAATATAACACCGGATCGTGTGCCTCGCTGACGCGTAAATGTTGGTATTAATTTAACGGAATACTGGATGCCAGGGGTTGTCAATCGATTTAGACAGTCAATTACTATGTCTGATTGATACAAGGATATGTCTATGCATTGAGAATACATATCGCACAGCAGTCTAGAATTTTCTAAAATTAACTACGAACTTCGTAGACTATGTTAGGTCTATGATGATTCCCGAAACTGGTATTATATATTCCGATGTTAGGTATTTAAAATAGTTAGGTCTTATTCTGAAAATATATTTGTCTCTTGCTGCTAAAAGAGCCAGTGCCATAATTCAAAATTTGGAACCGAAATGATAGTTTAAATTTCTTAACTAAAATTATTTTAATTTCAATTGACATAAAATAGAATGTCTGTTTCAACTTTGGCAATGTATTTCATGTTTTGATAAATTTCATATTTTGAAGGGAAAATATGAAATTAGTCCTTTCACCACCAAGTTACTTAAGGTGAAACGATACTTGGCCATTCTTTCTCGCGAAATATAGATGGCGATACTATACAGCAGGTTAAATATTATCAAAAAAAACATGTTCTTTATGTTTAAATCGTTTTATGTAAGTAACTATAAACGCGAATCAAAACCTAAAGCTACAATTAGTTAGATGAATAACGTCTATATAACATATACATATACGTATCTACATTTTAAGCTTTCTTCCACTGACTTTTAATGAGTTGGAACCGCAAAAATAAGTTTTGAAAATGAATATTGCTATATTTTCTAGTAAAATTCCAATTTTTATATGACTGGTAACATTTCTAACAGTTTGTCATAAATTTTATAACCTTTATTTAGAACAAACCCTTAATGGCCAAGTATGGTTTCACCTTAAACAATATATTTTCGAGTCGTTTCTATATTATCAATTATCATTATATTACGAGTAACTCTATTGGGTTCCTTGTGTTTTGATTCTTTGCAAGGATGAAGGATACTAAAAGTATATCAAATGATTCTGACTGAATTGATTATCCAGATTTAAAATAATTATTTTTTTGATACTGATTTTATTAATGAAATTTATGAAGAGAAACAGCAATGATTAAGTTTAAGAAAGATGATGCCTTGAAACATGTCTTACAACATTTTTACGTTTATCACGTTTGTCTTTCCACGTTTTGGGCACGAGATAAATGCTACAGAAATTTAATGGAGCAAAACCTATCGAAAGAAAGGCTTGCAACAAGTCAGAATGTTTTCATTAATTTATATTTGAGATCACTGCATCTCAAAATATATTACCACTACTGAAATAACGCCTTCATGTATATGTACATATAATACACCACCAAATGGATACTAAATGTAACTCTGAATTAGATACTGAGTAAAACTGAAAACGAGAGTTCAATAATTAACTTTAGACAACACAAGAAATCGAACAGTTCACGCCACAAAACAGGACTCAGTATGTTTGCAACCCCTGATTTGAACAACCGATATAAAAACTATAATGCTATCGAAGCCATTGTACAAACAGGCTCTCTATTCTAAAAAAAACATTTAAACAATTCCGCGTGTTAAATTCGTTTCAGTTGGAGGTTATTATTCTTGTTCACTAGAGAACTTGTTCACTAAAAAACGTACAAAAGGAATCAATATAAACCGAACGTAAATATATATTTTCATTTAGAATAAACAAAAAAAACCCTTCAACTTTTAATTGTATCGGTTGTGTATTTACCAAAATATTTATTTAAATTCATGAACACTAGTACTTTGTTCAAATAACCCTTTACACGCCATGATGAATTAAATATTTCTTTCTCACTCTGACTCTGTCTGTCTTTCTCTTTATAGTAATCCAGAGTTCATGCTCGTATATTTCGTTTTTCGTATCTGATCGAATTTCTTTTATTTTATTCAAAATTTATGATAACTGCTAATATTTTATTTATTATTTATATAGTACACAATTTTTTTTAATGCATAGTTCATTTTTATCAATAAAAATAGGGCATTTTTTTTACTGAAAATCAATATTTTCCTTGGACTGTGGTCTTATTTAAAAAATCAATATTTTAACCATTCCAACGTAAAGTAAAATTACTAAATCAACAAAAGTTAAAGTATGCATATTTTAAAGTGGGTACTTTAATTACGATACCGAAACCAATATATTTTCAAAACCGAGTTCATTACTGCACCTTTGCAACGGTTTCACCCCACCCCTTCACTCAATCAACAAAGTATATAATGCAATATAAAGTATGAATAATTCTTTACATAATTTAGTAGGTATAAAGATAATTTTAATTCTGTAAGTGCTCCTCATAAATAAAACACTATGTAATCCGTAAACATCATCATGCAAAGTAACTTGTTACAGTTAAGCAAATATTAATTTCAAACATCATCTTAAATTATTAATTTTTTATTCTATAGTAGTTGTGAATTGTATTAAAGTCTACCTGTTAGGTATGAAAATAAAACACTTGGAAATGTAATATATTTTAGCTTGTCTGTCTGTCATTGGGTGTTGTAAAAAACAGGGGGTGAAAGATAAATGTTTATCATGTTTTATATGCGCTAGGTTATCATCCCTAATATTATGAGAGAAACCTAGAATACACATAAACTAACGAATATTTCTTTACCTTGTAATATTTTAAAAATTTACATTTTATTTATGCTTATGTAATACATTATGTATTACGCGTTAACTTTCTCTGTAAGTTTTAATATTAAATGTAAATTATACAATAAATTATTAAATGTTTAGAAATTTGAATCGTGGATCCAAATATCGAGAAAACCAACGTAATGTTTTTTTAAATTACAAAAAAACGTTTTGTTTTTGAATTTTAGAATCAATTTTAGATTTTTGATCTTCTTAGTCAAGTTTCCGAGCTGAGGACAATTTCGGCGGTGTAGCAATATTTATAGCAGCTAGAATCTATTAGGGGTGTCTGTTAGATAGAAGGGAATACCTCTCAACGCTCCTGGTAATATAGATGTATTGATCCATGATCTGCTTATGCAACGATAACATATTTTCAATAAATTTTTCTATAACCTAATAAAATGATTAAAAATATGGTAATAATAATTTTTATTACAGTTAGAAATTCAAATATTCAATATAGTACTCGTATTACGGGTTGTATGAGTTTTAATCAAAAATGAAATAAAATAAAATTTATTATTAGTTTATATCATCTGTCATAGACCGTCCGTCTAGCTATGGCTTGCAGACTTCGTCTGGTTTTATCTGGAACTCTAATTCTATATTATTGAGCTAGTAAAATTATATGGATGATATGAAGGATTTGAAATGATATATGCTAATTAATACCAAATGTAAATGGATTTTTTCAATTATCATTCATTAAAAAATTTACGTTTTATACGTTAGCTATTATATTATTAGTTTTTTAATAGAAATAGATACATATTTGATTTGACATGCTTACTTTTCCGTTATTATATTGTAGAGTTCGTCATTAAAATCGTTCCCAAGTAAACTAACATGTCTATAACATATGTACAATAATAAAATAGTTCAAGTTATTTCAACATTTTTGCAGCTCTGCTCGAATGGAAATAATAAATAGATATGTTTCTTGTAATACAGTTATCAAATTTAATTAAAAGAAATTACATATTATATATACTAAAAGTTATATTAATTAACAATTTAATTTTATGTCAAAACTATTTTCATTTAATTATAGTTAAGCGACTATAAGCAATTTGTTTTATATTATTTCATCTGCAGAATAAAAGCGTAACCCATTTCATATGTATGTATTTATTTCTGAGGTTATACGAGTATGTTTTTGACAGTTCTGATTGCAATTTTAAGCAAGCCTTTCATAGAAAATGTACAAATATATTATAGTTTCTAGAAACTCATCTGGTTTACAATTTCAATATTCTTATTTTCCTAGAATTTATTAAATTTAATTGTAAATAGTCAGAACTTTAGAAAATCATTTCCATATAGAAATACAATCGTATAATAACCCGAACTAGTACATCATTAAACTAACCCTTATCATTCTTCAATGTTTCAAGTCATCGCATAGACAAAACTGTAATATGCTTGAAGACTATAAGAAAATAATTGAAAGTAAAGATAATCTAAAAAAACCTTATTGAATTTACCTAAAGCCTCATTCCCACTCACTGTTTTGATATTTAATTAACGTTTTTATTTAATATTTTAATTTAGATTTCAGGTTTTCAGAATACTTATGCATTCTTTCTCACATTCGTGTTTTAATTTGAGATTAGTTAATTTAGTTGGTGTTATGCGTTGTTAGTAATATAAATTTAGACAGTTCGTCAGTTGGACAAAATTAAATGTGGAATAATTACAATTGCTGTTTTTAATAACAATTACTAATAGAAATTGTTTTTATTTCTTTATTTTTGACAAACTGACATTGAACTTCTTTTAAATATAAATTCTACTGCATTTTGACAGATTGTTATATTTTGGAGGTTATAATATAATATAGTTTTTTTTAATTTATTATTTTTAATTTAGAAAAATTGGACCTTCTAAGATTCTAAAAAAAACAAAGAAAACTTAAAAAAAAAATTAAAAATGGTAGTGGTAATGGAATGACTACACATAATGCTATATACTAAACAATTTAAATTAAATACAAAATAAAATTAAAACAGTGAATGGGAATTATATTTAACTCGTATTACAAATGATTATAAATGAACTAATATCTAACTACCAAAACTTAATGCACTCAAATAGATATAAAATAAAAACTAGCTCTAACAACAGATGATGTTGTAAAAGCTCTTTGTTACAAAAACATATTTATAATAATAACACAAGTCATGTAATTATTTGATATAAATGTATATCTACCAACCCACTAGCAAATATTTTCGTACATTTTATTATTTCAATGATAAGAAAGGATGGAACAAGATAAACTGTATTGGAATCTTTTTATTGGAGGAAGATTGTTTGTTTTATGATTCTTTCCAATCAAGTTAAAGAAAACATAATGTTAGAATGCTATTGAATTTATTGTATTTTCAATTTATAGTTATGTTACTAAACATTAGAAACAGAGCGTAATGTATTTTTAGATATTGTTTTGCGGTGATTTTTTTTTATGCTGAATTGAATGCAATCATTATAACCCTTCTCATAAATAAACAGTGTCTACAACTATGTTTGAATCTCATGTTTCATAACGTTATCAAAAAATAAGATATAATAACGGGCTTCAGTCTTTTAAGAACATTACGTGACGTGGCATAAATAATAAAACTGTAAAATTAAATCAAAGAAATTATAGCGAATTATTTGTACCAATTAACAAGTTTATTATGTTTATAGGTTCACAAATATGAATATAGATCTCCATTTACACCGCAGTGAAGTTGGGGATGCTGTATACACTTGAAACCAGGTGTACCAACTACTGTAATAATATACTCAAGCCAATGACCCACAAACATGAGAATATATGTACTGTGTTATGTGGAAACGTAATCAACCTAAATTACATTGTGACAATCTTCCGTGACATATCAAACAGAGAAGGCTCATGAAAATGACGAAACAAAAATTTGTTGAAGATAAATTTATTGATGCCTAACGATATGTGACTATAAGCATTTGTCATATTACATAAAATGTTAAGAGGTTCTATCTCACGTTTCGTTTTTATACTACAGTTTAAAACAATTTCTTTAGTAAAAATATATTTAGATAGTTTTAAACGCTATACAAAAATGTTATAGATCTAATAAAAAATAATATAATTCTAAGATATATTTGTATTTCAAACATTTAAAAATAAAATTCTTTCATAAATTGTCTACGTTACTAATACGACCCTGGTATGAGCTACTTACACTAAGTTTTATTTTAATAAACGTCATTTCAGTTTAATGTAGTTATAAGGTAATAAGGAAATTAACATTTTATGTAGTAGTTTACAAGAGTATATGTCTTTTTGTAATTAATACTACTGTTCTTATTACTTAATTAATGTACATTTGTTAACTATTAAAGATTCGGTAATTAAAGTTAAGTAATACTAAAGCGAAAGTTTGAAGTGGAACATAAGTTTAAAGCAAATAAAGTTCAGTTTATACCATTCTATAAATATTTAAAAAGATATTTTAAATGGTTTGTAGTATCTGTATTTCTCATAACTTGAAGTCGGCGCAGTGATCGAGAGCATTTATGATTGCTACGTCTTCGTGTTCAATCAACGACCATACCATGTTGAACGAACCAGTTCTCGTTCGATCACTGATGGTGTCCGGACAGATTGTGAATGTGGTGGTATGCGAATGAGGGTTTCCGTTGACATTGCCCTTCACTCATGCCACGGCGAACAGTGTTCGGTTCACTCTTATACTTCCTTTCCCCTTCCGGACGGGCACACTTCAGTGATATCTATATTAGTTTGGGATGTACCTGAGTTCCATCTTCCTTGTACAGATGCAGATGTCATTTCTGTGCAATATTCTGCGAGCTTATGGCCGATATAGGCTGGCATCGCAAAGGCTCTAGGAGTAGAGGAAAGTCAAATTTGATTACTGCACACAGTGTAGTGTATAACTCGTACTCCTGTTCGATCCCCGGACCAGCGCTATATTTTATGCGTTCGGTTGCAATTAAAGTTAAATTGATATTATGTTCATATAACTATACATTTGTTACGTAGCGGTAAATGAAATATATATGAGGCCACGCCATCATAAAAACTGTCAACATAATAGAAAGTCATTGGCGAAAGAACACACTATCATTTTAATTAAATTTAAAAAAAATGAATAAACGTTGGTGCATAATACTTTCATTTATTACTGATAATTATTATTTAATTTAACACATTTTGCACCAGAATGCAGTAAATTCAAGTAACTGGTAAAGAAAGTTATGACCAGTGTATACATTTTTTTGGATAGACTGTAGAATGACTTCTACTTGTGTTAAATTTGAACTGGATAGAGTAGCATCGGAAGTTTTTTTCGTCTCCCACTCCCTATAAAATTCCTTGAGATGTTTGTATACATCATTCTGAGTGCCAGTTACAGTGGCATGTGAGTTGAACACACTACTTGTGCAACTAGCGAGTACACTTAGTTTCTAACGTAACGTGAATGGACATTTGATACCGCATACGGATAAAACTGCGGCATTTTCACCTCTGAACACATGTGACACATTCTGATGCTGTAAATTGAACCAGATAAGCAGATGTTCCCACGTGACACAACCAACATCACATTAATGTATCACCGTATACTGGTATTTCGATCTTAAGTATTCGCTGTTCCATAGCCAAACTATAAATTCCATGAAGTTCAAGAGTTGCATACTATTATTACATCAAGTCGGTGTAGTATATCATATCCACAGCATAGGTTATACTTATAGCTAGGTATATCGTGTATTGCCTTCGTAAACGTGATATGGTTATTATATTAGTAAATCTTAAACCGTTTAGCCATTACACTTTAGCAATTGCACCATTATACCCCACGTGCAGAACCAACGCTTCGGAATTGATACTGGTGGTGGTTCACCAACCCTGTACGTAGAAAACCATCCCCCGCCCTCCACCATCTAACAAGCTATGTGTAGGTACTCGTAGTTCCCTTTAATATTGTCGAGTATCATGTGAAGAGCTTTAAAGATTGTGCGGATGTTAGTATCATACCAATACATACGTATGTACGAGTATTTATGTATTAACATTTACATTTTGATATTAAAATGAAAATTGCGAAATGATATTAAAGTGTGATTTATTAATAATATTCTTGGTTATTACTAAATGAATTATGTAAATGATTGTAACATATATGTATACAAAATTACATGTTTGTTACTATATTACACTGTACGAGTATTATTAGTTAGGTCGTGGTAAGTCTTATAAATTAGATCAAAAATAGAAATACTTTTTTAAATCACTATGGTATTTTAAAAAACTTTTTTTGTGCATCAAAATGCATTTGGCTTCTTTTTCAATTTCAATTTTGTTTTACTAAATTTGTATTCTAAACCACTGCGAGCAGGTTCCACCCATTTATTGTATTTAAAAAAAAAACTAACCAAATTACAAAACTAATTAGAAAATTATTCTCTCGATAACCTTATAAACTAGGTGTTAAAAGTTTTTGTTTTAATTGATGAACTCAATATTATTTTATATTTTATCTTTGCTGAAACAGAGTAAAGTCTAATAATATTTATTACAACGAGTTGAAAACTCTAATACCTTAACTGAAGGCTGGTATCGAATTTAATACCTCTGGAGTTGTTATATGTCAATATTACTTTAATGCCATCATTTTTAAGAACCAGTAGTCTGTGTATACACCGGTGAACCAGAGATACGGACAGAATCAATGTAGAAAAATATTAAAAAAGAAAATAAGTTTTAAAAGCACTGAGAAAACTATTAAATTGTAAAGAAAAGAAAATCAGTTTACATGATATATATATATATATTTATCGGAAGCATTACTGTTATTTATTAAAGTTTAAAAAACGTACTAGTATACCACAATTGTAGTAACAGTTGCATTCATATCTTACTTTGATTGTATAATAATAGGTAAAAACAGAATAATTCAAACAGATGTATCACTAAATATAATTAGTTTATATATAAATTTCACAATAAAACCAATACAACCAGTATCTGATATTAAAAGTGTAATAACTAATATTATATAATAAAATTATATAATTGATTAAAGAAGTTGGTATATAAAAAATGAATGTAAATGTAATAATAAAGGTATTATATCCAATTTAAAAAATAGTCCATTAGTTTACATGACGAACATAAAAGTATTATTATTTTCTAAAGAAAATTTTCTATTTCTACGTAGGTTAGAAATAAAATATAATTTGTAAATCATGCATAACAGAAATAATGTATTCGCTATTAGTAACAACAATTATAAATGATATTTTGGACAAAGAAGTACTTTCATATATAGAAAATTCTAAAGGAAAAACAAAATTTAGATCTTAAAAAAACTACTTAAGATTTTATAATCCTTAAAAAGGTATTCTTAAATTAAGTATGATTAATTTAACAATAATTTATTTTCAAAAAATATATATTTATCTCGTTTTTACAATTTGTTTTATTTTAGGTATGAGAGACTCCAGTTCCTTGCATTATTTCCATTTTGGATCCTAGTTATTATACATAAAAATATTGCTTACATATGAATAAATGTAATATAAATACAAAATATGTTGATTTAATTAAATACATGAGAAATGGAGACAATTCAATTACATAGGTACTGGTACTGGTAGTAATATTAAAATGGCTAGAAAAATAAATTGAATTGAATATAAATAATAAATGTTTTAATTAAACTATAACGCCAGATTGATTCAATCAATGCAGGTTAGTTTGCAATCCATTAAACAAGATATAATTAATAATTATCAACACATTAAATTAGTAAATGGATAGTTAATAGAGTAATAAAAAGAATTTTAATTTGATTTAGGTTTATTAATTAATTAAGCCAACAATTATATTAGGTAATAGCATCAAATATGAATGAAAATTGAGTGTAAGTGTTACGACCGTTATATTAGCAAATAAATGTGTTTAAATTCATGAATGTAACGGATTAGGTTTCAATAAAACACTGTTAATGATGAGTTAAATATTAACAGCCATTTTACATTGAATTGAACACGTTAATTAGCCCTGGTGAATTATGTTAAACACCATTGAAATGCTGGAATCAAATACATTAACACTGTTAATTATCCGAAAAATTATTGTGGAATTGAAATTCAAAAGTTTGTTGAATTATTTCATCGGATAAACTTTGAGCTTTTAATTGACATACAAAAACAGTATATTTTAATCTGATAAAATTAAAACCCGTTTGATTAAAACACGTTTTATATAAATGTATCTGATGTCCCCAAAAAATGCATATTTAGTTATTATTATTATTTATTGTAATGTTTTTGCCATTAGGCACTACATCTTTCCGCCTTAAATCCATAAATTACATATCATAGTGCTTAATTACATTCCAAAAGATTTAATTACATTCCAATTCCAAAAGAAAAAAAACCTACACTTCATGTCTTCTTTGTATGTTCGTCTCTTTGTCACTTCAGATTAAAATCACTTCTGCTCTGGCGTTACTTTTCTTTCCTCTTCCCTTCACTGCCTCCCATTAATAACTGCACAATATTCTTCTCGCTCATTACTTTTTTCTGACAAGAAAACTTAATGTAGGGAAAACTCCAATGTTTCAAACTTCGTTCTGCACACTCGTATATGTTTCCTTTCTCCTCATTTCTCAATCTAAATCTGCCAATCCTTCTCATGTTTTTTGTGTCTTTTTCTCTTAAGTAATGTGGTATCTCTCTCTCCCAAATCCTTTTATATCTTGTGTTATAATTGCTCTTCTCGATTTTTTCCAGTTCACACTTGTGCCTCCTTCTCTTCTTCTCTCTGCCTCTTCTGACGCCATTCCATTCCTTTCATAATACTCCTTTCTCTTTTTAAGACCTCCCCTCCCCTTCCTTCTACTCTACTCCCTTATTTTCTTTAAAAATTTGCTTAACAGTTTAACATACGTTTTATAATTTTATAAACATTACATTCCACATAATCTTTTTCAAAATTGACATCGATGTACTTAACACCATGTATTTCTTAAGTACTACTTCTTTGAAACATAGATACTAATTGACGCTATTGTGGTAAGATATAGAATATCTCTCTCTAGAGAGAATCATGTAGTACCACGTTATTATATCTAATGTATGTATAACACAAACGGAAAATTAATAACATTTAATATAATATAAATGATATAATTAGTAACCCTTACCTCCGTTGTATGTCGCTAGTTGTAGATATAGGCCACGTGGCGAAAATGTCTGACTACCGTCACCCATAATAAAGCGTAATAACTATTAATTGAATCAACGGTCTTTATCGCAATTATGTTCCTCCGTCCTCTCGTTACCCCGCTCATTTCCTACCCGGAGAATGTCGCTAGTGTTTCGAGTGGTTCGTTGCCCGATGCTTGGTTAAGTAATAAGTGGCAATTTAACCTTGTCTATTGTTTCATATTTACTAGTGGTTAATTTAGTTTAGACATGTTATTAAATAAATTAAATTATATACGCATTTGAAATGTATAACGTAATAACATATACATATATACACTGTTAAACGAGTTAAATAGACAAATAATTATTTATAATATGCATTATTTTGAGAGTTTGTTACAATTTAAGAGAATTAATATAATTTTACAAAACAATTCTATTAAAATACAGGAATTATTTTATGTATACGCAATATATAATATTATATGTATAGACATATAATATTATATTTACAACAATATATATTGGTTTTATTAGTTAAATTAAGTTGTAACTCAGTAATAAATTCAACATTTTCAATTTGACGTTAATTTGCCACAGGTTAACGTTATCCTAATTTAAAAAAAATAAATTATTAAGCTTTGGTTTATAACAGCCTTCTTGCCATCTTAAAAGTTACAATATATACATATAGTATATCATAGATTACCTAACTATAAATCAATTTTCTTATTATGGTTAAATTTAACTATGTTTTGTGCAGTATCATTGTTTACTATTAAGCTCATTACATTTGCTGGAAAACTGTAAATTTAGAAAGCTCTTTCCATAAAGCGTCATTTTCATTGTTCCTAAATAGGCTTGTGTCCTCATTTTTTAGTGATCGATTTTTCAATTGTTGATTGAAATTGATGTTAATAAATGTGTATTGGCGTGTCTATTTTATTAAATATCTAAATGTTGACGGAGATATAGTAATTAAAACTTTGAATTATAGTTTTAGTGCTAGAAATGGTCGGCCATATTTGTATGACGTGAAATGCATATTAACGTCAGATATTTGTTGAGTAGGTCAGTGCTGTGGTAATGTTTTGTAGCTGTTGGTAGTCAAACAATCAAGTCAAGTCAAAGAATAATAAGTTTTTATTTTATTAAACCCTGTTACCGGCAGACATAATATTGGAATTTTATTGTTCCTCGAATTAGCTGTAAATAATATATGATATTTTGATATATAAATACATATATCAGAGATTTATGAGCTGTAAGGTTGGCAGCGATTGTGATGTCACATACATTTGGAATGTGTACAGCGTTGAATCCCTTTAATAATTAAAGAGGCAAAATGACTTTTTTAATTGTTAATATCTCTTAACATATAAGGAGTTATTAAAAAATAATTGAACATTGGAGGTTCTGGTAACCCACTTTATCAATATATAGTACACTTTTATAGAAATTAAGACATAGGACACAAGCCCAGTGGCGTTGAACAAACACAGTAATATTTTGCTTTTATAAATATGTGAAAAACTTTTGCAGTATCAATGGGTCAGGGACTGAGAGTTTAGAGTCAAATCTAAAAAATTTAGACATGTATCGAATTTCGAAAAATCATTTTATTAGACCCTAAGATATATTTAAAAGAAGTACGAGTATGTATACGTTAATAACATTTATATTTCCCTATATATTTTAATCATATTAAATAAAGAAACTACAAAGTTTATATCGTCAGTTAAAAACTAAAATAAATACAAGAAACAATGTGATAACTTCAATTCAAAGTCTTCAAACACTGAAAACTTTTATATTGTTCTAAAGATTTACTAAGAGCAAAGCAAAAGTTCTTAATGGTATATCTGAAGTATGTTATTCTGCTGTAATTCTTAGCTTCATTGTCATTCCGATCTTCTCTGAGACTTGAGTGAAAGTGGAGAGTAGATAGTAGGTAGTAGGTAGAGATCATTTAGAAGCCAACATTCACACGCGTTGGACAAGAATCTAAACAACGTGTTTATGAAATAGGATACTAGGGATTCATGCGGATAGCTAACTATAACTGAGCATCTCCGTGTGGCTTACCCTGAAACATCTCAGCTATCTCTGGTCCTATTAACTGAAGGATGATGAATTCGTTGTACGGCATTACAATGACACATCAGGGCTATTGTCTATTCTGTCTGAGGATCAAACACATATCAATTACCTGATGGTGTATTTTCCATTGGAAGGTAGATGTATGGACGTCGCTGAAGTTAGCGAAAATTTACAGCGAATATATCGAAAATGCGCAGTACTAGTGGTGTCAAACTGACATTCGCGCAAAAGACTATATACTTGTTGGATTTGATATTTGCAAGTGAATTATGTTTTTTATTTAAATAAATAGTTAACAATGCGTACGCAAAAAATAAAAAAAACATAATAAATAATAATAATATGGTATAAATACCATATATTTGAATCAGACAAAAAGGGTTTATTGCACACATGGCAAATGTTTATTTTATCCGGAAGTGACTAAAATTAACGGCTTAAATTTTGCAGTGAGCTTAGTAACATTATAACTAATTAAATAAATACAATTTGAATCATCTTAGGTATATTAGATAAAAAACTACAGACATCAGAAATTCCACAATTCAAATTCACTGCTAGCATATGAACAGGATTTGTAGTAACCTTAGAAAATGTTTATTTTATCCGGAAGTGACTAAAATAAACGGCTTAAATTTTGCAGTGAGCTTAGTAATATTATAACTAATTAAATAAATACAATTTAAATCATCTTAGGTATATTAGATAAAAAACTACAGACATCAGAAATTCCACAATTCAAATTCACTGCTAGCATATGAACAGGATTTGTAGTAACCTTAGAAAATGTTTATTTTATCCGGAAGTGACTAAAATAAATGGCTTAAATTTTGCAGTGAGCTTAGTAATATTATAACTAATTAAATAAATACAATTTGAATCATCTTAGGTATATTAGATAAAAAACTACAGACATCAGAAATTCCACAATTCAAATTCACTGCTAGCATATGAACAGGATTTGTAGTAACCTTAGAAAATGTTTATTTTATCCGGAAGTGACTAAAATAAACGGCTTAAATTTTGCAGTGAGCTTAGTAATATTATAACTAATTAAATAAATACAATTTGAATCATCTTAGGTGTATTAGATAAAAAACTACAGACATCAGAAATTCCACAATTCAAATTCACTGCTAGCATATGAACAGGATTTGTAGTAACCTTAGAAAATGTTTATTTTATCCGGAAGTGACTAAAATAAACGGCTTAAATTTTGCAGTGAGCTTAGTAATATTATAACTAATTAAATAAATACAATTTGAATCATCTTAGGTATATTAGATAAAAAACTACAGACATCAGAAATCAGAATAATCAGTGGTTATTTTCTCCGAACAACATTCAAATGATAGAATTAGGAAAAAAATAAATCAATTTTTCAAACATACTGTTTAATTTCTTCATGTACTTTCAGCATTCCTTTCAGATTCCAGTGCAATTGATCTTTTTTACAGTTCTTTATGTAAAATCTGTAATGGTTAAAAGTATATATTTAGTAAATGTATTAACTATTTATTTAAATTCTTTATTGAGTATAAATTTCTTGTTCTTACTGTTCGAAGAGGTGTGTGTTTACTTTGTTATTTTTTAAAAATATTTCTCGAATATCAATAACTTTAATATAAGGATCTGAAATAAATTTTTTTTTTAAATAAATGTCTTACAATACATGTATATCAGTAACGTATCTTACGGTGTTTTGGCAATGTACAAATTTTTCTATTATACTTGTTCAACATTTTTATTTTGTCTAGATTATTTTCCCATATTTGCGGAGTGGGTAATGTCAACCATATGGCTTTGGTCGTACTATGCCTTAATATGTTTGCAATTCTTCTAATATTATTGCCAAAGGCCTGGTGGTCTTTCCCCTAAAAACAAATTCGAGAGTATTTTATATTTTTGTATAAATAATTATATGTAAGGTTCTATGTTATTTTATACTTACTTTAATTATGTCGTTTATTCCAATCATTATTAGAGCAGTTTGTTTTAATAGAGGATTTCCTCTACATCTCCTTATATGCTCTAATAAGTTAGCAGATTTTCTACCACTTTTCGCAAAGTCGATTTCATTATATCCGATTTTTTTTTTATTCATAAGTTGTTTTCCATATCTCACGAGATAGCTACTTCCATATAGAGTCAAGCTAGAATACTTGAAGATTGAAAATAAATGTACTTTGATATATTGAATTGTATTTACAAACTTTGTTATTTTTAAAAATATTTTTTTATACTTTTACTTACGAGTTCATTATTTTCCGATCGATCCTTCTTGGCTTTACATTGATTTAATGGAGTAAATTTTAATTTTCCATCCTCTAAATTATAAACAGTTTCTGGATGCATTCTCTAAAATACAATTTACTACTATTTATAATGTTCTAAAAAATTTCTGAGTTGTATCTTGATTTAAGCTATAACTTACCCGCAAATGACTGTAACAATTTAATATTGAATACTCAATATTGCTGAACAATTTTGTTGCGCAGATATTGCATTCTGCCTTCAACAATTCATTGTCGTTGGATTGTAAACTTTTAAAATTACTACTTATTACAAGTGGTACAGTTGAAATAAAGGAAGACATGATATTAAACAATTTTTTTTAGACAACGTCTATAACAAGATTGTACAAAGAATGAATGCAAAATTCAAATGTCGCCAAAGTTGGCGTTGGTGACGTTGGCGCTACATTCTACGGATTTTTGTTGGGATGAGAAAGATAATTGCTCACCTTCATCATTGGGGCTTTCAAATTTTTCCAATAAATTACATGGTTGAAATAAAACCTGTTTATTTTGTTTTTGAATGAATTCTAAAGGACCTTTACTGTTTTTATTTAAGATTGAATCATTACAGCAAATTTTGGGAGAAAGAGAGTCAAGAACAATTTCTTTATTTGTATTCAAAAAGAGTTTAGAAATAGGTGAACTTTCCGCGGTGTCTATTATTTCCTTGATGGGAGTTACATTTTCAATTTGGCACACCGTTTCTCCAAAAAAGTTTTCAAACTGAGACTTCTCTATAGATAAATTGCTTGATGTTAACGAAATATTAGTATTTTGTTCATTATTCTTATGTTCATACGAAGTATTAGTATCTACAGTAGGGGAAGCTTTTGATCTAATAAGGATATTTAATTGATCTAAAACAAGATCCCTTTTAGATTTTGCAATATTGTATACTTTTGTGGCCACCGAATTTCGGTGTTTATACTTGAAGCTTTTCGAAATGAAATCTGCTATTTCATAAGACATGTTTGTTTTTAAAGAATAAAACGCATCTATTGGATTTTCCGGATATAAGTGAATTATAGCTGCAGCAATACTATCTACAGTCACAGCTTTATTTTTATGGTGTTTCATTTTTAAGAATAAATCGAAAAACTGCGTGTAAAAAATATATGATAAAACTTAGTAAATATTATTAAAGTAACCAAATAACATACCTGACGATTCACTGGTATAGGAAATAATATTAAATCACAAATATATTTTGTTTTATTTACCAAAGATATGTTCAACCACTCACTATTGGTATAGTATACAAATGATGAAATTACAAACGAATGATAGTAAACAATATTTCTTTACAAGATTAAACTCGTCTAAAATCGGAAAAATGAAAAGGATATCTCGTAATAGAATGGGAAAAAACACAAGTTGACATTTCACAAACTGGGTCCAAAGCTCAACATTGTCGCCCTTTTTGATAATTGGATAATTAGTCAACATAATAAAATAAATTTTATGATAGTAAAAGGATCAGATAAATTTGTCGGTTTAAAAATAAACGGGGTTTCAAACAAAATAGAAAGTATATGTTAAAATTTTGTATTAATTCGGTCGTTTTCAGATATAAATACACTGTTAAAAATGTTTTTAAATTTAATATAAATTTAAGACACAAATGTATATTAATTTATTTTAAGATACAGTATTTTGAATTTTTGTTTTGAATTTATTAAATTTAATACAATTTTTCAGAAAAAGGTTATTAAAATAATTTCGGAAACATAAATTATTAAATTTAAGAAATATATATTAAACTTAATACAGATTTAATGGTTAATTTACTACCTGTGTGTATTAAATAAAATTAAGATATGTTATTTTTAAATTTTGTTCTGAAATTATTAAAAGTAAATAGCGTTTATCCCATCGCAAAGCGACGTCAGTTTTTTGTGTATGATTTGAATTCAATAATGATTTAATTCAAACTTTAATTTCGTTTATAAATCGAAAAATATTTATATAAGTATTTGAATATAATTATGAAGTATTATACAAAATTAATACAATTGTGTCTTAATTTCTAAAAATTCGGTTATTAAATTTCATACAAAATTAATACACATAAGTCTTAAATTTTAAAAATATGGTTATTAAATTTCATACAAAATTAATGCACAAATGTGTCTTAAATGGGTTTAATGCACTTTATGACTGTATGAGACCGTTAATATTTTGCAGTAATTTGGTTTATATTGCTTTATTTTTACAACTATAGGAGATAAGGCTTTTATGAATGTGTTATATACAGGGGCGGCAGGACAAAGACAACTATATTTAAAAATAACCTTATTCTCAAATATAAATAGAGACGAAACTGCAAAAAAATAGTTTAACAAAAATCCGTAGAATGTAGCGCCAACGTCACCAACGCCAACTTTGGCGACATTTGAATTTTGCATTCATTCTTCGTACAATCTTGTTATAGACGTTGTCTAAAAAAAATTGTTTAATATCATGTCTTCCTTTATTTCAACTGTACCACTTGTAATAAGTAGTAATTTTAAAAGTTTACAATCCAACGACAATGAATTGTTGAAGGCAGAATGCAATATCTGCGCAACAAAATTGTTCAGCAATATTGAGTATTCAATATTAAATTGTTACAGTCATTTGCGGGTAAGTTATAGCTTAAATCAAGATACAACTCAGAAATTTTTTAGAACATTATAAATAGTAGTAAATTGTATTTTAGAGAATGCATCCAGAAACTGTTTATAATTTAGAGGATGGAAAATTAAAATTTACTCCATTAAATCAATGTAAAGC
The DNA here is from genome assembly GCA_963678705.1 of Panorpa germanica. Taxonomy (NCBI): domain Eukaryota; kingdom Metazoa; phylum Arthropoda; class Insecta; order Mecoptera; family Panorpidae; genus Panorpa; species Panorpa germanica. Next base: position 7,128,831 of record OY783214.1, read on the forward strand.
CAAGAAGGATCGATCGGAAAATAATGAACTCGTAAGTAAAAGTATAAAAAAATATTTTTAAAAATAACAAAGTTTGTAAATACAATTCAATATATCAAAGTACATTTATTTTCAATCTTCAAGTATTCTAGCTTGACTCTATATGGAAGTAGCTATCTCGTGAGATATGGAAAACAACTTATGAATAAAAAAAAAATCGGATATAATGAAATCGACTTTGCGAAAAGTGGTACAAAATCTGCTAACTTATTAGAGCATATAAGGAGATGTAGAGGAAATCCTCTATTAAAACAAACTGCTCTAATAATGATTGGAATAAACGACATAATTAAAGTAAGTATAAAATAACATAGAACCTTACATATAATTATTTATACAAAAATATAAAATACTCTCGAATTTGTTTTTAGGGGAAAGACCACCAGGCCTTTGGCAATAATATTAGAAGAATTGCAAACATATTAAGGCATAGTACGACCAAAGCCATATGGTTGACATTACCCACTCCGCAAATATGGGAAAATAATCTAGACAAAATAAAAATGTTGAACAAGTATAATAGAAAAATTTGTACATTGCCAAAACACCGTAAGATACGTTACTGATATACATGTATTGTAAGACATTTATTTAAAAAAAAAATTTATTTCAGATCCTTATATTAAAGTTATTGATATTCGAGAAATATTTTTAAAAAATAACAAAGTAAACACACACCTCTTCGAACAGTAAGAACAAGAAATTTATACTCAATAAAGAATTTAAATAAATAGTTAATACATTTACTAAATATATACTTTTAACCATTACAGATTTTACATAAAGAACTGTAAAAAAGATCAATTGCACTGGAATCTGAAAGGAATGCTGAAAGTACATGAAGAAATTAAACAGTATGTTTGAAAAATTGATTTAATTTTTTCCTAATTCTATCATTTGAATGTTGTTCGGAGAAAATAACCACTGATTATTCTGATTTCTGATGTCTGTAGTTTTTTATCTAATATACCTAAGATGATTCAAATTGTATTTATTTAATTAGTTATAATATTACTAAGCTCACTGCAAAATTTAAGCCGTTTATTTTAGTCACTTCCGGATAAAATAAACATTTTCTAAGGTTACTACAAATCCTGTTCATATGCTAGCAGTGAATTTGAATTGTGGAATTTCTGATGTCTGTAGTTTTTTATCTAATATACCTAAGATGATTCAAATTGTATTTATTTAATTAGTTATAATATTACTAAGCTCACTGCAAAATTTAAGCCGTTTATTTTAGTCACTTCCGGATAAAATAAACATTTTCTAAGGTTACTACAAATCCTGTTCATATGCTAGCAGTGAATTTGAATTGTGGAATTTCTGATGTCTGTAGTTTTTTATCTAATATACCTAAGATGATTTAAATTGTATTTATTTAATTAGTTATAATATTACTAAGCTCACTGCAAAATTTAAGCCGTTTATTTTAGTCACTTCCGGATAAAATAAACATTTTCTAAGGTTACTACAAATCCTGTTCATATGCTAGCAGTGAATTTGAATTGTGGAATTTCTGATGTCTGTAGTTTTTTATCTAATATACCTAAGATGATTCAAATTGTATTTATTTAATTAGTTATAATATTACTAAGCTCACTGCAAAATTTAAGCCGTTTATTTTAGTCACTTCCGGATAAAATAAACATTTTCTAAGGTTACTACAAATCCTGTTCATATGCTAGCAGTGAATTTGAATTGTGGAATTTCTGATGTCTGTAGTTTTTTATCTAATATACCTAAGATGATTCAAATTGTATTTATTTAATTAGTTATAATATTACTAAGCTCACTGCAAAATTTAAGCCGTTTATTTTAGTCACTTCCGGATAAAATAAACATTTTCTAAGGTTACTACAAATCCTGTTCATATGCTAGCAGTGAATTTGAATTGTGGAATTTCTGATGTCTGTAGTTTTTTATCTAATACACCTAAGATGATTCAAATTGTATTTATTTAATTAGTTATAATATTACTAAGCTCACTGCAAAATTTAAGCCGTTTATTTTAGTCACTTCCGGATAAAATAAACATTTTCTAAGGTTACTACAAATCCTGTTCATATGCTAGCAGTGAATTTGAATTGTGGAATTTCTGATGTCTGTAGTTTTTTATCTAATATACCTAAGATGATTCAAATTGTATTTATTTAATTAGTTATAATATTACTAAGCTCACTGCAAAATTTAAGCCATTTATTTTAGTCACTTCCGGATAAAATAAACATTTTCTAAGGTTACTACAAATCCTGTTCATATGCTAGCAGTGAATTTGAATTGTGGAATTTCTGATGTCTGTAGTTTTTTATCTAATATACCTAAGATGATTTAAATTGTATTTATTTAATTAGTTATAATATTACTAAGCTCACTGCAAAATTTAAGCCGTTTATTTTAGTCACTTCCGGATAAAATAAACATTTTCTAAGGTTACTACAAATCCTGTTCATATGCTAGCAGTGAATTTGAATTGTGGAATTTCTGATGTCTGTAGTTTTTTATCTAATATACCTAAGATGATTCAAATTGTATTTATTTAATTAGTTATAATGTTACTAAGCTCACTGCAAAAATTAAGCCGTTAATTTTAGTCACTTCCGGATAAAATAAACATTTGCCATGTGTGCAATAAACCCTTTTTGTCTGATTCAAATATATGGTATTTATACCATATTATTATTATTTATTATGTTTTTTTTATTTTTTGCGTACGCATTGTTAACTATTTATTTAAATAAAAAACATAATTCACTTGCAAATATCAAATCCAACAAGTATATAGTCTTTTGCGCGAATGTCAGTTTGACACCACTAGTACTGCGCATTTTCGATATATTCGCTGTAAATTTTCGCTAACTTCAGCGACGTAGATGTATGGTATTAAATAATAATACTAATGATGTTGATTGTGTGGACTATGGGACATGGTCTAGCTAGTATCAAATCATAGTCTTAATTGGCAGAGAGATTGTACTATGTACATCAGAGTAGAACTATACGAGGGACACACTGAGCAACAATTCAAGAGGTCCTTTTCATTTTGCAGAGTTTCCAGATGAATTCGCCTCTGCTGTGTACAGTACTTAAGGCGCAATTTTAGTCTCGAACTTTATTAACCTTCAAATAGCGACGTGGGTGTGTCACAGACACCGTGTAGACATATTTGAACCTTATTTCGTCATTTTAAGTAAAAATGCTAAATAAATGTTATTTTTGCATAAATTGTATTTTGTTTTCTATTCCTAGATCCGTTTAACTATTTATTAACTATTAATAATTAGTACTTATCATACTCACCGTCTGTGAGACGTCACATTACCATACGCAATAAGCTTTTTCACAGAACTCTGTAAGATAATCTTTACGATGATTTTTGCGAGAGTTTTAAAGATATCACTGATATACATGTATGTCTAAAAAACGTCAAATTATGATTGAAAATTATGGAATTATAGACGTCAACTTATAGATATAAAAACCTTATTGATATCTGTATAATTCTTAATCCTATTACAATCTAAGTAGCTAAAGTAAGTTCAAACTCACGAAAATATGTTTGTTTAGCATTTATAAACCAGAGATCAGCCCACGCTTTATCACAGATCTTGTATTTTTCTTCAATTTGGGAATTATATTTTTTATCATAAACTAAAAGAGATTTTCCTTTGTTACAGATTAATCAGATTCCGACAGACGTCGTAGGACGTAGAACCGTAACGGTATTGACATACATCGTATTTAAGTACTCGCTCTTTTGAGCTTCAGAATTGATCTGGCAGGTTTTCAACGGTGGACGAGCTTTTCGTTACGCTTGATATCTCTTTTTTTTAAAGAAAAAAGTAGAAAAAAAGATCTTTAGAGACTGGAACTGAAAAGATTCCTACAAAACATGTTTAATAAATCCAGAGTTAACATCTTTAAGACGGAAATGAGAAGAAAGTCTTTCTATGCTTAAAAGGAGAGCGCAGAGAAACGAGACGCATTCTAATTAACGTCAAAACTTAACTCAGAAAAAAAAAAGTACAGGGAAAGTTTTTAATGTACTCTCAGTGATAAATTATACTACTGAATTATTTCGAACAGTGGAATAGTCTCAGTTGTTGAGTGAACGGGAACATTCTAACGAGCGGTTTATCCATTAATGTGTGGAAGAAATCCTCCTGTCGAAATATAAAGATTGTGGGATCACAACACCCCTGTCCTCCCTGTGTACATTGAAGGTTACGGTCCATGCACAACTCGTACGCAGTATACCAGCACAGCTCTCACCCTCACCCTTCTTCCTTTCGACCTGTACACAAAGACGCCGGGTCGAAGGCGATTTCGCCTATAGAATTTTAATGAGAGGGCATGATTTGGAGGGCAGCATTTTAGGAGATGATTACATTAAAGTGACGAGGGTTAAGTGAGGATACACAATCTTTGTTAAGTGTATTTTACTCTAAGTGGTTCCATATGCAGATATGTAGGATCTGTTCTCATTCCCGTTCCCTTCGACTTCAACTTCGACTTCGATTTCAATAGCGTGTTTAATAATAAACAAAAGGAGTTGACTTGCAGCTGTAGCTGCGGATGATTGCATGATGCTGATGTTGATGTGATGTGCTAGTTACACAAATCAAAATGACATGGCTGATTGTCATGATATGATTTAATCCGGAAATGAACTATTAGACGTTATGATATTGTGGCACTGGTTCTGGTTCTGTGTATCTCTGAGTTCAATTTGAATAATTTATATTGTGTGTGGGGAGAGTGAGGGAGGAGTGAGGATAATTTTAATAGGAACATTTTCAAGACCAGTGACTCCTGATTGAATGGGCACTGGGTGTGGTGAAAGTGGATTTGAAGTGATTCGATATTTCATGTGTGACACTGTGTGGTGGAACTGAATGTTTTTGATATACGTATACCACCCAATTGTGACAAGTCTCGTGTGACTAATCTGTAAATCAGACATGTTAGTGTGCATGCAGCTAATAAAACATCCACTGGAGTTGTCAAAGTGACCCAACGAACGAACGAACGGGCGAACGGTAGGTTTCCATATACTATGAGTACACCGTATTATATACACATCATATATAGTTGTCATGTTGTGTTTAAATTTGATATTATTGAAACAGTATGTACACAAATTGCCATGGATGACTTCATTCACGACCCATAAAATACTATATAGCCGTAAACCAATATCCAACCAATAAATTTAACTACACGTATAACGCAGCAATATATTCGAAAGTAATCCAATGTTAACGTACCCTGAACTGCCTAACATCAACAAGCTGTATTTCAAAACATAAATTATACGACTATGGTTCAATAGTCACTCGTACGTGTATCTAATGCTGGTTTCACACAGTTTTAAAAACAGTTTTGTTGTTAAAAAACAAAACAAAATCAAGTTTAGTTTTATTTTAAAAAAGTTCTGCTTTTCGAAAACAGACTGTTTGTTTTTAGTGTTTTTGTGTCCAATAAAAATTATAAACATGATAAACAACAACTGACAAGCGCAAAGGTTCACAAAAAGCAAAACTGCGTGTTCAAACCAAGCAGACTAAAAAAAAGTTTTCTTTTGATCTTACTGACTCCAGATGGGAATGTGTTTTGTTTACTAAAACAGCAACAAAAGACAAAAAATTTTAAGAACTGTCTCTTTGGTGTAAACATTGGTGTTTTTGTTCAGAGAAATAAGTTTTTGTTCGTGTTTTATTGAACTGTCTCTCTAGTGTGAAACCGGCATAATATTGACATAATATGTAGTAGTGTATATAATAAAAAAATACTCTCTTTACACACGGATTTATAGCACCGTTTAGAGAAAAATAAGTGTAACTTAACAATGTAAATGTTGAATGTCAAGGCCGTAATATACTATCGAGATTTCGACAACTCAAACGAGCACGCCACTGGTACTAAATAAGGTACGAATTATTCATTTTCCACCGGATAAAACTTTAACAGCATTATGGGATTAGTTTACATTACATATAATTCGGATTGAGCAACTAAGTTTTTTTTTTTACTAAAACAGTATTTATCAAGATTTAAAGAAATACACAACAAGAAAGTTTTAACTATTTATCAATTTTATAAAAAAAAAAGGAAGAAACTTTTTAAAAAGTCAGACACAAACAAACTGTGCTTAACTTTATGATTTATTTATGGAATTGTTTTATATTTTGTTTTAATTTAAAATTTACAAGAAAGTTAAATAGATACTTGTACATTTATATATAAATACAGCATGGTTCTAAAGTTAAACGTCGATATATCAGCTAGTAAATCATTAGCACACTTTAGCATGAGAGGTAGTTTATGTTTTAATACTTTTTAAAACACCACTGTGTATATTTAAACGGTTGAATTCGTAATATGGTTCATACGTCTTCATATCAAAGTGCCGCAGTATTATTAACTCAGGATCGCATTGCTCCGGATCACAGTAGAATATATGCATATTCGTATGGATCCATGCATCGGTGTATTAATAAATATTAAGACAGTGGTAAAAGAGGAAAGGTTTATCTCATGACGAAGTTTACCCTACTCAAAAATTCTCTTTCATATGTAGAGGGTGCAGTGTGAGATCGACCTTAGTGTAATCACAGCTTTTAGAATTCAGCAAATTATAGTAATTGAAGGGTAATATGATATTCAGCCAGTATTTTTAGCCACGCTGTGCCTGCGTCAAATATTTTTATAGCCTATGGAAATACGAGATTTCAAATATATTACTCAGTTTACATTTGTTTGGAAAAGTTTCTTGTATTGATATTATCGTTTGCGACGAATTTATAAAATATGAATTTCAAATCAATGGTAAACATACGTTTACACATAAGTTTTTTATTGATTTGTATCCAAATGTATATTATACGAACAAATGTTCTATTTACACTTCCACTTCCCATTTTTCCCTCTCTCATTCCCTATCCCGTATGAAAACATTTTAGCGCTGAAAATACAACGAACGAGTACATACTACGGCTGGTACATGCACTTACATCCCTTTATATTTACAGATAAGAGTCAATATTTACATGAGAGCGCTGCAGAGTTCTTGACTTTACCCAGTGTGTTATAGAGAGAGCGAAGAAATTAATCTATTTGGCAGCTTTTACAAAAATAATTACACACGTAAACAAGATGAATATTAAAATCTCTCTAACATCTACATTTTAATACAATATTTGTATCCTCCAGCAAAGGGTTCCCAAACTTTAGTAGTTCTTTAAGTAAATATCAGTAGTGTAAGTGTATATTTTATTATTTATTGAATGTTATTTCCTAGTTGTTTTTTTACAAAAGAGTACCTGGAAAGAATGAAACGAATTGACAGTTTGAGGACCCCAGATTACTTTAATGCTAAAAAGTTTTGTTTACTTTAGTTTTTTTAATAACCTTCTTTTTACAATTAGCGTAATGAAGTAGGTACTACGTAGAAAATAAATTAATTCCGTGTTTTATTCGTTCTCTACGTTAAACCCTATATCACATTAATGACATAAATAGTTTGCTAGCTTGCAATAGAATTGTACACATATAACTTAAATCAACTAGTACTTGTACAACCTTGAAATTGCACTGTAGGAAGTTATGTGCTTTGAAGTGTTTGCAGTTTGAACTGTTACGTCACTATTCCTCCATACATGGCACTTGTATTATGTTGTTTTGAATCTTGATTCTAAACATTTACTACCCTTTGTGCTTTCAAACAGACCCCAATTTGACACCCCTCTTCATTTACACTTCACGAACATCAAGCGAGGTGTACAAAAGTAGGTTTAGTGGGCGGAGAGGGGCGGTGGGTGTTGAATGGGAGACACTTTAGAAGAAAGCCATTGTTCAATATTCTAACTTAGTCGTGATTCCATTCAATGACAATGAGGACGTAGATTTAATTAAATATATTAATAAATTATATTAACAATAATATTTTGAAACTTATTTTATTCATTGAGGATGGAAATTGAAAAATAAATTAACTTTACGGGTGTTTTGTATTTGACATTTGAAGAACTTGACTTTTGAACAAATTATAAAGTTTAAATCATTATACCATTATCATTATATTTATTTGTACATTTTATATGGGCACCATCTTTTCCAATTGACACTACCTTGCAAAATGTAAATATTTTGTTATTATCCATTTTACGCCGACCAATAATCGAACCTCAAAACACTCATACTAAATATCCTGTAAACTATAGCAGACGAAATATATAATTTTGTAGTATACATAATTTAAAACCATTAATATTTACAAAAATTAATAAAGTTTTTTAATGTGATATAAGTCGCGGGAAAAAAATGACTGAAATCATAAAAAAATATCACAAAAAAACGGATATCATTTAAAAGCATTAGCTAAGGGGAATTATTTTTTGCTCAAATGCTATTATGTTTTTATTTCTATATGGTAGCATTTATTGTAATGATATAAAAGTTGAATAATATAGTTCCGATGCTCTACCAAGACTTTAACTTGAACTTATGATATTATTCTTTGTAATGTATGCAGATGGAAATATAATTTCATGTTATTAAATGGAATTTAATATTAAAGCTTTTACTTATAACGACTAAGTATGATAATATCAATACTTTAGAGATCTTATATAAAGCGGTATCTTTCTCCGCAAGAAGAATTTCTTATAACGATTTTAGTAAAGAATAATATCTTTTGTGGGTTTAATTTTTCATAAAACTTATAAAGCACATAGATGAGGCAACGACACTACAAAAACTGTCAACGTAGAAACAGATTGACGGAAATAGACTGACTGAATTGAACCATCCTAGTAAACATGTTGGAGTCACTTTGACATCATATTGAAGATGCGTCATGACTTTTTTGTCATAAAAGAGTTCATTTATAGTTCAGTTTCTCACATTTTTTCATATAAAATGTCTACTTTATCGGCTACAGATGACGGAACCACTCCACCTGTCGGAATACAAATGAAGATAAAGTTGATGCGAACTATAATTGAAGTGAAATAGTGATAGAAACGTCACTAAATAGGGCACTTCACAGAATTGTTTACTGGGATATTTTGGAATTATTATTAATTTTTACAACTTTTAAAATATTTTTCAGGAATTTCTAAATTAAATACCACTATGAATAACTAGTTCAACTTTGAATGTTGTGCAATATGTATAACACTGAGACTAATAACAACCAACACTGAAAGAGATGTGGGCTGTGTTCTAAAATTCTCTCTATCTGTTTGAATACAAGTAGTTGGGTTCATAATCTGTACTTGCTTGAACTCCGCATCGTTCCGTAGACTTGCTAGGTCTTAAAAGGGTTCATATTATGTCAGACTATACTACTCTTACTTGGTTCATATGAACAAAGTTTTCTAGAAATGTGTGTATAGCTTAAACTGCCGTGTGGTATTAGGGATTAGTATTCTTAAATAGAGATTATAAGTTACTCAATGTAAAGTTGAAGTTGAAGTTGTTCTTTACACTGAATTAACGTTTGAAGCAGTGTGAATAATGACTCCTTTTGATAAACATTTTGTTCAACGATTCAAGGGACTGTGAAAGACTATTTGATTGCTGTATTATTTACAGCATATGAGTTTTAAGATTACCAAACAACCCACTAAACGCAAAATGTGGTATTACCTTAGATATGGGTAACAAAAAAAACAAGTTTTGTTTTATTTTAAAACGGTTCTGTTTTTCGGAAACAGACTGTTCATACTGAACAGACTGGTTTTGTTTTCAGTGTTTTTCTGAGTTTCTCATAAAAGTTATAAACAAGATAAACAACAACTGACAAGCGCACATGTTCACAAAAAACAAAACTGCGTGTTTAAACCAAAGCACACTAAAAAACAACAACATACGTGTTTTCAACATAGGAATGTGTTTCGATTACTAAAACAGTTTTTAAAGACAAAAATGTTTTAAGAACTAACTCTTTGGAGTAAACATTAGTGTTTTTGTTCAGAAAGTTTTGTTCGTGTTTTATTGAACTGTCTCTCTAATAAGTTTATGATTATGTATATTATAAATATATATATATTAATTTAACTTGATACAACCAAGCCCAGAAAATATAACTATGGTCCGGTGACAAGCGGGGTCAGCATCAATAGTAATATAAATAATTTCGATTATTTTAAAATATAATTAAATGATATTATAATTATGTAATAATATATTGTGCAGTAATTATACAACAAATATCGAATGTATTATAACAGTAGATGAAAAGCAGAGATTGGTTAATAAATGTAAGTGTAATGCCCAGTAAACATTTTAGAGTCACTTTGACATCATATTGAAGATGCGTCATGATTTTTTTGTCATAAAAGAGTTCATTTATAGTTCAGTTTCTCACATTTTTTCATATAAAATGTCTACTTTATCGGCTACAGATGGCGAAATTACTCCACCTGTCGGAATACAAATGAAGATAAAGTTGATGCGAACTATAATTGAAGTGAAATAGTGAGAGAAACGTCACTAAATAGGGCACTTCACCAAATTGTTTACTGGGTGGTCAATTTATTTAACAAATATTCGGTAACGAGCGCATGTGATAGTACTGGCATTGTATCAGCATCAGAGTATTGGGGTAGTGGCAGGGGTAGTTAATCTCCACTCAACGTTAACTTTATTGCTTTTAAATGCCAATGTTCAATAATGTTTAACGGGGTTGTTTTGAATAAATATTTTCAAAGGTTCTAAATCATAACATACTAAATACAAAACATGAATGTTACTTTACTTTCATGTAATATTTTAATTGTGTAAAACACATTAACATTTAATCTATAATTTAAATTACGAGAGTTCGGCGGCGACTCATACTTAAAACAAGTTGTGGAGTTTAAACTGCCGATATAACTAAAAAGCACTGAGTCACTTATTTTTCGATAATGTATATAGAAACGAATAAGATAAAATTCATTATCCTATTATAGATTTATACCGCTCTTACAACCTCTTTTAAGTATAAGTCGCCGCCGAACTATCATGATTTTGACTGTAAAAGTCTTTTTTCATTATTGTATTGATTTTCCTTTTTTTCAATCCTTAAAAACATATTCTTAAGAAGTATTATGAGTATGGTAATGAACACAAAGGTGTAATTGTTTTTCAAGAAGCAATAAAACGAGTCACAAATCATTGTATATTAAGTAACAATGTTTATATAACAGGTAAATTTTGTTAACGTATAGATAAAACTGAAATTCAACTGGAAGTAACATATTTCTACTATTTCAAAATTTCTAAACTTCACAATTAAAAATATGTAAACATATGTTGAAAAACCATCTGAATGTAATTGTTTAAAATTTTTTTAGCTTGCTGTCTTAAAAAACGGTAAGTTAAATAAATATTGTTTAAAAGAGGAATGATTAATCAACCCCTGCTATTGCCTTCAAAACACATGTTTAGAAAATGAATCCATGGAGAAATTCTAGCTCGAAACAAAATTGAAATGTAATGTGAATGTTTGAAACCACTGATATAAAGTCTACTGGAACAAACCCTAGAACTTTAAATGCCATTACAGCCACCAGTCAACCCTTTCTAAATACTGTTGTTTATAGTAACTGGAATTATAAGAAGATTAATAACAAAACGACCTAGTTCTTGTTATACGAAGTTATTCAGAATACACTGTTGGGAACGAGTGTATTTCGTAAGAACTTTGAATAAAGATCGCGTACGGAAATACCGATACAATTTTATACGTGACGCAATAATACACATTATGTATATATAACCTAAAAGCTATATAAGTCAGTTATTTTCCAATGATCATACCCAGATAGAAAACTAACTTGCAGCACAGTTTTCCGCTTGCCACAAGCTAATTCCAAAGTTCGTTTTCTACTTCTCATAATAAAAATTGTCTTGCAGAGTAGCTAACACTTGCTAGCTTACTACAAGCTAATCCTTGTTACTTTTACTACTATGAAATTCCTGACTACAACACAAATTAACAACTTAGTGACTGGTTTATTTATCAAGGAAGTATTTTCCTTTCTCTCCTTCCGTAACAGAATTGCGAAAACGATTACAATAAAGTATAGCTTTCACCCCTCTTTGAATACTACTTATACTATAATCGATTAGTGCTTTTATATTGCTCATTTATAAACTGGGTTAATGATAATTGACTAAGTTAGAAACCAATACAGTTCGAACATTAATGAAAAGAAATGTGGAGCATAATTAAATAATTAAAAGAATTCGATATCATGCTGGCCAGTGGTGCAAAAGATTAATTTACTTGTAGATGTAAATATTGATTCAGGAAATGAAACAGATTACTAATTAAATTTTATTGACATTGCTTTAATTAAAAACCATAATGCATTTGTTAGAAATATCATTTATTCTATGTGCGATGCTATACGCCTGCTAATTCTAATGTGGTAGATTATCATATCACTATTATTATAATATTTTTTTAATATAACCATGAATTTTAAAATTAAATATTCAAAATTAAGACGCGCACATATTTGTTTTTTTTTTTTGCGGTATTATGGTATTTTTCATTATGTATACGGCAAACATTTTATTATGAACCGAATCCTCAATTTTGTGTGGCCGGACATGTGGTAAAGAGAGACCTATATCATGAAATTAAACAAAATTGTTAAAATGATCCAACCCTTAAAATAGAAGAATGTTTTGTTAAGTATATTATTTGGTAATTCTTCTTTCATCTTATTTGTAAAACAAACTAGTTTTTAAAATGTACTGTAATTTATATAAATTAAAACTTTTTTTAAATTATTATTCAATCACTAGAGATTTAGATTTAATTTCTTAAAGATAATTTTAACAAAAAGAAAATTACCAATTTAATTGCTTAATTTAAAAAAAGAAAAGGTATTTCAATGCATTTTAAATAGATTCAATGTCGTAATTATTTAGAAAAACTTTTTCTGCCTATTATAAAAGAACATCGGCTTGAGTTGTATATATATCAGTATATACATAGATCCTCTTTAATTAAAATTTACATAAGAAAAAAAATGGAAATTTTAAATTTAAGTTGACTTTATTAAAAGTTTTTTTTCCTGTAACATATAGGAATTAAAATTTAGTTCACACCGAGTTTTATTGATGATAAAACATCATAAATGTGTAGAAGTATATTTATACATTTAAATCAATATTACTGACTGATGCTTATTATCCAGAACCACATATACCTGTAATATAAAATAAGACAAGGCGATTTTTAGTAACCCTAATACTTTATTATTACAACGTCAGTTTTTATTTATGCAGTAGTTTCGTCGTTATATGTTAAACCGTATACAGACATGCAATAGAATATTATGAAACAATAATATCGTTCTATCTCATAACTAAATTCCCTAAGTGCATTAGAACTACATAGTACATAGACAGATCTACAAGAAACGTTAAGCTACTTACTTAATCTAAATCAATAACTGTAACTCGGCACCTGTCAATTTATTACGCATTGCGTTTGTAAATAGAGCCATTCAAACAAAATACCCGATTGGAGTTCTGAACTAATTTAAACGCAATGAACTTTAAATTTTAAATCATTTTATAATTAAATTTACAGACTTCAAGGTCAACATTGTTGATGGTACGACACTGCTTAAAAAATAAATAGTAATATACAAGCGTCTACGGTACTTGTTCCCGTTCCCGAACAGTACAGTCCCCAACGTCTAATATTAAATTGTGTAGACGGTAAGTCATTGCTGATGCATCATAGTACACAGAAGCATAGCATACTCATTTTAAAGCAAGATTCACTCCATATGACAATATACGTTGAACATTGTAATCGGAATAAAGACATAAGATAGTGCAAAATCATGCAAAGATAATTGAAGTCACTCACCAACGACTCATTCGAACAGCGCGAAGCTTGCTTGACACGAGCCTGAAACAAGAGAAAAGATGAGTGAGCCGAGAGACTTCATGTGCACCTTGAAAAATGTGTAAAGTATAGTTACCTGCTAGACGAACTCCTGGTGCACGATGGACGATGAACTGTCAAAGTATTCCAGTAACACAAAACATTAACAACACTCTTGCACTTAAATTACAATCACTGAACATGTTCACACACATTTAACTGTACATCACATTTAAAAAATCTAATCATCTATACATAGTCTGAAACTAACAACTCAGCAGTAAAACCTCCTCCAGAAGTTGTGGACCAGGAGGTTGGAGTAGCCTTGACACCATCTCTAGACCTGTAAAGACAAAAAGTTATTAAAATTTGTATTAGAATGACATTTGTAAAATTCATTTCCAGATGATTGAACTATGGCTAACATATAAATACTTTTGCATAGATTTTTGTGTTATAATTTTGAAATATTTGAACAACAAACTACTTACATTTGAGGCTGACTTAATTGTAGTGATGTATGCATTATAATATGCAGGTGTAAAAGTGAGGTTAAGAATTCTAACAAAAATTATTACACAAAAAAAACGAAATAGTAAGACTATCACTGTTAATTAGTTAAACATCACACTAATTTAATATAAATTAACTATTGTCACTGTTATGTATATAGAAATAATATTTGAAAACTGAGATTTGAGAACCAAATCATCTTAATAGCTGATATACACAGTCTGTTGAAAAGTAATTATGATTATTTAATTACGCCACATAGAAAAACTTGTTGCGCAATAAGCTAACCTAGATTTTGCTGATGAAATTTAACTTGAGAAATCAAAATGAAAACACAACTTTCTTGACACTATTATTAAAATGATTTGGAACACTTTTTAAAGCTAATTTATTTGATTATTTTTAATTTTTTTAATTAAATTTCTTTCGAAAATACTTTAACAGCAACAACTCTGACCGCTGACCGTGAAAGACTGACGGACAACAAGCCGAATAGTTACGATAATTACCCGAAGAGGATTTGCAAACTCGAACAGTGACACCTGCATAATATAAATATATTTATTTTTAAATTTCTTGAAACAAATAAAATTAAAGTATTGAAGAAAAGATAATGCAAGGTAGCCCTGTTTCTAAAAAATATTGAATCATTATATACCATCCATAGATATACAATTCATGCATAATATTTAAATTATTTTTAGTAAACATAAAGAAAAAATGTGTCTATTGCAAGACAGAGATGGAGGATGAATTATTTTGTATATGTATATATAAAATTTTATACTGATATATTTGCATAATTATTCATTGCGTGCATTTTATTTAAAAAAAGGAATAACATTAATAATTTTAACGCCGTTGGTTAATATAGTTATTTTTATTTCATTTATATTTTGTGTGCTGAGTGTGTATGAGTATATTGCATCGTTACAAATAAAAACTATGGACTTTTTTATGTAAATTAGCACTCGTGGTAAAAGGTAACTAGCTTTTGAGTTATTTTGTATTTAGTAATGTTATTAAAATATTATAAATAGCAATATTTAAATAACGATGGATATAAAGCTACATATTTGAATGACTGCCTTTAAAATCACAAGTATGAATTTACAAGTATGAGCTCTATCTACAGTACGAGGTTGTTTGTTTGGATTGTGTACGTTGTACACAGCGGTATGTTGTTAAAATGTTTATTCAGCTTTAATGCACCTTTAAATGAAAAGAGCGAATGTCGCAGTTGCAGCGTGATGGTAATTTAAAATTTATTCGGAGGTTTCTATGTAACTTTAAAAGTAATTGATACTTTCATTTTTTAATTTAATTTGGAATATAATATATTACATTTACGCTGTACAGATTGTAGTTATCTCTTTCCTCTCAATATTTTTTGTAACCTTTCATGTATTTGTAAGTGTATACGTGTAGAAATACATGTCCGTACCTGCACCATTAGTTGGCTTAAGTAACTGTGAAGGCCGATATATCATTTGTCCATTTGAACCCTTTTTATGTAATGGCTACGTGTTTCTAGCTGCAGAATATATTACCGCGCATTTTTAACTGTTAGGGTTACAATAAATGACCCTAACAATATTACTTTTAATTATTTTTTTGTCTTTATAAATCTTTTTTTACGGTATATTTAATAAATAACATAAAATAATTATAGGATCTCCCTCCGAATTCAATTAACAACAACTCACAATGTAACAATAGAAAACTACAAATTACAGTTTTCGGGGTAACAGAAATACAAGTATACAGCAGGGTTACTTTTATATGGAGTAAAAAAGCTATAGGTATACCTTTTCAGATGGATATACATATAGAGCAAGATCCCAGGCCCGCCAGACATCAATATTTTTCTGATGAACAAAATGTGTAAGATTGAGTAGTGCTAGTACGTACAATGATCGTATGTCTACCTGCTAACTTGACCAGGCGGCATTTTGCAGGTATCAGGTAATCAAGGTTTATGTCTCACTCACTCTCATGCGCACGGATAATGCCCTCTCGCTCCTACTCATAGCGGAATTAAAATTGGGTCATGGGGATGTTTGGCCCCTTGGATCAATCTGTCTTCTTGTAAAACGTTTTAAAACAATTGTCTTGTAATACTTTGTATTACATTGCGAGAGTAAGTGAGACATAAACCTTGATTACCTGATACCTGGGAAAGTGGCCGTAGGCATACGATCATTGTACATACTAACACTACTCAATCTTACACATTTTGTTCATCAGAAAATAAGTGATGTCTGGCGGCCCTGAGATCTTGGACTAATATTGTGATAGTCAGGATACAGTTTTATAAATAGAAATATAGATATACCCTTTATAAAAAGTTCTCAAACTTTTATAAAGAATGTTTAAAATTATCTTTATTCATTTGTTTCATTTTGTTTTGTTTTACTATTAAGTGGAGATTCACTAACACTGATACTCAGATATACTCGTATGTATTAGTACAGAGTCTTTTATCTTCTATATATTCATATTACAAAAAACCATTACCTATGTCGTATGAAATAATAATAAATAAAAAACTGTACCGTATTAAAAAAAATACATAGTTAAAAATACTGGATCAAAAATCTGAATCTTTTTTATTGTAATTATCCTGGGCTAAAAGATAAGTAATTTGTATATTACTTATACTTATTCTTAGCAGCTGTTTCATTTTTATATTACTAAATGTACGTTGCATAAGTATATATGAGTACATTACTTATACTTATTGTACATACATTTTATACATGGTATAAAAATGAAACAGCTTCTTGGAAATACCATGTAAATAATATTCAAATTATTTCTAAGTTACTATGTTCAAAAACGGTAAATAAAAACTGCATCGTTCTTGCACTAGGCTGGCTAGAAGAAAAAACTTGTTAACATTAAAAAGCATTCTAGCTTTTCTACTGTTAGTGAGTATGAAAATATTGCAAATTTAAAAGTTTTTTGTTTGTTAAATTACAACCGTAGCAGGGAGTGTTTATTATCGTTGTCAACTTTTCTTTTTCAAACAACTGTATTTTCCACAAAAACAATTTGCAAATAAGTCACTACTATACGATATCTATTACATATTTTCATGAGAAAAATTTTATTTTTGGAAATTCATGGTTGCTATAGTAGCGACGGTGATAGTGCCTTTTAGCAAACATGTTCCACGGAAGAGGTAATATCTCCATAATTTGTTAAATTCTTTAAATAATTTCTTATGTAAATATATTTTTACTAGTTTAATAATAAAATAATTTTTCATATAAATTGACTAAAAAAATATATTTTTTTCTACAAAATATTTTCAATTCATTCGTTATTTGACCAACTTTTTTTTCGTAAACTTTCGATTCGTAAATTAGGTACTAAAGTTAACCTATATATGAAATTTCAACTTTCTAACCCAATTATAAATAAAGAAATAAAGTTTTAAATTTTTTTTTTGTAATAACATATTTTATTATTAAGTAATCCCAAATTAGAGTTTTCTCCAAAGTTTCCTACCGGGCCCCTTAATTTTCTCAAGACCCCTTTTTCAAATTTTTCACTTTCTTTTTTTTTTTTTTTTCAAAAAAAGTTAGCATTGAACACCGTAATACAAATACCAAATTTCAACTTTCTATCTTTTACGAATTAAAAGTTATAGAGCAAAAAGTAAAAAATTTTTTTTTAGTTATTCTTAAATTAAGGATTTTCAGGAAATTCAGGGGAAAATTCGAGGACACCAAAAGTCTTAGAATTTTTTTTCTCTACGATATAGACAATTTTCAAGAAAATTCGCGAAGCCGTTTTCGAGCCACCATACGAATCGCGTAAACATATGAACAAAGAAACATATAAACATACACTTGGAACATTATAATATAGGAAATATGTATAACTATATTGAATGAAAATTATTCTTTTTATGTTAGTTTTTTCGATCGTCAGTGTAACTGTGTTTGTTGGGATAAGTGTAGCTATTGCAAAATCATAATTATCAAATTCTTGGTTAATTTTTCAATGCGAACTGTACCCCTAAACTGAATTTCATGTGGGTGGTTTATTTCTCCAATTAATTATGTACGAACAAACAAGTCAAGGGTTGTTTACTATAATAAATGGTCAATATTATAACATAACATATATTATCAAACACTTATCTTTATGTCTTAACTACATATTGCTTCGGTGAAAAGGTTTCTAATTTAATTGATTGCCGCCATTAAAGGTGTTGCGTAACAGGAAGGTCGCTTGCCATACTAATACACGTGACTCAGGATTCATATGGTGTGAATAACGTAATTTGGAATTGAACTGTTATTTAATTACTTGGACATTCTGCGTGGGTGTTGTGAAATGATTACATTTTATAACGGTCATAGATTTGTGTGCCGACCTAAACAAACTTATCAACAATTTGCAATATCAATATATATATATACACAGGAGAATACCGGAAATCCGGTAAGAATAGTTGAAAATCTGTACTACGAACTCGATTTTCGAAAAAATGTTGCATTTTACTTGCGTTTTCTCGTATATCCTTGTAAAAACGTATTCACATAGAAAATTAGTTACTTTTCGGTACAAAATTAGCAGTGTACTCTTTCACCAACAATTTGAAAGTATAATTTACATAAATTATACATCTATATTAAAATGTACCTATTTCCCCTTCAAGAAAGCAACTTATACATATTTATAGCACAGGTATGTAAATATAATACAAATTTTGTGTTATAAATCAACTCTTGGATCATTACGTTCGATAATATTATTCATATTTTAACTACTTTTGAATGTTTCATATCGCTGACATTGAATCATTCATAAATACGCCTGCTTACGTTGTGAAGGCAGCCCTCATCACACCGTCACGCTTTAACTTTGACGATAGAACTTTTTAACTTTGTTCAGTTTATAACGTACAATGTAGAACGTTTTTCACAACACGCATTAACTTTACAAAAGTTTTGTAAATAGTATTACTTTCGATTGAAAAGATTTTCTTGACAAATAGAAAGTAAGTTCAAACAAATTGTAATATTAATCATATGAAATTGCTGATATTATATATGAGCATATATAAATAGTAAATTAAAAACAAAGAAAAAAAATTCATAATTATGTAATGAAGAAGCATAGTCTTGCGTCATAGAGCTTGTGTCCTATGTCTTAATTTCTATATAACTATACTATATATTGATAAAGTTGATTACTAAAACCTTAAACGTTCAATTATTTTTTAATAACTCCTTATATTTCAGGAGATATTACCAATTAAAAAAGTCATTCAACGTTGGACAACATTCCAACTGCATGTGACATCACAGCCGCTAGTTGCTATCTCTTTTATACAACATAGCGTAAAAGAGATAGCATATTCAAGATAGAACTCTGGCAAGCTTACAGGTTACCAACCTTACAGCTCATAAATCTCTGCTATATGTATTTATATATCAAAATATCAAATATTATTTACAGCTATTTCAAGGAACAATAAAATTCCAATATTATGTCTGCCGTAACAGGCTTAAATAAAATAAAAACTTATTATTATTTAACTTGACTTGATTATTTCGACTACCAACGGCTACAAAACATTACCATAGCAATGACCTACTCAACAAATAACTGACGTTAAAATGCATTGCACGTCATACAAATATGGCCGACCATTTCTATAGCGCCTAACCTAAAATTCACATTTTTAATTGCTATATCTTCGTCAACATTTAGATATTTAATAAAATAGAGACGCCAATACACATTTATTAACATCAATTTCAATCAACAATTGAAAAATCGACCACTAAAAAATGAGGACACAATTATAATTTATTTAATTTAAGGTTCATTTTGTAAATAAAGATAATTTGTGTTCATTACCTAATGTCCATATTTTAATTTATAGTTGACCCGTTGGAAAAAGACGTATTTAATCCTAGCTGGGCCCAATATTATTAACTTCAATAGTTCGATGAAACTGGCGCTGTTTCAAATACGATAGTATAACTGTAAACAGATTTTTCCATTTTCGCAACAAATGAAGTGTTCGGAGTGTTGTAGGCAATGACTCAACCACTTTAACTACACCGAGGATCAAATTTACAACATATCCATGTATTTTCTACAATAATTTTCATGCAAATATATTAATTACAATCGTTAAAAACTTAATAGTTGTTATCTCGATCTTTTGAAACTAACCAAATTTAAATTTAAATATAAATACATCAATTCCATTTCCTGTAAACTAACAAAACTGTTGAAAACAACTTCCTTTTCTAAAGTAACAAATTTTTCAATTTCCTTTAGCGAACAACATCGAACAACACTTCAATAAAGAACGACCTGCATTCGACAAGTGATGTTGAAGATTACAAACTAATAGGAAAGAAACATCGCACAGAATAGAATTTCTTATTATTTCGTTAAAATGAAAGTACACACATACATCTGACACCAAAAGTGAACCAGTTCTAGTAGTCTTGAAGTGCAAAAGACGTTATACTTGGACGCTGTTATGCATTCATGTGTCAAGCGCCAAAATATTAAAAATTGAGTTAAGCACGAAATGTTGTTTCTAATACAATAAATAAAAATATTTTTTATGAACTATGTCATAAAAAAATTTGCATTCGATGTAAAAGCTTAAACTTATTATTACAATATCTCAATGCAGAATTCTCGTTTTGCAAAAATGGTTCATCCGCCTAAAGCATTGTTTCGTATTATTTAACTTCGAAAAGGACATTAGAGTTATGACAAATTGTCGTCGAAAAAATAAATTCATAATAAAAAAAATGAAACCTGAAGATTTTATTTCGATTCAACCTTTATTAAAATCAATAATAAATCGAAAAGTTGATAATAAATAAAAAAAAAATATCATGGCTTCAGACGTTTGAAATAAAATTGAATAAAGATACTCCGCACTTAATTGAAATAAAATCAAAACTTTCTGACCAACCACAAATCATTAACATTGGTAAAATGAAAAAAGGAAAGAAATTAATTACATTGAATGATATTGAATTACCGAATTTATGGCCACAGGGAAAAGCTTTATCTTCAGCTAAAATTTCTGATTTAAATGAATTGTTCAAATTAGTTCCACCAGACTGTCAAGAATTTTACAATTTTCTCAAAGATGCTGAATCAGCTGATTTTATCGATGATATTGAAGGACTAGGAAACACATTAGACTTCGCCATTGATCCTGATGATGAAGATGAGAATCAGTAATAATAAATCAAAAAGAGCACTAAAAAATAATATTACCTTAAATAAATAAAAAATAATAATTTTTATTCACGATTTTCATATTATTATTTAGAAATTTATTGATGATAAATTTGTTATAACTTCCGTTTCAATGTTAGAATATATTAATATCACTTAAAAACTACTGATGTAATTTTGTTAAAAAGTTCGTATGTCACTGTTGATAAATTTAATAAAAGAATAATTCCAATAAAAATCCAATTCTAATTTGTGAAGTATAAACCTTAAATTATTTTATTAATATAAATAGTCCATAAGTTAATTTGCTTTTATGTGTCAAGAGACTTTGAAACATTTTTACAAATTTAATTAGGCATATTGAATTTTGCAATAATATTTTTTTATATTTTATCAGTTATTCTTTAAATTCATGATATTCCAATGAATAATTCATGAATATCTGTAATAGTTCTAATATTTACTTGCTTATATGATAAAAATAATTTTAATTATTCTTATCTGAACAATTTGAATTAGAAAAACTAGAATGTTAATTTTCTCAAATCCCAGTATCTGGCGCTTGACACATGAATGCATAACAGCGTCCACTTATAATATATTGTATCTGTTGATGGTAGCCCCTTTAGAATATAAACGAGAGAATAAGAATGAAGACAAAAGAGGTACTAAATTCTCTAGCCAAAAAAGGGAAGTATATTCTATATTAAAAAACTCATCCTATTTGCAACTCCCGTCCATGTAGCAATATCATAAAATTATGGGATTATATATGGTGTAAAACCCTGCATAAATTATCACGAGTACTGGCTGTTGTTTTGTTATTTTGTTGGTTAAATTGCCTTCTGGATATAGTTTTATTTACTTTGTTGTATTTAATAAATTTAATTACCTGTTATTGTGGTAATAAAATACGTATTACGTATAATATATCATAATATTACATACATAACTGAAAAATTGTTAAACCAAATAATTACTATGGGGTAACAAATATTAATATAAATTATCTAGTCTATTTACGCGATCGCGTGTATGAATTTCAGGTTAATACAATATTTGGCTTATGGTTAAAATGGTATTATTTAGTGATCTTTGCGGATATTAAAATAATTAGTATTTTAATGTGATGCAAATGATTAAAATTAAATTTAAAATAGATTATACATATATTAATTAAGTGAGTAGGAAATTTTTGAATATATCCATAATAATTGGATTTATTGATTTTTTATTAATCTAGTACCAATTTTGTAAATGGATTGAACTAATTAGTATATTCCGTATTATATTACTGTTTAATAATGTATGATGGAATTCAATTAGTTAATTTTAATAAGAGCTCATCCATTAATTACGTCACACGCAATGCGTTACATAAAGACGTGACAAGAGGGAGGAGAGGGGAAGATTTATCAGATTCGTGACGTTACATCTTATCTAGAATTATACATTAAATTGTAAAGAAAAATAAGACTAAAAAATTTAATTTTTTTAAAACCAGTACCTCTTCACAACAGGTGACCTACAATGTGTGACAAGACGTGACAAGGTGGAGAGAAAGAGAGGTTAAAGGACCATGAAATTTGTGTGATACAATTTATGGATTACTTCTCATCAAAATAAATATATTATGTATCTCATTGAATTATTAAAAATTATGTGTAGTACCGGAAATTAGGAGTGAGTGATTAATAAGACTGTTATATAAGTTCCTAAAAAAATTTAAAGAAAAATATTGAGCATTATAAGAATTCTATATTAGTATAACTAGAATTGTCTCACAGTTCAAGTCTCACACTTGGTAGCTTCCTATAAGCTAATTCCTTGGTTCATTTTTAACTTCTCACATAGAAATTGTCTCACTGAGCAGGTTTCATACTTGCTAACTTACTACAACCTAATTCAAATCTTACATTATCTTCCTGATATGTATCTATACTTATGTATTTTCTTAATAACTCTGGTATAGCCAACTACACTATATTTACAGTTTCTATGGTGTCATGGGCTCATATATGCACCATATCACAGCCTAAGAATATATAGATGCTGCTACAGACGAACTACGCATGCGCCAAAGTCGTACGACTGACAGCTGTATAGCGCGAACACTTCTCCATCGATTCCCGCTATACATACTTACTGAGCATTATGTTTATAAATATACGAGTACATAATAAACGTGTGTTTATAAATCCATGTATATATGTATTAAATACTTGAAAGAAAATAAGCTTTCTAAGTAA
Source organism: Panorpa germanica (assembly GCA_963678705.1). Taxonomy (NCBI): domain Eukaryota; kingdom Metazoa; phylum Arthropoda; class Insecta; order Mecoptera; family Panorpidae; genus Panorpa; species Panorpa germanica. The sequence goes on from OY783214.1 coordinate 7,152,768, forward strand.
TTTAATATATGATCACAAATTATGAACACAACAAACATAATTTCTAAATGTTGCAAATAGAAAATGTCCTTTGTAAATAAATACATATCGCCTGGAGCGCAAAGACAGGGTGGGCTGACTGGGAGAGTCCTTTACTGTTCTTGACAGTTAGTTAAGCCGTGTAACGGTAAGGTGTGGTGCGGTAATGTGTTTCTGCTACGGAATTGTGTATTGTGCTTATTTTAGAACCGTTGGCTTTTATACGTATTATAAATTGTATTCAAATTGATACGACCCTTCACCCATATCCCTTCCACACCCTCCTCTACAAAACTTGTGTCGCTTTATAACGTTTAAATACAACGTTGTTTTACACTTGATTTTCATTCTATTTTCTTTTAAATCGTTTTTTGGTTTTACCTAGAACTGTACATTATTTATATTCATTATAATTACATTTATTTCAAGATGGATTATAAATTATTTTGTGAAAAACTTTGGGTTAAATTTAATCTCATCAAAATGTAATCTAAAACAATTTTAGGTAGAGTTTAGATAATGTTATTAAATATTTAAGGGCATACGTTAATGCTAAAGAAACTGAGCGAGGTGACGCAGAAACTTTACAATTACTTACATTTACTTTAAAATTACGTTATTTTTATTAAATATTTAAAACATTTAAGAAATTAAATTTATAAGCTTAGAAAATATACTGTGCAAGAATTAGAGAATACTTTATTCATTCTAAGGAGCTTCTACTAGTTTCTGAAATTTCTGAATTTATCAAAGAGTTATTTTCACCTACTGTTTTAATTTTAACTTTAAAAATTTAACTTTAAATATAAGTTTCAGCTTATGAATTATCTGTATAAATAAAAATTAAATGCTGTTCGTTGTCAAGTTCATCACTTGAGAACGACTGGAACGATTTGGCTAATTTTTTTTAAATGTTCGTCATAGACTGAATAAAGTTTTTAAGGAAAGAAAACTTCGAAAATTTGCCGGAAAAATTTTGGAAAACCTCAAATTGCTTTTTTATGGGATATTTGCTACTATATGCTCAAATGTCGTTTGACAGCTGATTATCAAATTGTGAATCAACTTAATAGTGACGAATAATTGATTCAGTTGTTTATTTACTGTTGAATTGTGAAAAGAAATAATTGAAATTTGAATAGGACAGCGTCTGTAAGGTCAGCTAGTAAAGAAATAAAAACAAATATATTAAATATAATAATTTCTGACGAATATATTGACAAACAACGCTTAAATTAATTAGTTTAGTTTAGCTATACTTGGGAATGATACCTAATACTTATTTGATATAGACATCACAATTTTGTAGTTTTATTTTAGTTTTCTTGGCACTGTTTCAAAGTTTAATGTGTACCAACAAAACCCAGAAAATTACAAATTATAAATCCGGTTTACTTGGCAACAGAAACGATTTAGAAAAAGTTAATACATACATAAAAGTAAATTATTAATTTGCACTTATTGGTACATTAATAAGTGATACACAATAATTTACAGTTAAAAGAAAAAGAAGATTAAAGAAAATCATTTTTATATATTTTGGTTTAAAGCAATGATATATTTTTATAAAAGCTGGACTGCGTTTCATCTAGCTAGATCACGAGGGAAATTATTACTCAATGCTGGAATTAAATGAACCGTAATTTATTCACTGCTGTGGTATATACCTTATAGTCATCGATTGGTGCAATGCAAACGCTGTCGGCTAATATTACGATCAGTGCCGTAGGTTGTGCTATGGGCGGAGAAAAATAAATGTTTAATTTTTTTTTTTATTATATTAATTGTGTGCCTTTTGGCTTTACAATCTACATTATTATATTTCTTAATGCATTTCATATGTAACTATTCTAGACTATTGCAACTTCGAACAGTACTAAATGTTTCAATTTACTCCCGCCACTGGATAGCGAACTATTTATATAAAAGACTCGGTAGATTAGATTCTAATATTAGTTTAGTCTTTGACCAACAAAGAAAGTGGTGTGCTGTCAATTATTATAAAATCTAAATAAAGCCATGAATATGCAGTGTTGGCCTGCCATGCATGAGCCAATACCTTGAAGCCTTAGTTGGCTAATTAATACCGTACTAATTATAAAGTTGTAGTTCCAGCCAGGACGACCGCGCTATACCACTACACCTGTATAACATGTTCCCATAGGAGCACCTCATTTATCAGAGTACGGGACAAGAGACAGGGAACAAGGGGTGCGCAGGGGCTTGTTAAATAAGTACACATAAACCTTTGAGGTTTTGGTTTGCCCATAACGACGCAGATCGCTATAAATAACGTCCCTTTGGAATAACACAGATTTCATATTTTTACATGCAAATAAGTAATAAATATAATAATATATTCTGAATATGTTTTTACATGCTAATGAAAATGGAAGGGGTTGAAATTTCCTATATAGGGCAAGTTTTTGGTCGGTATAAACCGTAAAATATAAAAGGGTCTTGTTAATTATGGTCTGTGTTTTAATATATTCAAATAAAATTGTTCTTATTTTCATCGTATATTATTCGAATATTTGTGGCAATTTTTCTAATGGGTTTTTAAAATAAAATATTACTTTCATATTTTCAATTTTGGTGTTTAATTTTACTGTTTTAATAGCATTTTGCAATTTGCTTCTTTTAACCATTTGATTTATATTACTTTTATTTTAAATATTATTATAATGGCGGCTTTTGTAATCAAATCGTTTTTATATAAATGTCGGTAATTTATTGGTGATTACTTTCACTAGTAATTTGTGAATTTGTGAAGTAAATGAATAATAGATATAATGATTATTGATTTGTTAACTAAGGTTCCAAAAAAAAAAGGAAAATACTGAGGAGAAAAACAAAAAGGATGAAAAAAGAAGATCTTTTTAGATATTATAATTAAAGAGAAATTCGATATTATGTATGCTGAAAAAATGAGATGAATTATTCATCTTTCTTGAAAAAGTTTTTCTTATCTTAAAATATCATATCTTTGCCAGCTTTAATTCCTGATTTTAGAAATAACTGAGATATTATAGCAAGCTTATACAAGCTTGCTCTAAGCCATTTTGATCGTAGCCATTAACCTTGTGCCAACATTTATTTCTAAGCTTACTATTTGCTACAAGCTAATTTCAAGGTCTATTATCTATCTTAGTCTATCTGTTATATTTAAACAAAAATGCAATACAATTTCCCGCACCTGTTTGAAATAAATCTATAAAAATTTCATTATTTTTAAATTGTTCTGTAAGAAGCAGAACATAGTTTCAGAAAAGATTTAAAAGTAGTTACAAAACTATAAGGGGAATAGAGCTTGCCCTAGGGCTCGAACTCCGGTTATAGAATTAAACTTTGAATAAGTTTGTAAAACTGTCAAAATATTATTTTATACAAAAGTTTAAGCTCTTAAGTTAAAACTGGATTATACTTAAATAAGTAAAATTCATTTGTTTGCTTAAAGTACATTAGAAAATAATTGAAATATAGGGTATCCTAAAAACAAGTTTCAATTTGATTCGCTACGGACCAGATTTCAGGAATTCAGTCGCTATTGACGGAGAACGGATTGCGCGTTTTGTGTGCGAGAGTATCGACCACACACTGTAAACACAACTGTCTTAAGACATTTTCTCGTTGTCTTATTAGCTTATATCAACGTAATTAAACTTACAATCAATATTATGATCACAAACCGACAGTCGGTAATCCGTTCACGTAAAATATCGATTTAAAAGAACATTTATTTGCATTTATTTTTAATTCAGCAAACTGAATTTTTGAATTTGGTAGTAGTTATATGTTTGAAACATAATCGAAAAAGATATTATTCCCAATAGAGTAGGAGGGTTTAAATCTCGCAAACGACATTTGTAGCTATCTCTCTGGATAGTTTATGATTATTACAGAGTTAAATCGTTATCAAAAAATGTGATAACTGAGCTATAAACGTTGCCTTCCAGTTACGTTATATCAAAATATGATATATCTCTCTATTCATGATTTTAGAATTATGTATATATGCATATGAACTCATAGTAAAATATTGTATGCATATATTCGTATGCAATAATCATTTTAGTGATTTATTTTAAGTGGGGTGAGTTATGCGACCCTGGTTGATCGATGAAATGCACAAACACATTTTATAAATGTATATGTATATTAAAATTAAATTACTTATATGCATTTGTTTATAGTAATACAGGGTGTCCCCTAAATACCACGTCATACTTATAGGAAAGATAAACTGGATTACGACAAAAAAGGAAATCAATTTGAAAGTGTGGTCAGTAAATATATATAAGTAAAGTTTAACTGAGATTAAAAAACGCCTTCTAGAGTGATGGATGCATTGCCCTTTTTAACAATGTTTTTGTGATGAATTTAAAAGGCAGATCTAGCAGACCTGCAGATTGCAGAAGACAAGTGCTTGACACAGGGATGTATTTTCACAAAATATATACTAACTTAAATTTTCATTTTTAAATTATTTAGTGTTAAAAATACCTTAAGTGGCTGTATTTATAGCTTTTCTTTTTTTTCTTGTTATTTCTTTGTAACTGACCATGCATTCTTCAGCTGCAAAGAAAACCACATAATTTAACTTCTAATTTAGTCTTTTAGACTGATGTAACCTCTTACTTAATATGTCACATTTAGTGTTTTAACATGGCTAATAAAAAAAATATATTTTGTGAAACTAGTTAGTTATTATGGATGTTTACTTTTTCTGTTCTAATCGATGTATGGTGAAATGTATCGCGCAACAATTCGAATAAATATACGGATAATTTTGAACAAACTCGTTATCGTACATTTTAATTATTAACAAATAAAATAATGCAAGTACAAAATACCCTCCATGTGCGAGTTTATTATTTTTCAATTAAATCTATACCGAATTCGAGCAGAAATGAGTTTGTAATAATATTTTAATGCATTCCATAACTTAAATTTTAATCAAAAGGTTTTATTCAGGTCACAAATATGGAGCAGATGTAAAAATATAAATATAAAATGTTATTCAAATGTATGTAGTTGATTATTTTAGTAAAATGTGTTGTGGTGTTCATATTTACGGATACATATACTCGTATGCTTAAATAGGTCGAATTACGATTCCAAACCGCACTCGTTTATTACGTCCAGGTTGCGTGCTGTTACACTATTTTTAATTTTTCATTCAAGTAATGTTCGTTTTTGTCGCAATGTCAGTAGCGCAGGTAAAATTCAGTCGGCTTTAGGAGGGTCCCAATGGTTAAGATTTCGCGATCTCTTTTAATTTATTATAAAACATAATAAAGATGCAATACCTCTATGGTATAGACCTCAAATTATGTAATAAAGAAACTACGGTTAAAAAGAGTTACTGAGATGAAACAACGAAAGAATGAGGTGGATGGCAGGGGTACAGGAGGAGGTGGAAAGAGGATAAGATAGAAAATCACGGAGTTGGAAATGTTGCAAACTTGATAGTGCAGTGGTCTATAAAGAGAAAAGCGACACGAGAAGAAGAATAAAAATTTTCGAAAGTTTAATTTAGTTATGTTTGTTAAATTTAAATAATAAAGATATTGCAATTGATAGAATTAAATGTAGGAATAATGTAATGTCTGACGACAAAACGTTAATTAAATAAATACTAATTTATTAAATTTTAATAAAATATTGATTTTGGAATTCATTATAAAACATCACAAGTATTTTTCTTAAATGTGACATTACTAACATCTGTAATATTAGTATCGTCAGCGAAAAGACAAATGTCGCCTGGCAATTGCTTTCAGGCTATCTATAATTATCTTTCTTTTAGCTAATACGAAACTGTTTTCAATTTCAATCGACGAACAACTTTGATACTCGTAAATCCAACTTATGATATTGTTACGCCACTGTGCAATGTGCCAGCAACGGGGCGTCATTAATTTAAATCAATAAACACATACAAAATATTAACAATTTCGTAATTGGTTTTCAGTTTTTACTGTTCCTCGTTATTATGATTTTTAATCGTATTTACTAGACTTGATATTTATGTTTCATTTTAAGTGTAAAAACATAAAATTTTTATTAGCTTTAGACGTCTGATGTGTAACTCTTTTAATCTGTTATTTAATTAGACTAGACGCTTAACGTTCGTTACGAAATTTGTTCACTTAAACCGGAAGTAATGCCATCACACATACATATTGTGAAATCTAGTAGATTATACTCTTTACAATATTGCTTGATGAAATAAAACCCACAAGTATTTTGAAATAGGAAAAGAAACGTTTATTGCTTTATGTATATAAAAGTAAAAATATAAAATAGTTTAGTGAATAATATAAGAAATTAAGATCAGTAGGTTCATCAGTATCAGTAGTTTTTCACTTCTGTGTTGGTCCATTGATTTAGACGTTAAACTTAGATGCTTCTAACTCTGATGTTGATGCGTGTATATTTTGGAAGTAGGACTTAGTAGGGAATCAAAATGTCTATCATGCCTACTGTTACTATGAGCTATATACATTTTATATAAGGCAAAATTATTAAATTTAAAAATGTAAATGGTAAGAAGTTAAGGTTAATTTTCTGGCACATGAAGTGGTCATACACCGTTAACCGGACACAGGCCAGACGGAGACCGACGGTCGGCGTCGGGACGCGTGTTGTGTTTTAATCTCATTTGATTCACCCGTTCCAGTTTACACGAAAGTAAAAAAGGGAAGCAGATTGCGTGCTTGTATTTGTGCTTGTGTTGGTGTTGGTGTTATAGTTCACCATTATTTTGACTTGTAAATTAATTCAAAACGTGTGGGCTTTTTTCAAGGGTGAACAGATTAAGTACGAGTATTTTACTCATTTATACACCCTCTACCCTTAACACTGTACCCTCCTGAAACAGGATTCAGTTCTTAGATGAGGTTATTCACACATTGCAGGAACGCTCGTATAAAATGTAAATGAAAAAATAAATAAAGTAACAAGGCTAATAATTAATCGGTCTCAGTTTTACTAAATTTGTTGCAACGTTTATAAAGTTTTGATAATTTACAGAAAACTTGTATTTGTATATTAACATGTGATTGACAAATATGAGTCCAAATACTGCGACTAACAAATGTTAAAAATTCGGATAGAATCTAAATATTAAATACGTAATAATATCTTATTGTGCCCGCATTTCAATTGTTGATTGAAATTGATGTTAATAAATGTGTATTGGCGTCTCTATTTTATTAAATATGTAAATATTGACGGAGATATAGCAATTAAAAATTTGAATTGTAGTTTTAGCGCTAGAAATGGTCGGCCATTTGTATGACGTGAAATGCATTTTAACGTTAGTTATTTGTTGATTAGGCCAGAGCTGTGGTAATGTTTTGTAGCTGTTGATAGTCGAAATAATAAAGTCAAATCAAAGAATAATAAGTTTTTATTTTATTTAACCCTGTTACGGCAGACATAATATTGGATTTTTATTATTCTTCGAAATAGCTGTAAATAATATTTAATATTATGATATATAATTACATATAGCAGAGATTTATGAGCTGTTAGGTTGGTAACCTGTAAACTTGTCAGAGTTCTGTCAAGAATATATCTCAAGAGATAATAAATAGCGGTTGGAATGTTGTACAACGTTGAATACCTTTAATAATTAAAGAGACAAAATAACTTTTTTAATTGTTAATATCTCGCTGAAATATAAGAAGTTTTTAAAAAATAATTGGACAATTTAGGTTCTAGTAACTAACTTTATCAATATATAGGACATTTTTATAGAAATTAAGATATAAGACACAAGCCCATTAGGTATTCAGCCGATATTTGGTCGAATAAGCATACAAATCTAGATTAATTAATAATCTTTTAAGATAATAATTTAAATATCAATCTAATAATAATATTGAATAATTCTGTAGACTACAGACTAGACTAAATATTTCAACATTCGTTTTAAACAATGTTAACAATCTAAATAACATTATAAATACAAAGTAACCATTGAAACTATTCTACTTGAACGCTATACTGCACTTTGGCAATAAATAACATGTTATATATTATTTATTACTTATATTTTACCTTTAGTTTACTGTAATTTTATTATGGGATGTTATAACATAGTAATTGCATTGAATTTAATAGAAAAGCAAAGCAATTTTACATTTCCGTAACCGCATTTGCTAAGGAAGTCGTTATTTACCATCTCGCAGTCAGATTTATTTTGGATTAAGTCATGGTATTTCTGTATTTTACACTTATACTACTCGCACACTAGTCACTAGTTCTAGCGGTGGATTATAAAACCACAACACATAAGTCTCCCGGTTGAAATATTTCTTCTAGCGCAGATTTATTGTCAGCGATGGTAAACAATTTATACACGTAAACATTTCAGCTTTATTGTGGTGGTATGGATGTTGCTATACCAAAGACAATTTGAGTAGCTTTACGTTCCTTTTAATCCAAGATATGCAGTGTTTATATGCTTTTATTTTATGTAATTTATAATAAAAACTTAGAATAGGAATTTAAAATAACAAAGATATATCGAATTTAGAGTTGAAGTGTCTTTATTTTACAAAATTAGAAGGATCCTCAGTTCAGAAATAGAAAGGTTCCGAAATTAAAAAAAGAACGAAGTGATCAGTTGCACGTATGAATATCCTTCTATACGTTACAAGTACCGACAAACAATGGGCTTGTGTCCTATGTCTTAATTTCTATAAAACTGTACTATATATTGATAAAGTTGGTTACTAGAACCTCAAATTTCCAATTATTTTTTAATAACTCCTTATATTTCAGGAGATATTAATAATTAAAAAAGTCATTTTGTCTCTTTAATTATTAAAGTGATTCAACGTTGGACAACATTCTGTCTGCATGTGACATCACAGCCGCTAGATGCTATCTCTTTTATACAACAGAGCGTAAAAGAGATAGAATATTCAACATAGAACTCTGGCAAGCTTACAGGTTACCAACCTTACAGCTCGTAAATCTCTGCTATATGTATTTATATATCAAAATATCAAATATTATTTACAGCTATTTCAAGGAACAATAAAATTCTAATATTATGTTTGTCGTAACAGGGTTAAATAAAATAAAAACGTATTATTCTTTGACTTGACTTGATTATTTCGACTACCAACAGCTAAAGAACATTTCCACAGCACTGACCTACTCAACAAATAACTGACGTTAAAATGCATTGCACGTCATACAAAGATGGCTGACCATCTCTAGCGCTAAACCTACACTTCAAATTTTTAATTGCTATATCTCCGTCAACATTTAGATATTAAATAAAATAGACACGCCAATACACATTTATTAACATCAATTGAAAAATCGACCACTAAAAAATGAGGACACAAGCCCATTGATATGAATCTTAGTGAACTAATGTCTTAGGCCTTAGATAAGGGTTCCCCAAATTGAGCTCTATGTTAAAGAATATGGTATATATATGTACAATTCTCTGAATTTTGAGCAATAAATACGTCACAGAGCTCTAACAGTCATAGTAAATAATATATAAGCGACCGTTACAGCTTAAAGCTTTAACAATTAACAACTGCGATCATTTCGGATTAGTAAACCAGTGCAGTACATTTCCATATGCCATGCCTGGACTTTGTTTTAAACTACATACTGTTGATATATTGATGGTACACTTATCACTCAGAAAACCGGCAATCCGCAATGCGGCTTATGTCGGTTGATACACTTCTTGTTCCGGGGTTAGTAACAGTAACAGTAATATGCCAGTAATAGAGCTCTAGTAGCAGTAGGAATAGGAACTACGAAGAGTCAACATTCAACAAACCGGAACTATCAAACTATGTGTGTGTTAAGTATACTTACAGTAAGTAAAGAACAGATACAATGAAATTACCTTAAACTTAAGTTAACAATAACGAAGCAAAGTGAACTGCAGCGTGAATTATCAGAGTTATTGTATTATGCATTTAAGAAAGTTCGAGAATAATAGTGGTAGGAGAATAATGTATATTCGAAAAATTAAACTTCTGCAACAAGATGGAAATGACCCAGGTAGAAAATGTAACGCGATGTAGTACCTTGAATAACTTTTAGTAAGCAATTTCTTTATGAGGAGTTCAAAGAAACTTCATGATTATCTTCTGGTAAGCTATCAAGTGTAAAACTCGCACTGCAAGACAATTTTCTACTTGCGAGAATTTTGATATAAAATAATCAATATCATGCCGAGGTCGTCGATATTCTAATGCTTATTTATTAATGGTAAAGATGCAAAAGCTCGATGACTTCTACCAGAAATTACGTAGTAAAGAAACTTGAAAAGAGTTACTGAGAGAAAACAACGAAAGAATGAGGAGAAAGGCAAAGGTACAGAAGGAGGGAGAAAGAGGAAACGATAGAACCACGGAGTTGGAAATGTTGCAAACTTGACACTGCAGTGGTCGATAAGGAGAAGAGTGAAATGAGAAGAAGAATAAACATTTTTGGAAGTTCAAATTGGATTAAGTTTATAGGTATAGGACTGTAATAGGTAGAATTAAATGTAATGTCTGATGGTAAAAACGTTAATATAAGTAAATACAAATTTATTAAGTTTTAGTAAAATATTGGTTATGGAAAATCAAGTAGAAATAAAGAGAAACGCATTACAGGGTTTTTTAAATTTCTTTTAAGCATTTTCATTTCATATAATTATACTTCATAATATGGAGTATATTACATAGAATATACCGAGTACTGCTCAGCGGTTATCTACTTTATAAAACAGATTAAAATATATGACGTAGATTTAAAATACCAATATTTGCATCTGAACTCCACTAGTAGAGAGCATGACAAAATATTCTGTAATTACAGTGATCCATTTCTAGTGGTGCTTGTGATGCATATCCAAATCTCCTATAGAACTTCAAAATTCCAATGTACACACAAAACAACCATCTTCTTCAGTAATATAGTCCACAGTACCGCAATTTTCATCGTCCCCCTTTCACCACATCCCTCTATAACCCGCCCCTTCCCTAATACATACAATTACTCGGATTCTGCACGATGTTTAATCTCCGTGTTTGAAATTAATTGGGTCTAAAGCATTAAAGTTCCGTCAGGCTCGCGGAATAACGGATTAGTTATGTTGCCAGTTTCCTGAACCGAACCCACTAACGCTCCTGCCCTCTACTCACTACTGGCTGACTGTCCACCCCCCTCTTTCCCTTGCTACACCGTGCATTACACTCTATCAACAATATATTACACAACTAGGATGAAGATTGACTCGAAAGCTGTGATTAAAATCACAATTTCATGCGTTGCTTAACTAAACATTGTACGAAGCTACCCACTACTTTAATAACTTGGAAAACATACAGTGCTCCGTCGAAAGGAAGATTGAAAATCCAATAATCTCAGTATAGTTTTATTAGTTGATAATACATGATAGCATTAAGAACTATAATTTCTTTGCAGGAACATCACAAATCGGAATACAATAGTTTTAACATGCGGTAAAACTTTTAAAACAAGAAAACTAAAGTGAGTATCAATTGTACCCTCACACTTCTTAACACCATCCTATCGTACACCCCTACCTCCCTTAATGTTCGTTTAATATCTGTGTTTAGTTTTTGATGATTAGAACCAAAGTTTCAAACTCGTAAAGTTACAAACTTGGATTTGATGGTAAAATATATTCGTAACCTTATTTTAGAAAGTGTGAAATACACTGACTGCATTTAATTTCACATTAAACTTTGTATTATTATTTTGCATAAGTTTGTGTCATAACATTGTCGTTACAAACGTCTTTATAAGGAGCTTGCGGTCTGGTAAGTTCCGTAAAGCTGCACTCGTAGACTACTAAAGACCTGCTAACGATATCACAAACCACTGTTGCGGTGACGGCACTGGTGAGGTGAGATGGCTTCCCTGGATTTGCTGGAAATCTAGTTTTATAGGTACGAGTATATATTGTGGTTATTGTTCAGCCGAGAAACAATGTCGCCCTGAGGTATTATCAGAAAACACGTATACATTTCTCAAATAATATACAAGACCTTATAGATTCGATATCTAAAAACAATCCGCGATCAGCGATGCAGTACAGTCAAGCGAGAAGATTCCTACATACGACTACAATATTGTGAGGTTAAATTAACCATCAAATGTATTTCCCACACTCCACGAATCTCTTATGTATTTTCCGACCAATTTCAAAATAACTGACAAAAACATGGGAGAGGATGAGGATAAAGGAGACGCCGCGTCGTAGCGGGTCCCCAGGGTGACGTATTGCTTCCTGGAAAGCTAAACCATCCGCCATCCGCTATCCGGCGTCCGATTTTTTCCTTAGAAAGCAGTTTTTAATGTAGACTTCTGGATAACAATACGACAGAATCACGCGCCCTTTAACGTAAGATATATTGTGTACACCATGTTTGATTTGAAGATAACTGTGAACTAGCTTTCAATACAATAGCAATAAAAACAAGTCATCAGGTGGGATCGTCGATCCCGAACTGTATTGTTCGTTTCGTTTGGAGAAGAAGGGTTTGTTCGGTCTTGCCGCAATGGTCCAATGCCTATGACACACAAAGCGGTTCAGCGTTTCAGTTCAGCGTACGCAATCAACCGTTCAATCTACCAATCTGTGAAATTAGCCCGGCGAGGGACGTTATGTGGTCCACGAGTTCATTGTTTTATCTGATGAAAACTATTTTGCTTGTGCCATCACCACTCCCAGTCAATTGTTCGCCAACGACCATCGTCATCGTCATGAAATGGCGCTCACGTATTGTTGAAAGAAATAGATTTCCCATTCTATTGTTGAAAGTGATACGTCAGTATTTTCAACCAGCTTGAGTTTTGACACGTTATTCTTGTAAGGGTGGTATGCACACGTAGAATGTTTTTTGTTTCATAAATCATGATATGTACAACCGTTATTAATTGTTGTTGATGTTGCTGCAGGATACAATATCCTGGTTATGCATTCCATTGATACAAAATGTGAGAAAATAATAATGTAATGTTTTAAACATTCCAGACAACGAGACAGCGTGACATATTTTATATTTATGCAAGAGAATTTATTGCAGCAAAACAGTAAGCTCCAGAAAATCCACTCTCAAATATTTATGTTATGAAAAGTACAATACCTAATCATATTTATGCCAGATGTAAAGTATAAAGGGAACTTTTGGTATATGGCAATGCGAGTAGAGACATTCGTTCTGTTGGAGGGTGTCCACATCAGAGGGATGGTTGCACCCAGCATTTCCTCGACTTAACAGCATCGCCAGAGGGCTCGCGGCGAGCGAAGAGCGGCTATTGTGTGAGGGTCGAGGTTCACCCAGTTGAATGGCTTAAATGGGTAGAAACGTGGTGTGAAGTACGATCCGTAACGACCAGCGATGCACATTCGTTATCTGAAACTGTTCGCGAGGTAAAAGCATTGCAAAGAGCAGGCGGTAACAAAAAGATGGCGGCTATCCATCTAGTTGAGAATATACATCCAAAACTTAGTAGCTCCTACGAAAACTTGCTTTTGAAAATAATTTATGCTGCCGTAAGAGTTTTCAGTGTAAAGCTGAAGCACTCGTTGCTTTGTACACCTATACATATGTTATGTATTTACGACTAGCGCTCACTACACCACACTTTGTTACGTCTACTTGATGAAACCATGATTAATCTTTATTAGTCCGTTGAGATATGACTAGTAGTTATTTCACGATAAACAAAAACCTCTTGTTCGAAAACTTTATAGCATCAAGATTCAGGTCTCTCTACCGAAGTATCCATGGCTCTTCACAGGTATCGACGAACAAAACGTAGACCTCCGCTCCGAACAGTGATAAAACACATGTAGATAAACCAAGTTACGGGTTACGCAACTGCGTTGAACATAAATATAGAGTAACTTAAGTCACACTTATTACGAGGATTAGGACGTTGCGGAGTTTAATTGTCTAAATCGTTAAATAAATCCACAGTACCAAATGGTAGGCCACACGAACAAATATACTCGACTTGTACACAACAGTAAAACCGCCTACTGACAATCGATCCATAGCATACTTCTGTGTTCCCTGTTCACTGTTCAAGCTCTGTTCGATGCCAGGACCCGCAGTCGGCAGTTCTACACAGATCTAAACTACGTTGGGATTTATTTTAGCATCCCCTATTCCCATTCCCATTGCTATACCATTCCCGTACATTTGTTCACCTCTAGGACCCTATATTGCACGGACTTAGAAATAAAACGATTCGCGTATTTCAAGTAAAATGCTATTTTCTTGTCGCAGAGTTGGAGTTGGAATAACAGAGTTAATATCAGAAGTGGGGTTTATAAATAATATGACATGATTTGTACCAGCGGTTAAAAAAACCATTTTGTAATAATATTTTGTAGGACGTGAGATGTATACGTTCCGTTTCACATTATAATAATCGAATTCTAATTCTAATTTAGAATACAAAGGGTTTTTGAATATAATACCGAGTATCTACGGGTATAACTATACGAATATATTTTGTACAATGATAGTATACCTATAATATTTTACTAGGAGCAAAGAGCTTTGTGATACAATCGCCTTACGCGCGTTTACGTGGGCCCTATAACCATGTAATCACAAGACTATTATCTACGCGAACCAGGCAAACAGTTATTGCAATGTCGTTCTTTGCGGCGGCACGGAACAGGAGATACAGCATACCCTATCCCAACCACTACCCCTACTCCGTCTTAAACACCCTCCAAAGAAGGAAAATATCCCAGGACTCAAAATATACTCAATAAACCGTTTATACAGAAATGTTTGTTTGCGTTAGTCTTTAAAGTATAAAAGTACATATTTAAGGTATTCTGTTCTATAATTAAAATAAATCTGAGAAAAGGAATACATAAACCATCTACAGATATCGATGTGGAGGTAATGGAGGAAATAAGCAGATAGGGATGGAACAATATCGATAGTTCCAGAGTAAAACTGACTAGATTGATTTTTTATAAAATTAGGAAATTATTATTAAAGATTTAAAGCAAGCAGCAACGAAAGCTACCGGCAAACAAATGTTGATTTTACATTATAAGCTCAAAACGAAACACAAGCTAAAAATACCGCCCGGTGGATAAAACAGTGCAAACACAACGCTGAGCCAGAGCAGCTAGTAGATTAAATAATCAATACTATTATATATTATTACACAATCAATATAATCAATAAGTAAATGTTATCGTATACAAAACATAATTGTGTATGAAAGTTTACATGTTTATTCATAAGGCTTCCGATTATGTACACTAGGAGAAAGAGAGAAAGAGGATAGAAAGGGAGAGATAGATTTATATTTCCTTTCGATATTTTGTTTGTTTAAAATCATAAATTAAACATGTAGTACCTACCTCACGTGTGATTTGATTTATATACGGGTGTTTTATTTATTATGGAATAGAAGTAATAACAAAATACCAATACATACAAATATTTATATAGATACGTATATTACACGACATGCATTATGTATATCACTAAATTGAATAAAACAAACAAGTAGGGGCGTATATGATGTAGAAAATAGATTTTGTAGCGGAAGAACTTCATAAGAAATTCAATGAATAATAATTAAATAATAAATTCATTATATTAGTATAGCTTTGTGACATGTTCGTATTGTTTTACTTAAATAAATATTTGAAGGCATTGGCGCCCAAAAACAGGGGAAAAAGGGGTGTAGGGGGTTCATTTTTATTTTATTTAGGAATTATAAATTTTTAGTCAAACTTATGCAAATTTATTTTAGTAATTTACATACACATTATAAACTGTTTAACTTACATCATACTATGCTACCTGAAATCAAAGAAACGACATTTAATGTTATTATTTAAATTGTCAATTCCTTTTTATCTCATTTTATTGTAACCTAACAATATGCACAGTGAGTTCTGTCGACTCCAAATATCAACTGCGTTGCTCGTTATTCCAATAACATCATCTATGGTGTTCATGAGTATATGTTTTCACTGAACGGTCACTGTTTTACCGACAGACGAGCTTTGTAGCAACTAAAGAAATATAATTTTTTTACATAAGTTTCAAATGTATACTGGATAGATCAGTCTCAGTGGAAGATACACTAGTACCTGTTCCCAACTTTTCACGGTTTTGAATCAAATCTTTTGGTAAATTAAGAACTTCATTTCTTATCACGTTCATAAAAAATGGTATTTTTAAGAAACTTTTATATTTTTAAAACGAAATATTAACTTAGTTTTAAATATGATTGATGGGAAAATATATAAAGCTGAAAACGAAACACATATAACAGAAGTATAAAGCAACCGAGCACCGCCGAAGGATGCTGAGCAGCGATAAGCACCAGATTCAATGAGTTATTATATCGAAATTTACCCTGACACATTTTACTACAGATGTCTTTAGTAAATCTCTTAATCCGTCAATGTTTATAGACTGTGTTTTTGAGTAGATTTCGTAAGAAGAGTTGTTAGAATGTTTGGTCACCTCTAATGCTACATAGTTTAGTAGTAATTGAATACGTAACAAATAACCTCTTGTCACATAACAGAACCGTTAAAAATGAAATAAAATTTCATTTCCTGTTAGAAATATTCTTTTAAATAAACTTATCATTTTTGCTCTAATACCTTTCTTCATCTTAATAAAGATATTACACTTGGATTAGTTTATTTTTATATCCTTCTGAAAGATAATTTGAAAAATGTGCTTCGGGTAAGTCTAGTCTTATGGTGCCAGTTTCTTTCTTCTTTTCTGAACGTAGTGGTATTGTGAGGTGTTGGGTCGTGCTTCCCGCTTCTCACTTCCCATTTCCCACTTCCCACTTCCCACTTCCCGGTTCTCAAACCATCTATCTTTTAACTATCTGTCTCGGTCCACCGCCTATTTTATCCTCCCTATATCCTTCTTATTCTCTTCTTGTACTTCCCTTGAACGTGGACGTAGATGCAGACGTGGTCGTGAATGTGGATTGGGATCCCAGAGGAGGTATCACTTGTCATCTACAGTTCTACACTAGGGGACTCTAATTAATTTATCATCCAAAGTAAATGTGTTGATATTTTATCTACTTTGTTTCTTAACAAACACTCATTTTACTTTGACCTCATAAAATCATTCGAATTCTCGTTCTGTTTAGACTTTGACGATTAAACTTGCAGCTGGACCAGAGATAAACAATCAACATCTCAAGTGGTTAAATAGGGGTTAATGGGATCGTTAGAAAATGTCAACCCTCATTCGTTTAATAAACAAACTTGCAGATATTTTGTGAAGGAACGATAGCTACTGATTATCACTGAGAAATCATTGCTGTGAGACTGTAATTAACATTTTGTCGTAATCGTACAGAGGAGCGATTGCAGATTTGTCCTCCAGATTTGCAAGGACTCTCTTAATTTTTTGTTTTAATGTGAAGTTCTGCACTAAGTAGTCAACGCATTCGATTTAATAAATGAAACTTAGTAGACAAAGGAAGCGCAGGGGAAGTTGCATGCAAGCGGCACCTATATACTATTAACTATAACAGAATTACAGCAGTATATCTTAACTTTTCCCTTATTTCTCCCAAATTTCTATATTATTGAATATGATTTTTAAAATCGGTTATGTTAGCGTGAAAATGTCGGTTATTAGGAAACCGTTTTCAGCCCCAGCACATTTGGCCAATTTTAGTAATATTCAAAATATAAAACGCGCGTTATCTTTAACAACATTAAGATAGTATCACTAATTTTTATAACGCTGATAAATTATACTTTATTAATTACACTGTAATTATAAAATTTCTTGTAAAATCTCTTAAAATGTAATTATAATTAAATGTTATATATCAAAAGTTAAATAATTAAGCAACACTTTTGTACAAATAAAATAACAATTAAAATAACTCTAGTAATTAAAACTAATGTTTATTTCCCCCTAAAACTAACTTCTGTAATTAACTGACTTGAAAATACTTATTCACATCATAAGTCTTTAGAAACTAGAAACCAGACTCGAAGATTCGACTTTTTATCGCGAGCAGATTATAACGATGTAATGCCATATGTTTTATGAAACTAAATCCTCACATTTTAATTAAAATATCAATTAGTTTGTGAAATAGATAGGTTGGATCTTCTTAAGGAAGAAAACAAAGTAACTTCAGAAGTGAAAGCTGTACAGAAAATTCCATTTATCATTACCTTTGTTATGTGAAATTTTCTACGGAATCATCATGTATTGTAGATAGAAACAGAAGGCTCAAAATACTGGCAATGCTTGCGGTTCGTGTAATAGGTGTGTTACTAAATTTATATAGGTGTCATTGCACGTGCACAACATAGATTTTCACGTAAGCTAAATCCATTCTACGGGTATAATGTTTTTGATGACTGAAATACATCTAGCGAAAAGGCCAGATTTGCGAGTTAAGCCTGACGTATATGTGACAGTCATTGCCCCGACGTATGGTACTGACGTGCTAGTTGCTTCTAGAGTGCATGGTACTTGCATTTCTCAAACTATGATCCGCTAAAATTACGCTTCATAATAACAAGGTAAATTACAGGGTAAATTACTTAACGTCATCCTATTTTCTATACTAAACGTATCGTCCAATTTTCTTCCAACACCGCTACCATTAAACGAAACAATTAACGACACGCTGGTTCGAAATTTGAGGTTAAAAGAGCCTGGCGTACATGTCTAAACGCTCTCAGTCATACGATTACTACACATAGTTTCAGAATATCTGAGTTCAAAACGTTTTATTCCTGTACTGTTTTATTCCTAGCACGTGCTAAAACGGTCTGCTACTGAGCTATGGTCTATAGAACTACATATAGCAAGTCGCAAAGAAAGTATTACGTTTATAAAAACAAAAATTCAAATATCTGCATGTAATACTTGATGTTAATAATGAACACAAAGCGACTAAGATAAGAAATATCCAGTGTAAGCTATTGGGTATAATGCATGTTGAATAAAAGCAGTAAAATAAAACGAGAACTAGACATAGTACCTAGTGTTGGTAAAAACTCTTTATGTTTCTTAATGTTGGTATACGACTATATTCACTGTTTAGTGTTCATCTTCCAAAAAACTTTATAGTAAATTCTATTCTTTATATGTTGATCAAAAGATTAAATGCTTTTGATAAGGGTAGTAAACTATGTATTATATTGTACGCCTCCAGCACTGAACGAGGAAAATAATTGCAGGTTATCTTGCACAAAGCTTCTAGTAACTGTTGGACTACTACTCGCTTACGTGATTCACTTCCCCGGGTTATGAGCAAAGACATATTTTATGACGATCTTAATTAAATGTTAAGGGAATACATCATACAATATTGCATTTATTTAGCTTTCAAGAAATTACAAATATCTCGCAAAGCAGGTGTCGAACTAAACAAATATTCTTTTATCTTTTAAATATATGTCCGAAAATTTCAAATTTAAAACAGATAATTTGTTCATGAAAAGAACTATTATATTTTTACTTTAATGCGTGTTATTTGAAAGCAGATTGAGCATCACTGTACAATATGCAATTTTATAACAGTAAATTCAAGGTCATTTTTGTTTATGTTTGAAGTTATGTTGAAGGACTGCATTCATAGCCAAACAAGTTTTTGCAAGTACCATTGTGTGTGGTTAGGCAGCGTCTGGTTTAAATTGAAACAATGGGCTTGTGTCCTATGTCTTAATTTCTATAAAAGTGTACTATATATTGATAAAGTGGGTTACTAGAGCCTCAAATGTTCAATTATTTTTTAATAACTCTTTATATGTTAAGAGATATTAACAATTAAAAAAGTCATTTTATCTGTTTAATTATTAAAGGGATGATGCAAGGGATGTTAAAATGCATTTCACGTCATACAAATATGGCCGACAATTTCTAGCGCTAAAACTACAATTCAAACTTTTAATTGCTATATCTCCGTCAATATTTAGATATTTAATAAAATAGACATTTATTAACATCAATTTCAATCAACAATTGAAAAATCTATCACTAAAAAATGAGGACCATTATACAAATTATGACACAATAAATCATGCACAAGAGCAAATATTTTACAAGGATGCGGATGAATCGATCTTATTTTTCTCTTTCGTTTTATCTTTCCTCTTTTTTTATCATCATGCAAAAAAGAGAAAAGGAATATTATAAACAGTTTTTAATAATACAGATATTAAGTGAAAAAAAATATTGACTTTGTATACAAGATTACTTCCGGACATCCTATTTCGCCTCTGATATTTCCCGGTTTTTACAATCAGCGTCATGCTGTATTAAACATTTATAGTACAACTTTTAAGGAGATTAAGGAAAGCTTAAAGGAAATAAAAAAAGTTACTTCGGAGAAAAGATTCATAAAAATCAAAACTGGTTTCATAACAAATATTATATCTTGATATTTCAGTGGAAAATATGTTTTAAAAAAAAAATTGTGTTGGTTTAAGCAGACAATCTTAAACAGATGTAGAATAAAGTTGAGACTATCTTGAAAAGTTGTTTGAAAAACTAGCTAGAAAATATTCATAGAATTAGGCCGTCTGCACACGGGTCGACTGATTGCAAACTACCCGCGCAACGAAGTTTCCAGCGAAAACGAAAAACGAGCCATGTCGAGCCGTGCTTCGTGACTATAGAATTTTTAACAATAACGTAATAGGGGATTTTGTTGTGTCGTATTCTGAGGTATTTGTAAGTATGTATGTATATAAATACTTTTAAAAAGGATGTTTACACAACTCTGCTCATGATGTTCACCATCAAAAACATGCAACGCAATTGCCCTGCGATCTAGAAACACAGTCGCTCAAAACCAATTTCAAATTACTTTTTTTTCATTCGAGCTTGTGCGTTCTCGTATTCGTGTACAGTTGCATTCTCATTCGGTTCGGGCAGATTCCGGTCTCGCGTTTGCAATCAGTCGACCTATGTGCGGACGGCCTTATTATATGGTGATGGTGATTTTTAATGATTACAAAAAAATGAGGAAGTAAATGTGAAGGTAACAAATTTAACCCTTAAAAATGTTTGTGTTTTATGTGCTTAATAAACGGAAGTAAATTTAGGCAGTGATTTATTGTACATACAGCGTACGAAGTAGAACGCTGATCTAACGTTGAGAAATTGCTTACGCACACAGTTTAATTCGTTTTGGTAATTTTCTAATTAAACTTGCGAGACTCCTATAGAAAGAAGGGGCGGGGCGGGGCGTCTGGAATTGTGGCAAAGAAACTAGTGTTCGCAGCTGTATAATTGCGCTCTACAAGTAAACATTATGTATATCTAAAGATATATCACTACTCAGTGAAGTAGTTATAAATTATACAAGTGATTATTATTATACAAGTGATGAGTATAGTTTTTAAATCTACTATAACTCTTTTCAATAATTAAATTATTGGTTTAAGGCATTACAAATAAAATCTTTCTTGCGTATCTATCGCTGTGATTTTCTTGATACGCCAATGTGTTAACTAGATAAATGTGTATGTATTGTAATTCAAGCAATGCTTGCAAGTCTGTAGATAGAACAATCTTATTTAGCGCTATATATAGCGTTACAAGAACTGAGCAAATTTGTAGTTTAGATTTATTAGACGCTCAGCAAAACTAAAAACGTACCAGAAGCAAGTAAACAAAACCTTGTCTACTTTTCCACCATTGAATACAGAACCGGCACGAACCTACACAGGATCTGGTGGAAACTTTACTTGCGGGGCCCTTTGTACAAACAAATTAAAATTTATTAGACAAATTGGTAGAACAAGGAGTACATGAAAATGATACATAATTAGATTAATATATTATAAAATTTTATCTAGTTGTTCTTGGGTGCAATAAAATTGTGTAAAGATAAAGCCCTTGTTTGTCAATTTTATATTAAAATGTAATAGTGGCAATAAATGTTGCTGGTATTATAAAATATTGTCAGTTTTTTCCATTACTGTCTTGTAAATATCCTATATTATAATGTTCCAACTTTCTATAATGTTCTTTCTTTCTTATTTTCTTATATGTTTAATCGATTCGTCTGGTGGCTCGAAAACGACTCCGCCAATGTACGAATTGAAAAAAAATTTTCTCAAATTTGGAAAAAAAATTGGTCAAATTTATATAGAACGAGGAGTTAAATATTTCAATTTAAAAATGAAATTCAAATTTTAAATGAAATTCAATTCACACATAAAAGACAGTCGTCGGTGGCGACGGGGGTAAGCTCTAGTTTTTAATATAATTTTAATATTTCATGACCAAAAATATTCGAATAAAAACACACAAAAACATTTTGATTAATTTCGGCAAATTTGTCAACGGCGCAGGGGCTATCGTCTGTCCGGCTCTGCTCGCATCGTAATGTTTTTGAATGTAGATAAAAGTTTTAAAGAAAATAATGTAAAAATAATTTAAAATAAAGAAAACAAAAGAAATAGTATAAAAGGAAACTTTACCCCTATCACTTAAAAGTGTTTAAACTGTGATTTTAAATTAAATTAGCACATACTCGTACGTTCTATTCTATGTAAGTATCAAAGGTGATACTACTCGTATCTAAGAAAAATCTAACAAGATTACCCTTATTGAATCAGAGCTAAAAACAAACAATGGAGACTAGACTCTGGAGACTTGCACTATACTACGTAGACGTTATTTAATCTTGATTCATTTATTTGTCAACGAGTGTTCGAGTTAATATCGTTATTTGCTTATTGTTAGTTGAAAATGTATACACAGATTGATCCGTCGTTTGCATGTGATAAAACAAATGGATCTTTATACTTTGTTTAAATTAAGTAAATAAATATTGCAGCATTTTTTTTATACAAATATTATAATAGTGAAAATCTGTAAGCTTAGTTGATAACTTAAAACTACAGATATGTCTACATTTTTTCCAGGCAAGCTTCAATATTTTTTTTTCTCATTCATAAGTTTCAATTTGTCTCAAGCGACTCTCATCAAATTTGGTTAATACATAAAAAAGACATGTAAGGTTGCTAGGCTTAACCTGTTATATACGAGTACTAGCTGTCCCGGCCACGCGTTGCTATGTCTAACTCTTAACTCTTGAATATTTACTCAATCTAGTCAACAGAATATTTACTCAATCTAGTCAACAGATGTCGCCATCATCGTCGCCAGATGTCATATGTCATATACAGATAATTAATAGACAAATAATTTGCAATAAGATAATATTGCAATCATAAATTGAGATGTAAGCTATCCTATCTTTCAAGTTGGATCAAACTGCACACGGTGTACAAATTTGATTAAAATCGGTTAAGTAGTTTAGGAGTCCATCGCGGAGGAACAACGTGACACGTAATTTATATATATTAAGATTATGCAACTAAGTAAATAACTCATATACTGTTGTTGATAAGTCCATTGAATTTAATAAAGTAAATCAATATTACATCGACAGAAATTTAGTGGTGCAAAATTGATCATGCTATCACTACGTAGCTCTATGTTTTTCTGTAATTCTTTTTGCTTTAATTAACTTTTTATATCAATTAATTACAATTTATTGTTTGTTTTTATATTAGATTCAATCCAGCTGTGCTTGTAATCGCCTCTAGCTGTAACAATGATTTATTCGCGAGAGATCGTAACGCATATTGATATCTCGTCTTATCATGAATAATAATGATTCGTTTCTTTTTATGTATACATCTTTACCCCGTTGAAAACTCACTGTATATTAGAAAGTCATAATCTAACTTTCGTCTAATTACATCTAATCACATTCATCTAATGCAGAGTGCACAGCTCAAACTATACATTCTGTTCAGGTGTATGTATTATGTATTCTAAATGTGTACTACTACCACCAAGATCTGCGCCGATGGAATGACTAGAACGTTCTGCGCACTCCACAGCGACTCTTCTGCTCATTGAGGTTATGCAATAATTACGAACATAATTTTAAATACAACAAATAAATAAATACATAAGTTTTTCGTGTATAGTTCAAATTACGAGAGTTCAGCGGTTACTCATGTTTAGAAGAGGTTATAAGAACCGTACGATGCGATAGTGAATTTTATCTTATGCCATGCCATAGATGTCATCTGTATCAAAATTTGTTGGGGGTCCAAATGTAAGATTTTTAACAAAAGGAACAAAAACGCTCACATTAAATAAAAATAATTATATATTGATTATACGTTATTACTTACAATCAATACTCCTAGGAACTAAGCTAGCCAAACAATTATTCAATCAATCATAGCTGAAGACGATTTCAGTTTTTCTAAATTTTTTGCCTCTAGGACAATAGTGATAGTCTTTCCTGTCCCATAGAAGTCCTTAGATAATTTTTTATCAGTTTTAGTTTCGAAAACTTCATTCAGCTGTTGCAGTTGTACCCGGAAGGGTCAAGAATAGAAAGCATGCTGTTATAACCTCCGGAAAACTGCATGCAAGGCTATTGAATTTTATCAGCAATAATTTCATGAGTTCCTTAATGGAATGAATCTTCTAAATTTCTGATTTTAAGCATGTTTTCAAAGCAATTAATTGTTCAAAAAGCTCAACTGACATGTCTTTACTATATTTAGCAGACAGTTTTCCGGCATACTTTTTTATTATTTCGTTTGAAAAAGAAAGAGTTTCTCCGGTTGTAATACTTCGAACATATTACTTAGGTCACAAAGACTCTGAAATCGTTCTTTAGTTTGAGAAATTAATATCTCTAATAATATGAATTTTTGATTATAGACGTTTGGGCCCCTGTAGCCCGGGGGCCCCGTATCATTAATACGGCAGATACGGCGGTAGCTACGCCACTGACTTTTTTATTGTATCGTAGATTTATACACCACAACTTATTCTAATCATGAGTCGCCGCTGATCTGTTGTAACATGAACTATAATTAACATTTGTGTGTAGATGTTTCTTCACCTTTCTAATATTACAGATTCTAACGAATCACCACATATATAAAAATTTACATTTAGAAATATACAATATACAAAATTTACATAATATAAATAGATGAACTAACACATTTGCATGAATTAGAACAGATATTTGATTTACTATAATGTTCTAATTCATAGTCTATCATTTGTTTTCAATACACTAAAGTTACGGTTCAATTATTTCGTTTGATAGATGTACGTTTCATTTTAGACAGATGGATTAATACAGATCTATTCTATTCAATCCAATAACAACAGTAATTCATAATACAAATACATATAATCAAGGAGTTTACATTTATAATAGTTATGGTAGTATAAACAAGTATATATTACCTAGATCAGGACATTATTTTTAGTTAGTAGAGAAGAGGAAGAGGAAGTGGAACACAAAAACTAAACTTTGGTAATAAATAACTCGACAGAGAAACTCTAATCTGGTAATCGATCACATCTTTAGTAAATCTGTTGTGTAGTGTAACGGAAGATTTCAAGAACAATTCATTGTACGTGTATTAATACCACAATATACATTGCTCTGGAATTACATGTGATTTGTTAAAGCACTAAAGCGTAAAACATAAAATGAAACAACGACGAATATAATGGTACAAGTTCTGGAGTTGCATCAACTTTACGTATTCTTCAAATCACTGGAGGATAGTCACTCGTATGAAGGAGTAAGAGTATTGTATGTTTATCATGTATACGTAATTAAAACGATGTTACTGGTAGAAAAACATAAAAGCAATAAAGGAATTCCACTAATTAGTAACATATTAAGAGGATCAAGAGGTAAGGTCAAATTGATACAAAAAAGCATATTTTCGATAATGTTTTTTGTCGACACAGATAGTACATATTTATTTCTATAATTAATACATGTTAAAATAACATTTAAAAAATGTGGCGAATCTCCGAAGACGTCACAAGAAAAAGTTGTATTGCGGTGTCCCTCATAACTCATGACTGGATTATTTGAAATAAAAAATCTAAAATAATTTCATTAGTTGATAAGTTTCCGCGGGTATCCCTATTGAGTTTTTTTTTATTTTATTGATTTTTCTATTTTTTGTAGTACTTAGAAGTCAAAATACCGATTTTTTTGTGAAAAAAATCAGAAACTTTGTTATTTTAAAATACGTTAAAATTAAAATCAAAAAAATACCTCGACATTTATCTAAAGAAAGAGTGTGCAAAATTTCAAAAGAATCGGTCCAGTAGATTTTGAGTTAAAAAAGGTACCGACTCTGAAAAAGCTAACTTTGAGAAAAAACGTGTTTAAAAGTTTAAAAGAAGGACGAAACCAGACCAGAAAGGTGAAGACTTAAAACTCTGTATCTCCGACAGTTTTACTTTTAACTTAATATGTTTTACATCCCTCTTAAATAGAGTTCTATTGAGGAGGAGAGAAAAGAAAGAGAAGAGTGACGTGGAGTACTGAAACTGAAAGAAAGAATTTATTATAACTTTTTGTTAATTCAGAAATAGAATGTAAAACAAATGTAAAGACAATGTACAATAAATTCGGTAAAAAGCGGTTATTAATTTTCTCTCTCTCTCTCTCTCCCTCCCAAGTTAACAAATAAGTGCTACACCTTAGAATATGCAATATTGAAAAACATGCTGGTTACTGAATTTTGGCATGGAGCATCCGATCCGTCTTGTACCAAATTACCATTTTTTTATTGTTCGTTCTGTTTCTTTCTAACACTCTACTTGAGCCTGAAACCGGGGAAACCATATCAACAATGATATACTCATATATTAAAAAAATATAAAAGTCATAATGTTGTATACATACATTAAAAGGGCGATGATTGCAAACAATAAAATTAATTTATTTCTTAACTTAAATTACATAAAATATTTTATCTATCTTTTAAAGGTCCTGTTTGATCTTACTTGTAGTGATTCTCAGAGATCCTTTCAATTCCTACATCCTGAATAGCATACCTTTCTGATTTTAAGTTTACGGAATCTTGAATATTGGGACAATCCCAATTCAAATCCCAGACAACTTTGATCTTCAAGTATGATATTGCCAGTTTCAAATACGCAAGCAGCATCTGATTTCTAAAGAAGATATAATAAACGAATAAAGTAAAATGATACCGTAATTCAAAACTTTTGAAAAGTTAATTAAACTGGAAGTCAATCTCAGTAAAAATTCAAATGAAAATAATAAAAATCTCTTTCTTAAGTATTCATAAAAACTAAAATGGCTTTAAACATTACCTGACACATTTCAGGTGGGAGGTAGGAAGGGAA
The DNA here is from genome assembly GCA_963678705.1 of Panorpa germanica. NCBI lineage: Eukaryota > Metazoa > Arthropoda > Insecta > Mecoptera > Panorpidae > Panorpa > Panorpa germanica. The sequence continues at coordinate 7,180,025 of OY783214.1, forward strand.
ACCGGAAGAGAACACTGGAAAGGGAAAGGGGAGTTATTAAGATAAGTAAAGAGATAATTCGCTCTTACAACTTATGCTATTAAAACCTCAGAAGTTTAGTTATATACAAATAAATCATAATCCATCTTAAATAAGTATAATAGACAAACTGACCGATGACATTAAATCTCCATCGTACACCCTAGCGAATACCTTCCGAATTAATCTCCTTAATCGTGGTATTTACAAAGAGTTTCAAAGAGATGACTAGGGCCAGAGTTGTCTCTATGTGCTCAACGTGTTCATTTAGTATTATCTCAATCTTGCTGCGATAAAGATAAGTCTGTCTAAAGATAGTCCTGCTTACCGTGTGAGTATAGCCTTAATGCTGTCAAATGAGAGAACCGGAAAAGGAACACGGATACGTTACCGTCGTTGATATGAGCTGAGCCTTGTAACATTGTGACAGGTCAAAACATGTTTTGTAATCGAACTATGGAACTGGTATCGTTTTACTTGTTGAAGTCCTTGTGTATATATACAGGGTGTATAATCCTTTGTAATAATATGTTAGAATCGAAAAAACCGAAATGCTTCTTTCCAAAACATTTTCACTTAACGATTTTTTTTTTCAGTTAAAAAAATTCGGGCAAATCTTTACTTCGTTGATACTACTTCTTCCTTATTCAGTAGCCAAAGTGGAATTGTCGCATAGTTGCCATTAGGAGAGTGTACGAAATATGGAATATTTTTATCAAAATTAGGCCTAGTTTGTGCTCTTACAAAAGTACCAAACATTTATACAGGGTTTTCCGATGAGGGCAGGTCGATTTAGTATCATCTCATAAAAAACACCTTGATACAACTCATATTAATTAACAGGGTGTTTGTTTTATATGAGATGATACAAATCGACCTTCCGATTGGAAAACTCTATGTATGCATTTGCATACATGTATTTGTAATCTAATACAATCCATTCACTGTATAAACACTCGTAGTACTCTCTTCAATAAAACGCCATTACGAGCGGAGTAACTCGCCACTTTAATACCATTAGAACTTTAACAAAGTTTTATAACCTAACGTCGTATATATGGTACAGACAAGCAAATTCCATAAATAGTTTCCTATAGTATTTTAAGTATAAGATTTATACTAGTAATTTTGTCACCAGTTTTCTTTGTACAACAAAATCAAATTCCTCATGAATTACGAGTATATAAGATAAAACTTATGACTATATATATATATAGGTGATATCTCTAAACTATAAGTTTTGTTTATATGAAGTATATTATAACTATAGTTTTTTAAAGTAAAGTTTAAGTTTAAGTAACTAATATTTTAATTAAAATTATTTCAAATCATTTGTCAGACTGAATATATTTAACGTGGGAACTTTAAATACTTTAAATACCACGTGTCAAATTGTTTTGTGAAGTATGAGATTTCATAAATTCTTCCACATTTAATATGTAACCAGAATCGGATTAGGACTTTTTATGTCGTTGGAACTAGTGGTACTATGAGGGCATTATTACTTTTTTACTTCTAGTTGCAAATAAACTTTTTCTTTTTTCGCGCCAAATATAATTCAATCTAGCTAGCCAAGGGTCTTGGGCTTCTTGGTACATAACGTTAATCCGGCTCTGTACTGTGCTGACTCAAACTAGTGCTAGCAAACTTTATACATGTGGTATTCTTTATGACGTGAGACATAAGACGCCACTACGCTATGTTAAAGAAGAGCTAATTCAGGCTGGCGAACGCCCAATCAGCGCAAAAAGCTGCTCTAGAACACATAGTGTCGGTTGCTGTAACTACAATAGCTAGTTAATTTGAACAGTTTCTATTGAATTTTTAAATGATAATTTCAAATTTATTATTTATTTTTCGATAAGTGTTAATATTTACGAGATATCAGCAAATTTAAATTTAAATAATGCTACAAACTTTATTAACGATAATTAAAAATGGTTTTGAAATTTGAAATCAGAGCATTTGAATATCGGTAAATTATTCGGGACCGCTTCAAAATATATTTTCGTCAGTAGGTTTCTTAATTTGATATTTCTTAAACATGTAGTTGTTTTAGCCGTTATTTTGTAAACCATTTAATTTGATTGTCTATTTATATTTAAAGAAAATTTTGCAAAACTGTTTGCTTTGTAGCCCAAAGCCCTCTGGCGGAATACAGTTGTCAATATTATACAAGCAAGTTTATTAAACTATGAATAGACTTGAAATGAGCAAGCAAAGCTTGTGTGAGTGAGTGTGTGTGAGAGAGAGAGAGAGAGAGAGAGAGAGAGAGAGAGAGAGAGAGAGAGAGAGAAAGAAAGATGTTGTATAATATGCTTTGCAATGTCAGCTGCATGCTTCAGTACTAAGTTCCGTTGCGCTACAACAAAACACTGAAAGCTTTAGCATCAGCTTTCAAGTCACCAACTTACAAATTCAAAATCACTGTATGGTATTATTAAAGGAAATAAATTCTTGTAACAGTTTGTGTTTCAACAATATTTAAAGTAATACATTTTATGAGCGTAAAGAAAACGAAATTTACCATCGTCTTATTACTCGATTTCTTTGTATAAGATTTCATTTAACTCGTTCGGGATTTACTTATATATATGGTCAAAATTTTGCAATCTCCCTGCTGATAAGTTTTGCACATAATCAAATTAATTTTCATAACAAGTAAATTCAGAAAATAATGCGTAGATTGAACCTGGCGTCCTATTTTATTTTCTTTAAATGTATTTATACTTTTAACAAAACACACAACTAAACAAAACAAAACACTCATCTAAAGGACCGTGGTTCTAGGAAGCCCGTGAATTATTATTAAAAAACAAAACACTCATCTCGTTTTGAGTCACTATACAGGGAAAGTGTCCTAAGACAAAATATGTAGAAATGAAAACTTATTTTCGAAATATGTCTACAGAGATTTGAAATAAACAATAAATGGATGCTATAAACATAGAAAATGATTGAATTTGCTGTGGCGTTTGACATGGCCTAAAGCTTAATAATAATATTTTCCTCCAAGAAACTTCGCTTGATAAATATTTGTCTGACAAACAAACTTTGAACTGTCTTTGAGTTTTCCCATTGTTTTGACCCAGTGTTCAATCAATATTAAAATATTTAAACACAAGTAAAAGCATAGGGATGGGAAATGGAATGAACTTCGTTCCTAATCCTATTAAAATAAAATGAATAAACATGAAAATAATACGAATGAAGGTTGACTGTTATACATATCAATGATTAGAGTTACGCTGTTGTTATTGTTTAGTACAAGTAACACGGAACAAAGCTTTCAATATATTATTTAACAATAGCAGTTGATGCGGATGCTGACGTATTGTTATCATTTTCGTAACGTGGTTTCGTAATGAAACTTATTATGTTATTTCCCTAATGGGAATATATTTCGTAAACATATTGATTGAAATTTAATGAATTCATATTCATAGAAACACATACACACATATTATGTAAGCATTTGTATGAGTTAGAGGTACACTGTATCATTACAGGTTTTTCATCTGGTATTTTTAGAAATCTTTTGAAAAAAAAAATCATTTGCTCTTATAGTTTATTAGCCTCTTAGCCTCATAAAGTTAACCGCTTATCATCGGAACAAATGCGTATTAGAAAATCTTTAATTCAATGGGCATGTGTACTCATTTTCTCAAGGTTTGATTTCTCACTTGTTGATTGAAATTGATATTAATAAATATATATTGGCATTTTTATTTTAATAAATATCTAAATGTTGACGGAGATATTTACAGATGTCAGCCATATTTATGACGTAACATGTCTGTACTATTAAGGGTAGGTAAGTAATTTTTTCTATGGATAAGAGTTCACTGTTGTAAAAAATGTGGCATAATTGTCTAATCTAGCATATATTACTGTACTGCATGTGTATTTACTTTATTAACACATTTTTATTTTTTTCAGTAACAATACATTCTGCAGAGCTTCAGAGAGAAAGGTAATAAAACAAATTTATTTTAAAATTTTGTGAAATATAATAAAACATGTAAGTGATATTGCTGGTAACTTGAAGACTGAAAACATTGTATGTATATGAAAATATCTTTTATAATATTACCAGAATATCTAAAGTGATTTCACTTTTCTAGTTGTTTATGTTTTATTACACTTACAAGACTAAACAATATTACATAGTACACAAGGGACGTAAAAGAATGACCTATTTTTTGAGTTTAGTGGATTTGAAATATGGAAGTGATTCCATGGATAATCCCAAGTGTCTCATATGTTACCGTTTAACACAGGGGATTCATATATTAAGGCATGTCGTCAAAGAAACGCTTCTTCCTGTACCAAATTGAATTCTTACGTACCGTACCCTAATTTATAAAATGAGGATTCTTACTTAAAGATAAAGATTATTTACTACATATTTATATATATATATATATATATATATATATATATATATATATACAGGGTGTCCCAAAATTCAACGATAAGCCGGCACCAGAAGGTGTCCTGCTCATGAAAAAAAATTTATCTCATTTTGTTTAGGAATTAGAAAAAAAAAATTTTTTTTCGAAAATTGAAACACCTTAAGATGTTTTTAACTACCATGACCACAATTTTTCAAATATTTCTGATTTTTTTTTTGTATCGGTAACCTAAATAGCACTGTTATCATCACAACCATTAAAACTCCCAGAATGCTAGTAGTTTTTACACAATATTCAATCAAAATTATTTTTTTCTCTAAAATTTTTAAAGATTTTTACTTTCAGTCAACCTTAACTCATCGTGGTGTAAAAAAAAAGTATGAACACTGCTATGGCAAGTTTTTTTTTTAAATTGGCGCAACTCTTCAGGATTCCAAAATGGTATAATACTCCTGGAAAACTAGCAATAAAAAGAAATTATGCATACTATTGCATATTTAGGTTGCCGATACAAAAAAAAAAACAGAAATATTTGAAAAATTGTCTTTTTTTCTTGTGTAGTCATGAGCAGGACCACCTTCTGGTGCCGGCTTATCGTTGAATATTGGGGCACCCTGTATATATGTATCTACTAGGTTTTATAGAAACACAGCCTACTAAAGAATCACAATGTTCGTCCTTCGCTTATCACTATTTTTTTATTTACAAATTATAAAGTATTTAAGAAAGATAAAAATCAAAATGTTATTGTTATCTTTGTGTTATTATAATACTTTGTTTTCATTCAACTAATATGTATTCTACGAATATTACTAGAGAACTATTTTTAATTTGCATATATTAACTTTATCTCATATTCTAGTCACTGTGTTATAATACGCAATTTAAAAACAAAGCTAAATCAAAATAATAAAAATGTAAATGAACTGAAACATATATTTTATATAATTACATATTTTTTATCAAATGTTTGAATCATATACGACTATTTAAAACTCATTACAATCTTTCTGTGAGATTAATATCAATTTTAATTTTAAAAAACGAGTATATAATAGAGTATGTAAAAATATTTGGTGTCCAATCAAATTTAAATGCTATCAAAATATTTATATTTTTTTAAATTATTCATCTTAATGATTATTCAGTATTATGTATTCCATATACAGAACCATTATATTGAATTCTGAGGCTGTGCTATAAATAAATTATAAGTAACTGTGTCATAAAATAATGACGCATCATTTATTTATTTAAAGCAAACGTAGCATTTAAGCAAAATTTATGTAGTATTTGCGTTATATTCACATTGATTCTGCCTTCTTCAGTATGCAAGAAAGAATTATTATTGAATGCTCTAGTAGAAAGATATATTTCAATAATACATAATAACCGGCTAAACATAAAACATTGATATAACATTAAATAATATTTCTGTGTTTACACTTACAGTAATTAATCAAATTTTTACTTTTGCTATATCATTAAATAAATGTAAAATACATTTAACATCTTGTACTAATTAGTTTAATTTTAAAAGATACAAAATAGAAGCCTTAGTTGTCGAACTGAAGCAATACAATGATATTTACACTTACTGATTTCAGTAGTGGCACATCTCAATAAAAATTCAGTAAGTTTGCACTTGAGGGTTTAAGTCAGTTATTTGTAGTTACTTAGACTGCTGTGTTCACCAAGACCTAGATCGTCGGAAATATGTCGACGTTAGTGATAGAACCTTTTGTCGGTTTTACACCAAAGAGACAGTTTTGTTTTCAAAAAACAAAATAAAAACATGTTTTGTTTTATTTTAAAACAGTTCTGTTTTTCGAAAACAGACTGGTTTTGTTTCTAATGTTTTTCTCTGTGTCCCATAAAAATTTGGTATCCCACAAATTATTGTGTTGGCGATACATTTCTATTAAATTACTGGTCTTATCTGCATTCTGTACTTATTTATAACTGACAAGCGCAAATGTTCAAAAAAACCATAACTGCGTGTTCAAACAAGCAGACTAAAAAACAACAACAAACGTGTTTTCTTTTGATCTTACCGATTGCATATGGGAATGCGTTTTGCTTACTAAAACAGTTTTTAAAAACAAAATTGATTTAAGAACTGTTCAGTTTTTACAAAACATTGGTGTTTTTGTTCAGAAAAACAGTTTTTGTTCGTGTTTTATTGTTTTGTCTCTCTGGTGTAAAACCACCAGAAAGAGATACCGTTACTTTACACCAATGATAATTTTTTAAATTTAAGTTATCTGACTAAATTTTATGCAAATGCATATAACTGTGTTTCGTAGGAGAGTACCTAATACATTAATTCTATGCAGAGCGAATTGTAGAGTTAAAACTATAAAAGTATAAATATTCCCACTTACAATTAGTGAAGTGTGACACGAAAACATGTGTGTTTGTTAATTGAAAACAAAGTGACAGGGTTGACGTAAGCTCCAGGATATGGGAGGCTAGAAACAGGGGTCATAGCACCGGGCATTGGACCCTAGATACAACAAACAAACACATTTATGTCAGGGTTTTATGACCGTACATTCCTAACTGCCCATGTACCATGGAGGAGTTTATGTCGTGTTCCGCTATAAATCTTATTCGTAATTAAAATAATAACTGCAATTTAACAAATGATATTATTAAAGAAGCTACCATGATCTCTGTTTCTAAGAATTGTAAAGACTATCGCGGGTATGCGCTTGTACTTATCTACAGCCTGGGTACAGCCTGGCGCTTGTACTTATCTACAGCCAAACGGTACCCGAAATCTTGTAAAAAACTAGGATATGAAATTCAAATTCAATGAACACATTATTCAGAATAGGAAGTTAAGGCATCTGCAAACTAATGCACTTACACTACTAACTTTTTTCTATATGTAACCTGTCATGTCTCTATTGTCTTTTCTACAGTAATTTATATTAGAATAATATGGATTTGGATCGTCAGTAAGATTCTTCAAAAACATTTCTTTCTTAAATGCATTTTTTTAACACACTTAATGTTTATCCAGTAACACTTATTCGTTTGGTGTTCCACCTCTTCTACATCTTGTAAAAATATGATTTGTCAAACTCCTCAAATCGTTCGTTTTACCAATTATTATTTAATGACATAGTTCGCGTCATGTATCAAAATAAATAAATCAAAGTTTGGAGAAGTCTGATATGTGGCCCGCAAATTCTGAATATTTGAGAGTCCCTGTTTTACAGTGTTATTTTAAAATGACATTAATTTATTCCTTTCCACACGGGTACATACATGTTTAACCAGAGGATCAAAGAATTAAAAGCTAAAACGTTTAAGTGATGGAGTAAAATACATTTATACTTATACTTGTACTATACTAGTCGAAGTATGAGTGTATGGTAATATTTTATGCAAAGAGATTTCAACTAAAATTAATCTACAAAAGTAAGTGTACGACAAGTTCTAAGAAAATGAAGTTATAATTTTGATAATGATCATTTACATTTTACATATACTGCTACGTTAGCTCTAGTTAGACTTCGTCATGAACTCTACTACTACTAACCTTATAGGTATTTTACATTAAATAACAAATTATAAAGTTATGGAGAGTTACAGTTTATTTTCACGTAATAACCACGTACGATTATCTTGCTTTAAAGTTTAAAGTTATGAAGTATTAGAACTCGTTAGATAACTGAGTAATCATTCCAAATTTTGTAGCTTTATATTGTAGATATCTTAAATAATTTATGGATTATGTATGGGGACAAGTTATTGTTATGTTATTGGTGTCTGGAAGCAAACAATATTTACTAGATACATAACTATGAGTTCAGCAAACCAAACCCCAAAGTGTGATAAATACAGTTATTACTTTGTGAGACATTTAAAGATGTATTTGCGTCAAAAGTGAAATTTACAATTTTACTATAGTAGTCGGAGATAAATAAACAGAGAGATGAAAATTAAACAAAGCCGAAATTATTCAGTTAGTTTATGTTCGCTTTGTTCTTCATTAAAAAACCTCTTGAAAATTTGTATCATTTACATTTTTTATGTTATGTTTCTCATTTAATTTTTTTAATGGATTTTTTTTAAACCATACTTTGTCCAATGTACCTTCTAAATCCAAACTTAATTTTAGATTATATTCGAGACCCCATCGAGACCAGTATGAGAGAAATTTGTAGTAGATGCGAGATAATGATTGGCGATAAGTCTTATAATAGTCCGCCGTGAAATTAAATTGTAGGAAGCGCCCCTTTCCTTGCAGTTTGGCACCTTGCCTTAGTGCTCAATGCGTCTGCATCTCTCTCATGCCACTCGAACCGACCCTGATTTCCACTATAAAAAAATATGCCCAGGTAGAAAATTGTCTTGCAATACAAGTTTCACACATGCTAGCATGTCATAAGAAAATTAATAAAGATTAATTTGTTACTTTTGATATAGAAATTGTTTTGCAGTGCACGGATACTTGCTATCTAATCAAAGCTAATTCTAAGGTTCATTTTCTACCTGGGCGATTTCAGTCTCTCGATAAGTTTCTTCAAAATTTTCTTAGGCACTAACTTATTCAGCTTGCTTGCCAAAAATTATTTAACACAAAAAAATTTCTTGTGCAAAATTTAAAACTTAAATTACTTTACAATTATAATACTAAGTATATTAATTAAGATTACATTGCAAATTACATAATTAACAATAATAATTATACTTCATATAATATTGATCATATTTGCAGTATCAGTTTCTACAACATGTCGATACATATAGATTCTAGCGTATACGATATTTCAGTTACTCAAGTAATTAATTAGTAGCTCAGATAGCATATCAAGCATTTCATTCAATTAAAATTAAATGGAAAGTAATCACGATTAATAGCTGAAACTAAAACTAACTTCGCTAACTATATAATACTCAGGTGTATAGCACAGCATGTATGAGTAGCTGTAAGAATAGGAACAGGAATAGGAATAGGAATAGCTTGTCAGACTGACTAGTGACTGGTGCCTCGTACCTTGTTGAAAACTTATGTCATTAGAGAAGAGGTAATATGACGACGCGACGGTTACAAGAAGAACTAATCAAGACGGAATTGAACTGATATGTTAGGCAAGGCCATTGTACTGTCTTATATAATAACAAAGGTTATACTAGTATACATATCAAGAATTTCCACGAAATACTTTTATAATTGAATTTTCCAAATTAATAATCAATTTTTTCATGTTTCACTTTTGGTAAATTCTACAGAAGTTTATCTCGTGTATATTTTGAAAATTACCGTTTCACAGCGTCAATCACTTAAGATTATTACTCTATTGTTTATATTGTTACATAGTTTCTTAAGTAATGCTAAGTCTTAATAAGTATTATAAGTGTATAACTTTTGTTTGACAACTTTGCATGTCTCGTACATTTAATATAATCTTCATAACTACACCAAGTAAAACCATAAGCCACAAACTTGAGTTATCTTTACACACTACACACCTTTATAATATCCCGTTAAACACAAAACGTAAACTAACTTTAAATCAACGTAATATTTTTTACGTTTTATTATTTACGTAATTAAGTAAATGCAAAAGACATTTAAAATCTTTTACTACTACAATAATTTAAAATGTAATGCTTGGTACAGACTAGCGTGACTCTAACATGCGACATTCAACATTCATAGTGTTTTATTTCATGTCATAGTGTCATGTGTTTAGCAGAATGTCTACAGGTAATCGTGATGGTGTGGAAACAAAACATGTCTACTTTAATTTTGAAAATATAGAGCAGCTATAGAACAGACAGAGCCTATAATCTTTAAGGTCCGCCATATATAGGACTACCCCAGTATTCTTTTTATATGTAATATCCTATTATTATAGCTGGGAGTGTTTTTCTTGCATGTATTACAAATATCTTCTAGTTTCACCCAAACACCTAAACTCAGGGCCACTTTAAAAGCAAGGTTACTAAAGAAACAATTCATTTGCATACTAACCTTATTGAACTCAATCAATACACAATATTTACGTACATGTGAATAGTTAAATTAATGCCATTTTATATGGATCTGTTGTCAAAGTGATCTTCCCCGTTGAAGTAGCAAAACCAGATCCACACCAGAATAGAAAACTGAATACGTAATGTAACATACACAAGGGAGGGTGCTTTTTTGCTTGTAAGGTTAGAAAAGAAAAATGCTGAGGCACTAGAAACCATTAACTGAAAGATTAATACGAATTTCTCGAGTTGAATGAATTGTAAATTATGGCGAAGATATCGTAGCGTGGATAGATCGGATTATATGGTGAATGACATGGAAAATAGAGAAATCGAGGGTTTTAGGGGTTTGTTGGGTTCGGTCTACCTTAAGGGGATCTCTTATAACATAATTATTGTAAACAGTTTTCAATTAAAACTGTTATTTTAATTCAAATATAATTTATGACACTGACAAATTGAGCTTCATTTATAAATTGTTTTTTTACCCTCAATTTTCAGTGAAAATTGTACGAAAACAATTTTCATTGTTTTCAAAATGAATAATACCCAAAATAATCGGGTAAAAGTAAGTACGAGTAGAGAAGTAGAGTTACACAACCTATTTATAACTTGAAGTATAAACCTTAAAAAGGGCATCACTGTAATCTAATTTATAATAATAAAATGTTTTATAAAATACCTTTCGTAATTTTAACTAAAAATATCCATCCATTATCCTGATCCTTGGAAAAACTTATTAAGGTAGAGTGAGAAGGAGTAGGTGGGGTATAGTATGAAAGGAAGACAACTATGTCGAACAAGCAATTAGGGGACTTTCAGTACTATACAAGATGAGCTCATTGTGAATCCTCGGCGTGATGATCAATTGTTTGAGAGTGGAAGGAGGAAGTAAAACGAATGAATGAAACGCCCAAAAGACAGCGAAAAGAGATGGTAACATCAAAAGGTAGAAGGGAGAAACACAATACATTATAGGTCGGTCGAATGGTCCTGAAAACATTATCAGATCGCTTCTGAAGGCTAATCTCAAGAACCAAAGTTCTAAATGGTAGTACGCCATAGCACGGACCAAAAACTATTCATCGTGAGTTACTGTTACTACGAGGAAAAAATAAATCTATAAAGTAGACCAATCAAAGTCATGGAACGTATCTTGAACTTTATGACATCGTGAAGAATATTAAGGGGGAAAGGTGAAAGATCCCAATGGGATGAATGGATGGAAGGAGGTAATCTTATACTCGTAGGAGGGATAAAATGAAAATATACAAACAGGAAATGTGGGGGGGGGGGGGGGAAATATTCACTGATTATAATTAGGTTTCAAGCAGAACCTACTATACAGATTAGAGAACAAGACAAGCATGCTCCGGATTTGTAAAAATAGTATTTCCCTAAAAATGAATAATTCTTAAATTGATGTTGTTCAGTAAACAGATCTTTACATATTATAATAATTCTTCGCCAACTACATTAATTAAGTAGTTTCCGTGAATCCTAGAGAAACCTTATTATAATTGTAATAGCAATACTACGCTATACATTTGTTAACTCTTTTTAAGTAAAATGTATTTTCTTTAACGGAAAATAAACTTTAAATAAATATAACAGTGTTCAGCGAGTATTATCAAATTACAAAGAGTTACAAATAATTTCAGTTTTTACGAAGTCAGAAATATTTAGCGTTTGAAAAACTTGATGTATTTTGAATCTGCTCTGAAATACCGCTCTAGAAAAGTAATTACAATTTAGACTGTAATAAGTTGTAATTTTCCTACATTGGATAATTGCAACTCAATCAAATCTGATCTGATATCGGATTAAATTATCGTTGATTTGATAAAATGAAAAATAACAATAAAAATGACGTAACGAAGTAAAAGTTAATTGGAATATTAATTGAGTTGTTCAATAATGGCGTTGATGATTCGACGGCAGCAGCAATATTTTCAATAATTCCATTTACTATATCTAACCGGTAATGATTATTAAAAATACATATAAAACTCACAACAAATAAATCTAACAAAAATGAACAACTTCTAGGTGTATCTATTTTTACAAATAATATGAAAATACATTTTTTAATTAATATCAATAAAATGTTAATTACAATGCTTGAAAGCATTTTCAGTAACAATATAACCGTAAAATTAAAGGGAACAAAGCAATTACTTCATTACACCGAGTTAGCTGATTTATAGTTTGACTGTCACCGTATATAATGCTTCTTATCTTTATATATTTTGTAATATTGAAAGGGTTAGCAACCCTTAGTAATGAGCAAGGGATGCACGTAAACAGATTCACGTTTTAACAGTTAAAGGATGAAATACTACCGAAAGGGCATTAATTATACAATGTATATAGTATCGTACAATAAGCAGAAAATTTTACTGTATGTATAACGGTGGCGCAATTGAGTGGGAAGTAGAGGGGGGGGGGGGGGTTGACTTTCATTACAACTTTGAAGATTCTTTCTCTTTTTAAGGAGCCTCATTTTATCTAGTATAATCAAAAACTAGGAAATTTATTGTGTTTCTTGTCTCTTGTTTCAAAATTTCGGTAAATTGCTATTTGGAAATTGTTCTTAGTTGCTAGTTATTGCAACATGTACAAAAAAGGAAGCAGGTGCATTTCTCCTATAAAATTTTTATGTTACATACTTATACTTATTTAAAACAACAATAAACTTCTTTTATATGGCTTAATAAGTAAGTTTTTATAATTCAAATCTGAAACAAAACTACTTTCAATAAAGTTTTATTCTGTTACGTACAAAGTTACCTACGTTTCTCTCTCTCTCTCTCTCTTTTTCTCTTTTGCTTAATAAAACCCTTATAAAATTTTCAACAATATTAAAACAAGAACTATTCTTAACATAACCGTACTATTTAATTATTTCATAATATCCGGCAGTAAATTATTTGGATTTAATTCTGTGTCTACCACGAAAGAACATTTCCATGAGTTCTCTTTAATTAATATTCTTATTTAACATAAATTAACAAAAGCTGAAGAAGATAAATTTCATTTATATTATTCCTTCCATTCTGGTCTGTTTCAAGCTATGCAAAACCAATTCTTATTTTAATTATTTTTTTATTATAAAATTATCTCAGTATAAAAAATCTGAATAATATCTGCAGAAACAGGCAAGTAAATATTGATATAGTCGCTATGAAAATAATTAATATTTTATTAAAGAGACCATTACGAATAATAAAATCCAGAGAACGGTCTTGCATCAGCGTATTCTTTATATGGCTCTTTTTTATGCGAGAAAATAGCAGTCACTGGTTATCTACATTGTAAAATTTATCAGAGTTGTGAATTAGCTTTATTAGGCTTCTCTCACACTGGAATAAATTAACACTTAATACATAAACATATTTCATCATGAGAGGAAATTTTTACTTTAATATTTCTCAATACACCACTGTGTTGAAAAAGGCAAAAATAAAACTGGGCATACGACAGTGTTTTGTTTATGTTAGCTACAGGGGCACCGGGAGAAGAACACTTGTATCCACTTGCCATGAAAGAAAATATTAAGAAAAAGATTAAAAACTTAAATTTTTACTATTAATGTCACTGTTTGAATAAAACTTAAGGCATCTATGATGTTATCCAAATTTCACCTTGTCTTCCACTATCCTTTTCTTACGAACACTAAGCATGCACCTCCCTGTAAGTAATTATGCCGATCTGTAGGAATAGCTGCCTGCACTAGATCATGAATAAACGTTCAGAACGAACATATGTTTACCTTTTCCAACACAGTGGTGTATTGATAAAGATTAAAGCTTGCCCTCTTTATTAATTGTGCTAAAACATCTCCAATACACTCTACTGACAATTTTTGTTCATGTTGGCGGTTAGACGTAGTCTGTTCCAATGTAGCCAGAAATTAATATAACGGAAAATAAAACAATGTTAGAACCGTATTATATTCTCATTCACAATCATTAATTCATAATAATTTTATCTATTTAAATACTATGACGTATTATTATATAATATAGCTAAACATTGTCTTTACCTAATAAAGCTCTCAAGCTCTGCAACCCGAGGCAATCGCTCTATAAAATATGGTATTCTTTAACTATAAAATAACTTCAAAATGATTTTTAAACAAGTTTGCATAACGTTGAATTACTTTATTCAACACTAATACAACAAAACTGAAGCAACTTTCTATAGTTTTATTTGATAGTATCAAAGCGTTGTCAGAGCTTTCAGTATAACCGCTGGGCACGGCACCTTGTATATAACTTTGTATCTTCAACTTCAAAGTTTTCAAGCCCTGACACGCAGAGTCTACCAGGGGACTCTGTCCCTACGTTGTCATTACTTTTGATTCAATCTTCAAAGGTTTCCACCCACTTTATACTGTGCTTTTGAAGACTTGTTTGTTACTTATATAAAATAAAAGGCCTGTGACATTTAAAAATAAAAACATCTTTCATTTATGAATTTTATAATATTCTGTTATAAAATATTAGTACAAGGTGTTTACGAAATCCTTTTTATAACTTCAAGTACTTAGCAGGGTTGTATTTAGGCACTACTTAGGGGCGCTATGCAGAAGTCTTTATAGTTTTGTATTATGTAGCCTATGTTAAAATTCAACATAAGTATCAGAATACATAACCATAATTTATTGCTTTCATAATTTCATATGTTTTATAGTTAGCTTCAATTTAGAGCAAAATTACTATGGGTCGTTTCACCTATTATCGTTTGATGTTACTATAACCTACAATAAAAAATAATATGCGCGAAAGGTAAAAATTAATATAGTCCAAATCACGATAGTTCGACAGCGACTTATACTTAAAAGAGGTTATAAGAGCGGTATAAATCTATAATACAACTAGCTGTCCCGGCCACGCGTTGCTGTGACTAACGTTTTTGTCATATTACATTACATAGCGCCATCTATTGAATATTTACTCAATCTAGTCAACAGATGTCGCCATCATCGTCGCCAGATGTCATCGTTTGGAGCTAACAGATAATTAATAGACAAATAATTTGCAATAAGATAATATTGCAATCATAAATTGAGATGTAA
Source organism: Panorpa germanica (assembly GCA_963678705.1). Lineage (NCBI taxonomy): Eukaryota > Metazoa > Arthropoda > Insecta > Mecoptera > Panorpidae > Panorpa > Panorpa germanica. Next base: position 7,195,532 of record OY783214.1, read on the forward strand.
GCTATCCTATCTTTCAAGTTGGATCAAACTGCACACGGTGAACAAATTTGATTAAAATCGGTTAAGTAGTTTAGGAGTCCATCGCGGACGAACAACGTGACACGTAATTTATATATATTAAGATAATGAATTTTATCTTATTCGTTTCTATATACATTATAAAAAAATAAGTGAGTCAGTGCTTTTTAGTTATATCTTCAGTTTATACCCCACAACTATTTTTAAGTATGAGTCGCAGCCGAACTCTCGTAATTTCAACTATATACATTTTTAACAGTGTAAATTAATTATTAATATTAATATGAATAATAAAAAAATTAATTATTAATAATGTATAATAAATTATTCATATATTTTTATTCAAATAGAAGATTTAGGAACATGAAAAGATATGCTAAAAGAGTTAAATACTACAGAAATAAAAATATGTTTTATTAGAAGTCTCTACACCCATTACTGCGCAATGTGACCCTAAAATTATTTTGTTTAATTTTAATGAGTAAGCAAGAAGCATTTATGTACGAGTAGTATGAGAACAAACAAGACAGTTATAAAATTTTTCGAGTTTTTAGTATTTTCCTGATTGGTTTGTAAAGGTTTTAATTTTTTATATTATCAATATTTGAAGAAATCGGAGTAGGTTGGACCGTTTCCTAAATAACGTAATTTTTTTTTAACTTTTTACTCCTCTAATATTAATAACAAAAAAATTATAATTTATAAATTAGCTCAAATAACATTAAAGTTAATCTTAGAGGAATCAGAGAGAATGATTTTCTTACTCAAAAAATATTGTGGAACACTTTGTCCGATGCGAAATCCAAACCTAAAAGTAACTCTGTATCCATTACAAAAATCCCTTTCGTTAAATGAACGTTTTAAATTCGGTCCATCTGAGTCACCCTTCGCTCCCCAACAAACAAAAGAAATTTTATTGTTGATTTAATGTTTATTGGGTGAATAAAATCAAATAATTCTCATGAGCAATATATAAATGTGTTATTTATACCGACATTGATCTTAGATTTGATTAATTGACTACATCACTATTCCAGACGGTATGAAGGGTATCGAACCCTGATCCAGATCCCCGGAACTCGATATATCCCCGAATCCTCAAAACACAGCAGGAGTCTCTCCACAGACTGTCAAGGATTCCGGCACTCTGGTCACGCGCTGGCACACATGTCACTCGCACACGTGATTCGTTCCGGGCCCCGTTTCCTTACGCAGTCCTTACGCGTTTATAACACACACCCCCATCACATACCCCAAAAAAAAAAAAAGCACATACAATAGAAACTATACAGGATGGTCCATCAGTACGTATGATTAAATAGATTATTTATATAGCATGGTAAAACAGTTTTTTAAACATATTCTACATTGACTTGAAATTTTTAATTAGATTGTGAATCATAACTGAATTTAAATCAGACTGCACCGTGTATTGATATAGTATCAATAACGAGTAGATATAATTATCAGAACCTTAAATATCCAATTATATTTATTCAATTCGCACTTTTGTAGAACATTAGAAATAGTCATTTTTGATCTTTAATAATTAAAGAGGTGCATTTCACAAATATTGATCAACTTTTTAATGTTGTTTCCTTCCTTATCTTCTTCCCACTATCACTCCTATCACTGTTAAACAATAGAAGTGTATAAGAGAGATGCAGAATCAAAAAGCATAGCCATCGTGGTACCCCTTAAAGTTGTCTTATAATGACAAATAAATTCGATTCCTTAACGACACAGTTGGACTCTGATTACTGTATTCTCGGGTTCGGTCTCCGGGGCAGAGTTATATTTTCTGGGTTTGATAAAATAAGATTTAAATGGTTGTGTGCAACCATAGAAAAATGAATATTGAAAAAAAAAATGATCACAAAAAGAAAAATTCGAAAACGAAATAGAAATAGAAATAGAAAAAGAAAAAAGAAAAGGAAAGAAGAAGAAAAAAAAGAACACCTTTAGAAGAGATTGGATGGAAATGGGAACATCATAGTTAAGGCGATTCCTGTGTCATATCGAGATGCTGAAATAGGAAAAGAATGAGGATCTTGAACGTTGAATGAAGAGGTGATTGATGAACCACCAATGGAGTAATTTGAAATAGAATAAGGAAAGAAGTTGATATATAGAAAAATAGAATTATTATAAAGTGTATAAGGTATATGTTATAAGAAAATGTAATATGGATTTAAAGTGCTAATAACTACCAATAGTAGATGCACTGAAAAATAAAAATTTAAAAAAAAAATTTGGTTCCTTATGATATTCGACAGATTTTGTGACGTCAAAAATCGATTCCTAGAAAATGAGTTCGCACCCCAATTTGTGAACTTAGAATAAGTTATGCTTTGATCACAATATAGCGTTCACCTATAGTAAAACGTTTTGTATTTTAACCTATAGTTTTCCAAGTTTACTTCCAAACACTTTTCAATGTACAATCAAAATTCCAAACATGTACTAACATAAAATAATTCTATTCAAATACACAAACAAATATCTGAAATACATAAACTATTGAACCACCCTATACTATATTTATAGTCAATTCATACGTATCTAGAAATGTTTGTAGATAAATTTCTACTTTTTGAACACTAGAGTAGGTTATGTTTCGTAAAACGTTTGTGTACAAACAATAAATAATGCTAAGTTCTAAAAAGAATACGAGTGAGTTCGAGTACATACAAAAAATAAAAGGAGAAAACATAAAATAATAAAAAAATAATACATGTCAGACACAATAAAATTGTTATTATGAATTTTACACAATAAAAAATATAAAGAAATATCAGAACAAAGTGCACGCAGCAGTTCAGGTTATAAAGGCAAAAAGGCAATGCGCTACAATGTGTGAAGTTAATAAAATGTGTGATTTACTGTACGAAATAATTCTTATAAATAAATAACACCTTGTATCTTAATCGTCCCAATATTGAGTTCTCAGATAACGACAAAAACAATATCCGATATGTATGCATTCCAACTAATTCAATAGGCTGTTACTCTTTCTTTATAACAAATCTCCTAATTACATCTCTTTCTTTCTCTTATCTTTATCTCTTCTTGCTTCCTATTCCTCCATGTTTCTTTACATTTCTTCTTTCTCCTTTTTTCTTCGTCTCTCAACAAATCCCGCCTTTTCTTCTCACTGACAATCCTAAACTGGAATTTCATCTTATTTGCTGAAACGATTCCTTTTCTCGTTTACACATTCTGCAGACCCCCATTACATATTTCCCTCTTCCTCATTTCTCATTCTGAATTTTGCTCCTTGTATGTCTTATGTTTTTCGCTCCCATTTTCTCTCCCATAATCTTTTGTATCTCTGATTATATTTTCATACTCAATAAGATTACCTGCAATTTATTCATAACTTTGCTTGGTTGCATTTATGAGTTATCCAAGTCAGGTGGAGGGTACATTATTTCATGTCGCACTAATGATCTGATACATCTATCCGGGTTTTATTATATATATATATATTACGTAATCTTATTATATTACCTGATTTTCAAATTGATATAAATATAACCGGCAACATGACCATCTAAAGTTTATAAATATTTATTCAATACTAACAAAGGATTTTCAAATTTAATCACTGTTATCCCTTGTCTAACTTCGATTAGGTTGTATAATATTGTTTTTTATAAAGAATAAAAGTCTCTTGCAATAAATCAAAGTCAGATATCTTCCCTCTATTGCGTTGTATTGAATTTGTTGTAGAGAGTTGTAGTTGGAGTTATGCGAATTTTTTGTTTGATTTTATTTGAATGTATTCCTACACCTAATTGTACTGTAAGCTGTATCTTATTAAACTTGAGGGAACATTGACGGAAATTTAATAAAGGATTCGTCAATTTCTAATCTGTGCAAACCAAAATTGGATACAAGTCAAAGAGAGCAAGCGGTTAACTAGAAAAATTACTATTAAACGAGCAACATCTTTGCAACGGCTTTGTAACAGGGTAAATTCTTTTCCTAATAAACAAAGTCTACTTTCAACATACGAGTACATAAATACATAAGTACCATCACCACTTCGACACCGATAATAAAGTGAAGTAGTTTGCTATAAAAAATTCCTATAATTTCTTTGAAAATATTAATATCCATTAAGTTGCTGGTAGTTATTACATTGATGTAGTGCTAACGTTTATCCTGGTAATGTTATCCTCTTTTTGTTATACTCCTATGATGTGAGTATTTCCGTTATTACCTACAGATGTCACTGACGGTGAAAAACTTCACCTATGCATCATTCTGAAAGGCCTCAGGCTCTGCTTATAACTTATTATTTTAGTATCTAGAAATTTTGTTGTAAAATATGTCTCTTTATATTTATATACATAAAGATGAACGAACTTTTTAAATAAATTCGTACATGAGAAATTTAAATCCACACAGTACAAATTTACAAGGCGCTTTGAGCTACAGGAGGAGAATATCAAATGGGTGATTGGAACAGAACAAAATGAGGATAGAAGAGGATGTGAGAGGGATAAAGTGGAAAAAAACCTAAAGAAAGCGGAGATGTTATTAGGGAAAGAAGTTAAGTTAATAAGAAGTTATGACGAGGAGAGTGAAAGAAAAAGATGTGATGAAGGAAAAGGAATGGCGATGAAAAAGATAAAAAAGGGAATGAAAGAGGAACGATATGTGCAGGGATAATAAGAGATAATAATGAAATGCTAATGAAGATAGAAGGACAAAAATCGATGGTGGAAATGAGGAAGAGAACGAAAGGAGTGGCGAGGAATACTGAAACGAAAGGAATGAAGTGAATTTTTAATATTTGTTAATGTTGAAAATATTATATCAAATATATGTAAAAAGATAGTAAGAACAAAGTAGCATTATTGTATTCAATAAATATATACAATATATTTTGTTCACAAAATAAAATTGTAAATTCGAAAATAATAATAATACTAAATACAAAGTGTACGACAAAGTTTTGTGAAATAGCCTGTACCTTTACTTTGTTTTCAATCAAAATTGAAAATTAATTACTCAAAAAAGGAAATAGTAAAAAAATATTTATAAAATGAATTATTCCCCTTCTATTACCCAACCCCATTTAATCACAATATTCATTATAAATCGAATTCAACGCTCTAATTCCAAGTCAATTAACAATATTTTATTTCTCAGTAAACATAATTAAACGTTTGGAGCTTCCTTTTGCTCGCGTTTCTGCTTTTCCTCATGTATTTACGACTATAAATCGATCAGTAAATATTCCTGAAATGAACTTCCGCCATTCGCTCAACTGTTTGTTTCTATCAAGAAGTCGTACAATGCATTAAATATGGTGTATTTGCTTCCGTCAAAACAATGAATTGTTGAAGGAAGTTTGAAGTTTGAAATGGACTTTATCGATGATATTTCATGGAATTTAATTGCAGAGGGACGTGTGTATAAAGTTTGATTTGATTATAAATTATTATTTTTTAATTATTCATACTCTAATTTTATTTTTAATGAAGTATATTATAATGAAGTACACGACAGAACACGTTCCATAATGTTTCAAAATAACATTCACACATCATTTTATAAAATAGTGGCAAGTCCGATATTAGTTACAGTGTGATGTTTTATCAGAGCTTTATTCCGAAAGCTACATAGAAAAACGTTCTGGATTATAAAAAAGCTATACCTTTATAACCATATACCTACTGTTGTCTTCGATTACATTGTCATAGTATCTGGGCGTGATAATTAATTTTGTATTTAAGCATGCTTACGAGAAGATTAATAATGTGAATGGACATCAAATTTATTCAATAAAAAGGATGCCACCCTTACATAATTGATGGCTTCACAAGTTTATTGGTAGACAAAACTCTCCTATTATACGAACCAGAGAAAGCTATTGGATAGTGGTTAGTGATCAATATGTAAGACATGTTAACAATAAAGCTGTTACACAGTCAAATTTCACTAATATTTAAAATAAACAAAATTTGGTTATGTTATGATGGAAAATACTCTCTACCTAACAAAATTAAAACGATTTGATACTTGTTTATACCGGCGAAACACAGTTATATATATTTAAGATTTAATTAAAATTACCATAAGGTTAAATTACATGTTACATAATTTTTTTAGGTTAATATAAATTTTCATTTTCTGACGTTACCGAAACTTATACAAGATTCTATATTATTAGATATTATGAATTGTATGTTATACGCTTTGTGTTTATGTAATAAATAAATACAAAATGTAAACTTATGTATTATAATTATTATTTATTATATTAATTGTGTGCCTTTCGGCTTTACAATCTACATTATTATATTTCTTAATGCATTTCATATAAATTCAAAGTTAAAAACTAAACTTAAACTCTTCTAGACTATTACTATTTATTATTAGTACTTCCTCTCTCTTCATGGTTCTTATGCAACCCAGCTACGAGCTTATTTATTGTCCTGTTTTTTCTTTCCTTTTTTCTATTTTCGCCATTCACCTCTTTCCTTCACTGCCTCCCTTTAATAGCTGGCCAATATTCATTTCGCTCACTACTTTTTCCTTACACTCAAACTTAATGTGCTCCAGTGTTTCGTCTTCCGTTGCGCACACTCTACACTTTCTTTCCTCGCTACTTTCCCAGTATCTGTTTCCTTTTTCCTCATTTCCCAATCTAAACCTTGCTGTACTTCTTATGTGTTTTACATTTTTTTCTATACGGTACTGAGGTATCTTACTTTCCCAAATCCTTTTATATCTTGTATTGTAGTTGCTTTTTTCGATTTTTCCAATTCTTTCCTGTTGTTGTATCTCCTTATTCCTTCTCCTTAGCTCCTCTTCCACACTTGCGCCTCCTTTTCTTCTCCTCTCTGCCTCCTCGATCGCCATTCCATTCCTTTCAAAATACTCCTTTCTCTTTTTTGGACCTCCTCCCCCCTCCCCATCTTTATACTTTCCTCCTTTATTTTCTTTAAAATTTTGCTTTCCGCCCTGCTCAATTTCTCCTCATATTTTATTAACTTATGTATTATTTAACACAATATTTAACGTAAACGATACCTAATGTTACGTTTTATTATTTATAGAAGTTCACCATAATTTTGTTACATTGTCATTAAATATTTTGTATTTTATTATTTATTTTTTCAAGCTTATTCTCATTTACAATATACAATAATGTAAACGGAAATAATATTTTCGTTCTAGTCTACAAATGATTTTAATGTGTAAATGTGTATAACCAAAAATATAAAAAATATGTTTAGTAGAGTTAAATGAATGACGCATGTTGAAGTTGCACTGGTCTGTACAACGCATTACATTAACATTAACTTAAAAAGTTTTATAAAAAAAGTAAACTTTATTTTGTCAAATGAACCTTACATGTACGTAACTGCGTATAACGGGAGAATTACTAAGAGTGGTAAGACTGTGGTATATTCGTATATTTTACAAAGCTCAATTCAATAATATATATTCTAAATATTTTATCATAAATTATGATTGCTGTATGTAGCTTAATTCAACTTTGATCTTGTTTACGAGTATACACTTGATAAAAGCTAGAATTTTTTCAAAAGCTCATACTTTTTTAAATCTTTTAAATGAATCTATATATAAAGCAGTTTATTTTAAAATTATCTTTAATTTTTCTTTGATGAAATAAAAAAATAAAAGCTTTTTATATAATTTTCTAAAAGGACTTTAACACGCTTGGTGGTATTTTACCGCCCGTGGCTTATTTTATGAGATGAATAACTTATTTTAAAATCATTCGATCAAAGACTTATTTTATTTTCCATTAAAATGAGAATTTCATTGACGTATTAATGAAATATTTTATATAATGACAGTTTCACTATATAGAGACTTAATATTAAATGAAATAAATATTGAATAAAGCGCAGGTGTATGATATTGTTTTATAATTGTGACGTATTTATAACATTTTCCTTTAGTTTATATGTATTAAAATCATAGGCGTCTCATGGTGTTTCAAAATACAAATATAGCTGAACTATGCGTCTATACCAATAATCAGAAAATAAGTACAGTGTAATCTCAATATATCGATCTCGTTATTATCGAATTCCTTGATAAATCTAAGTTTTCTATTCCCCTTAAATTTACGTATATCTCCTATGTTATTTTTACTTCTACATATCGAATGACTGGCTAAAGTGTAGAAAAACTACAATTTCAGAGTTTATTTTAATGATATTTTGTACCATTATTTTAGTAAGAATATATATCGAAGTCAGTCAGAAATCACCTCGATAAATCGAATCTGAGTAGTATCGAAATCGTTGATTATTCAAATTACATCGTCTCCCTTGAGATTCAAAATATCGAAGTTTCAAAACAACAATTTGAATCGATGCTACTGATTACTTAATAAAAATTTAAAGCTCAAATGTACAGCTAATTGAGAATTCCTGTAGCATTAAGCAAGCATACCAACTATTAGGATGCGATAACAGTACTAATTACATGGTACATAGTACAGCTATACAACAATGCATATATTGTTCTAATATTTGTATTGTAGAGAATCGTAAACACAATAAGATCGTATACCTAGATAGGATAATAGGATTGTGTTTATGTACATTAAGTGGTAACATGTAACCTAGATGCAGGCGTCGCCGTCGCCGTCACCGTCGCAACGCCTAGCGTCTACCACCTAGCGACTAATGTCTAGCGGAAGTTGTGCGTACCGTTGCGCTATCATTGCAATTATAAAGTGATAGAATTATGCAAATATTTATTGTTAGACTTAGCATTACGCGATATCTTGGAATATAAATTATATGTTTTAGTGTATGCTTGTTAATACCAGATTTTGTAATACGCGGGTAAAAATTTTCAAAGTAACTAATCTAATGCAAATCTAAATAATAATAGTAATACTCTTTGGAGGAATATACGTACTTTAGGTTTAGTAAGTAAATTTAAAAAAAACTTACGACTGCCACGGGACCGTTTGATGCATCTGAAACAAAGAGAACAACAAAATTAGAATATGTAAAAAAAAATTAATTTAAAATATATTGATCTTCGAAAAAATAGGAACCTATTTTAGTTTTTTTAAAAATATACCAATATTTTATATATCTACCAAAGATGCATTAAATTTAAAATATCTCCAGCTCCAGTAAATAATTTCTACAGTACTTTCAATCTAAAGTATGGTACACATACATGCGACTTAAACACGTCCACACTAGTGGGACATGCAACATAATACGTCAGAAGCTTTCATATTTCAAACACAAGTTTGACAAGTGTCTATTGTAAATTATTGCATTTTCAATTATTTTTATTTATTTACTAAACACAACTAAAAAAATCTTAAACACGTTTATAAACACCAAAGATTATACTGGAGACTGAGTAGGTACTCGACCCTTTTGTTCGAGATCACTTTCAAAACCGTAATTTCTCTAGATATTTCAACTAAGGATTGAAACATTTTTGTTTCATAAAAATACTACTTAAACTTTAAAAAATTGTTTATGTCGCATTAGTCTGTACAATACATAAGGTGCTACGTATTATTATAAATGACTAGCTGAACATACTTTTTTAGATTACATCGAATTATATGTACGAGTACAAGTTCTTTTAATATTTTTGCTTCAAATCACAACGTAAACCAAAAGTAACTTTAATTACTCTAATGTAATCGCGTTATTACTGAAGCATAAATGTAGTTCTATATGCAATATACTATTTTAACTATAATACACTCTTTAATTACAAAAGTTAATGACTTTTAGTTTAAGTAACAAATTAGTAATTTCGAACTAAAACGTTTTATACAACTTTTGCGTTATTCCTATACATTCGTAGTACTAGCGTATAGGTAATACGCGTATGTGTATTGGTGAAGGGATACGCTACATTTAAATAACTAATCGCGTAAATAACTACTTTATTCGAACTATATGTATACTACCCCTACCCTAAGTCCATCATTCACATTCCAGGGTAAACTTGTTTCATCCCTTTGTCGATCATGAATCACTCTTCAAGTAAATGACTTTCAATATATACTCGTAGTCGCGTTTGCACTAAACTCTCTTTCTCTGGAATTTTCCATTCGATGAATGAGTTTTTCCTCCGTTCTCATTATCTACTAAACTTATAGAACAGTTTTAGAAGTTCTATTCTATGAATACTCGTATACATATATATCATATAAAGTAGGGGCTAAAGTCATGATATATATAATTTACACTTAAGGTTTTGTAAAAAGATTTGAGAGAAGTGTAAAAAGCTCAACTCGAAACAACTGCAATATTTTACTATTTCGCTTAAAGTATCTGACAGCCACTACCTCCCTCTTTTCTTCTCTCCTCTCTTCTCTTCACCCCTTTCTCTTTGCCACTCTTTATGGTTTACAACAAAACAGTGTCAAGTTATATCTCAAGTTCATGTGAGCTAAAACTTGTGCAGTTTTACTTTAGGTTTTAACAGTGGTGAATTCACTTGGTGTTTGGTTTATCTGAGATATTTTAAATGCTGATAAATAAATTATTATTAAATGCACCCATCTAAGTATAAGTCAGCTAGTTTATAAATGAGAATGCGAATAAAGGTGAATTTTTATTTATGTTCCTACAAGTACGAAACAAAAATAGAAGCTTTTAAAAATACGTCATCCAACCCGACATATTTCCTCACTTCTCCATTAGAAACAATTGCCTTAGGTCTTATCTTTTTCGTGTAAAATGGGAATCTTAATAAAAGCGTCGAAATATCAGAATGTAAGTCGTAAGTACGCATCAAATCAAACTAATTAAATAAAAATAGCGCGTGGTTAAAGGTGTTCGTACATATGTCAGTACTGCAAGTACTAACAGTATAATTCATTTTAATATTAGTTTTTATGGATAGTCACTTATTTGCACCGGAGATGCTGTATGTACTTTTTGATCATCTTTTAAAGGCGTCCTTTTTTATTCCTTTCCTCTTCTCCCAATAAATAAGAAAAGCCGCTACCAGACGATGCGGTGAACGTTTGATTCCTCCAATGTGTGAGTCAAATATTGTAAGATTGACATGGCAAGTTTCCTACTACACAGTGGAACGAATGTTTGCTTCGCATGATTTATTTATTTTATTAATTTCAATTGCAATTTTCAAGTAAATAAATAAAACTTCAAGTAAAAACCTTCCTTTGTTAGACGATTCGTGCAGCAGTGCATGACATGTGGATGAAGTGTGTGGAGGGGGTAGAAAAATTGCTTTCACGCGAGTCAAAATATCGACAACAACCCGAACTTCTTCCAACGTGAACATTGGACACACTTAGTTCCAGTATCGACAACACGATGCGTCCAACCATCAAGCCTCCAACGTTGGAAGGTGTTCGTAGCATCCTTTGATAGCAATATAAGCACAACTTGGCTTCGTCCCGTGCCCTTTTCTTTGTCTGCTAAAGGGGTATAGGTATAAAGTCAAAATACCATTGTTGAAAGTACGAATATCCCATGCATTACGCTTTTACTGAATTTTCTTGATACAAACCGACAAATACTGATCTGTGACCGCATGTGTAACAGCATTATTTGATTTTTTGACGTCACTCCATGCACTCATATGTGAAACCATTCCCGTTCGCAATGCCACTGTTTCAACGCATACGATAATGAACGCACTTATACGGTGGCTGCAATGACTTCTGATATGTCGACATAACTTAAACACATCCCTTGCTTAAGAATTAATTTGGTCGATTGTTTAAGTATCTTATTTCTCGTTAGCGGTGTTTCTATAGTCCATTGCTCCTTCTCATCCGGCCCTGTTACGGCTGGAACCTAGAAAGTAATATGGCGACGGTACTTATTCACCACGAGTTGCAAGTGTTTGTAATGCACTTATTTCAAGCGGCGAGTTCTATGTCATATAAAATATGCTTGACGTTCACGTGCCGAAGTGGCGCTACTCCAGAAAATACCACAAAGACAATGTATTGTTGTACACCATGGAATAAGTAATAGTATAAGCAAAATAGTACAACAATTGAAGAGCAGATGGCAGTGCATACGTACTACATATGAATATTGTAGATATAAAAGATGCATGTACCAACATGTCGGATAATATTTGCAGACGGAGGAGCTTTGTCAGCACTTAACGTGGCATTGTTTCGTCTAAACTTATTATAAACAAAGCTTTTAAAACACTGTTCAGTTTTGCTGAATTACATTTAGGATGGTGAATTATTTTATTATGATTAAATAAGCAATAATATATTTAGTTGAGGTAAGCAAAATTACGTTTAAATTATTCATGTTAAATGACATCGCAAAGAGAAAATTAGAAGTCCATCGTGAACGGAATCTTGTTCTCCACATCACATCATAACGTTTGTAACGTAATATTTTACCATACTTTACGTATTATTATTTACCAAACTATAACATAGTTCAGTTACAAAGGCATTAAATAAATGTAAACGTTATTAAATATTTCTAATATGAAAATCTTTATATATAAAAATTCAGCCTGCATATGTTTGGGCTCGCAAAACTCGAAAAGTTGTCCTTTTAAAAATCGAATACATTCCTTTAATTTATTTTCAGTTGATCGTCATTTGTGTGTGTGTCACTTAGAGCAAGTGAATAGCCAATATTTCCTATAGATTAAAAGTGTATCAAAAATGTGTGCGAGAGAGAAAGGTATATGTTCTTATTTGCTCTCTATGCGCATGCGTCGAAAGTGACAGCTGTCTAGATACAATAAATATTAATATTCTATTAAGATATAATAAATACTAAATATGTAAAGAAATTATATTTCTTTAGTTGGTACAAAGCTCGTCTGTCGGTAAAACAGTGACCGTTCAGTGAAAACATATACTCATGAACACCATAGATGTCGCTGTAGAGAAAACGGAACTCACATTTTTAGTTATATTTATATTTATATATAGTTTATTTATATTTATACATATCTACATTATTCTACATCAATATACTGTCATATTTCACAACTGTCATGTATTATATCTAGACAGCTCTGACTTGACAAACTGTCACTTTCGACGCATACGCATAGAAAACAAATAGGAACATATACCTTTCTCTCTCGCACACATTTTGGACACACTTTTCAGGTCCAGCATTCTTTCTCCATGAATATATGCTCTAAGATTTCATATTAGGCTGAGCCACAGCAACGATTGGAAGAATTTAGCTAGTTTAATATGAAACATTATATCATCTTGCATAAAAAGCCTTATTAACGTCATAAAACATAAATTATATCTAACTTTTGTTATGTAATCTTACATTATATTAACCTAAAAAAAAGTTATGTAAATGGTAAACTTTTTTACGTATATGTAACAAGATTTAACAAATCCTTTTAGCAATAACAATGCATCGAAGATTATTGAATATGTGATGTTAATTCCCCTTATTAAAATCTGCAATCAAACTGTCAATTTGAACACGATCACGAAATTAGTATGGGCAGTCATATGTCACTCATTTACCCGCTGGCCGACACACACACATACATAAAAGATAATCCATGCCTGTCTATATATAAACAGCGTAACACAACAAGAGGAATTACCAGAATTCACAGCTAAAATTGAAGTCAATGAGCTTTTGGGAAAGCTTGGTGTAAAGCGACGCCCTCCCGCACCCTTTACGCTGTAAAGCTTTACATCGATTTTTCTGTATGTTATGAAATATCACTAATGGGCGTGTGTCGAGACAAACTCCTACCGAATGGGTTCACGCATCACACATTACACCAACGCTTACTATAGCCGTACTTGTTTGACACTGTCCGTATTTATGATACGAGCATTATGGGGAGCTTTTTCTATTGTTGGAGATTATTTGTGAAATATTACCTACCGTTTTATACGTTCATTATTCAATAGCATACCGTATAACTGGGCTTATTATTAGAAAATTAAAAAGAGGAAAAATAGTGGTCGGCTTTAATTCTTCAGGTGTCAAAAGAAAAATTAATTCTTCTTTATTAATTTGTACTGATAGTTAGCTTTATCAATTTAGAATTTTATAGAATTTGTATACCTACTCTTTTAATTTCAAGCTTTAAGTCGTTAAATATAAGTTCTAAGAGATTACAACATCTGCCAAATGACACCGTAAAGACGGTTGTATAAACAATTAAAAATGGCGCGAAATTTAAAATGATTATATTTATATCAATATTTTTACAAGCGAAAAAGTCATTTATACTTTAACAAATCTTTCGATAAAAAGAAACAACGAACGATTGGAGTATGGATACTTATAATACATAAAACCTAAAACGAAAACCAAGACTAACATTAAAATTAAATTAAAGAATTATATTTTAGGACATGTTTACTAAATGATTTGCGAACTATTAGTTTTAAATTCTATGAAGATCTCAAATATGAAAATATTATCACTGAAAAGGTTCATTTACTGGAACAGGAAAGCATAGATAGTTCACAATACCATTTCTAAAATCTATTGACGTCACGATTCTTACATTACTAGTGCCAAGGAGAAAGGAAAAGGCAAAACTTTAGATTCTCTTCTATCTAGAGTAAATTTATCACAGAATGTAATCTATCCAAGTTGTCAATTTGTTTAATCTAGTTAATGATTTAATCTAGTGAAGAGTTCAAAATCTAGAGAGCAGTACCAGGGACTTCTGTGGTTGCCTATATATGGAATAACCGATCTCCCTTTCAACATCGTTAGAGAATAACGTCAGAAATCAACTGACCGGGCAAAGATATTTTCAAAGTCAAAATATCTAGATATATCTGCGTTAATTCATTCAAGTTTAAAAATTAGGAAATGCAAAAACAATTTGCAGTTAAATTGATTGCGCAACAAATTGCTAGGTATAGAGGGGTTAGCTTAACACCTAAGCATGCAATAAATAAATCTATAGATGTATCTATCTTATATCGAAAGAATAGAACAAATAAACAAAACGTTAAAACCATTTGGTGTTTTTAGCACGTTTTATAAATGACAAGGACAACTGTTATGGCCATGTTCATGTATACTTTCACGTTCATATGAAGCTGGTGAGTTATCATTTGTGACATGAGAGTTGGGAGGAGGGAATAAACAGTAGGCAGAAGGGAGATGGAAGTTATGGCTTGGACAACAGAGAACAACGGAAGAGTGAAACACTTTTTGTTGAGAAGAACATTATTTTTATTCGAGAAGAAAAGCAAAGCCTCACCCTAAAAGCATTAACCCTAAACCCTAGACCATAAGCGTGCGATACGGTGTGAGGCGATACGGGATAATCAGAACACATTTATAGTTTACTGAGTTTTATTGATTGATTCATTGGAACAATGTAAGACTGTGACAATGCCAAGAATGTTATTGAAGAAAATATTTGTGTTTGTTGGATAAGATAAGAATATCTACTATGAAGTTTTAATTGATGCTGGTTTATTATTGATCAATAAAGAAACTTTCTTATCAAAATAATATTTATTTTAGGAATATATCTTTCTTACAGAATTACAATTTATTACAATGTTCAATTTAAGCTATAAATCTAACGCGGTGTGTATTTGTATATCGTGTGACATTAACTTTCTTCTTACAATTTATATAACAATCGTTTAACAAGTAAACCTAAAGTTAAACTGCTGTTTACATTTTTTGCCTGGTACATTTTTCAAAAAAAAGTTTTTAAAATAATCGTAACCAATTTTTGTCGATTTCTGATGATGCTAACGTGTTCCACGTAACAGTTTTCATCTCACTATTTACTATTAATCACTATTTTTTAATATTTTCACTAATTTGTTATGTAAATATATTCACAAATGTGTACTAGTAAATAACGAAGTATATACTTCAATTTTGTTATTAAGTTATTATAAACGTAATAATTTGCTTTTTTATCGTAACTGAACCTTTTTACCAAAAAGCGATGTTTTCTGAGATATGATTCCCTAACGAGCTGTATTTTATATTAAAATATCAACAAAACTTGTTAATTATAAATTTACATAGTAATATTTATATTAAATACTTTTAAAAGTTTGTTAAATATTACATTTTTAGAATTTTTGGAATAATATGAAAACGGAAATAGATATGATGAAGGGCGTTGCAAAAAGTTTGACTGGGATGGGTAAAACTTCAAATCATATTATATTTAATGTAGATTTGTCATAGTATTCATTTTATTTAGTGTACAAGTAAAAATTCAGAACGTGGTAGATACCTGCAAACGCTCATAGATGTGTTATAACTTTGTAACACTTTATACCTTGAATGTCAATACTTCGCTAATGACGTCACGATCACACCTCCGTGATGACATGTAATAAAACTATTAACAAACACATTGAAATATTGATGACGACAACGTATCGTACCGAGCAGAATGTTAAGTTTAGATACTCGTGAAATATATCGATTTCACGATATACCAGTAAATATGACTTTGTATTGTGCAGGTCATACGAGACCATGCAACAAGCTGTAATCTTTAGTGAAACTTCTTCATCGAACACTTCGTGGAGGGTTTTTCTGGAAAGTTATAAAATCAAAAGAGCTTTACTTGTTTTCAGCGTTTCATACTTCTTAAGTATGTTGTTTACGTACATTACTTTATGTTAGTTTAATTAAAATACATAATATTTCTAATATGAAGAATTTTGTTTTATTACTGAAGTGCTTTTGTAATAAACAAGTTAGAAAGTTTTAATTGTATTTTCTAATAGGATTTGTATACTAGTTTATTAAAATTGTGCAAAATAAGTTAATATAGTTGCTTTAAATAGTGTTAAAAATTATTTACTGCAGGATGGTTTATTTTTGATAACAACTACCAGCAATTTGCAAAAAAAATTGGAAAATACAAATAAAAAAGCAAGAAGTAAATAAACAGTCTCAAAGCAAACCCGTAACTAAAATAATAACGCGTCCGAATAATAATAATAACCATCGCTAATTCTACAACCATCGGACAGCGCCAACTAGCCTGTTTTACAGAATAATTAATTATCACTTGACAATTTCTCGTTATAAAATAAGAAAATATTGTACTTAAATAATAATATTTTCTTTTTTTTAAATGTAACGAAGTCTAAAATATTATTTTTTTAAAGACTTTTAGCGCCCTTTCTGCTTTGGTATATAGAGCCTTCCTTGCGCTGGCTCTGCCACCAGTTCTGAATTTTTTATTTTTTATTTTTTTAATAATATGCTACGTTACAATCTGTTACAATAAGTATGAACAATTATTATTTTTAGATAAGAAATAGTCGTCCAATGACGGCTATATCTATGAATGACAATTAAAAACGTTGTGGTAGCTTTAACACACTATGTTTTTTTAGTCTTTTAAAGTCAGACGTATGTTTATCTAGTAAATTCACAGCTAGATAGTTTGAATGATTGTTCAGTCGCTGTTGGTATCTTTGGCTGAATTTTAAATTAATTAATTTAATTTCTTCTTTCACCGTTGTAATGCTGAAGTCATGGTTGATGCATTTGTTGATTATGTATCACGGGATATCCACAATAGTTCTTACTGTCCTTGACTGAAATATTTCTAGTATTTCTATGTTTGAAACTCTAGATGTTCCCCAGAGTTCAATGCCGTAAATCCAGACTGGTTTCAGTATCGTTAAATTCTGAATTAACCCTATGGACAACTCTTAGCCAAAAGAGATCAACAAATAAGAAGTAAAATGGACATTGCGGAGGTTAATACTCGCCTAATTCAGCCCTGACAATTATATAAACAACTACATCTTTTACAATCTCATCAATATACTGTTTATAATACATCACTTGAGCTGTATCCGGAATATTTATATCAATACCTGATAATGATTAATAATCTGTTTCATCATAACCACCCACTCGTACGTTACACTTTGAACATCTATTATTTCCAAGTTCAAACGACTAATAAAGTGGTGAGAGATGTTTCCATAGAAGTGCACTTAGTACACTAATGTACCACCTTAAATCGGCTTTGAATTCTCAGATCACTTGATACAAGCTGTTTACTAATATATAGGAAATACTTCTGAAGCAACGAGTATATATTCAACACCATCACTCTCTCTTTCTTCTCTTCTTTCATCCCCTTTCATCACTCTGCAATGTATATTTATATACTACACTTTATTTGAAATATGTATATCACAGAGTACCATTCAAAGCAGGAGGACGTTTTATACGCTGTACTTTAGTTGCACCTATCTCCCAATCCGCTTTTATAGTGAGAGACATTCGGGAAAAGAGCAAGCGAACGATAATGCAATTTGGATGCGAAGTGACATCATATTTGGCTTGTCACAGAGGCGTATTTCTGTAACTTACGAAGAATATGAACAGTGGCGTACAAAGTTTATATATTTAACGTATAGGTGGTGAGATTTGACTACCTTGACGTTTTAAGGCGTTTAATGAACAACAAAAGCGTACTTCAATATTTTAAAAATAAATTCTTTTGTTAAATGCCTTGGTCTCTCTAGAATAGGAGTCGGGTAACTTTTTAGAGTATTACTCCAAATTACATGTGTTTTCAACAAGATTACCCGATAATAACATATATAAAGATTTAATCTCTTTAATTAAAATAAATAATTTTTCTCCTAATTTTAAAGGACCCTAGCATAGAGCATTTAATTTTAAAACCGTTTACGTAAATTAAAAGATTGTACTCGCGAAACACAGGTAAGAGTGCTTCAGATTTTTTTTAACATAAAATATGCTGTTTCTTACGTAAACTATTTACAGCTGTTTGAAATATAAATGTATCCTTTTGCGCATTAGCACTCATAAAACTTCATAAGGATTAAAGGCTTTTAAATTTGCTATGAAATAATAAATTAAAGTCCTTTTAGATTAAATATTGCTAAGTTTTGCTTAAATAAAACATTACATCGCTATAAGTAACATCCATGTTTTGTCTTTAGCAGGTATTGCAATAAATACATTAAAGTGGGGCTACTGTATATTTTCTTAATGGCATTTTATTGAAAGTTCTAGAATATGTTGTTTATAATTATTTTTAATCTTCATAACAACTTCTTAGATTTTCATTATTACATAATTTGCTCTAGAAGAAAAAAATAAGACACTCACACGTATTTGAGTTGCATTAAATTATTAATATTTCTTATTTTCTGAAAGTATATTTACACAAAAATAAACATCAGTTTAACTACAAAAAAGTCAAAATCCGTTTTCTTTAATGCCATCAGAAATATTACTTTCTACAATATTACTTAGCACTTATTTTAGTTTGTATGCCCGCCACTGCGTTGCAGCAGCAGCACCAGCATCAGCATCGGAAAGCTTTTGGCTGTTGGCTCTACCAACGTCAAATGTTCAAACGCTACGTCAGTTTCTGAAAGTGTTCTTTCTGTGAAACTCTCGTATTCACGTCATTGATGTAAGGTTCTTTAATAAATCAAACAAACATGAGTAACGACAACTGTAACAGGTCAACTATTTTAAAACTTTATTTTATTTGTAAAAAAAATGCATTTTAAAAATGCTGACTCTCATACAAACGTTAGAAATGCGTTAATATCTATATTTTTCGAGATTTAAATTTAGTTATATCAAACATATTTTTTAAAACGTTTTAGTTTGGAAAAACACGCGACCAACTTATCGCGCTTATATCTTACAAACTATAAATGATAATCTAATGATATAAATTTTATTGGATAGTGGATTACGTATAAGCTTATTCATACAGTCTTAATATTAACCCTTTGCATTTAAATTAAACTTTTTAACCTTCACATTCAATATTTTATAAAACAAATTTGCAAACAAAAGATTCTCAGATAAAACTACATTCGTGTAAGAAGATAGAATTCTGTCTTTGTGTTACTGGTTATTTTTCCTCCTGCACAGTACCACTACCTACACTTTAAACCACTTACGTTTCAAATTTCTCGACGATTCTATGTAACTAATTCGTCGATTTAATTTTAAACATATAAAGGCCTCATCAATCTTTCGGATTTTTGAAAAATGGGTCTACTAATATAGATTCTATTTTAACCAATATAAATCTGCGACTACTTTTGTTGTATCCATTACAAATTTATCTTAACCCCACTCAATTCTGTACAAATCTGCTTAGTATAAAGTTCTTAAAGACTAGATTAGGGTCTCATTCTTGAAAGAGGACACATACAATTGTCGATGTTTCTCAGCAGCACACTGGAATTTTGGTGTGAACAATATCTTAAATTCTAGATATGTGTATTATCTGTTCTGATAAAGTAAACCACCAAGATCTCTATAATTAGTTTCAATATTATTGAAGATTTAAGTAATTAAAACAGTCAATTAAAGAAACAGAATAATTAACGGGGAAAAACCTAGTTAATTATTATTCTAATTTATTTGTTTGAATATTTTAGTAAAATAATATGAATTTAATTTTTCTCTGTCGGAGGGAGAGTCGGTACATTTTTGCCGACTCCGACTCCTCTGATTAGAAATTCCTCCTAACTCCACAACCATGGTGTAAAATACATTTTACATGTCCCAAACTAATTTCATCGTAATCAGCTATTACGAAATGCGTGCCAGGCATGACGATTGGCGTTGTTATCCTTCCAAATTACATTTAATTTGCTGCAGTGGCTGGGGTAATCAGTCATGTAAGTGGGATACTTCTCTATAGTGTTTCCATTCCATCATTCAATTCCCCTTTTGGCAACAAATCCCCTCTTCCCCACTACCACTCCTTCCCTTACTCTAGTAATACCACCCTATTGGACATGATGATCTACAATCTACTCAATGCACGTATGAAGTGAAGCATTCAACGAGTTCATATGTCGCGAACAACTAAGGATGGTGGTGCTGCTTGTGCTGGTGTTGCTGATTCTGATTGCAAACAACGAAAAACCACATTGCATTGCACGTGCTTGCTGATGTTACTAGCTGCTTTGCTCAGCATGCAGTCTATTTCTATATGGCACAGCAGTTTGTTTTTATGCCAATTGACTACGTCATTAGTATTCTGTATCCTTGGTCCTTGTAGAACACATTGCAGTAGATTATTGTGCCATTATGTGTTTTTTTGTTTCAATATGTATATGGTTTTAAACATTGCACAATACAAATTCAACGTACTTACTTTTATGTAAAACTCAATCAAAATGCAATTTACTTTTAGTGATTCGCAGAATCTAATTAAAGTAATTAAAAAGAAAAGTTTATCAATATAATACAATATTAAATAATGAAAGGCAAAAAAGCAGTTAATTATTCTATTTCTGGAATACATTTGCTTCTATTTCAGATTCCCAGATAATAGAGAATTTCTAATTTTGTCTATCTCTAAAACACCACAAATATAATTGTATTTCCATGTGAAAGGAAGACAGAGGAATATGCGGAGGAGAAAATGATACAGGTACTGATAAGATAAACAATAGGCTACATCAATAGGAAATACAAAACCAAGTATCAGGAACGTTTTGATTATTATCCAACATACAAGCATATGTAGAATTTAAAAAAAACTTTAATTCAACTACAAATACTATTTATCATGAGCTGATCCTTTCATTCTGCGAAAATATACTTCAGCTCTTTTTAATTTAAAGCCGTTATCGCTGTTTAAACTAGCATATTGGTTGAGGTCGGCCTATTAGCATATTTAGCATATACTTTACAGATTCATACTGAAAAACTAATCAGCCAAACAAAAAAATTACTTTATATCGTTTTGATTTTACGAGAAAACAAAACCCACTAATTACACTTAGGTTATTCATTAGTTTAAGAAAAGAAATTCTTTAGAAATTAATATGAATAATTTATAAATGTAATATCAATAACCAATAAATAGAAAAACTTTGTTAATAATCAAACCTATAAAAGTCTGTAAAGTTTGTTTTTGCAAGTTCATTCATTAATAGGAGGTAGTACATAGTATACATATACGACTGCTGTGTCTTCGGGTTCGATCCCCGGACCAGATATATATTTTCTGGGTTTGGTTATTATGAACTTATATTGATTATGGTCATACATAATCGTACACTTATTAGGCAGTGGTGTAGCCCACATATATGAGGCCACGACACCATAAATACTGCCAACATTGAAGGAGGTCGTCGGTGATAGGACTCAGCATCGGAAATAGGCCGACGTTAAATAAATTAAATAAAAAAAAGTATACATATAACAATAAGACACTGGCTGGAGAGTTTCGATATTGAGTGACGAAGTACTCGAAGCTGGAAAAGTTAAATTGAAGCATAGCTTTAAAGCACGAAAAACTAATTGCAAAATCAAAAGTAATTTAAACTTTTATTTTATTGACTATTATATATGTATATATATATATATATATATATATATATATATATATATATATATATGTAGGTGTGTGCTTTTATGCGTATACATTATTACTTGTATGAACCAGCTTTAAATGAGAAAACATTTATTAAAATACAAATCCTATTAACCTACCATTTATCCTGCTATTTGCTGTTGCCAGAATTTTCTTAGAAATTTCCATTATACCGAATCAAATGTTTGTACAAATTCTCAGCAAGAAAATCTTAATTACTGCTTTGATCTTATTTGTTTAAAATGTCTTTGACAGGTTCACGCAAATTGTTAAATACTTTCTTCTCCTGAAAGCCATCGCGATGAATTGCTAATCAATTGATGACATATGTTAACGATGTAACATTGCAGCCGTTGATATTTACTAACGTATTACACAACAAGTGTAATATTTATGTTAGCATCCCCTAACCTAGCCCATGCTCACATTACATAATAGGTATTACTCTGTAGTATATTTAAGTCGGCCGTGGTCCAAGGGAGATATATTTTATATCCCAAGAGACATCACAACGTTATCAATCATTTTACAAGGTTTATGTGAACGGTGAGAGTCGAGAGAAGCATCAGCATCAGCAGTAGCTCGATGAGTGATATATCTTCTCCATTTACCTCGTCTTGAAAAACCTCGCGATTGCAATCTACTGCTCAACGTCCCACATGGCTCTATATGTCGCAAGAATCGGGACAGGAATGGGGAAGATTGAGGAAAAGGAACATGGTACATGTTACAGCTAGAGTTATAGCAAAATGGGAAGGAAACGGAATGGGAATGGGAGCTGTCGATAGACCCTTGATTACGTAACTGTCGTATACTATCGATTACCATTTGAGTGTGTTTGTATGGTATGTGGGATATACGAGTATGGTAAGAAATTGAAGATATCTGAAAGAAGGTGTTAACGGATACCCATTACGTAGTCGATACTTTGTTATATTATTTATAACAAGACTGAAGCTAAAATTGCCTATGAATAATTTATATCTAAATAATATTAGGAAGACATTGTAGGATTGATGTTTTTATAAGTGGGTGTAAATTACTTAATTATGTTAATTAATGTTTCCGTAGAACTGGTGCATACACTTTGAGAACACAAAGTAAAATTATGAACATAGTACCTAGGTGCAATAATGAAAATATTTACATCTAAAACAAAAAATTGCAATCACTATTAAGGTGAAACGATACTTGGCCATTTTTTCTCGCAAAATATAGATGGCGATACTATACAGCAGGTTAAATATTATCAAAAAACCATGTTTTTTTATGTTTAAATAGTTTTATGTAAGTAACTAAAAACGCGAATCAAAATCTAAAGCTGCAATTAGTTAGATTAGTTATTAACGTATCTACATTTTAAGCTTTCTTCCACTGACTTTTAATGAGTTGGAACCGCAAAAATAACTTTTGAAAATTTATATTGCTATATTTTCTAGTTAAATTCTAATGTAGATACGTTATTCATCTAACTAATTGCAGCTTTAGATTTTGATTCGTGTTTATAGTTACTTACATAAAACCATTTAAACATAAAAAAACATGTTTTTTTTGAGAATATTTAACCTGCTGTATAGTATCGCCATCTATATTTCGCTAGAAAAAATGGCCAAGTATCGTTTCACCTTAAGGTATACTTGCTTGGTACTATAAACAAAAATTGTCATAAAATCTTTATAGTTCTCAGGTATCGCAATACATCGCATATTAACTTTTACAGTAAATGCTCGCATTGTACGTCAGTTTGTTTTCACATCATTAGTTATTTTTTGTCTATATGGTATTACAGATTATTTTAAAGTTAATAAATAACTGGATAAAAACTGACATTAAAGTACGTGCCTTTTCATTTAAAAACAGCCCCTTAATGTATATTTAAACATGTATATCACAAAAAGAAAAACTCCCATTTTACTCGCAAATTTTTTTGGTAATTATTTGAATATATAACTAATTATAACCGGGGTACTAATTATAACACAAGCTGATCAAAAGGGGTGCTAATGGTCTTCTTCTTTTTTTAGGCAAACAAAAAGAATCATTGAAGGGGATATAACACAAATGACTACATCAGTATCCTTAACAGTGTTTAAATATTTTTATACCATGGCGGTATTTTATCGGGATGAATAAATACGTAAACACCATTCTTCTCTCTTATTTCAAATAGTTATAGAAATTTATGATTTTGATATAAACGTCTTTATCAAAACTTTGAATGGCTTATAACTTTGTCTGACTTTGATGGTGAAACAAACACAAAAGTTGACAACATGAAGCTACTCATATGTGTATTTCCTGCCTCCTGGCAAATAAACCAGTGTATAATCCCATGATCTGTTTATTGAAACTCATCCTTCAAATGATTTGTTTTCAAAATATTTTACTTTGTCTTACAAATCTATGACACATGTCAGATTTTTTTCATATATCAACCCCTTTTAGCTTGTAAAACACATTTTTTGTCACGTACCATACGAAGATGGATGTATTTAAAGTAAATATTTCTGGAAGGTTTGGCCATAGGTTAACTCAGCTCACACATTTTCTGTAACCTGCGACCCCACCTCTCCACACATCCTTGACACCTCAACCCCATCCCTACTAGATATTTACCATCGTGCAACTACGGCTGATAAATGGATTTCACTTTTGGTGATAGCTTCACTACGGTGCGTTCCCACTTCTGATGCCTCTGGTACCCGGATAGAAATGTCACACGGTTTTTGTACCATCGGCATGTGTATGAGTAAAAATAGTCACTCACCCAAGCTAGTGCTTTGAGAGTTGATGGGTAAGAGACGCATTACTGAGTGGTACTAGTATATGTGGGTACGTAACTTGGCCATACCATCAATATATTATGAACATGAATTTATAAGGGATCACCACATTATACTTTAGAATATTTATGATGTTATTTTCTATTTAACGTTTACAAATCAATTTCAATGTTATTCAACACTTTACATGATAAAGCCTGTGTGATAATAAAATTATCTCAGAAATTCTATGTACATAATATCTATAGATATTAAAGGAACTTTCTATAACTTTATATATTCGCTTATAACGAGAGAACCTTTTAACTGATTTGGGTGATGTTATTTCCGTATTATGTAGCAAATATCTGGAAAGTAAACTATTAACCAACGATCTGAACATTTTTTATATAAAAAGAAACTAAAAGAAATTGAAAAAATTTAATACTACATTAATTTATTTTTTTACTAGTGAAATGTAACAGCTATAACTTTAGTATGTATTATATACTAGTATATATACCATTATCTCTATGCTATATACATTTGCATTTTCTATTTAAATTTACTCACATATTCATTTTTGTAATTTTAATTTACTTACTTCGCTGCATATTAGCTTCGTTCATGTTTACAAAAGTTGTTTCGTATGTTTTCCCCTAATCTTGTTAAAGAGTCTCTACGCTGTAGTCTACAATCTCTCCACAACGTAGAGAGTCTTTCTCTACATACTACGGCACCGCTACGTTCTACAGTCGTTCTACACTCTATAGATACAGCACAGCATATCGTTACAATTCAACGCATCAGTTCGCGTACAATGTATTTGTTGATTCTACTAATGTATTGTAGTTTACTTTCTGTGACTTGAACCTTGTTTATTTTCTTATCATATGTTCATTACTTTAACTAGACTAGATAGCTACTCACACCCTTACACTTACACAGTAAAGATAGCTGCTATATACACTGTAACACATTCTTCGTGTAGCTATATATCATAATATAATTAGTTGTTTGTCAGACCGTGCCATTAGAGTGATATATTAATTAATAAGACGTATATTCTGTTATAAGTTATCATCAAAACAATAATAAGGTTAATAAAAAATAAGTTATTGTGATTAATTAATTATCCAGCTTGTTAACACTAAATTATTTGTTATAAAATACAATTACAGATAATCTAAAAATTGTAAACTTTCAATTAAAACCATATAGTAAAGTTAGGATAGTGGGGTGAATAAAACCGATGCCAGCGTACACTGCGGACAAAACGGGCACTAAAGGAGATTGTTTTTATAATTTGATGCATTATTATAATTAGAGTTGCTTAGCTAGTTTTTTTTAATTACACTTACTTTTTCTAGATCTTACAAAATTTATTTAGTTATGTTTTACAAAGAAATAAAATGTAAAGAAGTAAATGTGCCTGCTTTAGTTCCTAAATTATTTGGCGTTGGTGTCGCGCACGGTCCCAATGTAAAACACACTATTTATTTCACATGTAAGCATAAATTAAGCAAAGAACGTTAAAACTTTGAATATTTACCGACCGAAAACAAAATGCCTCATCAGTATAATTAACTTTCTTAGAAAATGGAAAATATAAGTTTGGCTAAGTTTTCCCAACTAATTTATTTCTTTTTCATTGTAAAAGTTCATCATAAAAGAAAGAAAAGACTATGAATCAACTATAGAATTAAAATGGGGATGGATATCATCCCTTGCATTCGTTATAGGAGGTCGGTATAAATTGATTTTATTCCGTTAATGTTGAACACATTTTATTATGAATTATTTATATAAATTATGAATATTTAAATTTATAATGCATGATAATGTTGAATGGATATAGATTTATAATAAACCGGCACCACTTTAAGTGTTTACAAAGAGCAAAACTTTTCCAAAGTAAAACTTTTATTCATTTTAATTTCAATTTTTATTCAAAAATATTCAAAACGTTGCTCAAAGTTCAGATACTTTTCAGAAATAAAACTTGCAAATTTCTTATACAATGATAGGTTATGATAACTAAAGCAGTTTTATATTATGATACTTTACTTAAAAAATAAAAATGTTTTCATTTTGTATTCATAAAGAAAATAACTCACATATATATATATAGATATACGAGTATATATTATTCACAATCATAAATTATCTAAAAAATATGTTTAATAAATTCGGAATTAGCCACGAAACAATTTAAAAAACAACTTTTCTTGAAAACAACAATTCTTGAAAAACATACTTCTATTAATTTTTATGTTACTAAAAATATATAATAGTAATATAAGTAATTTGTTTACAAAATAAATTTAATTTTACATACGACTATAACATATAAAAATATAATATATTTGTTAAAGAACCAGAGAAGAACATTATAAAAAATAATTATTCCATGTGCATAAACAGGATAATTTAAATTTTGATGATGCGTGTTGTTTTTTTTGTAGATTTAGAGTACACAGTATTAAACCATGAAAGAACAATTAGGGTTGCCAACTCTTGCTTTATTCAATTCTATTTCTAATTTATTAAAATATATATTTCATAAATGGCATTAATTTTCTTAAAGTATCATGCTATGGTAAGAAGAATTTCTGTAAAACAACTGAATACTAAACATCGTAACAAACTGAATTAACTGAGATGTCAAGCGTTATCCCGAAAGTTTATATCCTGTAAGAGCATCCCTAAGACAAAAATATTTTATAATAAAATACCGCAGCGTAATAAACGCTCCAAAAATGGACGGTTGGCAACTCTATGTGCTCGTACAAAGTTCCCAACTCCCTGGAGTTATTGTTTTGTTCATGATATACTCGTAAAAATGTAGAAGGGCTCTCACGGGCTGTTGATCACGCATTTATTTTCCATGTTCTATGTGAAATAACTCAGGATGATCAGTTATTTTTACCCTTATTTTAATATTCATATAACCACCAACACCCGACCACAAATGAGAAAAATCTTTTAAGTATTTGCTTTCATGTTAGTACCACTCTTGGATGAGATCAAATGGAAGCAGCTTTTCAGGGTACATCTGGTTTGTAAAAATATGGTTTTATATTTAAAAAGGTTTCAAATATTACACATGAAAAGGAACACACATTTTGGGGCCTACCATTTTGGATCCAAAATGGTCATTAGATTTAGGTCTTTTAAATGTAGTTTTTGAGATACATTGATTTGGCTAATTTGATAAAAATGGTCAAGTTCCTCTTTGGAAAGTTATTTTTTATGTCTTTGGGGTAGTAGACTTAAGGATCAACAATGGGTAGACCAAAATTGGATTAAGGATTCAAGAAGGTTTCTTAGTTACGTATTGTCTTCCTAGAATCAAGACATTTATGATAATTAAAGACCAATTTTGGTCTCAAAAACTAAAGCTACTACCAACATTTCAATCAGAAAATTACATTTTGTGGGCCAGTGTTATAAAACCTGTTAGCTTATGAAAGGGGAAAGCTTAGTATCTTGCTGACTTATTTATGTATGTACGAGACAGATTTCTACTTAATATTTCATTTGCGGCATCTTATTTTCTCCTCCTTTTCCATTAAGTGACTTCCTGTTTTTATTTTAGATTTTGATATTATGGTATATTTAATTTTTCTTCTTTCAACGGACTAATAATAAATTTTCTTCATTTTTGTTCAGACTAGAATTTATAATATTATTCAAAAAACACAGAGAATGACTACATAAGAAGTTACTTATAATATTGCACTTAGATATTTTAATAGAACGATAAGGAATGTCGCATTTAACTCATTAAAAAATGTTTTTTAAAAAGCAAAAAATAATTTATTTTTAACATACAAAATGTAGCAACTTTTGTTAATATTTAAAAAGGCCTCTATTTTCACGGTTTGTAATAATTTAATTCTACTTTGTAGTAATTAATTATAAAACTATTTAAATATTTAATTCCAGCAAGCATTTTTTAAAATGAAAAATATTTTATTCAAATTACTCGTATATATTCGCGTATGTGTATTGTATGTATGTATGTAAAACAATACAATAAATTATCAACTAATGTATTTAAATGTATTATTTTTTGCTTTGTAAAGCATATTTTTGTAAGCCTATATATTGAATAAATATTTCAAAAAAAGAAATAACATTAATGGATCAACAAAAATGCATCATGCATTGCTGCAAATTATTTAATCATTATTGCATAATGCATGCGAGCACCATAAAAAAGCACGCTCTATTAATCAAACTCTACATTTTGGGCGAGCAGCAATTGTTTTGTTTCATCATCTAAAATAGCTAAATCTGAATTTAAGTTTGAAACTTCAGAGCATAACTTCCACAAAATTTTGTAAAGAACTGTTTTGCAGATCATGATACCCCAAGTTAAAATGTAACATTTGAGTTAGCTTGAAGCAAGTTAAATCTTGCACATTGCGTTACTATTTTTATGCAGCTACCTAAAATGTGGAAAGTTGTAAACTCTTTATATGGGTTTAACTTGAAAAACATTTCATCGCCATTGCTCACTTTTGTGATTAATTTTTTACAAAACACAAATTCATTACTGAGGTCTATATTATAAATTGTCTTCACAAATACATTTCTTGTCCTAACATAAGGTAAGTAAAGATACTTTTAATATTACAATGCAAATCTTTTGTTTATTAAAATCAGTTAATAAATCTACTTTACGTTTACCGTATAAATTAACAATATAAGTATGGAAATGTTATAGGGAAATACAAAAGAAAATTATTATGCTCCGGTACACTTTAATTTAATTATATAGTTTGTTCATTTGTTGAATAGAATTCAGTATAATTTCAGTCGTGGAATAATGAAACCAGAAATAATAAAACGTTTCTCTCTATAAAGCTCAAAATTATTGTACCGTTCAGTTATTTACATACAGCATTCAGCTGTATTTTCAAATTAATGTAAATATAAATAATCTCTGTGACTGTAGCTGTTGTTACATTTACATCTATATTTTCCAGCAAATCTCAAATGGAAATATGTATACAGGGTGCCCCAAGAAATATACGCACTGTTTAACTAGTCTACCGTTATCAGCAGTATATTGACCAGGACGGTAATCATTTTGAACATCGCGGTAGGAGGAAAAGTTAAACATTTTGTGTAAATAAAGATTGAAATGATAATCTGATGTATACATTTTTTTGGAACACCCTATATATATAAAAATATTAAACGCACTGTAAAGAGACGCATATTTTTAGTACCATTATTATTATCACATATTTTTAATGGTGAAGGATTGCCAGTGATGCACTCAGGCTGCAGTTTGCTAGAATATCTTTTTAGAAATACAAAATAGTTATTTAAAAACATTTGTTGTTTCATTTGTAAAAAGTTTTGTTTTGTTCATTAGTGAGACATTTCTGAAAACTACATGATACGTAATTGTATATATAAAATTAATTCAATACATATATAACCAAAAATATACGAGTATAATGCAGATAAATTTGTCGAAATTTATTTTCGTTGTTATCTAAAAATCAATATTCGGCGAAGTCTCACTGCAGAATTAACTAGGCGATCGATTTATAGCTGCTTGAATTAAAATATTTTTTTAAAGAAGTAACAATTGCACGACCAACAATAGTTAACTAACGAAAAATGTAACAGATATATTTTGCTTGCATTTTTATATATTTTTATAGAAATAAAAGTATCAACAAAGATGTATAATAAATATTAAGTAATAGAGAAATGATAAAACGGTTCCATACTAACCATATATGGTTTAGTGCTTGTTATTGCTTGGAGATTACACAAATTTATATTACAAAGACACTGAAAAAGGACTCTAGATAAAGTAAAATTTAACACCGAAAGTTATATTCGGTTCTGTTATACTCCAAATATAATAAATAGGTTAAATAACGTCCCATAAATGTATTTTCTAATGATTATAATGTACGACGAGTATGTAACCCGTAGTAACACGTTTTCCTAATTATTAAAGCAGGTGTACTGTTTAACGAGTAACTTAAAATATTAAAGAAAAACAATTAACAATCAAAGCACGTCATGTCATAATCCCCGGTGGTTAACCTAATTTAAATATCGCGTTAACCCATGTTGATTTCATGTTTATACAGAAAAGAGTTACGTATATATGTGTGTAACGAACGTATAATGTTTAAACATATGAAATGTATAAATCCTGTTTGGGAAGGGTTATTTTGAAGGTATTAATGTATTAAAAACCGAAAAGACACCAGTATTACGCGCGGTGGATACTGGGTAGTGTAGTATCAGTATACTGGACGGTATATGGTAATTTCTAACACTGTAATGGTGGGTAACATGTTGCGAAGAACGAAGAGACTGAATGTGTAGAATTTAAGTGTAGGTAGTCAACCTTTTGTACGCGAAGCAAATATTCAAAATACTTCATATTTTATTATTATTTATTTTAATGTTTTCTCATTTGGCACTACATTCTTCTTCCTTAACTCATTAATTTACATATCATTGTAGTTAATTCATTTTGGTTCCTTATCCAAACATTCTCACTCCTTCCAAAAGAAAAATAAAAATATCCTTATAAAAATAAAAACAAAACTGCTACTGCTACTGCTTCGCTCCTCCTGTATAGTAGCCTCCTATTTCAACTCTGTCATTCCTTCTTTTTCCTCGCTCCTTTTCTCTATCTACGCCATCCACATCTTCCTTTCACTGCCACCCGTTAATAAGTGCACAATATTCTTTTCGCTTATTACCTCTTTCTGACATGAACACTTAATGTGCTCCAATGTTTCTACCTCCGTTTCGCACACTTCTTTCCTCGCTATTAGCCGAGTATCTGTTTCCTTTCTCCTCGTTTCCAAATCTAAATCTGGCAATCCTTCTCATGTTCTTTTGTGCCTTTTTCTCTTAAGTATTCTGGTATCTCTCTCCACCAAATCCTTTTATATCTTTTGTTATAATTGCTTTTCTCAATTTTTTCCATTCTTTCCTGTTGTTGTATCTCCTTCTTTTTCGGGCCTTCTTCCCTCTTCTCCTCACCCCTTCCCTCTTCCCTCTTCTTCCCTCACCCTCCTTTCTACTCTCCTCCCTAATTTTAGGATTTCGCCTTCAGCGTTACTAATTTTCTCCTCGAACTTGACTGCTCCTTCCTGCTTTTATTCTTATCTTGTCTCTTTCCTTATGTAATATCGACTTTATATAAAATATTCTTTTCTATAATTGATTTTTTCGCGTAGACTATGTGTATATGGTACTGTACGTGCCGGACTAAAGAAAGTCAAAAGATTATCCATCCCTGTCGTGGGCCGTTGGGTGTAAACTATACAAACTGAAGGTAAAGTATGCATAACCGGCTCCGGCATAACCGACATAACGGATAACATATAACCATAATACATTGAGCGCGAAATGTTGAAATTGAAACTAAAGGATATGGTCTGTCTGCTAACTGGTAAATCGTAAGTGGTAACACATGGCTGTCTCATTCCAAACCTCTCTAAAATTTTATAGGTACTCAGTACTTCGTACTCCTCTATTTAGGAGTAAGGAGGAGTGTATAGAGGAGAATCATGCGTTAAACATTTCAAAGTTAATAAAATGAAGTACATACTTATTAAATTTAAAAGTAATATTTATTTTATTGGTATAGCTTTAGGTCAGTGATAGCCACTTGAGAATGAACGGGTCTAAGTTTTATCTTGGGCAGTCTAACCTATAACCCTATCATATGGAAGGTAACCCATGTCTATTTATTTATTATGGAATAATATATTGCTGGAGAATTCTCGAGGAATCACACTGATTTTTAGTTCCCGTTTCACAAAAAAATGAAAACTTAACACGCTCCTCCACTTTAACTGCAAGTTTCCCAATTCGAAAGACCTTCTGAAAGGTGTATGTGGCCTAAAAACCACGAAATTTTTGGACTGAATGGATCTGTGGTTTTGATGGTTAGCATTAATCTTAAAGACAACAAAATCTAAAACAAATTTCAAGCACGTTGTAGCGCCAGTACATTGGACATTTTTTCAAGTTGGCGAAAAAACACAAAACAAAATTGAAATAATAAAATAATAAGCGATGAAACTGTACCTCATTTTAATGACAAAAACGCCACAACGCTGAAAGGTTCATTCCGCGATAAGGCCATTTATTTGAACTCACATTCTTCAGATGTATAAATGTTAGTTATAGCTTCTTGTAATCATCTGACTTTACTACATATTTTAAACTATAACTAACTAAACACGTCCATCTGTCAGTTGAAACATTTTCTATATTTTGCTGGTGAAACTGTTCCAGTATCCTATACCTTTCCCGTTTACCGAGTTATGCATTCAACATGACGTACACTTTATATGTTACTTTAATTTACATAGTACTTAGTTTAGTAATAAGTTTCAAATGAAAGTATCATGTTCTAATTTTCAGTGAATTCGACCCCGAAGACCAAAGGTACTGTTCATCAATGATCTGCAGATAGTGAATATGTCGGTAGTAGCTATAGTAAATGGTTATCTCCGTAATATAAAACAGATGCGAGTTAAGTTTCAAGTAACGAGCTCTATTATAACGACAGTATTAAACCCTTTCTACGAAATACGAAATAGTGGATTAAAAGCGGTTCTGATATTAATTATACATGAGAGAAACGTCCGCGTTCGTTATTCATTCGCGCTTGATTAGAAAAAGGTAATGCATGGATTGGATTGGATACCTACTCTAAAAGAACGGCGGGTATTCGCTGCATTTAAAAGTACTTCTAATTCAGACAATGTGAAGTGGCAGATGACGTCGTAATTATTAATCTCTTAATTAAATTTCCATTTTGAAAGCCAGATAATTTGATCTAATTAAAGAAAACACTACTTTCTTCACTTAGATGTTGATGGAACAGTGGCCAAGACACTAATAAGCCGTTAATGCCATCTGGTGGGTTAGGCACCAGTCACGGTTTGGATGAGTGTGGCACCCGTTTAAAATGAGGGTATTTCCGCTGACATGGCACTCCTCGTGCCATCGATTCACTACATACTATATTTTCCATCCGGACGAACACACTACAGTGATCCATATCAGTTTGGGATCTTTCTTCCTCAGCTACGTACCTTAAGTTTCATTTTCCTCGTATACATGAGGCGCGTTGGACAAACTTAAGTTAAAAAGCTACAAAATAGTGGTCTAATTAAAAAGAAATAAATCATCGTTGAATAAAATATATTTGTTTTTACATATTAAATTATTTTCATAATTAATTTTGTTTCTTAAACATATATTATTACATATATCGTTCACATATGTATCATATAACAAGTTGTGTCATATATTTAAAATATCAAATTGGTACACATTAAACAAACATATTGAATTACCTTCATTAAGTCTTCTTTTTGGAAGGTAGTACTCTTATTACATGTAAAGCCTAATGTATATATAATGAATTTAATAACAAATAATTAAACACGATTATTTAACACTGTCGCCGCAAATGACAAATTACAGATGGCATTGTTCAGTGTAAAATGTGGTTTAAATTCAACTTCATGTAATTACATTTAATATGTTTCATAAATGCATTTATTTCCCATGTAATACGTAAGTACTCTCAGACACTGACAAATGTAATTTACATCAACTAGTACAGACCATGTTTTTGTTTTCTTTGTGTCATAAATATGTCTCGGTACAGAACCAGTTATACTATATACTAAGATCGTTAAATAAAATTACTAAAATAAAATGCGCCAAATGTGTGCCCCGAGGTGGTGAAAGGATGCATGTGTTTTCTGTTTTCTACTTCCGGTTTTCATTTTGTTTAAAACAACACTCTATTTTTATTTTGATTATTTTGTGTACAGACAGATACAAAATATAAAACATACAAAAGTTTAGGACCATTCTTCTCAGCAAACATTTCAGCTGATTTCTTGGCACTGGACCTTATCAGTTTTTAAAATACTTTGCTTTTTATTTTTGCGCAGTAGAGCATTATAAAAATACCTAATATGATTTGGCTCGTGAAAGCTATATAGTGAAATAATTAGGTTATACAAGAATATACCAAGGTTAGCACACACACACACATATATATATATATATATATATATATATATATATATATATATATATATATATATATATATATATATATATATATATATATATATATAATACGGAAATATGGATATATTAATATAAAAGTGTACAAATGTATCATTTATATAGTTAAAATAGTTAAACGTAAATTAAACGTGAAAGTTACATAACTATGTTTAGTGAATTTATACAGAAAATGACTGAATGTCGTCGTATATAAAATAAAAATGAAAGTAACATTAAGTGTTATGTGGAATGAAGTCTATCAGCCTAGATGACAGTGACGCCTGCCAAGATGTCGTCTACAGGAAGAAGTACACATCAACTCTTAGTGTCTAGCCCCTAGTGGTGCACTCTAGAATCTCTTCTAGTACTAGCTCCACTACGTGCTAATGGAAAAATAAATACTAGATAGCTTAGTACTCAATACAGAGACTTCAAATCGTATATACGTCTAAGAATACATATAAAATAATGCGGTTATACACGTACTTTTACAAAAAGCATGTAAAAGCTTGCACAATAATTTAAAGAAAAAGAAAAACCATGAACGAAGAAAATAATAAGACCAAAATAACTTCGTATATAGAAAATATGTTTTAGACTACGAAAATATTTAATGTTCCATGTTCAATTCCTAATTCTTAATATCCAACAATAATTCAGTCTTCAGATATAAAATCACTATAGACAATTTTTTGATATTTCCTTTTTTCTTTCGGCAGTTATCTATGACACTTAATGTTTCAGGCATTCTTCGCCATTATAACACAGCGCCATGTATCATATTTGACTCGCGAACGTTCAGGGACAGACTGCTCGTACTTATAACGTAGGAAACCACCCCATGGTGCCACCCTACTTTCATGTCATATATAATATAGCTGGTGAACATTGAACTGTAGACTTATATATTATATATCACCCTATTTTGGCATCACCTCCACTCTTCTATTATTATACTAATTCGCAGAATCAGATCTCATTTTCGCTTGTTCTACTGTCAGTAGAATAACTTATGAACTACAATATCTAATTGATTTTCATTTGAAGGGGTACAAATTACGAATTTTCGGAACACGATGGAACTAACGGTCTTTGAATTATTTCTATATATATTTTAGATGAAAATTACATCAAAAATGAATAATAAATTGTATGCTTTTTGAAATTACAGTTATTTTCATCCCCTGCACTGTGTTGAATTTTATATTCAGCAATCAGTCATGATGATATTCTGGAGAAAAACATAATTAGATACTTTCAAATATATTACAGTAATATTCAAAATATTAACAAACTTATTTAGCTTCTTCTAAAATTAAATTTGTAAAAGCAAATTTATACAAAATGTTTTATAAATTTTTATATTAATTTATATATCTTTTTTTAATTAATTTGACTTTGGCTTATTCAACTTTCTTGACAGAAAAGTATATAATACATAAAATTAATATTACATTATATATGTAATTAAATTAAAACATTTAAGAATAAAAAGAGTTAGGATATAAAAGAATATTAAGAATTAAAAAGAAAGGCAGACTGTAATATGCCTGAGGAATATGGGCTGATATTTTAAAGCAGGGAAAGTCTGAAAAACCTTGTTGATTTTATCAATAAAACGAATTTAATCTCTTTATTTTGAGTACCCTTACTCATATCTATAAGTTGTAAATTATATTGTAAATGTTTATAATAATGTATATATTCTCTTAAGTGCTAGTAACTTTTGAAAGTTGATGAACTCTAATAAATATGTTGGAATTACAATACATTCATTCTTAAATTAAATTACTTAAACTTGTTTTGTTTTTGTTTATATAAAACTATTATATTAAATTCAATTGTTTTATGTCAATAAGAAATCAGAAATTGTAATTGAATAGAAATCAGATAGTGTAATTGAATTGTATCAGTTGTATCAGAAATTTAGTCTGAGGACTTTCTGTATAATTTCGGTCTGAGGACTTATTGATTAATAAAATATTTAATATATAACTGTGCATATAATATCTGCTTCAATAGGTTATGGGCCCAGGCAAAAATTAATATGACGACATCAGTGAGTGCTACAAGATTTGAGCTGTTGAGTAAGGACAATTATGAAGCCTGGAAAATTCATGTTGAGGCGCTATTGATCAAAAATGATTTGTGGGAATATGTCAGTGGTGAAAAACCGATTCCTGTTGCTGCGGAAAATAATCAAGAAGAAAGAAATGGATGGATAAAAATTGATCGTAAAGCTAAGTCAGAAGTAATATTAGCAATTAGTTCAACGGAATTGCAGCATGTCCGAGGTTGTAATACTTCTCATGAAGTTTGGCAAAAACTTGCCTCAGTTTATGCTTCCAAAGGACCTGCAAGAAAAGCTTTATTACTTAAGCAACTTATGCTTCACAAGATGTCTGAATGTGGTGATGTCAGGGATCATGTAAACAAGTTTTCGGATATAGTTGATCGACTTGGAGCTATGGATATTGAAGTGAATAAAGATTTATTGTCTGTAATGTTATTATATAGTCTACCAGATAGCTATGAAGGCTTTAAATGTGCTATGGAATCACGTGATGAACTCTTGGAGGTTGAAGCTCTTAAGGTTAAGATACTTGAGAAGAGTGAAATTGGTTCAAATTCAGTTGTTGAGTTAGCTGGAAATGTAAGGGCTGAAAATCAACCGAGTTACAAAAATATTTTTAAAGGATATTGTTTTAAATGTGGAAAACAAGGACATAAGTCTCCTGAATGTCCAACTCAATTGAAATCAAATTTCAGAAGAAATAGACCAGATAGACAGAATAGATACACACAAGAAAACCAATGTTCTCAAGCGGATGATGATACTTTTGCAGTATTTAATGTTGAATTTGCTGGTAGTGTTCCAAGTTGTCGACCTTGGATTCTTGATAGTGGCTGTACAACACATTTATGTGGTGATAAACAATTATTTAAGTCTTTAAATGAAGAAATTAGTGGGAAAATAAATTTGGTTAATCAAGCAAATAGTGAAATCAAAGGAAAAGGTACTGTTAATTTGTCGATTAGTAATGGTAAACAGCTGAGGTCAGTAGATTTTTCAAACACATTATTTGTACCAGATTTAAGGTCAAATCTAGTATCAGTTGCTAAAATTACTAATAAGGATCATGAAATTCTATTTAAAAAAGATTCAGCTGTAATTATGGATATGACTGGAAATGTTAAATTTGTTGCTGAAAGGCGTGGTGATCTCTATTATTTACAAGAAGGTAATGAAGAAGCTTGTATTGGAGAAGATAAAGCTAATTCTGAGTTATTGATGTGGCATTGTCGTATGGGTCATTTAAATGCTAAGGATTTATTTCGGGTGATTAATCAGAATACTACAAGTAAAGTAACCTCTGAACAATTGAAATGTTTGTCAAGATGTGAAGTGTGTCTACGAGGCAAGATGACAGGGTTACCGTTTTCAGGAAGTGAACGACAGAGTGAAGAACTTCTTGAAATAGTTCATACAGATATTGTTGGACCGTTTAGGACACAATCAGTGAATGGAGCAAAATATTTTATTACATTTATTGATGATTATTCTCGATGGTGTGAAGTATACTTTCTTAAACAGAAGAGTGGTGCACTAGAAGCTTTCAAAATGTATCAAAATCAAGCTGAACGTATGACAGGGAAGAAGATTAAGTATCTTCAAAGTGATAATGGTAAAGAGTATTGTAATACTGAGATGGATTCTTTCCTGCGTAATCAAGGTATTCAACGTCGATTAAGTGTTGTAAGAACACCTCAGCAAAATGGTGTTGCTGAACGTTTAAATCGAACATTAGTTGAAATGGGACGATGTTTATTACTTCAATCAAATTTATCGGATATGTTTTGGACTGATGCTGTAGCTACAGCATGTCATTTGAGAAACAGATGTCCTTCAAGAAGTATTAATGGAGATACTCCTTATCAGAGATGGTTCAACAGGGATAAAGTTCATTTAAATTATTTACGAGCATTTGGATCAACTGTATATGTCTTAGATAAAGATCCAACAAAAGGCAAATTATCTGATAGATCAATGAAAGGAATTTTTGTAGGTTATCCACGTGAATCAAAAGGATACAGAATTTGGTTACCAGAAAAGAGAAAATTTATTGTTGCTCGTGATGTGAAATTTATTGAAGATAATGTTACTACAGTTTTAAAGAACCAAGAGATTAAACAGCTGATTATTAATGATTTTGAAAACAAGGATAAACCATGGATTAAATTGATAACAGGATTTAAAAATAGTAATGAGACAGAAACTTTAGATGGAATTCCAGAAGAAAATTTAGAAGATAATGAAGAAAATGAAAATTCATCTGGTATTCAATCATCTATTCAAGAATCTCCTAGAAGAAACTCAAGAGAATATACTAGAGAAGAAAGAAGAGGACCAGGAAGACCAAAATTAATTAAAACAGGTTTGAAAGGACGTCCCAGAAAATTATTTTCAAAAGTTAATAATTGTGAAGTTAAAGAAAGGATTGAATCTGATTCTAATGAAGATGATAATGATAATGATAATATATTTGTTGGAGTAGCTGAAGTTAAATTGGAAGATGCTATTAATTCTCAAGAGTGTGCTGAGTGGAAGAGAGCAATTAAATCAGAAGTCATAAGTTTATTAAAAAATGATACTTGGAATATTGTAAAATTACCTGAAGGTCAAAGTGTTGTGGGAAGTCGAATGATTTTAACAAATAAATTTGGATCAGATGGGCTTATTGAAAAAAGAAAAGCTCGTATTGTTGCAAAAGGTTATAGTCAGAAATATGGTATTGATTATGATCAAACTTTTGCTCCAGTTGCAAGAATGGAATCAATGAGACTTTTAATTGCATTGTCTGTGGAATTAAAACTTGTAATAAGACAATTTGATGTTGTAACTGCCTATTTAAATGGAATATTAGAAGAAAATGTTTATATGGAAATACCGGATATGCTACATGAAATTTTGATGTGGATAATTGATGATAGTCAGGTGTCTGAAGAATTAAAAAATAAAGCTACAAAAATGTTAAAATGTATTGAAGAAGGAGGTGATGTTTGTAAATTAAATAAAGCTCTCTATGGTCTTAAACAAGCTGCTCGACAATGGAATGAAAAATTATCAAATAAGTTGGAAAGTATTGGACTAAAGTCAACAAAAAAGGAGAGTTGTTTGTATTATGCAAAACGTGGTAAAGATATTTTATTATTTCTAGTTTATGTTGATGATTTCTTAATTGCATCATCAGATGTTGATTGGATTGATGAAATTAAAATTAAACTACAAGAAGAATTTGAAATTAAGGATCTAGGTCTTGCAAAACAATGTTTGGGAATAGAAATTAATCAATCAGATCAATATATTTTTATTAATCAATCAAGATATATTATCAATTTACTTAAAAAATATGAAATGAATAATTGCAATCCAGTTAAAACGCCAGCAGAATTACAAAAGAAGAAAATATTTTATTCAACTGAAAAAGAAGAAATTAATAGTAAATTTTATAGAGAAGTTATTGGAGCACTAATGTATTTAGTGGTTGGAACTCGACCAGATATTGCAAATACTGTTTCAAGATTAGCTCAATTTGTAAACAAACCAAGTAAACAAGATTGGTTGGGAGTTAAGAGAATATTGAGATATTTAGCTGGTACAATAGAATTAGGAATACTTTATACTAAAGAAACAAAATCTATGATTGGATACTGTGATGCTGATTGGGGAGGTTGTCTTGAAGATCGAAGATCATATTCTGGATATGTATTTATGTTGGCAGGGGGTGCTGTGAGCTGGAAATCTCAAAAACAAAGAACTGTGGCACTTTCATCTACTGAATCAGAATATGTTAGTTTATCAGAAGCTGTAAAAGAAGCAATATATTTAAATGATTTATTGACTGAACTAGAGCAAGAAAAATTTTTGAAAATTAAAATATTAATTGACAATCGTGGAGCTGAACAACTGGCAATGAACTCGATTTATCATGCACGTACAAAACATATAGATATTCGTCATTATTTTGTTCGTGATGTAGTTGATGAAGGAATTATTAAATTACGTCATGTATCAACTAATGAAATGGTTGCGGATATTTTAACAAAAGCACTGCCAAGAGAGTTACATGAAAAATTCACTGAAGGATTGGGACTTCAAATTATTTAAATTGTTGAAATGAATGTCTTGAGGGGGTGTGTTGGAATTACAATACATTCATTCTTAAATTAAATTACTTAAACTTGTTTTGTTTTTGTTTATATAAAACTATTATATTAAATTCAATTGTTTTATGTCAATAAGAAATCAGAAATTGTAATTGAATAGAAATCAGATAGTGTAATTGAATTGTATCAGTTGTATCAGAAATTTAGTCTGAGGACTTTCTGTATAATTTCGGTCTGAGGACTTATTGATTAATAAAATATTTAATATATAACTGTGCATATAATATCTGCTTCAATAAAATATTTTTAAAAAAAGACAGACAAAATCATACATATATTTAAGGTTTATTATACCTGTTATACATTACACTTTTTAGGTTAATATAACCTAAGCAGGTTCGTATTATTCAATGGATATGTAAGATACAATTGATTTCGGAAGAAACAATGGTTACTAGATACAATTTTTTTAAATTAAATTTTTTGTATATGTATTCATATGTAAGGATAGCGGATTTTATATTTTATATAAAACTCGGTAAATGTGTAAGTTTACATAACAAAAATTATCTCTCAGAATTATATAATTACATTGTAACAAAATTATGTTAAACTTCGATAAAAACGCAGCATGAGGTAAAAAATATTACGTTAATAAATACATGAGTTTACGTTTTACGTTTAGAGGGTTTGTGTAATATTATTTATTATTAATTTTACTATAGTTCCTACTTTATCACTATTATGCATTTGCAAAATAGTCAGCTTGCATAATTTGTTCCACAATGTAACAGTTTTGGTTGTTCTATTATGTCTATGTGACCGACAATTCTATCTTCTCCAATATAATTTAAAGGTACATAATTTTTCAATTATTTACATTATAAATATTTTATAATATAATATATATACAAATGCAAGTATAATAAGTATGCGAGAGAGTGTAACACTTTGTTAATGCAGACGTCAATGATTTTATTAAATAGAATAAATATTTTTAATATCTTTTAATATGGTAGTGTAAAATTCTTATCAACAATACAGAAACTAATATCTCTTAAGACAATATCTCCTTCCAGACTAAACTAACATAACACAGTGTACATTAGTTCAAAGTACATCTCAGTTATCAGAGTCTATCTAGCTGAAAACTCCGAATACCGTCATCAGCATCGTCTCAGCTCTTAGTTCTTAGCTTTTACTGTTAGTGAAACCTGAGAACAGCGGCTGGAAAGTTGCCAACAAGTAACTGTACCAATACCAAGAACAGTGCTCGGTACCAGTGCTCAGTGCTAGCACTAAGATGGAAAACATTACTGAAATTAAATGTTCCAAGTGTACTGCGAATATACATAGACTCGTATGTATGTATTCATCACATATTTTGTTAGTATTAAAAGAAATCTCATACTTAATTAATATATTTTAATCACAGAAAAACGTTCATCATATCCCATTACATTCTATTTATTTAGATGAATAATTTTATTTAGTCAAAATGAAATAGAAGAAATGTTGGCATTGAGCCTTGTGTTTCTTTGAGTTGTGGTACATTTATACCCAAAATTAGACAAAATATGAAACAGCAAATGTTTTACATCGAGTGGTAAAAGAAATCAAATTAATTTTTATCTTCATTATATTTAAAAAAAAACAAAAACTATTTCTATATGTATCAAAAACTATTGGGCATCTTACTTTAAAATATATTTTGTTAAAAAAGACAAGCTAATAAAGCTTTCAGTTCATACGGTTCAAAGAGACAGCATGATCATGAGTGGTTATTGAAAGATATATATTTTAATTTGGGACCAAATATTACGGAGCTTGTCCATCTTTCGCGGATACAACGGGATCCACAGTTTCTAGTGGTGAGCGTCCACAAACCAGCACGGAAAACAAGTAACGCATTCTGTTTGAAGAATGAAATGTATGAGAGGAAAGGTTGGCAAATGGTAGTAGATAAAAAGGTAAAGAAGGAAATTATTCAATACAACTACTAAATCATTTTTTTAAACAATTTTTACCCAGAGACAATAATCGAAATAATTGAATATTTTGATAGCCAACTTTATCATTATACAGTGCAGTTTTATGTAAACTCAGTTATGGTTCACAACCCAATTGTATAAATTGAAAACTACAACACTGTAATGTTCTCAAAAATAACAACATAATAATACAATTGATATGTTGAATAAATAAAAAAAATCTTAAAGTTGTCTGCACATCTATGTTTATATTTCATTATTTTATTTTTTATCTTATAAAAAAAGCGATGGTGGAGGGCGGGTGCTCTCTTTATGGAAGAAGTGGTTTATGTGAACTTGCGGCATGTGAAGTATCACACCACCAACAAAACACTACACTACATCTATAGCCCTTACTCTCTTTAAGTTGTGCCATTCACAGACTTATGCCCCATTTAGCACAATATTTTGTGTTTTTTTCTGTATAAAACTATCCATAAATATTATTAATGTGGCAGTACTTATGTGACTATATATGCGGTAGTGTTGAAGGGAACTAAGGGTTGCACGTTAAATAAGATACATACCAGTATATATATATATAACCTCTAAACACAAAACGTAAACTTATGTATTATTTTACGTAATATTTTTTACCTAAGGTTATGTTTAATTATTTACCGTATAAACGAGTATTAGATTTTTATGTAGCATTAGATAATTTTGCATTATTACATTAATCTAAACAAATTATATAACCTTAAAATTCATAAATTCATCATTCAATAAATGAAAAATTGTTTGTACCATTTGGTCTAATTC
Organism: Panorpa germanica; assembly: GCA_963678705.1. Taxonomy (NCBI): domain Eukaryota; kingdom Metazoa; phylum Arthropoda; class Insecta; order Mecoptera; family Panorpidae; genus Panorpa; species Panorpa germanica. The sequence goes on from OY783214.1 coordinate 7,239,714, forward strand.
ATACAACATTTTTCAACAACAACAAACTTATTTTGCGTACTGTAAAAGTGATTAATATCAAGAATAACAATTTAGGAAATTTGGTTCTTGTTTAGAAATAGCATGCATTATTTTTTTTTATTGCTAGTTTCCTGGAGTATTATACCATTTTGGAATCTTGGATAGCTGCGTCAATTTTTAAAAAAAACTTGCCATGAATGAAAGTGGACTGAAAGTAAAAATCTTTCAAAATTTTGGGGAAAAAAATAATTTTGATTGATTTTTGCGTAAAAACTACAGGCATTATGGGATTTTTACGGTTGTGGTGTATACGGGCAGTGCAGCTTAGTTTACCGATACAAACAACAAATCATAAATATTTGAAAAATTATGGTCATAGTAGTTAAAAACATCTTAAGGGGTATTTCAATTTTCTAAAGATTTTTTTTTTTTTGTAATTTCTAAACAAACATGAGATACACTTATTTTTCTTGAGTAATCATGAGCAGGTCCACCCCTGGTGCCCGCTTATCGTTGAATTTTGGAACACGTTATATATATATATAGTACATATACCTATATACATATATTTTGGTTTTGTATTGGTTTGATATTTGTGGTCACCTAGTGGCTAGTAATAATATAAAATTACAACATTATTAATGACCATTAATAAAAACTCATACCTATTGATTAATTGCTAGCACAACGTAGTACCTCACGAAAGATATAGGCAAAAAATAAAATTTAGCTTATCGTTGAACCATAAAAAAATACACTGATATAAATAAAAAAATTAAATTTTTATGGGCACCACTTAAGTGTTTTATAGCTCCATCTAATGCGTGTATATTATTGATTAGTGAGAATAAATTTACACCGAAATAGCACAAAGAGCAAAGGGGCTCTCATCGCCAGCTGCGTACCGTACGCAGCACCCATAAGAAAATAATTTTTCAAACGTCTATAAACAAAATGTATCGAGGGGCACGCAATAAAATGTAATTTCTGATCAAATTGCCAGCGCACGTCTAAATAAATGTATTGGAAATGTTAGTAATGGTGCTTTGTGACCGTCGAAGCGTCCGAGCGGCCAAGCAATATTCCTTACCACCCCCCGCACCCTTAAGAGTACCCCCACGAACCGGTGAATCATATCATAGCGCTATAATGGTCAACACTAAACCCTTCTAACCTCGAGCCATACAGGAAGCAATGAAAACCAAAACACTACATTATGGAGCCTTATTTACTCTTTATTGGTTGTACAGACTTGTAAGAGTACAGGCGTACCATACACCGCATATTTTTTATCATAGACGATTTGTTAAAGGGGTTGAAATTCCTTTGGGATCGAAAAACTGATATTGGATCTGAAAATTTTAACAAAATTGCTTTTGCTTCGTTAGTTAAGTTTTCTGGATGAAAAATAACATTTCATATAACGATTATTACGGATCTGTGGATAATAAATTATATTGTTATAATATGCGGAAATTCAGAGCTCGTTGAGCTTTGATTGAACGATATTGTTCATATTTATTATTGGTATTTGTTGATTCATAGTTTAAGTTACCATTGTTGCCTGTAATAGACGCTTGACTCTATCAAAACAAACCTCATTTATGTACACGAATATTTAAAAATATAAGAAACCATTATTTACAAATTTTAGAATAACAATCTTATCTTTTGTTGCAGATATTCAAAACAAACATGGAGCCTTACCAATGATAATAAACAAAGAAACTAATAAATGCTTTGTAAGTATAATTTTTAAAACTTACTTAGTAAATTTTTTTTTATAAATTATAAATATGAATGACAATATTTCTTAACTATTTTATTTAAAGGGTTATATACAGTTAGAATTTTCAAAGAAAATATATATTTTTATTTCATTTAGTAATATACATTACTGTGGAGAACGGGTAGCAGATCCAGAACATTTGATCTTCCAATGTACAGAAACGGAAGCCTGCAGAAATAATTTGTACAGAGTTTTGGTAAAAAATGGAGTGGTATTGCAAACGAGTATGTAGGAACTACTAAGATATTCGACGTGGCCAGTGTGCTTAGTGATAGACAGGATATGGCATATAGCGGGTTTAAAAGTTTAGGTGTAATAATAAATGAAATGTAAATATGTAAAATGTTAATAAAATGAATTAAGAAGGGCGAAAAAAGGATCGTGGTCCTAAGAAGCCCGTGAATTATTAATAAAAAAATATATATATTACATTACATATATATTTAAGTACACACACAGAAAATTTCAAGTTAATCCGGGGTTTTTTTTTCAAAGTTATGTAAGTTGAAAAAAAAATTTGAGTGTGACGAAATTTATGGATGATCCCTAATATCTAACTTATTTTACAACACTTGTAGTACATTAACAATAATCGCCGTCGTTTGTTACGTTCGACATCTCCGTGTGTGCAACAGGCAAGGTACGATGTTAGTTTATTAAAGTTACATTTGCCATAAGAAGAAATAGGAATATTTTCAGACCTGAAAAACATATATTTTTATATTTCAACAATAACCTAATTCTAGTTATAATGATAAAAAAGCTATGAAAACAAAAGCCATTAAAATAGCAGATTTTTATAATTTTATTTACCATTTTTTAAAAAGCATTGAAATAATATCGTTAACTTATACACACATTTATGAAAGTATTTTCAACATATTTCCATACATTTTTATTATAGTTTTTACTCTCGCGTTAGTAATATCTAACGAGAATATAACGGTAATGTTTGTAGCTTTATATAATGTACATTGTACATACATATAGTACTACTGCAACGTTCAATTTTGTCTGTACTTGGCGATATTCGTTTATCGCTGGAAGTTAAAATCCTAGAAAAATATTTAAGTATTTATCTACAGTGATATAGGAAAATAAAACGTATCATTCTACACACACACACAAAATATACGACGTTGAATATAAAAGAAAATTTTATTTAAAAAAAAATGATAAACAAACATTTCGGGGGGAGATGTCTTTAAAAAAAAGATTTACTTACACGGTTAATTCAAAATGAATTTAAAGTTGAATATATTGTTAAAAATCAACGTGTCGGCACTTAGACCATTGAACGGCTTATTGCACATTGATGTATACTTGTACAGGCTTCGACAAAAGTTTTTGCTTACTCATCTAAAAATCATTCCACTCGTACTACACAACTTTTGAATCATATTGTACCACGATAACGTCCGTAATCAAACATCCTATATTTTCAGCAGTCACACTCTTAATCCCGACCCGTAACTAATTGAATACGAGTTTAATTAATATTTGCGGTGTCTGTGTGTTTGTATAATCACCTTAAATTCTAGTGTTGAACTTTACTGTATTTTCCATTTATATTTAACAGCAATAAGTACCACAAAAGAAACATTTATATCTATGTAGTTTCATTAAATACAAGCATAAGAATTTGTAATGTTTCATTTAAGTGGAAACTTAATGAAACTGCAGTGATAATAGCAATACAATTGCTAAGAGATGGCAGCACCAATGTTCATACAGATTGTCCTAGTTCAAAACATGCAAAACATTAACCTAAACATTACGGTCTCAAATAGTCGCATTCAAAACGTTAAATATTATTTTCATATTCTTTCTAGTTGATAAAATCCTTTAATAAAGTGTTATTTAGAACGATATAAATAAATGCGATAAAATCATATCAAAAATATATGCAGAAATTGACCCAGTTGTAAATTTATAACCACTAGTATTTTAGTACAATGTCTAAAAATATTATTGGCAGATATTTTTATACCACATGAAAAATATATTTTTAACACTTGAATAAAGCTGTATGTTCTTTTTTATTGATTCACTACGATTTCGTACTTCAAACTTGCATTCAATCAATTGAAATATTTATTTCAGTAACTCCAGTTATATAAAATGTAGTTTTTTTTTTAATGTTATCTGCTATACATAAATTTTATCTTTTCTATTCATTTCGAATTATGCTCAGCCTGTTCTTTTGAGAAAATATTAAATTCATTTTCAAAACGTAATTATTAAGGTTTAACTAACATAACAAAGGTTAATTGTAACGTAAATAATGTTACCTAATATAGAACGTTTCGTGACCGGTTACTACTACTATTTGTAAAATAAATATACATGTTTGTGCATTAACGTAATTATAAAACTTCTGGACCTTTTTACAGATTATAAAATCTTAAGTAGGATGAAGAAATTATAAAGTATCCTCATTTAGACCTTTTAGATTTAATATTTCTAGGTTTTGCTTAAGTAAAATATTAAATGAATGTAAGTTAATATTCATTTTTTGTGTTTAACGCGTAATAATTACGTAATTTAACAAACCTATAATTATTTTACTTTTTATCTTTATATATAAAAATTCAACCTGCATATGTTTGTGCTCGCAACACTCGAAAAGTAGTCGGTCGATTGACTAAAATAAAAACATGTTTTGTTTTATATTAAAACATTTCTGTTTTTCGAAAACAGACTGGTTTTGTTTTTAGTGTTTTTCTGTGTGTCCCATAAAAATTATAAACATGATAAACAACAACTGACAAGCGCAAATGTTCACAAAAAACAAAACTGTGTGTTCAAACCAAGCAGACTAAAAAACAACAACAAACGTGTTTTACTTTAATCTGTTTTCTTTACTAAAACAGTTTTTAAAGATAAAAATATCCCTCCTTGGTGTGAAACCGGCATTATCCGCCAAAATTAAACAGTGTTTCGATTTAAAACAAATTTTTAGTTAGTGTTTTCGTAGTGGAGACGTAGTTTATGCAGTGCTGCACGTATTCTTAGTGCACACGTTATTTTGTGTTTTAATACGGATCTGTGAGGAATATTTACATACTGAACTCTATTCCATAACGTTTAATAGTATATTTGTTTGGTAGATACGCACCTTAATGTTAGGGAAAACGTACAAACTGAACGCTCCATCGAAATCTTATTACTGCAACTAAAATATTTATTTAGAAACACAGTTGTATAACGTTAACGAAGTAGTTTATTTAATCTACATTTTCTAAGAGCACACGTATTAGTGAAACTATACTCGTATGTAGAATTCTTCATTAAAGCTCTGCTGCATATACTCGTATGTAGAGTTCATGGTGTCGGTATCGGTACATGGCATACTAATAATTTCAAATGTATTACAGTACGAATAAGTTTATTACCGTACATTTACATACAAATGCAGTTTTGGTTTCATTGTAATATTTAGTTATTTCTATGCAATTATAAAGGCACTTTAAGGATAACCTACTCTATGTAGATTTTGTAAGTAATATAGAAGGCCCTGGTAACATAAGCACTGGATTGTGGGCTTTAGGTTGGAGACCCGATGTTTTAGATGCGGTGTAAAGAGGTGAAGTGGAGAGTCTATACAACCCCACTCTACCCCACTTCATCCGACCAGTACAATTCACAGGAGCAGTTTGCTTGTACGACGGTATACAATCTATTTGAGAATTTCCTCTGGAGTAAGGGTTATCTTGAATTCAAGCAGGGTTTGGGTTTTGATTGGAATGGGGTGATACAACAATACAAAGAGTGTGGGGAAGAAAAATGGGCGGTTTTTATAGTGTTGTAAATACTTTCAATATTATTAGTAAATTTAATAGAAAATTTCATATACTACGTACTGTCAACGTATGTAATATCGCCATCCGTGTCACAAAAGAGACGAAACTACTTAGTCGATATTTTATATCGATTTCCATCTACATTGCCTATTCTAGACTTTGTGATTATTAGCGAGATTTAGGCCTATCGCACTCTGCAAGCTTATTCAAGCGACGGCGAATTCGGGCGTAAGTCGGCGGCTTGGTTGAGCGACTAGAAGCAAACCGACTGCTGTGTTCTTTGCATGTGTTGTGTCACAATGCATACATACCACGTACCGATACGACAGTACGCCAAGTCAAACTTGTGTACTGTAGGGTGTATTGGAGTTGTTTTGCACTAACATAATTTACGATGAGAGCAAACGTTTGCTTTAATTTTTATCGATGCACCACCCGGTTGATTGCATTTACAAAGTAGGGATAAAATTCGCTGAAATTCGGTTCCAATGTGAGAGTATGTAACGTTCGTATTCGGATGGCTTTGTCGCTTGCAGTGTGCGAAGTTCATTACATTTACAGTGTTCGAATAGGTAAAGCGTAGTAGCGCGTATACGTCCGGCCAAAATTCGCTTAAATACGCTTGCAGTGTACGATAGGCCTTATACAAAAGCGTGCTTGAACATTTTGCTTTTTTTTTTTAAATTAAAGAAAAATTGTAATAATTGTTAAAAAAAAAAATTAATTAAAGAATTATTATATATAACAAATGAACAAATATTAATGCACGTAAAGTAACTTTACGGTTATTGGTGAAAATTATTAAAAAAGCGGAAATTAATAATTGATAGTTTAAAAAAATACAAAAAAAAATCCACTTTCTTATTTCCTCCTGGCTTATTACAATGGTAAATTGACTGGATGTAGAAACTTTTGCTTTTAAAAGAAGTTATACATCTTAAAGCGTAAGGCTAATTACTACAAACTTTTATCTTTCAGTATGTTAGAAAATGGTTCCTGTTTTTACAACAATGTAAAGTTTAAAAATAATGCAAAAAAACCTTCTCTCAGTGCGAACGTCTATAACGTTGAATATTGTACAAGTCGAGGCAATTTAACTAAATTTCAACTGATTAAATAATTTATTTCTTATCTATTTTTGTTTACAGTGCACTGCGATGGTTTTACTATAATGGTTTATATATATATAAATGCATCATAACATAACAGTAAATTTGTTATAAAACCACAGAGACCTCCATTAGGGAAACATAACATTATATTAATCCCTAAATCTACTTCCTCTACTTGTAAACCTACCTAAACCATATGTAATAACGCTCATAGCGTAATAACGTCAGCATTAACATTATAGTTAACTCGTAAGAAAGGTAAGAGTACATTTTCCTTTATTTTAGAGACCAGTAACATATTAGGTTGCTGTATTTGTATTGAGAATATATATTATACATATTGCTAACTTTACTAAAATTAAGCTAAACAAAATATAATTTATATTAATCCTTTTATGAATTATTAAATAACGAATACACAATTACGTATATGCAAGGTTTATTTAACATAAAAAAGTTGACCTTTGCCATCCTTTTTCTATGTTAATATAATGTAAGATTACATAACAAAAACAATCTTGCGACATAAAGGGCCATAAGTTACGTCACACGCGATGGGAGGGAGGGGTCAAGAAATTGTGATAACATGTGACTGGGGTCTGAAACAGTATGACGTCACATGCAGCATAAAATATATAATTTTTTGTGTAAAAAAATATAGCAAGGCCAGATTGCCAGATTTAGATTGGGAAACGCGGAGCAAGGAAACAGATACTGGGCAAATAGCGAAAAAAGGACGTGTATAGTGTGCGGAACGGAGATTGGAACATTGGACCACATTAAGTTTTCATGTCAGAAAAAATAATGAGCGAGAAAAATATTGTATAGTTATTAAAGGGAGGCAGTGAAGGGAAGAGGTGGATGACGGAAATAGAGAAAAGGAATGACGAAAGAAAAATAACGCCAGAGCAGAAGTGATTTTAATCTGAAGTAACAAAGAGACGAACAAAGAAGACAAGAGGTGAGGAAACGATGAGAATGAAGGATTTTTAGAAGACTAGGGAAAATGAAGGGAGAGGGTCAAGAGAAGAAAAAGCAGAAAAGTACTTTTGGAAATAGAAAGGTCTAGAATAGTTTTAAGTTTAATTTCAAGTTGAAGTTCTATGAAATGTATTAAGAATGTAGATTATAAAGCCGAAAGGCGAACAATTAATAATAATAATAAAATATAGAAAGGTGTAATTTATGAATGGCGCCTAAATTTACGTCATAAAATGATGTTATTAAAGCTAGCCGACGTTAATAAGGGTGATATTTATAAATCCAGACGAAATAATGAACACCTCTCAGTTTAAATTCAATTCATAGTTGATTAGCTAAAATCTAAATACGTTTTTTATATATAAATAAGGATAAGTTTTTTTTTTGAGGCGGTACTCAGTACGTATTTTTAGGCGAATTGAACACTAAATCTATAGATCCCCTTCCTAATATGAAAGATGGATGCAATCAAATGTATCTGAGTAGGAATAGACATAGAACCAGGTGCACTAGATCATCCAATACTGCGCATTTATTGAGGAATACGAATGCACATATACAATTACACAAGGTACAGACTTTTAACAGTGAGCCGATAATAGGGAAGGGACCCATATAATATCTACAAACTAACTTACTTATGTGCTTATTAGCTATACCACTGGTAGAGGGAAATTGAACACCCCAACCCCACACAAAACACGCACAATAACCACCAAAACATGTATTACGCAAGTTTAGTGAATATATAGCTGTTGTACAATATATTTGTGCGAGTATATATCGTTTCATTCAAACATAGTAACACAAAACAACTATCTCTGCATATGTATGTATATAGGCATAGTATTAGTATGCAAGGTTTTTGTTAACTTTATCTATGAACATCTATCTGGAACATTTTCCCTTTATGAAAGTTTTTTTTTATACAATACATGGATAAATATGATCTTTTATCTTCATTGTGCGTATATTGAGTTCCGGGGCAAACTCATATATGTCCTTATGCATAATACGACACATCACGCACTAGAGTTTAAAATTAAATTGCTTGGGGTTTTGGGGATTGGTATATTTGTTACAATGAGCAGTAATAATGTTTCCTTCTTTTTAGTTACTCTGTATAATGAGAAAGTTTATCAGGTTTTAGAATGCACTGGTACCTTTAATTAGATTACGTAATTATGTATTAAAGAATTTAAATAATTTAATCTGATTTTTAGGTACATGTTACATTAAATTGTGTACGGTAATTCTAATTTTCGGATGTGTTTTAAAGTTTACGATCGTTATGATAATTAAAAGTTTTTCATTGTCAAATTTCTTTTACCGACGCCATCTTGAAAAATGGCGGATAAAAACGGTCGCTATCGGTAAAAGTAGTTATTATCAATCTAATAGAGGACTCACTATCCTTCAATTTTTATAGTGGGTTAAAAATATAAATATATTTAATTTATTTTATACATACAATAGCATCAAAAGCATTGTTCAAAATAAAATAAATCTTAAGATAGATATATTTCACTTAAAACTAAAATTACAAGAAAACTAACAAGATCTGACAAATAGGGATTTCCAAGTTTTAATGCTTTAGAGATATTTAATAAAGTACTTCAGAGAGGGATACTCCTTCCTGTAGGAGTATATACGAGAATAAGACGAGTATGTTAAAGTTAGGAAATAAACCCAAATCAATCACAAAATCCTTAGTATTTAAATTGAATTTAATGGCACTTGACTAAAACATTCAAAGAGTTAGTTCGACTGAAAGTTGGGGCATCGTAAATACTACTAGATAGGCTTTATAGTACTTCAAAAGTTTTGTAAGGCTGACTATAAAAGACGGTAGTCAATCTTGAATATATAACTTAATATACCATCTAACCAGAAATATATTTAATCTGTTCTTGCAATATACATCAGCTTATTAAAAGCTACTTGTTCAGATAGCGATTAACAATAAAAACATTAGTATCACTTTAAGGTTTTTATCTTTAATAATTAAGCCTATCAAAATATAGCTTTTGAACTGATTTTTAAGGGTGGTTATCCACATTTCTTATTGAAATACAAGATAGTTTATGTATATTGGCGATTGTATTTTGCAAAATATCCAAAAATTGACGGAGATATAGCTACTTAAACTTTTGATCTAATTTTTTCCGCATGAGTATGCGTATAACGTCACAGAAGAAATAAGAAATCGTGATTTTTTCACAATAATCATAATATAAAACTTGATGAGATGCATAATCTAGCTATAAGCAGTAACTGACGCATCCCACACGCATGCATCCATCACTCGATTTCATAAAAGCCATTCGTCGGATGTGACATCACATACAGATTTTTTTTCTATAACTTTAGATCCTCTTAATTATTAAAGTAAAAAATAACAATTTTAATTCTTAGCTAGGTTTTTCTGAAATTCAAATCATAGTTTATTAGGAAATAGTAAAACTTCGTTCCCACTCACTGAGTTTTAGTGTTAATTTAAGGTTTTAACCTAAAATGTAAATTCAGTTTGTGAAATATAAGAAAATATAATTTATTATATTAAATACAAGAATTTATATTAAATTAAGGTACTAATTATTACAAAATAATGTATATTACTGACGCATGACGCATGTTTTTACAAGTTCAAAGCTACGTCTAAGATTAAAACCCTAAATTAAAACTAGAAACAGTGAGTGAAAATGCAGCTTAAGTGTCAAGAGTTAAGATTTCTATATATTTGATTTAAATGTAATAATCAAATATTTGGTATTGATAAAGAAATGAGTAATGATAAGTCACATTTTGAGCTTTTTTTTTATAAATTTCACTGTTTTTGTTGTTTACTTAAAAATTGTTTTATAATGAACCTCATCAAATTCTCATTTATTTTTAGATTTACGTAATATTTGATATTTTGTATCCCTTCTATTATTCAGATATTTTGATTTTTATCAAGACTCACTTTTATGTATTACAGATTATTTGATGCTGCTTAAATACGTGTACAAGGGAGTATATTCCCAGAGGGTTTTTATTTTGAAGATCATGTTTATACATATACATATATATATATATATATATATATATATATATATATATATATATATATATATATATATATATATATATATGTATATATATATATATATATATATATATATATATGTGGGTATACATACATAATTTCTATTTTCTTTCATAGTATATCCGTTCCTTTTATAAAACATTATTATTAACACACTGTAGCTACGCTCCTCTACATAGAGTCGAGCAGCGTACACCAGTACACCCAAAATATGCACCGTGTTGTGTTTTATGTGTCACTGATATAAAAGTAGATTGGGAGACATACGGAGATGCGAATAACGGATAACACAAAACAGTAGAATGTAAAGTACAAAATAGAGATTCGTTGTATTTTGTGAATAAGTAATAACATGTTCTCGTACACGTAGTATATATGTGTGTGTGTGTGTGTGTGTCTAGTACATGCCACGAAAGTCATGCGCTAATTATATGAACGCTTTTGAAATATATTAACTTCCCGGTTAACGAATAAAGTTTGTGTTATAGTAATAAAACAAAGTATATATACTCTAGGTGCTCCTGATGTCAGATATGTCAAAGATGCGGCTCGAAATACTAAAGACTGTTTATGTTCGTATTTTAAGTTTGAGGTATGTGTAACGGTTTTACTTTCGACTTAAATTGGCCCTTGTTAAGAAACGTTTTCAACACAACTGATTTACGGAAAATATTCCCTAGTACTTAAATAAAACCAGTAATCGCTTTACAAACGGTTTAGATTTATATATTTTAGTTAATAATTTATAGCATATACGGTTTAATATGTGCGTGACTGATATTTGAACATTTATATTCGAATTAATGTGCGCCAGCCATATTCAAATGAATACACTTTATGTTAAGCAACTTTATTATTATATCAATGTATGCATGAATAAATATTTTAATATGGTATCGTCGTGTAATATGAGTAGGAGCATGATATAAATCAGAAAGCATAACAATAAATTTGTAGCTTTTACGTAACATTGAAATATTAATTATCTATGTGTTTGATATAATGGTTTTGTCATGTAATATACTACGAGTATATATCAAATATTTAGTAGTCCTCTGATTGACCGAGATAGTTAGGTCTTAGACTTTAATGCCTCGCCTAAACGATCAGCGTCCTATTCCTGACTTTCACTCACTGGTAATGTGCTGAAAACCTCTTCTTTTTTTCTTTAAATTTTATTCGATTTTTTTTTTTAAACTTTTAATATTTTTATCATTTTCAAATAGAATTGGAATATATTTTAAATAATAATATTTTACATAATCAAAAATACCTACATTTAGAAATAATATACATAATAGTAAAAGATACAAAACACTTTTAAATTGTCATTACTATAAAAAATTTACTAGAAAAAACCCTCCGAATGTTAAAACTGCATGAAATTTATGTGAAATATAAAAAAAAATGCTTTACGGTTAATTTTGTAACTTTTTTATATTAATTAACTGTACCAAATTATTTCTATATACCGGAAAGAGATTTATTATTTTGATTAAAAAAGCCGTATATTTTAAGTGGATTGTCATTTACAACAAGAGGGGGAAATACAGGGTGAATTGGCAGTAACTAAATTCAATACTGGGCAAACAATTTTTAATATTTAATATTAAAAATATAAGCTTTCAAAGTGAAAATAAAAATAACTAGAGCTTAGAATACGTTTTTCTTTAATAAATGTATTATCTAAGAATTCCTTACTTATTTTTCACTATTTCATACATTTTTAGTTGATCAAGTTTATTACCTATTTTTAATATCACCCTGTATTTAATATTAAAATTGTTCGTGAAATAGGTATATTAAAAAAAGTTCATTTTTTATATAAAAATATTTTATACAGATTTTCGTCTTTTTGTATAATACGTAATATTTTTATGCAGTAAATATTAAATAATATAGCAGTAGTATATATATATATATATATATATATATATATATATATATATATATATATATATATATATATATATATATATAAATTGACACTATAGATATCCTCAACTAGTTCTAGTATTTTATAGAGCAGAGCTTCTCAAAGTTTTAGAGCACACGCCCACAAGATTCCAAAACTTTGGAGATGCCACTTTAACTCAAATATAAATAAATCTAACAACATTTGATTCATATCAACTTATGACTGATTGAAATTTTAAGTACACATCCTCGGACCAGATAAATCTAATACACTAATCTATACTTGGGGAACCCTTGGTATAGGATAATACAAACTGGAACTGGCTTTTGGCTTACCCACTTGTCGAGAAAATCCACTTTAAAAATATTGCGATGAGGACACTTCGCGTTGAGTAAGTCGAAAAATGAATATGATATAGAACACATACAGTTAGACATTTAGAATTGGAAATAGGAAAATGGAAAATAGTAAAATATGAGAAATAAAATGCATTGGATGCAGAGTTTTATATGACAATGCCAAGTGGCTCGAACAGAGATACTTATAATTAATATGGAGATGTCTGTTTGTTTAATAACGAAAATCAGTAAACTTGGTATTACAGCTTATATGCACTATTTTTCAGAAACATTATAAAAATATAATGGTCGTTACCATGGAATGCCACACACATATATATATATATATATATATATATATATATATATATATATATATATATATATATATATATATTATATTTCTTTAGTTGGTGCAAAGCTCTTCTATCGATAAAACAGTGACCATATACTCATAGACGCCATAGATGACGTTGTAGGAATAATGGTCAACACAATTGATATTTGGCGTAGACAGAACTCACCGTGCATATTGTTAGGTTTTAATAAAATTAGATAAATAGGAATTGACAATTTAAATAATAAACTTGAAATGTCGTTTCTTTGATTTCAGCTATGATGAAACAGTGTAATTATTATAATTTATAAGTAAATTACTAAAAGAAACTTTGATTTCAGAGCAACACATGAGTTTGTTTTAAAATTTACAATTCCTGATAAAATTGGAGATATTAAACTTATATATATATATATATATATATATATATATATATATATATATATATACATATATCTGGCTGACATCTTCATCATAATTTGAAACACGATATTGTCATCAAACCAAAAGAACATTAATTTTTTTTTGCAAACCATTTTTGCTGACACACTAGAAAAGCAAAATAAAAGTACATAATACTCGTTGCAGAACGTAGTACGTAGTACGTACGTACAACTCGAACAACAAAGAGCAAACTGTTAGAAATACTATTTCCACGTAGATTTTTAAATCGCGGAAGTTACAATTCTCACAGCTCGAATGTATGGGGCGTGCTTGTGGCGCTCAGGATGTTGGATAATCCTGGTGGTACTGGTACAGTCGGTGCACGACCGTTGGTCAGCTTTCCAGTATTAAGCACCATGGAGTAGGAAATAAGCTAAGTCAGAAATAGCGTAGTTCCGGGAAAACTCGTTTTGTTCGAGAGCAATAAAAAACCTGTGGTTTTCTGGGGCATTATTATGGAATGTGAACTGCTTACAAACAATACACGAGTACTGTACTTATGCATGTACGAATTACACACGAGCTGCTGGAATGAACGTCTTGTTCTATTATAAAATTATCCTTTATGATGCATACGTATGTAAATGTGTATGTAAATGTATAATTATATACATTGTATTACTTCATTCACAGTGATGGCAGAGACTAAAAGAAAATGTAATAATTTAAGCTTTATTGAAAAGTGTCAAGGTTTCGAGATATCAGTGCTTATCGAATATATATATATATATATATATATATATATATATATGTATATATATATATATATATATATATGTATATATATATATAAATAATATTTACCTAACTTTTAAATAAAATCCAGCTAAACACAGTTATATAGTATTATTTATTATATTAATTGTGTGCCTTTCGGCTTTACAATCTACATTATTATATTTCTTAATGCATTTTATATAAATTCAAAGTTAAAAACTAAACTTAAACTATTCTATACTATTACTACTTCGAATAGTACTTTCTATTTCTTCTTTTCTTGATCCTCTGTCTTCATGTCCCCTACTCCTCCTTTATTCACACCGTTTCCTGCTTCTCCTTCCTTATTGCCTGTATCTTCATCTATTACACATTGGACTTCCTTGTCTCCTCTCGACAAACCCTCTATTATCTTTTCACTATCCTTCCTGCCTTCTCTCTTCGTTTTCACTTCTCCACTTATGTCTATTACAGGCATAACTTTACTATTTCCTCTTGACTCTCTTACTTTACTCTTTCATCTTGACTCTCTTCCTTTACTGTTTTATTATTGTCTCTATCTCCGTCATCCACCTCTTGTCCTTATCTCCTTTCCGCAAATCCTCTATTTTTCTGGACTGAAGTTTAACTGTTTCCTCGCTACTTCTTTCTTTCTCCTGCTTCCCCTCACTGCTTCTTTTAGTACTTCCTCTCTCTTCATGTTCCTTATGCAACCCAGCTACGAGCTTATTTATTGTCCTGTTTTTTCTTTCTATTTCCGCCATCCACCTCCTTCCTTCGCTGCCTCCCTTTAATAGCTAGCTGGCCAATATTCATTTCGCTCACAGTTATATAAATAATGTTACTCAATATACAACATTTTTTCGACCAGTTTAAAACGAATTATAAGGTATGTCTATGTTTATAGAATTTTGACATTTTAAAATTAAATAATACAAGCTTTCTAAAATATTATATGGATTTCAGGTAATATTCAAGCTTTGTGTTTAGCGGGTATGCGTTTTATTTAACGAACGTTCGTTTTATCTCATAATAATTACATGAAAGTAAGAAAAGTATACTTTTCTGAGATATTAGGTACTTTTAAACAATGTTTCCCATTGGTTCTTCAATGCCATCACAGTATAGTATTTTTCTTTAGCAAATTAAAAATATTGACAGTTCAAATTTTTGATATTAAATTATTTACTTTTTAAGTTTCATCATTAATCTTTTTAAGATTGTTCTCATTACCTTGTGTAATACGTATATATTACTTATAAAATATATTTAGATATGAATGATACAATCTTATAATATCTTGTCTGCAACGGAAGTCTTACCTTACAATTTCAAAAACTAATTATTCTTACATCCCTTAGGATACATTTCTGAGAAATGCATTTAATTCTGTACTTACGGCGTAAAACTATAACTTTTCAATTATATGTCCCACATAGATTCTGCAACGTAAGCATTACCTCAACACTTACTGTATATAAGATATATAGTATACGACTACCATATTAAATATCTAATAACTTTAAGACGACGTATACACACACATACATACTTGTGTAATGATGAAAATCTCTTAAAAACTAATTTCATTGTTTTAATATAAGTTAACAGTATTTGCAGTTTTACTCATTTGTAAAATAAGTAATATAAGGTAAGCCCTATTCATTAAAAGTACTTTGTGAAAAATATGAAACATCATAAATTTAATTATAATTCCACATAATTCCTGGAATAAAGTATATTTAATTATGTTTCGTTAACAAATCTTTTAACAAAATTTTACTTCATTAGAGAATTCATGAAATACCATTATTATATTTTTCTTTGTACCTTAAATTCTTTGGTGTATACTTCTTGATAATTCTTAAGTATTAAAAATCGAACACTCTCAGAAGCTAGAGATCTATTACGCAATACGAATAATAATTAATTGATAGAGAAATATGATTTTGAAGAAAACAAATAAATAATTTAGTCAGTTAGAAAAAATAAAGATTTCATCGATTTCAATGAATTGATGTCTAGGCAGGCTATATAACACATGGACTGAAAAGTCCCGGGCGTAACAAAGAAAACACAGTTTTTTAGTTCAAAATTAGCTTTATTCATCAACGTAATCTCCATCAAGAGCAACGCAATCATTCCAGCGCCGCTCTAACCTTTCAATACCACTTTTGTAGAACGATTTATCTTTTGCCTCAAAATAGGCCTCAGTTTCAGCGATAACCTCTTCATTGGTGCGAAATTTCTTACCGGCAAGCATTTTTTTCAGGTCTACGAACAGGCAGTAGTCGCTGGGAGCCAAATCTGGCGAATACGGTGGATGTGGGAGCAATTCGAAGTTCAATTCATGTAGTTTTGCCATTGTTTTGATTGACTTGTGACACGGTGTGTTGTCTTGATGAAACAAAAATTTTTTCTTTGCCATATGCGGTCGTTTCTTTGCAATTTCGGGCTTCAAACGCTCCAATAACGCTATATAATATTCACTGTTAATGGTATTTCCTTTCTCAAGATAGTCGATGAATATTACACCACGCACATCCCAAAATACCGAGGCCATAACCTTTCCAGCCGATTGTTGTGCTTTCGGGCGCTTTGGACGAGGTTCACCAGTTGCTGTCCACTCAGATGACAATCGTTTTGATTCCGGAGTGAAGTGATGGATCCATGTTTCATCCATTGTCACATATCGACGCAAAAATTCCGGTTTGTTACGTTTAAACATGGCCAAACACTGCTCAGAATCATCAACACGTTGTCGTTTTTGGTCAACAGTAAGCAAACGCGGCACCCACTTTGAACAGAGTTTTCTCATAGTCAAATGCTCATGCAATATAAAGCCAACACGTTCTTTTGATATCCTTACGATGTCAGCTAACTCACGCAACTTCACTTTTCGATCATTCCAAACACTTTTCAAGCCATTGCTTCGCTTGAACGGTATTTTTTCCCATCAAGAAGCAGTGTAAAATTAAATCACGAAATTGTTTTTGATCCATTGTTTTGAAAATAAGAAAAGTAGCGTCACTCTTAGCACAATAACTCACAAACTAATGAATAGAATATCATGAAATTTTAACAGCTGTCTTTTGAAGTATTAACTGAAAAAAAGGTGACTGCAATAAAACTAGCACCATCTATGTGTTATGCCCGGGACTTTTCAGCCCATGTGCTATATACTCGAACATATCAATATAGAAATTTTAACAAAAATGTTCTAAAGTGAATCCCTAAGCAAAGAGGAAGAACTGTTGTTCTCCGATTTCATGGAAAAAGACCATTGATTTCGATATGAAATATGCTGCAAATAGCTTTCAATAGCTTCAAAATTGTACCCAATGGAAATATTTTATTAAAGCCACATTTTTCACGAAGAAAATTATGAAATACGTACTTGTAGTAATTAGGAGTACGTTGCATATTCACTAAGAATTAAAAATTGTATGTACTTGCTTGTAAAAAAGGTATGTAAATTTATGTTAATTTTAATATTTAATGCCAGGATGCATTCCAACAAAGGAAAAACCACCCGCTTGAATTTATACTCGCTTTAAAATATTGTACGAAAATATAGTGCTGCATCTAGTAGAAATTATTCAACAAGGAAAATAATGTTTTTAACATACGAGTATATCGGATGGACCATTCTAAAGATATAGTTCAAGCGTCTCCAAACGAATTGAGGCAAATGAGAAAAGCAATTATTAAAAAGAGATACCAAAACACAATTATAGCTAGATCGTAAACTCACTGACGCACAAATAAATGATCTAATTCTAAAATAAATAATACAAAAGTGTTTTCAAATGTGAATAACAATAAAATATTATAATACTTCTAATATTTTCTACAGCTTCATTTAAGCAAACTTTTATATCTTTGTTTTTCCTCTCATATTTTGAATTTACCGGACCGCAAATATTTTCACATTTATACATAGCGAATAAAACGCCTGTTACCCCCTTTTAAAGGATATAGGAAGTGGTTAAATGGAAGTAGAGTTTGTGTGGGGGATGTAAAATAAGGGGTTAACCGAGACCAAGTTATAGAAACAAGGGATTAGCTAAACTCAGTTAGAACCAAATATACGGATAAATATGACAAATGTTAGACAAGGTTCGGCCGACCAACCCCTAACCACCCAAGTGTTAACTGGATGAATATAATATCTATGTATATATTTAATAAATATTATTTAAATATACTTTATTCTATGTATTTATTTAATCAATTTGTTTACACAACTTTTTTATTATTTTGTACTGACCCAATTAGCTTCCCATCCATCAGTCTTGGTAAAGTGTCATGTCAATTTAAATGAAATATTTTTTTTAACTAGCTGTGTACCACATATAAACATAAACTCGTATATAGATAAAGTAGCTGTAGATACCGAGTACTGTAAATGAATAATATTTGCTTTATACAAAAAAATGTAAACCCGATTTTTTGTTTTATTATAGAATTTGCTAATAGTACTCAGCGTAGCGTGGAATGGGTGGATAAAAGGATTATTTTATTATCGACACGTTGCATAACGTGGTACAGGATCTAGGGATGAATGTTTAGTACTGTCTTTCTACGGTTATTTAGAGATTAAAACAGATTGTACAATTGATAATATTTGAACCACTATGAATCTCGAGCGCGAAACCAAACTAGCTGGATTGAATCTCCCTGAACTTGAACCCCTGAATTGATTGTAATATAATACTTATATTTTGTGATGTGTTTATCACCAGGTCATGGAATAAATTTATTTCATCTAGTGGAATCGAACGCAGTATAGAAAGCAGCTAACACATTGGATTTTATTGTACCACCAACATGCCTTTTGAAACAACCCACACTGAAATTTGGCTGATGACTGACCGAACACATTAATGCGAGTAAATAGATACCGCTTCTAAAGGACTTTCACTTTCCTTCTCTTTTCTTCTACATTTGATTAATTAAATACAATGCGTTGAGTACTAATTACTTCGACGATCTAGAGAATAAAACCAACTATGATGTTTAATACTTCACGCCAATATTCACCACTGATTTCCAATTATAAAGCAACTTGAATCCTCCCACACACACATTGTGTGATCCTTCAGAAATCACAATCAGTTGACCTTGGGATCATAACAAACGTTGTTTGCTATAAATAAGATACTTCAACATGATTTGAAAGTCAGAACTAACAAAGAAGCAATTAGAAAGCACTTATTGAGATACCAAAATAGCTTGTAAGCTGATTTTAACGATTTAATGAAGACAACAATGAGATGGACGAAGATAACCACAAAATTGGATACATCGTGTGAGAAAGTTTACATCGAATCATCGAATGTTCCATTTTAGAGCAGTTTCTAATAAGACAGTAACATGAAAGACAATATATTTTGAAAGTACTTTTTTATCAAACATTGAATTCATTTGGCGCATGACCCGTTCAGGATACTATTGCGCACAACAATATTAAACGGTACTCTGATAACATGCACTGCACCACCGCACTGATATGAAGTTTGGTTGAAGCATTTAATTATTGCATTAGCTATTGCCACTTTGTGCTAATCAGCATCCACTCAATATAATTTCCCTCTGCTATGAGGTCACTTAATCACTTTGTATTCTATGGATTTAAATTAGCCAATAAAGAGTATTCATTTATGTAATACTCCACTGGGTAACTAACTAGGTTAGTAAAGGACATGATTGAAAATGATAGGTTAAGTGGTCAAGCTAATTGGCAATCAAATTGCTCATATTTTATTTAAAATTTATATGTACTTATTAATATTTTGATAACTGGTGCATAGGAAATTTATTCAAATATTTACTGAAAACCAAATAAAAACATAGTCAATGACATAGATGAAAATGACAAGACTTTTCTGACTAAATTTTATACGACAAAAAGTTTATATTCTTATCTAAAATATAGACCAATTTGCGAGAAACGGACTGTGACTCATACTTAAAAAAAAGTTGAGTTGTAAAAATCTAAAATACAATGTTTACTTTTATATCTTGACTAACCTTTTAAGGGCCTAAAGCCTCATTCCTACTCACTGTTTTGATATTTAATTTACTGTTTTTATTTAATATTGTAATCTAGATTTCAGGTTTTCGTTTAAGTATTTCTTTTCACATTTGTGTTTTAGTTTAAGTTTAGTTAATTTAGTTGGTGCGTATGAATCGTTAGTAATATAAAATTTGACAAAATTGTATGTGAAATAATTAAAATTGCTATTTTTAATAACAATTAGTAATAGAAATTGTTTTCACTTCTACATTTTCAAAAACTAACATTAAACTTCTTTTAAAAATAAATCCTACTGCATTTTGAGGTTATAATATAATATAGTTTTTCTTAATTTAATATTATTAATTTAAAACATTGGACCTTCTAAATTTCTAAAAACTTAAGAAAACTTAAAAAATAAATTAAATTGAAAATGGTACGCGTATTGCCATATACTAAACAATTTAAATTGAATACAAAATACAAAATTAAATTAAAGAGTGAGTAGGAATGATACAAAAGACTGGCACATACATTTTATATATGTGTACGTTTTTTTGCAGTACGAACGTCGTGTGAATAGTTCTATATAAAATGTATGCGCCACAATTTATTCGATAATATTTATACTGCAAAAAAACGTGCAGTACAATGCCGTCCAAGCTGCTTATACAACATAGTAAAATAAGTAATACAATTGTATTACAATTGTATATTTGTATATTGATCTACTTTTGGAAGAGTACATACTAATAACATACTAATACTAACACAAAAACGGATTTTCATATTCAACAATTGCGTTTGTTAATTTTATAAAATATCATTATTCTGTATTTGCAATATAAAAAAATAACATTTTATTAAATAAGCATTACGTTAAATGAATGTATTTTATTTATCTATTATTTGCATATTTTGGAATTCCTGATAATACGTAATCAGACGGTTCAATAAGCAATTAATTACACAATAAAAAATAAACAGCATAGCGATTTACATTATAAAATGTTTCCTTTGCAAATAAATCAGACTTTTGTAAATTAGTCAATGTACGAGTTTATTTATTGTTCTTATATATAATAAATCTTCAACAGACAAATTGTCTATTTTTTTAACAAATTATAGGGCTTGCGTTAAGGGTTAAATAAAATGAGTAAAGTTGATATTAGAGAATACTGTAATATACATATATATTGTTAACCGTTTAAATATGCTATCTACTTTATCATAATTAATATCTATTGTATTTTTTATTATACTGTAAATTTTAAAGTGCCAAAACAGCTTTCGTGAAATAATCGTTGTGCATAAAAGGTTCTGACAGTTATAATTTATAAGTTATTACATGAATTTTAAGGGTATACCTAACACCAGTATTAACACATAGCCCTGTTATGTATTAAATAGTTGGTTATGTACTTTAGAACTTGACTAGCACATGAAGGGTACATGAAAGAAAATTAAATCTGTTGTAGAGGGTGTTATTGCACAGTAGAGTCAATCTTGATATGGATTATATAAAGGTTAAAAACCTTTAATGTAAAATATCATGGTTTTAAAGATATCGGTGTTTATTCTATTGAAATAAAATGATTTAGTTGTCAATAAAGCTACTAAGATCTTTATCTAAATTTAGTTAATTCTTATATAGACTACTATCTAAAGCTAGAATAGCTGGTAAATTCCAAATATTTTTTTTATCAACCTCAAAAGAAACCTTGAAAAAATGATTCATAAAAATTGTTCTTCCGTAATATCTTCTTAAGTTGAAAATAGTTATGAATCTAATGGAGAATTCAATTTTCTGATTGATAGTACCTATCCTCAAACGATACGTGTCAAAATTTCATGGCATTCCGAGCATTAGTTTATAAATTATAGTGGTTTTAAGTGAAGCGGCTTTGTCGATAAAGCATTTTTTTTAATGGGAAATACTGTAGTCCGAATAAGGGCCTCCGCACACGAGTCTACTGATTGCAAACTAGTCGAGCCGTGTTTCGTGACTCTATAGAATTGTTAACAATAGCATAATAGGGGATTTTATTGTTTCATATTTGTATGTATGTATTTAAATACTTTTGAATAGTATTTGAGCACATCAAAACCAGTTTAGTTTCGTTCGTGCCGTGTGTTTTCTCTCACTCATATACACGTTCGTTCTCTCACTAACAACACAGTTTCATTCTCATTTGTTGCAATCAGTCGCCTCATGTGCAGACGACCTAACACTTGCCAAGCCGTTGCTTTTTTTTACCGGTTTTTTTTTTTTGTATATAGTTGATGTAATATTTGATCAATTACCCTTTAATTATCTCGTTAACTTACTTAAATAAATCACTTACTAGAACAAAGTCACGTGAAAGTAAGTCATTGATTTTTCTACCACTTTAGTATAGTTTTATATTTTCAAAAAGGAACAAATATTTAGCCACTTGAGTTACCCTATACACAATACAGACAAAGTTCGCAGTATATCATTCCTTTGCGATTCAGGTGACGCAGAATAATATTGAGGGTTGAACATGAGATACCCTGGAGTAGCATCCAAGCTGTGAGCATTGGGCGCAGGGCGCTGGGCGCTGAGCGCCGGGTAGTTCAAGCACCCGGACGGACGTCTATTCTCATCAAATGTTAACTGAAAGAGCGTGAATCAAACAGCACCCCACTTGACTTTCACAAGGGTTTTCTGGTCATGCTTATGGGCCGTGCACCATGGACCATCGTAACTCCACCCACATACTACTACGTTTGATTATTTGGTACTACATAACAAATAATTGGGGTTTCACAACATTTTCTATTTTTTTTTTCCAGGAATAGAACTTTCTATAATTTAATTCTTTTGTGTTTCCGGGAAATTAATTAAGAGTTTAAAATCTTCATTACCAGCTCGAATCAAATTATTTAATGCTACAGTAAGTACGAGTACATCCGTATCCGATATTTAAAGGTTTTGCAGAAATGGTAAATATAATATTTCGAAACATTTAATGAGATTACTTATTTGTAAGCAGCATTTATCCAAATTTTAATTAAAATTTGATTAATTTTTGAATCAAGGCCAACCACTCAACTTGAGAGCAATTAAGTATGCTATATATTACATTAAAGTTTAACAAATATTGAAATAATGAAGTTTAGATAAAAAATCTTCAATTAAGATGTACGCAGGCGAGGGTATTAAACAAATAATAATTTTATAACTATGTTTTGAACTGTTCTTAGTTTAACCCTTGAGAATAAAAGCAATTGCATTTTTTAGGAACAATTTTTTTTATACTTTAAAAAATACCCTTAGCATAAGTATCATATATAAATATACATACATATTTTTCTCGAATATGTAGTTGAATTTTTCTGTAAATATATACATTTATTCTATGGACGTACAAATGATGCATGATTATGATCATTTGAGCAAACTTTACCCGACCTTATTGAACCCTGACCGACGAGGACGAAGACGAAAACGAAGAATGGTATTATTGATAAAAGTTTTATTCAAATGGGATTTGCAGTAACGACGAGCAAATGTCAGGACAAGAGTCAAAACAAAACAGTTCCCATAGTTATCGGTATTTATTTATTGCTAGCATTGTAAATACTTTACTTGGGGGAGAGGAGATTTGTGGTGGGTGGGAAAAAAGGGGGCGTAACTGTTCACTATTGAAGGGAACTACTATTCTCCATAGCTATATAAAAATTCGATTTTGTTCGATATAACATATGGAACATTTGCTAAGAAATAAATGTGATGGTACTTATATACTGACAGCAAATGAATAGGTTTGCCTGGAAAATGTTTATTTCAATTCTACGTGATTTCAATATTTTCTTTTCTTCTTTTTTCTAATGTATTTCAATAATATATACGTACCAATAATAATGAGAACGATCTTATGTTAGAATCCTTAAAAAAAACATTTAAACTGTCGTTATTTAGTAATTAAACATATTAGTGTCAACAAAATGTCGTCAACTGAGGACTTGTCGTCACTCTCAATACTCGACAAAATTTGCGAAGATTCTGCTGCTAAACCGCACAAGAAGCAAGTGTTGGCAAGATTTTTGAAACTAGTCAGTGTATTAGAACTGAATTATTTATTATTGTTAATTCTAGTAGTATCGAATTTTTTTTACATCCAAATGTTATTACACCTTAAATATCTCAAAACGAGAAATGTATGGCTTAGGCCACTTCCGTTTTTACCAAGGCATATACCATGCCATCCATAAAAGAATTGAAACTTTTATTTTATCTTTATAATTTTCTTGTCAATCAAGACTTTTATAAAATGAGAAATAAATAATAAAACGTTTTTCTTTCTGAAACATTTTTAAACAAATGACATAATGCCAAAGACCCCGCAAAATTGTTAAACTTAAAATGTGCTTATCCTTTTGTCTTAGTATAAATTCTTTTTAAAAATCATTACTAATCTCATCATTATCATTTCCTTTTCAGTTTTAAATAACGTTTTTAAGTAATCCTACTTTTTTATATATTTCCTGATGTTAAAGGGTAGGAAAACAAAATAAAGAAAACTCTTCAGTGTTCACGATAAATTTCATTATGTAACAGGCATGGTAAAAAGTAGGTTTTAAAAACTAAAAATGTGATCGGCATTCTACCATACGTGACAGAGGTATTCCATTTCCCTGAAACTATATTTTTAGCCACAGAAAAGAATATTATTGCGTTTCATGCAGTGTTTTAGTTTTTATTTTGAATATAAAAGTGCGAATGCGTCATGCATTTTACTTGTAAATATGCCATCAACAACGCACGAAGATTATTTTTTTGTGGAGATTATCTACAATAAGCAATACGTATGTATACTGTTACTCTCACTCCAATTTAAGCTGAAACTCGCATAGTTACTCTACTTATTTCGAATGAACCGTACAGCCAGACGACGAGCGCGCAGTTTCACTAAGTATTAATTTTTTTAGCTAGAAATTTATACAAAAGGTGTAATTAAAGTAAATTGACAAAAGATATTAATTTGGCTGCAGAAAAATCATAACAATTAACCTGTATCCTATCCTGTCGAGTCGCAAACACGTCCTGTGGTAAAACCCCTTTAGCCACAGTCCAATGTTCAATGAACCAACAACATTTGGTTGTGATTACCATACCCCTTGATTGCAAGCGACCCCTATTTTGAATCGCGTTGGCCATTTACATTTCAAAACATCCCTTGTTTCACTCGTATCTAACATTTAAAGTCTTAACGCCCGTTATACTGGAAATGGTGGCGCCTCAAAACCATATAAACTGTCATATTTCATTATTATAGCTTCGTATGCAAGCAAGTAGTGTACGATGTATAATATACGTATGTAAAAAGAGACAAATTTATAAATTAAAGTTAGCAAGCAATTAAATTAACTAAAACGCAATCAAGTTTTTTGTAATGGCCTTAGTATATGGTGGTAATGACTTGGTATAATTGTATAATATATTTCATGTAAATTTAATTAAATTATTCATACTTTTGGCACGAAAATGTCGCGTCTAGTCTTTTTTAGTGGGGCGGAACAATGAGTACTCGGTAGTTTGTCTCTAAAACGTCGAGTGAAATATAAAGGCAATTTACCAAACTGATGGCCGTAACGGCTCAAAACGTCACCTGTCTTTTTTTATACAAACGTTATTATAGAAGAATAAGAACACAAATAAATTTCATTTACTACAAATTGAAGCCTTAAAATACAAACACATAAAAATGTATTACCTACTCGTTTATAAAATTGTATTGAATAAGAAAATGTGACATCTCAATGTAATGTTATACAAATTGTGTCAAAAAATGTATTTCTTTTAAATAATGATAAAGCTGTAAAAATAAAATATTATCTTTGCTTTTTTTTTCTTGAATATTTTTTTCTTTCTTACAATGCACACACGGTTATTTATAAGCATTTAACAGGCAGCGATGTATTCCTCTTATATTAGACCTGTACACATAAAACTACTAATAACCCTCGTAAACACATATATTATAATACATGTGGAATATTTAATTGTGTAATATTTTAACCTCTTGTCAAGATGTTAAAGAATCACACAGTTTCTTTAATACTCAGTATTTTCTTAATATTTAGTAAAATAATAATGATGATGACAATATAATATAATTACAATATAAACATTAGTATTTACTTGACGAATACAGAAAATGAATGAATAATCTATCTTAAGGAGGTATAGGACGTTAACGTAAATGATGAAAACGTTGCGAAATAGTTAAAATGCATGCTGTCTCAAAATTTTAGAGACCTAGGGTTCATAGTTCTCTTTTTATATATGATTAAAAATAGTCATTTTCCATACAAATCATAATTTTTAGCTCAATTTCACCACATAATATAACTTTTAACTATAAAAAAATGGTGACACGGCTTTCAAAAACTAGGTGTATATAAAATAATATTTTCTGTAACTATTGCAAAAAGAAAATTATCAAAATGATACCTATATACGAAAATATTTAAATAAAACCTTTAAGGGGTTACATGGGTTTCGTCGGGTAAAAAAAGGCCTATTTTCAATATTTTTTTTTCTATGTAAAAAATTAATTATTTAATTCAAACTTTTTTCTGTCTTATAGATACATATTTAAAGAATATTTTCTGAAATTTTCAAAAAAAAAAAATTAAAACTCTTCTATTGTGACGTCATTTCCGGTGACGCCTCGAAAAAAAGGTGCGTCCGCGTTGTCAGCATAACTCGTGACAGGATTATCTAAAATGAAAAAACAAAACTAAGTGTTTTAGGTAAGACCATAAACTCGTGCTTGACGGAAGGAAAAAAAAAAAAAATAAAAATTGGAATTTTGGCAGACATTTTTACAAAAAAATGAAAATTTAGGTAAATTTGCTTGACATTTTGTTTTTTTTAAAATAGTTGCAATTGAAAAAAAAAAAAATCCTTCCGTCAAGCACGAGTAAATTGTATCTCAAACACCTGTGTAAAATTTCATCAAGATCGGTTGAGTAGTTTTCGAGAAAATTTGACAACCGACTTTGAAAACACGGTTCCCAGAAAAACGCGTTTAAACTTTTGAGTAACAATGAAACTGACTTGGAGCGCACACCTTCCAAAGGCTGTATCTCCGAAACTATTATTCGGATCGACTTGAAAATTTAGTATAATATTCTTGAGATGTTGTAGAAATTAATAAGCAAAAAAAAAAAAAAAATTTTTTTAACACACGAAACCCATGTAACCCCTTAAGAAACAGTAAATGTAGGTTATAAGCCGGCAACGTTGCAAATGCCAATTGGAGCGGGAAATTCAAAATCGGAATAAATGTTATATAAAATATAACAATTTATTGGTCAAAGAACCAAATCACGCATGCGTCAACACACATAAATTGGCAGCGTTGCAAAATTTATTATTCCTTTTTCAAAATATTTAATTTGAATTTAAATTGAATTAATATAATTTAATTTATATAGTTTAATTTATTAAACTATTATATGCATAAAAAAATCATTTTAACAAGCAAAAAGCAGTTCAATAGGGAATTGAAAAATTCATTTTCAAAGGTACAGTCCCAATATTTGCTCGTCCCTCATGTACTTCGTATTTTGCATTTTGGATTACCGAGAGATAAACTTTTTGCATTGACGGTACGTCCTGTACCTCCTTAATGTTAACTAGTTTTAAAATGAGTTCTACGTTATTTTTAGCTAGTTTGAACTGGTTCATTTTGCATACTTCTAGAATGAGTTTAATCCGTAGAAGCTGGCAATTTTTAGTAAGCACATTTTTTCACGTAACCATTTAATGTGTTATACACATTCTATTTGTTTGACCTGTTGAAACACTTACTTAATCATATTCTTTACTGGCACGACAGTTTATGTTTCCACATACATAATAACGTAATATTTTTTACCAAACATTACAATTTCTTATTTACTGAATCGAGTATTAATCAGAAACCACATTACCAGCTAGAACCTTATCAGGAAGTGCTTATAAGGCCCTCATCGGGATCTTTACAACATCTGGGGTAAAATTCTACTCTATATACCTAACACCCTGTATTTATATATACAATATTGATTAATGACAAAGACAATTTCGCGATTAGTGAAATGTAAAACGGATATAAATCTACAATGCTTCGAAAGATTAATCGCACGTTTAAAAACAAGTTTACTATTTTGTAAGTAGACAAATGGCGAACAGTCAATCATACTGTCATTGGAAATGCTGTACATTTCTTTTTGCCATTTACAAACTGAATAAAACTGTTTATGTTTATTTACGAGTTTTGAGACTATCGGATTTTATAAAAGCGTTGTAAAGCAAAATACTGCAAACTGTGTTCTAGTCAGTCATATCTGATTTGTGCATTTATTGAAAGAATGGAAAGGCAATAAAGCTTAATACTACATTTCAATTAAAATAATAATCATCTGTATATGAGGCAAAGAAATGTAACATGTTATTCATATTTTCACTATCTTTTCTACATATATACTATATTTTTACAAGAGTCTATATTTTATTAAAGATAACACCAAAATATTATACATAAAATCTATAGTATTATGATATGTAACTGCTTTATGATTTAGTAGATTATTAGATATCTTAATCGACTACTCGATTAAGCCGAAGTTCATAAATCTCCAACATCTTGCAGCATCTATCGATTTTTTTTATCTATTTCTATAAATAAAGTTTTCTTATTTTACTCATACCAAAGGTGCACACCATTGTCACTGAGCGACCTTGTACAACAAAAGTAACATAAACGAAGAATGTCACTTCCGTTCATCCCAGTAGGGTTTAACTGTAGTAATTCAATGTGATGGTTCCATTTGGGAACATACTCGTACTTTTAGTTCCACCCGTAGTCAACACTAGTCAAACCCGAACATTTTGATGTTTTCCTTTCGGACCGATATAGTTTGTATGTCTCACATAGATATCTCACTAATGATCTGGACGTTCGATATATGGTGGCATACATAATCAAATTAATTATATAAACTGATCGAACCCCGCACAGTCTGTGCCGTTTAAAAGAATCAAAATGTCTCTTAAAGTAAAATAAAAATAAACATTATAGAGTCTCATTCCCACTCACTGTTTTGATATTTAATTTACTGTTTTTATTTTATATTGTAACCCAGATTTCAGGTTTTCGTTTAAGTATTCCTTTTCACATTTGTGTTTTAATTTAAGTTTAGTTAATTTAGTTGGTGCGTAAATTCGAAAATTCGAACAGTTTGAAAATTGAATGTGAAATAATTAAAATTGTTATTTTTAATAACAATTAGTAATAGAAATTGTTTTCACTTCTATATTTTTCAAAAACTGACATTAAACTTCTTTTAAAAGTAAATCCTACTACATTTTGATAGACTGTCACATTTTAGAGGTTATAATATAATGTAGTTTTTCTTAATTTAATATTTTTAATTTAAAACATTGGACCTTGTAAGGTTTTAAAAAAACTAAGAAAACTTAAAAAATTAATTAAATTAATATATATTGCCATATGCTAAACAATTTAAATTAAATACAAAATACAAAATTAAATTAAAGCAGTGAGTGGGAATGATACTTAATTTCATTCTAACAAAATTTTAACATAGTTTTGTAACAGACAATTGGTTTAAAGCCTGTTATGTATTTTACATTTTCTTAACATAATATTTACATAAGATATTTCTTTGTTTCAGATTGTTGTTCTACACACACACGAGTACATCAGACGAGTCACCTAAGGGACAATGACAATGACAATGATGATGACGATGACAGAATGACGAGACAGACAGACCGCGGATACCAGGGTCACCCCAATCCCTACAGAGTGGTGGCTCTGTGGTTTCCCGCGAGACTGCTGCTGTTCTGGACCCTTATGCAATTAATGTGTTGTGGTTCCAGTGAAGATGTGCAATGTCCAAGTTTTGCTGAGAACCCAGCATGTCCGTGCTACAAGTTTGAAGATGGTTTGTACATGTATTCATTTTAAGTAACAGTAAAGTTTGTTGTTAGTTTTAATTGATTGATGCTTGACATAATTTGCTAAACTTAATTCTTTTAAAATATGTGAATTTTAGGTTAATAGTTCTTTGTTAGTCTTATACAGGGATCTACAAACTACGGCGCTCTTTTCTAAAAATCTAGGAAGTAATATTAATAATTACAAAATATTGCGTTTTATAATTATTTAATTTTCGTTAATCACCATGAGCAATATTAGAAGTTTAAAAACGTATTTGTTGGCATCTTGGATTAGAATTTTGAATTTCGAAACTGTATAAAATAGGAATTCGTTTTCTAAGTAAATGGGTCACCACGTTTATGTTGTTCATGGTTTTATAATAAAACCGTGAATATTTCTACAAAAATAGAACTTTCTGACAACTGCAGACCGCATTTGCTAGAATTGAATATTGACACATTGAAAGAAATACATTTAATGTTGAATTTACGATTACTTCATATTACTATTTCTCTAACATTAGTTGAGTTGGTTCATTTTTCATTTGCAGGATTATTTCTGGAGTGCCCCAGTGCGACGGCAGAGTCTCTGCACTCTGTGCTGGAGGTAGTGTCCGCCCCAATACAATCTCTCTCCGTGTATGATCTGGACCGTTCAGTAAATGCATTATCACAAGGTTTCTTTCCACGTAACGCTCAAGTGAGACATTTGCAAATATCACAATCAAATCTAGAACGCCTGCACGACGATAGTCTCTCATCACTAGAGAATTCACTGGAATCGTTGAGTCTGGTATTCGGGAAACTGAATCAAATACCACAAAACGCTTTAGGGGGATTAATAAAATTAATTTCTCTCGACTTTGAATCAAATGAAATTGTAGATTTGCCTAGTTATAGTTTCTACGGATTGCATCTAATAAAACTGAATATGAAGGGCAATCTGTTACAAAAGATATCAGAATATGCATTCGCGGGTCTCGAGGACTCAATGGCAGAGTTAGATCTAGCGGAAAATAAACTTAAAGTATTCCCCATGGCTGCACTAAGAAGATTAGACCATTTGCGGTCTCTAAGATTAGCATGGAATGAAATTAATCTACTTCCGGATGACGGGTTCTCTCGTCTAGCGTCTTTAGTATTTTTAGATTTAAGTTCGAATAACTTTGAAAGCATACCAGCAGATGGATTTAGGCCATGTCCGTCTGTGAGAACGTTATCGTTATATTACAATGCGATAGAGTCCATCAGCAGTGAGGCGTTCATCTCCCTAATCGACCTGGAGTCATTAGATTTGAGCCACAATAAGGTAGTGTTCCTGGACGAAGCTACTTTTCAAGAAAATAAGAAGTTAAGAACTGTTGATCTAAGTCATAACCACGTGCATTACATCAGTGGAGTATTTTCAAATTTACCTGAGTTACGTGAGTTGTTTCTATCGGAGAATAACATTCTGGAAATACCGGGCGATGCCTTTGCAGATTCCAGTCAACTTACTGTCATTTATCTTGAGCAGAATGCAATAAGGCGAATTGATGTCGAATCGTTATCGACACTGCCGAATTTAATACAACTTCACTTGAGTTCAAACTTTATACCGTACATTCCTCGAGAGCTATTTGAACAAAGTCAAAAACTAACCTCATTGAGTTTAGATGGAAACTGGATTGCAGACCTTGAACCCGGTACGTTTACCAAAGTTATCAATTTAAGAGAAATACGTTTGCATAATAACAGAATAACCAACATCAAACGCGATGTGTTTGAACCCTTGCCAGCCCTTTTAGAGCTACATTTACAAAACAATGTTATTGCGAACATTGATTCAGGGGCGTTTCGCAGTCTACAAAGTCTCCAACATGTAAATTTACAAGGGAACATGTTATCGGCGTTGGGTGACGTATTTCTCCATGAATCTCCTTCACTGGTTTCGATACAATTAGACTCGAACAGTTTAACCACTCTCCACAACGACTCGTTACGTGGTCAGTCCAGTGTCCAAATAATGTGGCTGGGCCATAACCGTCTAACGCGACTGGACAGAGCCTTGTTCAGCGATCTTTTATTAATTCAGAGGGTGTACTTAACAAACAACAGTATCTCCCATATAGAGGACGGAGCTTTCGAACCAATGCAAGCTCTGAAGTTTCTAGATCTTAGTATGAATCGACTGAAACACATTACCAACAAAACTTTCGCCGAGTTACATGAGTTGGAAGAGCTTAATATCTCTGATAATGGATTAGAGTATATCGACCCGTATGCCTTGACAGCCCTCAAGAAATTGAGATCCCTGGATCTGTCCAGTAATGAATTGACTGTCCTACACGATGCAATTTTTCAAGAAGGATTACCTATTCGAGTATTGAATCTAAAAAACTGCACGGTAAACAAAATTGAACATAGAGCTTTCAAGGGATTGAACAACCTAAACGAATTAAATATAGAACATAACCGTCTGAAGTCCGGGGATTTGAGACAACTGGACATTCCCGGATTGCGAGTGCTGAAGGTACAGTATATACAATCTACCACCTATATATGTCCTAGTATACTACCATTCTCTTGTGTTTAGATTCGTTTTGTATGTACCATTATTTTTATCGTGTTGTGCGGTACTTTCTTTCAATACTGGCTTTACTAGAATAAATAAAAGAAGTGGAAAATCACAAAAATTGTTTCTTTGCATTTTACGTATTACCCGCTAAACACTAATTTTGTGTTCATATTTAAAGTTTATCTAACATAGCAAAAGATACTATAAAATGTTTTTACCTAATATACAACATTTTATAATCAACGTTTTTTTTAAATAAATCTACTGTTTTAGCATGTTAGCATACTCACAACATCTTAAGAACGCCTTATTAAAGATTGTAAAATAGGTAGTTTTGTTTTATAATTAAAGTCTATTATAACAGCTTTAAAATATGATTCTTTTAGATTAAATATTACCAGGTTTTGTTTAAGTAAAATATTACGTCAATTAAGTAAAGTATTAAGTTAATTATCTTTATTAATTATGCTATACCATAATAACCGTGGCGATATGTGCGCTTTGTGACCTTTAATCACAGTTATGTATACAAGTATTTTACATATATAATATTTTTATAGTACATATAAAAGTTTTACGTAACATTTTATATAAATATTAAGTTAACACTTTGTCAAAACCTTACACTGTACATATTTAAAGTTAATTTATTTTTATTATTCAAGTTTTTTAATATTACCATCATACTACTTTTCAGATTTCGTACAATAATTTTAGCGACTTGCAACCGGATGCACTGGAAGGTCTTCCGTCACTGCAAACGCTAATAATGGACCACTCGCATATTGGACAAGTTCCAGGGAATATATTCCTAAAGAATAAAAATCTCGTTCGTATTGATCTCGGAGGCAATAAAATAAAAGAACTTCAGAGAGGCGTATTTTCAAATTTAAACGTGGTGAAAGAATTAAACCTGCACGACAATATATTCGCAGAGTTCCCTCATATATCGCTGTCAAATGTATCTACGCTGGAAAGTTTATCGCTCTCAGGGAACAAACTAACAAATATTGATTTCTTTAAACTAAACGGTTTGCCGTATCTCAGGCAGCTAGATTTACGAGATAACTCTATATCTTCCCTAGCCGGATTTGCATCGGCTAATTTAACACATCTAGCTTCCGTTGATTTAAGCGGCAATATACTATCAGCATTACCCGCGAACTTTTTCCATCATTCTCCCGGCTTGAGACGCGTCAATCTGTCATGCAATAAGTTCCGACAGATACCAACGACTGCATTGTCGGAGCACTCCCTCCCAGGGCTCACTGCCTTGAATCTGACGGGGAATCCACTTGTTAGAATCCACGATATTTCATCCACACACCGGTACCCCGCGTTACAGGAAATCCATATAAGCGGAACAAACTTATCCATAGTCACTAGCAAAGATTTTGAATCATTTCCAAGTCTTCAACATTTATTTCTTGGTCAAAATAGAATCACGAGGGTGTCGCCAGGGCCTTTTAAAAGTCTCCCCAATCTCTTAACCCTTGACCTCGGAGTTAACGAATTGGAATTATTACCGCAGGAAAGACTACAAGGACTTTTACACTTGAGAATATTAAATTTAACACACAATCGTCTAAAGGACTTGGAGGAATTCCCAGCGGATTTAAAAGCGTTACAAGTTTTAGATATTTCGTTTAACCAAGTTGCGAGAATAGGGAAAACGACTTTCCAGCACCTTGATAATTTAGCGGAACTGCATTTGTACGGAAACTGGATAACTGCTGTGTCACCAGAAGCATTCAAACCGTTAAAAAAACTCAGACTTCTGGACCTCAGCAAAAACTATTTAGAAAATTTACCCTTGACAGCTTTTCGACTACTGGAAACGCAGATCCGAAGCCTGCGAACTGAAGGTACAATTATGTTGAAGCTATAAGCATGATATATGAACTGTTGTTTCAATCAAAAATAATTTTAGTTACAAATTAATTACCCTGTGCAGCGGACAGGTCATTAGTCATTGAATGCGATAAAAAACAATTTCGCTTTGATACGAGAATAAATTGGCAACAAAATGTAAATGTTGAATTAACGATGAGAATCATTTTTCATCAAATTTTCTACATAACTATCAATGTTCATATATTCATTAAATATACCTGGCAATTAATTATCCATTTTGTATAATAATTCACTCGCTTGTCTACATTATTGATTAATTTAATTATAGAGAATCCTTTGTACTGTGGCTGCGAGTCACAAGAACTTTGGGAATGGCTTAGGGATCATCTGAAATTAGTGAGTGCCGCCACTCTGGGCCTCCGTTGTGAGCAACCACAGGAATTGCGTGGTCTGGTGTTCCTCGATCTGGAACCACAGCAGTTTTGCGACCTGCCCCTTGTAATGAAACTAGCCATTCAGGACATCCAGCCATTTTCCGTGCTGGTATCCTGGCAGAGCAGAAATCATTCGGGTATTCACAGCTATAGAGTGGCGTATCACGCCTTGGATGTTGTTGACGAGGTCAGTAGGATCATTAACAGTTCATGACAACGAATTCGTGTTTTGTAAACATCCTGTTTTCTAGTTTAACTAGTATTACCGTAATGTTAATGAGTACGTGCTTCTTCTTACATTTACTTTTATGGTATTCAATTACTAAGTAACGTAATTTCAATGAGATTGCCAATGATGAGTAAACCTTTCATAATGTTTTCATTTGATATCAACAGTGACTACTTTTAGTAAATGCATATTGTTTTACGCTGCTTGAATCTACAATAATATTATGCAAATGTTTGTATGCATTTGAATGTAAATGAAGTACATCTTTAACAAAAACACAAAATACAAAACTATTCTTTTATTCAGTAGAGCAAACACTCGGAGCAGATGCTCATTATCTCACATCAAAAAGAATACGAATATATTGTACTCATAGCTCACGAATATGTTTTTTAATTAAAAAAAAAATTGTTTTCCTTTTTTGTTTGTCAGGTACGAGGTAAGGTTGTAGAGAGCAACGCACGATCAGCAAAATTAGGAAAACTATCATCAAACACGCGTTATCTGATATGCGTGCTGGGTCTGGGCAACTGGGTACCGCAATCTCATCAAACCGAATCAAGAAAAAACATTAACGAGTCTGTCCGAAGTACGAGTAACTCTGATATGTTCAGCGACGCTTTTCTGTTGCCCTTAATGGACTCCCCGACCAGCAGATGTACGGAAGTCCGCACTCTGGAGGCTCCTGGAAGTTTACTTGGAGATGGTAGTTTAACAGATCATGGAATGGGGGTTTCTTCCATTCTCACAAGGAGACTAGGTTTAATAGTTGGATGTTGCATGGGTTTTATAGTATTTGTAGTGCTTGTGTCGGTACTCGGATATCTTAAAGTGAAAAAGCAACGTGAATCAGCCAAGAGGGAGCAGCCAATACCACCGGAATACATATCCTATAGACATTTCTCTATACAAAGTGGGGAGGCCAATCAAGCCGGGTGTCACCCAACTTTTATTGCGGCAGCTATGGGAACAACTTCACTAAATACTTAAGAAAGTTTAGTGTTTCAGAAAAGTTTGTGTAATAAACGAATTTAACGACCTTACGACGCTATAGATCGTTTAAAACAATATTTCGTTTTCTAAATGTATTACAATCACTATTTATGGATATATAATGTAATCCCTTTTTGTACTAAAACCGCGGTCGTACGCAAACTTGCTGTTACATACATCTACTCAAACATACTATGTTAACACAACAAATTATAACGAAATTTTAATTAAACAATAGTTATGAATAAAATACTGTTAGTGGCATGAAATGACATGTAAATTGAATAACCAACCGTTAGGGCAGTGCAAATCAATTAAAACAATGTGTTATTAAATTGTTAAAAAGAATTATAATACTATATATTGTAAATACTGTTAAAATCATAAAATAGGACCTATTGTGTTCGTGTCAACGACATAATATTTAATACAACGATGCAGCCATAGCTGCAACTACAAGAGAAGTATGAACTTGCTGAGTTCAATCAATTTTATTGAGTTTTCTGAAAAACTTTGTACATAAAGCATATACGCGAATTAGGAAAATATATGAAAACTACACATAGAAAAGTTTCAATAAATATGAAAAAATATATAAATATATATATATATAAACATAATTGTATTATAATTTTATAGTTAAATGTACATATGACCCAAAGTATCACTAATTATTATAAGAAGTAAATAATTAAAACAATGTTATAAAATAATAATAAACAATCGAAATGGTGGTTTACTGTGTAATAATTAATTCATTATTTGTATAACAAACAATTTTATATTCTGTTTTAAACAAAATCATTTTCTACTGTTCCATAACAAATGCTATTTTCAGTTCAGGAAAATTTTATTCATATTCATATTTTAAAAATAAATATAGAAACAAAATATATAGAAATATTTATATCAAACCTGCAACACGCACGCCGCATGGTAAACTATACAAATTTAATTATTTCAAAGGTTATTATTATTTTTACGTTTTAATTTGTACAAAAGTTAATTTATTTATAGTAGACAGTAAAATCCATAAGATTATTACGTTTATTCAAATGTGTTTTTAATTTAATCAAAATCGATATATACAATACATATTTATTAACATTGGTAATATATATTTTAAAGATAATAGTTCCAGATTGATAAATTTATTGACATTTATTATAAGATTATTCACAGTTTGGTTTCCTTTTAATTATGCAATCAATTAATAAATAATAATTAAAATCCTGATACTATAAATAGCATTTGTTGATAAGAAAACATTTTCAGAAATGCATTGAGTTAGTAATACTCGTACAGTATTAAATATTACCACAATGTTGTAACACAATTTTACTAATAAACAAATAACAAAATAGTAAATGATTAAAAACAAATTATGGCGTTTCATTTTTATTGCAGATAATTTTTATTTCATATTTTCAGAAATAGAATTGTGGATAAAGGTAGTATCGACGCGGCTCGCACGGCATGCATTGGTTTTATCGTAACAAACCGTGGAAGGAAAGGGGAGTGAGATGGAAGACGTACGCACGTTACAAAAATGTTATCAGAAATGTTATGAATGACGTCATTGACATGTATTGCAAGAGTTGACATTTGGAAGACAAACCATATAGATATCTTCTTTGCTTCGCCTCTTATATAAACTAATGAGTCTGATGTGAGCCATGCGTCCTGTGAACGCTTATCGCTAAAGTGCAGTAGGAGAATCAATTCCAATCATTGTGCAAGATAATATTTTATTTTAAGAAAATGTTACATTTTTTGTTCTTAAAGGAATTTTACCGGCAAGTATTTGTAACACACTTTTGACATTTGAGAATTTCAATATATTGAAATTTTATTGGAAAAAGTTTGAAGAAAAAGAAATTTACATAATGTAACAATACTTCTTGCGGTCACTGCATAAATGCAGAAAGTATGAAAAACTTTTGCATACAAAATTAAAAACAGTATTTTAAGAATATTCTACAATGCTATTTCAAAAAGTTTTCATCCTTAACGTAAAGATTGCTAATTTTCTAATAATATAATTGTGTATGCGTTGAAAGCTTTGAAATTATCAGCCATATTAGATACTCAGTAGTTGTTTACCAGTCATTTGTGTCAGTCATGTTAGTAACTCAAACAAGATTACATAGCCAAAATTTGCTCAATATCTAAATTAAAGTTTTAAAAAAATTTAGTTTAATTTAAAAAATCATGTCCGGTAATCTTCCAAATTTACCTGAAACGGCTTACCCGCGCTAATTTGAACAAATATATAAAATTTATTAGCATCTTTTGGTACATCATGCGATTTTTATATTAAACTTATAATTAGTACCGGTAAAGAACATATTTTCTACATAAATTAAAACAAGATATTAAATATATACAAACTTTCAATTATACTGGAATATTGCAATTAAAATCCAATAAATGTTGTATAAATTGCGCTAAACAGACGATATTGCATGTTTACACAAGCTCAAGCTGTTAAGCTTCAAGTACTACATGGTCTTAAAGTTGTTAAAAGCTCTAGTGCTAAAAGCAATCATTTTCTTAGAGAGTTTCCTTATAGTCAGACTCGTATCTTAGCATAAATGCACGTAGGGGTCAAGTATTAGGTTACCAGATAATACACAAAGATTTATGGCATTTAAACCAGATCCAAAAGAACATAATCTATCGTGGTGGGAAGTAAGGTGAGGATAGTATTACAGAAGCAGATTAATCTTGCTAACGAATAGCAACAAGTTCACCGTTTCGCCGGTAGACGGCAGCACGACTGGCGTGGCGCTGTTATCACATGATTTAGAATGCCACCATTTGTTAAGGGAAAGATAACGTTTCGGTATTAAAGGAGGTAAGATGTTATTTTGTTCTCAGCAGTTGGAGAGATAATTCTAGAAAGTTAAGAACGTATAAAGATTGAATGAATACACTATTGAAAACTTACTTGGGGAATTTAAAAAAAATTGATGAATTCTGTAGCTACAATATAAGTAAAGAAACACTCGACTAATTACGAAATGAAATTATATATTCTGCATAAAATTACTGCTTGAATAAGTTTTTCTTTCGGCGACTGTACGTCTGTAAAAATTAATTATTCTGTCATCATATAACAAAGTATATTCTGTATAAGTGCATTTATTCACATAAAATTTTAATTTTAATAATAGTGCAGAGCTCATTGTTTTAAGATAACAATGTCACATATTAAAAGGTATTGTTAGTTTCCTCGTTATCTTTGCTTAACAAAGATATAATTCTCTATTTTATCTGAAAATTATAATCTTATATAATTTAGTGAGAAAAAGGAATTAAAAGACATTTCGAAGAAAACAGAAAATTCTTGATCGATGAGAAATAGAACTCTTGGAAAAGAATGTATATATTTTCTGTTCGTTAAAATATGTATAAATATCTATAAATATAAATTCATTATAATTCTAATAATAATAAATGGAACGTAGTATCCCTAAGAAGTATAGCAATATTTCTTATTTCATTTAAAACTAACAAGATGTAGAACGTTAAGGGATAAAGGGGCTTTGCTATAAATAATATAATCTTATAAAACGAAAAATAAATTTACAAAAATACTTCGTCTTAAAAAGTAAATTATATTAAAATTATGGTTAGGTGAACATATTTTTCAGAAGAAAAAAGAAAGTAATATAAGATTGACTAAAGCGTACTCATACAGCTCTAAGGGTTAGGAGAATTGGGGTGGTAAAAGGGGAGATTCTTTTCAATTAATCCAACAAACCCTTATTATTTCATATTTATGACAGCATGAAAATAATATTGCTTAAAGGAAGTGTACAAGCATATAATTAAAGAACACATTGTAAACATTTATTTGTTTTGCTACTTCTATTCGTTGGTGAGGAAACTCGAACCCTTTATTTGTTTTTCCTCCAGTTTATGTTAAAATAATAAGGGAAATAAAATTATTTAATCACTGAAGCAGATATTTTATATACAGTAAATTAAATTTAAAAAATTATCTCAATAAAACTGTTTTAACAATATCTTTTTCATTTTAATCCGCATCTGATGCTGGTCGAGATACCTACATTTATTTATTTTAAAGTGAATAGATTTAATTTCTTTAAATAGTACACCTTGCAAATTTATTCATTTATTCGCAACTGTTATTATTACTCGCTATTTATATATAAAATACGTAACATAAAATCTGGGCCAGTATAGAAGCTTCAACAGGGCCGAATTGGCATTTTTGTAACCCTGACACAAAAAAATCAATTGTATCGATAGTCATAATTGCCTTAAACCTGGCAAATGTGTCACCTGCGCCGATGTTAAACCTTTCCAGCGCTTCTTTTCACAGCAAAACAAGAAAAGAGTGTATATAAAAATACTTAACACGTTACGTATTGGAAAAACGACAGCAGCGCCAAATAATTAAAGAACTAAGTGAGGTTCTTTTGATATTATATAGTTTCGTTCGTTTTATTTTTGGATCAGATGTAAAAAAAGAAGTTATTAAAAAGGTACCTGTTAAAATGTACACAAATGTACAAGAATCTTCTTCTCTGTGTTATGCGATAGAACCGAAGTTGAAGACAAATATAAAAAGAAATTTAAGGGTTATAAAAGAATCAATTTACGTATAAATAAGTTCTGACAGCTCTGATAGTTTATGCGACTTATATCGAACACTGAACGAAGTTTAAGCGAAAGAAAAATGAAATCTAACATCTATTGAGATTTGTAAACGAACTAATTGCAGCTTCACCCAGATTACACACGACAGAAGTCGTAACTATTTAATAGGATTGATAATACCAGTTACGTAAAATATACATAACCTGATTACTACTCCTGCAATTACTCCGAGACTATAATTTATTTATTATCTATAATCTCTATAGCTGTAAACATGATAAAACTAAAAATTTAATACCTCTATATAAGCTAGTGCACAATAGGAGTATTTTAATAACATTTTATTTTCAATTGATCACTGTTTATGATTATCCATAAATTTGAATTTATTTTCACATAAACATAGTTTAACGAGACGTTCAAATACGTTCACCATAAACTATATTTTGGACACTTAAATGCTTTGCTGTATTATATAGTACGTATTTTACTCGTATCTCAGAATGATGCTTTTAAACCAGAACCAGAATATCTGCAGCACACGGTAGTGGTAGTGTATGTTTTAAATTTAATATTGTATGTTATATCGATTTCAGCGATCGTAAAGTTTTGATATGTTACTCTTAGTTTTATATTTTTATACTTGATACAGTATATAGGACGCAAAAATTTACTACACTTTTATTTTTGTGGTCTCAAAATATTTTATTGTTCATTGCTTGCTTATATGTTGATAAGAGTACATTGTAAATGGTACTACATTGTTATATTTAAGAATATAGTTAAGCTATAGTATATTACCTCGTTTGGAAAATAATATTATTGCAGGGTGTTCTAGTCAGAAACGTTAAGAGCTTTTAATAAAGAGTTTGAAATTATTGTTTTCAAATTTATAAATTACCAAATCTAAAGTTTTTTGAAAGAAGAAATACATATAAAATTTACCAATTTCTTAGAAAGCGAAAAGTAGAATAATCAGTAGACGGTAAACTTCTGTCCAACAAATTTTAACCATTCAATTATCGTTCATCACTTACGAGAGATAAGCCCGACAAATCTTGTCTTGTGTTGTGTTGCTAGAATTATCGTTAAAAAATGTTCTCAAAATTTAAATTGTTCTCACATTTTCTTTGTAATATAGAATTGATTTCTATGTCTAAATTTAACTTACACCATATTCATATCTTGATGTCCTTGTAATGTATTGAGATATTAAATATATCTATAAATCAATGTATAACAAATCAATTCAACATATAAAGATAGGTTGATAACGACTTGAATTCTAAGAAGTCACCTAATAGGAATCACACTGAAGTTGTGAATGAAAACATAGTAATGAATAGCAACAACTACTATTTCACGTACACGAACAAGTTGATACACGTAGATAGCTTCTCTACAAAACACAAGCTATGTTTATATAACTACCACAATCTAGCTGTCGCGTCGCGGCGGTATAATATGTATGAATGGAAGCAAAAGCAAGGGAAGTAGACATTTGCTGGTGCAATGTCAGTACATACAGTAAGACTACACCAAGCAAGTAGCTAGCTCTACTACCTAGTATGCCTGTCTAGTCTATTGTAATGGATGTATCTAGGTCTTCTATCTCTCTAGAGTCCCTATTTCTCTCGTAGTAGAGAAACCCCAAAAGCAAGTCAAAGCGACTCTGAGAACAGGAAGTAACCTGTGCTTTGGGAGGCAAAGATGTCTACTAGTAGAGTACATACTCGTACATAGCGAGCTGCGTCGTTGCAAAACCTATTCTAGAGAGTCGTGTGCTGAGGATCTTCGTCGATACTTTTACTCTAGAGAGGGATTCATTAGCATCCACTATGGAACAACGTATATAAATGGTTCTTGAAGAACTTTGAGCAACTTGGGCGATGTTATGGCATTAATGTCTTCAGAGTCAGAGCCGCATTAAAAGATTTAGTCCAATTTGGAATTTTTTGGCTTAGATTGATTAATAATACCCAGTAGACATTTTGGAGTCACTTCACTTGTCACGTTTTTGTCATGAAAGAGTTCATTTACAGTTCAGTTTCTCGTAGTCATTCATATGAAATGTTTATTTTATGGCGAAACCATTCCATCTGACGGAATACAAATGAAGGTAAAGTAATGCGAACTGTAATTGAAGTGAAATAGTGATAGAAACGTCACAAAAAGCTTCACCAAATTGTTTCCTGGGTACTTAAAAGGTTACCAATGCCTCTATTCCAAATATTACTTAAGTTGTAGCAATTTGAAGTGAGCACGGCAATCAATAAATTCCCATGTTTAAGGACAATTTGTCCTTGCTAAGTGAAGTTGATCGCCTATTACTATCTTTCAAACGAAACCGTATACAATTTCAGACTGATTCCTAGGTTAGTTTTGACGTGGCATCTATTTGTATTAAATGTGTTCGGTGCTTTTCGATACTTTGGTAAAAAAGAGCAATATCGATCACTTTATTCGAGCTTTTCACTGTCTTCGCGATTAGTGATCCACCGTCGTAATTGTGCAATAATTATATTTCCTTAGCGTTTATCTCGGAACTACTTTTCATTTTTTGATCGTCCAAGTTCATGCTGTAAATAAATGATGCATCAGTGGGAACGATCCTTCTCACAGGATTCTTTCCACGACGAAACAGAATCCAGACACCGCAGCAACTACTCCTGCACGTGCAGCTATGCGCGTCACGACGTCGACAACGAAGAACTAATACTTTGTTCTACTGAATAATATTCGCGTTGTCACATCTTGTTATTTCTGCTTTGTTAATGTAACATGTATTAAAGAGATGGTTTCATTTAGCGTGGAGCTAAATTTTATTTTATATATCACCATTGGAGAGCGACGAACATGTATATGCTATGTTCTTTTTTCATTAAATATTAAATCTTAACTTATATGTATAGAATGTATGGCAATCCATCCCGGTCTCACCATCAGTAACAGCGGCCTGCCCAATGACCACCGCCACTGGATATATTTTACCATATTAAACATGATAATTTTAAGCATTTAAGTAATTTTTATATATTATAGAATGTAATATTTATTTGTATTTTAGAATGGCAAGAAGGCTGAATAAGCCAAAGCTCAATAAATAAAAAAAAAAAAAAACATGATAAATGCTATAAATTCTGGTAAAGTAGTAAACTCAATACTTCTCGAAACGAATTCAACGAAAAATTCAAAAGTGTCAAATGTTTGAAAAAAAGTTTATGTACAAAATACCAACTTTTCAAAAACATTGATAA
This sequence comes from Panorpa germanica, assembly GCA_963678705.1. Taxonomy (NCBI): domain Eukaryota; kingdom Metazoa; phylum Arthropoda; class Insecta; order Mecoptera; family Panorpidae; genus Panorpa; species Panorpa germanica. The sequence goes on from OY783214.1 coordinate 7,284,195, forward strand.
AGTAAATATATCAGATTAATCAGATAATCAGAAAAAGGTACGAAACAAATTTTTTTAACAAATAAATGTATGAGATATAACTCTACAAAATAAATTTTCTGCATTGATTATCTATGTACATTCGTCAGAAATTGGTATGAATTTTCTCTATTATTTTATTTAACCGATTTCGCCGACTCCCGATTTTTGTGATGCAATCTCATATGTGTGTCTTACACCGCAACCTAATAAGTTTATGATTATGCATAAACATAATCAATTTAACTTTATAACAACCAAACCCAGAACATATAATTGCGTGCTCCAGGGATCGAACCCGAAGATACAGCAGTCACCTTTAATATTCTCGCACAATTCGGTGTCGGCTTGATTTTCTTTTATTATCACAAATATGTAGTAGGTAAATAGATATATTCATGTCGTTATAAACATACAAATAAAAATGACGAAGGTATTTTGGATCTGTAATTTAACCCGTAGCATGGACTCATACGCGTATCATTGTTACATTCCTCTTTTATGTTACTGGCATAATGGGTGTGACGTCATTGTGTGAAGCAATTCATTAAAATAGAGATTTTTGTTGATATAAAATCGTATGTTAAAAGGTCTAAACTTAATACACCATATCTACATATATCATCTCATGTTTTATAATTTTTATTTTTTCACGTTCTACTGTGAAGTTGCAATCGTAGGAAAAAGTATATCCCGATTTTAAGTACGTAAAATGTTACGTAAATACTAAATACGCATCATTTAAAACATCCACCATTTAATTTATATACGTGAAATACGAATGATCAATAATAATTAAAAAATGTAATTACTGCTAAATATTTCTTCACAATTAGCAACAAAGCATCAACAAAATATTCATATGTTTCATTGTTAAAATTATATGAAATAATTAAAGTTTTCGGATGTCAATCTATATTATACCATAATTTTACCTTATTCTAAAATTGATATATACAAAACCGTAAAATTAAATTAATTATTTGTATAAAAAAAATTGAAAGTTAAATAATATGATAAATCACTGTAATAAATCAAAATAAAATACTGGAAATAAAGCGCTGTTATTCATTATAGACATATACATTGTACACACAACGTACAGGGTATGTGCTCCCATACTATTCAAATAAAGTATTAAGTAATGAAATGACAGCAAAGCAATGCGATCGATACAAGTGCAACATGCAAATACAAAAGATCGCTTAATTACCCGCAGCAGCAAAGACTCGAACATTGTACGACAATGTAAAACTTTGGAACTATTAATTAACTTTACAGAGTATTAACACGTTGATTTTTACTGCAGCAAAATACATAAAAAGCAGTAGCGGCATGTATTAGAATACAAGATATTAAAAAATTATTTAAAGCCTATTTTTGTTCACTTCTGGATAATAATAGAACAATAATACACCCTTAAAATAATTCTGGTTTTGTTCACAATTATGTGTAATAAATATCGTCGAGCCGCTACTGATAAAAAGTCAGTCCATGAAAGTCACGTTCCTTCGACTTCAATGATAGACTTTATTCTACTATACTGATAAAAATCTATTACACTGAAATTGAATCGATGATTACAAAAAAGAAATGAAAAACTATAATGAAAAGCTTCATGCATTTCTCATTATTATTCCATACCTCGTACAATAATAATAAACATTTTAATTTTTATAATATAGATGGAAAAGGATGATTAATGACAGGTGTATTACTATTTTTATAAACTAAAAAAAACTATTGTCACTTACCAAAAATCTCAGAATGTAAATGTATAAGCCAAGGAGCTGAAACAAAATTATAAATCAGATTTCTCTCTAATTTTATTCAGAAACCATTTGAAGTATAGCTAAGTCTTTATACATTGTAACAATTCAGAAACATAACCTCAAAAAATTAAGTAATTCGAACAAATCTCATTCTCAAAATTACATTAGAATTAGTAGATTAAAATAAAGTAATTAAGTCTTACGTACCTGAAAAGTATTATAAATGTGATACCGTCGAATTCAAACCAAGGTGGCACAAATGCTAAAACTATTATAATCACATTCACCAACTTTACACAAAAAACACACTTCATAAACACACTAATAAAGAACAGCTAATTTAATAAACAATTTAGTTCTATAATTACTTATTTTTAATAACGTTAATATGTAATTTTCATAAAAATAATTTGACAGCTACTACTATTAAACGTCGCGCCGTACCGATACTGAACGTTATTTGCTACTCTCAAAAGATAGCGCTGCATATCGTAAAATTTGCATCAAGTACGGAATGAAATACCGCGGGTATTTTAAATAAATATTTCTGTATATTTGAATTAACATATTGAAAGGTGTGCATTTCTTTTAAAAGAAAAAACGAGTTTTTCCTGCGTTTTCTATGCAGTTTACTTCAACTAACAATAAATTTGAGGTAACCTTAAAGATACTTTTAAATTGCATGATAAAAAAAGAATTGTGTTTTAAATTCAGAAACATAATCTCATATAATAAAGTAATTCGAACAAATCAAAAGTTTATCAAAATGAACTTTAAATAATACTTAAATTAGAATTAATAGATCAAGGTAAAGTAATTAAGACTTAAGTATTATAAATGTAATAACGTCGAATTCAACTGCAACCAAAGTGGCACAAATGCTAAAACTATTGTATTCACATTCACCAACTTTACACAAAAAACACACTAATAAAGAACACCTAATTTAATAAACAATTTAGTTTTATAATTACTTATTTTTAATAACGTTAATATTTATATTTATTTAATTTTTATAACAATAATTTGACAGCTACTACTATTAAACGTCGCGCCGTACCGATACTGGACATTATTTGCTATTCTCAAAGGATGGCGCTGCATATCATAGAATTTGAATCAAGTACGGAATGAAATACCGCGGGTATTTTAAATACATATTTCAGCATATTTGAACTAATATCTTTAAAGGTGTGCATTTCTTTTAAAAAAACAAACGTTTTTCCTGCGTTTTCCATTGCAGTGTACTTTAACTAACAATAAATTTGAGGTTACCTAAAATATACTTTTAACTTGCATGATAAAAAAAGAATTGTACAATTTAAAACTAATGAGTTTTTACAAATATTACAACAAATACTTTTCTGGTACTTTTTTGAACTGTCCAACACGATCATAAGTCATATAGAATTTCACAGATCTTCCAAAAGTGCATGAGAAACATTATACATTAGTAATACAATATTGGTATATGCGCACACGTTAGAACATACTTTATTATTTGTTATTTATTAGCTAAAATCGTAACAAGTAATATACGTAATTACATATTACATAATACGTAAATATTACATAAAATAATAGTATTTTAAAGACATATTTTTTCCGCAATATGTTTATGTTAAAACTTTTTATTACTGAATATTTAATTTATGGGGATACTCTACGCCTGATTTAATGGCAACATTAAAAGCACCCATATAATGGTTACTTAAAAATTAATGAATAATACTATGCCTGATTTAATGACAATAAATATAATTTCACATATGTATATATAATCAGTAATCAAACATTTTTACTTAAAAGGGATTACTCTACTTTTAAAAATCAAGAGTAAATGATTTTTTATAAAAATATTACACATTATTTGGTAAATAAGAGAAAAATTTTACATAAATGTATATGTAAAATAAACATATAGTATAGTAACCAAACTTATCGAGTATTTTATGGAAAACCTGGAAATAATTGAGCTATCTATAGTACGATCTGTTTAACTCAATCATATATAAACAGTCAAAGTGTTCCAAGTATCCAAACCCTTACAAATGCCCGCTTAAGCGATGTGTAAAGAAAATGAAGGGAGTAAACTAAGGGTGATCATGGATAATAAACATCGATGTCCGATATAAATATCGATATGGATCTATAGTAGATAGAATCAGTTCCAAAATAACCTGCACAACTTTATAAAATATGATGGGGTTTTTTTACCACTAATTTTCATAAAACTAGTAACTTTTACTAATTATTATGCACAATTTATTTGTACACAACGTAAAACCAGAATAAAATAAACCTAAAAAAATAATAAAGAAAATCGAAATCGAAATTTTAAATCACCATTATGAACAACCCTAATATACATTACTAAGAAAATAAAACCCCAGTATGGATTAAAGGTGTTGAAAGAGAAAATGTATTCATTTTACCAGGTTCAAATCTTAGCAGTAGAGATAACACTATAAAATAAAAGGTTGTCTTCAAATGGAGCATTTTAATATATTCATTAAATACATTATCGCGATGTTTGCTCAGTGTTAAATGTGCTTTTTTACGTGTAATGGATTTATCTGCGCTCGGAATTGTTCATCAACTTGTTAGCTTGAAAAACTTAGTTAACATAATTGCCGTGTCTGGCACACAGACAAATATTAATCAGTCTGTTATGTAATACATATTTGTCTGCAGTGGTTATTGTATGCTAAGTTTATATAAAAATAGGTATTTAAGAAACTTATTACAAATAGCTGAACAAAGTGATGTGTTATTTGAGTTGCAGTAAGTCAGGCGCAGAGCCAGTAGTATATTTACTATAGAAAGATAAAACTCTTTAATGTATAGAATATTTATTTCAATAAATAATATTATTAATGGACCTAAGTTTTAATAAAATAGATATTTAAAATGTAGTGGAGTTCTTGTGTTTTATTTTAGTGTATAACAAACAAAACAGCATTAAGAAATATCAATGAATTCAAATTATTTTTTGAAAAGAAATGTCCATGAATTTAAAATAGGTTGCATAAAAGCTTTAAAAGTGTAGACTTAGAATGTAATGGATAAGTTCTTTATTTTAGAGCATAATCACCTAGCTGCATTAAAAACTTTAAAAGGATTTTTTATTTAATTGGAAGAAGTGTCCATGACAATAGAAAAACTCGAATAAAACCAAAAAAATGCAGAAATTAATAATAAATTTAATGAAGCAGTTTAATTTATCAAGCTTTAACGTAATATTTTAGACATAATGTTACTATTTATTATTTACCGAAATTTAACATAATTTTCTTATTAACTTTTTAATGCAAAAGAAAATAAATATCTTTACAACTATATAAATTTAACTAGCTCTTCGCCCCATTGCCTAGCAATGGGTGTATATTATACGTTTGTTATAGAAATCTTATTTCTTAGTTGTCCCATTTTTAATAGAGAAATATTCGCTACACGTTAAATTGATAAACTAATGTTCTGGCTTTTTGTAATCTTTTCTATATTTATAGGCTTTTTCCTAAAATAAGATTCTATTTGTTTTTCAAGGTTTGATGCAACTGCTTTATTACACTTTAAACAACAATGCTTTTTAGGTTTCTATGCGACCTTTTTTAAATTCATGGACATTTTTTTCTAGAGAAAATTTAGGATCTTTGAAAACTTTTAATACAGTTGTATCCACTAAACTTTAAGAAGACGAACTGTGTTAAAAAAATTGAAATATCTTAAATACTTTAGATTTTATAAGGGGTTCTAAAATTTCATGGACTTTTTTTCCTGATTTTCAACGCCTGATCTACGTGCAACTATATATACACAAATAAAAGTATATATGGTTGCATATTGATCAGACGTTATAATTTATAATATAATATAATTTCAAAAAGAAAAATTATTGATTTCTTAATATCTTTTGATGCAGTTATATGCTTTGGGCTTTAAGAAGACGAACTGTGTCAATAAATTTAAAATATCTCAACATTCGTGGATTTTATAAGGGTTTCTAAAAATTCATGGACTTTTTTTTCAAAAAAAATAATTATTGATTTCTTAATATCTTTTGATGCAGTTATATCCATTTATGTTTAAGAAGACGAACTGCATTAAAAAATTTGAAATATCGTAACTATTTTGGATTTTATAAGGGTTTCTAAAAATTCACGGACTTTTTTTTTAAAAAGAAAAATTATTGATTTCTTAATATCTTTTGATGCAGTTATATGCTTTGGGCTTTAAGAAGATGAACTGCGTCAATAAATTTAAAATATCTCAACATTTGTGGATTTTATAAGGGTTTCTAAAAATTCATGGACTTTTTTTTGAAAAAAAATAATTATTGATTTCTTAATATCTTTTGATGCAGTTATATCCATTTATTTTTAAGAAGACGAACTGCATTAAAAAATTTGAAATATCGTAACTATTTTGGATTTTATAAGGGTTTCTAAAAATTCACGGACTTTCTTTTTAAAAAGAAAAATTATTGATTTCTTAACATCTTTTGATGCAGTTATATGCTTTGGGCTTTAAGAAGACGAACTGCGTCAATAAATTAAAAATATCTCAACATTTGTGGATTTTATAAGGGTTTCTAAAAATTCATGGACTTTTTTTTTCAAAAAAAAAAAATATTGATTTCTTAATATCTTTTGATGCAGTTATATGCTTTGGGCTTTAAGAAGACGAACTGTGTTAATAAATTTAAAATATCTCAACATTTGTGGATTTTATAAGGGTTTCTAAATATTCATGGACTTTTTTTTCAAAAAAAATAATTATCGATTTCTTAATATCTTTTGATGCAGTTATATCCATTTATGTTTAAGAAGACGAACTGCATTAAAAAATTTGAAATATCGTAACTATTTTGGATTTTATCAGTGTTTCTAAAAATTCATGGACTTTTTTTTCAAATTTTTTTTATCGATTTCTTAATATTTTTGGATGCAGTTATATTCGTTAATGTTTAAGAAGGCGAACTGTTTTAACGGATTTGAAATATCTACAGTTTTGTGGATTTTAGAAGGGTTTTATAAAAAATATTTTTACATTTTAAAAATCTTATAAAATCCACAAAAGTTGAGATAATTTAAATTTATTGACACAGTTCGTTTTCTTAAATCTTAAAGCAAATAACTGTATCAAAAAATATTAAGAAATCATTAATTATTTTTTTTGAAAAAAAGTCCATGAATTTTTAGAAACCCTTGTAAAATCTAAAGTATTTAAGATATTTCAAATTTTTTAATGCAGTTCGTCTTCTTAAACATAAATGGATATAACTGCATCAAAAAATATTAAGAAATCAATAATTTTTTTTTTTGAAAAAAAGTCCATGAATTTTTAGAAACCCTTATAAAATCCATAAATGTTGAGATATAATAAATTTATTGACACAGTTCGTCTTCTTAAAGCCAAAAGCATATAACTGCATCAACAGATATTAAGAAATCAATATTTTTTTTTTTTTAAAAAAAGTCCATGAATTTTTAGAAACCCTTATAAAATCCACAAATGTTGAGATATTTTAAATTTATTGACACAGTTCGTCTTCTTAAAGCCCAAAGCATATAACTGCATCAAAAGATATTAAGAAATCAATAATTTTTCTTTTTAAAAAAAAAGTCCGTGAATTTTTAGAAACCCTTGTAAAATCTAAAGTATTTAAGATATTTTAAATTTTTTAATGCAGTTCGTCTTCTTAAACATAAATTGATATAACTGTATCAAAAAATATTAAGAAATCAATAATTTTTATTTATGAAAAAAAAGTCCATGAATTTTTAGAATTCCTTATAAAATCCAAAATAGTTACGATATTTCAAATTTTTTAATGCAGTTCGTCTTCTTAAACATAAATGGATATAACTGCATCAAAAGATATTAAGAAATCAATAATTATTTTTTTTGAAAAAAAAGTCCATGAATTTTTAGAAACCCTTATAAAATCCACAAATGTTGAGATATTTTAAATTTATTGACGCAGTTCGTCTTCTTAAAGCCCAAAGCATATAACTGCATCAAAAAATATTAAGAAATCAATAATTTTTCTTTTTCAAAAAAAAGTCTATGAATTTTTAGAATCTCTTGTAAAATCCAAAATAATTACGATATTTCAATTTTTTTTGCACAGTTCGTCTTCTCAATTACAAATGAATATAATTGCATAAAAAAATATTAAGAAATCTATTTTTCTTTTTGAAAAAAAGTCCATGAATTTTTAGAATCCCTTATAAAATCCAAAATAGTTACGATATTTCAATTTTTTTAATGCAGTTCGTTTTCTTAAACTTAAATGGATATAACTGCATTCAAAAATATTAAGAAATCAATAATTTTTCTTTTTTAAATTATATTATTTTATAAATTATAACGTCTGATCAATTTGCAACCATTTATACTTTTATTTGTGTATATATAGTTGCACGTAGATCAGGCGTTGAAAATGAGATTATTTGCATTATTTGAAATGAGCATTTTTAATTTTAACAAAAACGATATTTTCTGTATTTCTTGAGGTAAAATAACGTTATACTCTCGTAAAAATCGATAAATATGTTGTACTTGTTATTTTAGTAAATGTAACATTTCATGATGGTCAGTTGCTGACACCCAGATTGGCTTATTCATTGTATACAATCTCGGTAGGTCAAGGCTCCATTGATAATGCCGCTGTGGTATATATGGTACACACCGACATGGCTCTTATGCACAATAGAATGTGTCCATTTCAGATCAGAATGTTTTATTCTTCTTGACTCATCATCAGATGCACATGAGTTATTTCATTTTTCTCATTCATCATTTCGTCTAATTATTATTACATAATTCTTCATAACAATACAATGTTATTGTCGTTATTTGATGATGATAACTTGAGGCGGACATCTTTATGGAATGCTAATATATTCAGCAATGAATGCTTAATTTCCGTTGTATTTATGTTAAATTGTTAAATAAAATAAAAATTTAAGTCAAGAACGGAAATTGTATGACCTCAGCTTCTATGTAACTATAACTACATATCAGTGATCACTTCATGAAGTGAGTTACGAAAGGTATGCTTGGATCTCGGTTTGATTTGATTCACGGAGTATTGCGTTTATTCCACGATTCACAATGTGATAACTCACCACATAAAATAAATCTAAATCTACCGCAATTAAATAAGAGCTACGTACTTTGACAACACCTGCTCTATATCGCAATTACATTTATTGTAATTATACTTTGACGCTAAAATAACATTAACGCCGACTGATAACACAATTAATTGATTTAATTAAAACTGTACATTTTATTTCCATTTGATCTAACACATGTCCTGTTCTGAACAAGCCACAAATAGTTCGCTAGAAAAGTTTCATATAGTTTTGTTGTAGAAAATAACGAAAAGGGAGTACATTCATTAAAACTTAATGTACGAAGCGGAACAATCATTAAAATGATGTGGTACTGACAGTATAGACCACAGAGTACCAGACCAACAAAGACATTTTCTTTAATATTAATACTTCGAGTTAAACGTAATTTTCTATTTTAAAACGTATGCTTTGCATATAATCAGTTAAATAGCAACCAAATACAGACAGTAAGGCTCTCTCACATTGAAACAGTGTACGTGTGATCGCCGACTATTGTTATTTGGTTCACACAATTATAAATCTCTGTTATATGTATTTATATATCTACATATTAAATATTATTTACCGCTATTTCGAGGAACATTAAAATTCCAATATTATGTCTGCCGTAACAGGGTTAAATAAAATAAAAACTTATTATTCTTTGACTTGACTTGATTATTTCGACTACCAACAGCTTCAAAACATTACCACAGCAGTGACCTACTCAACAAATAACTGACGTTAAAATGCATTTAAAACTACAATTCAAATTTTTAATTGCTATATCTCCGTCAACATTTAGATATTTAATAAAATAGACACGCCAATACACATTTAATAACATCAATTTCAATCAACAATTGAAAAATCGACCACTAAAAAATGAGGACACAAGCCCATTGAACTCTGAAACATAAGTGTCCTAACTCATGACATCAAGATCATGATGTTAACTCCCAAACCTGATGACTATTACACTGCATAACTTGTATAAACAAATTGCTTTATTGAATAGAACATTATACAGAGCTAAAATAATGAGTTCTATGGCAAACATATGGAAAATAAATAAATTTTTAATTTACATTTAAAATAACGAGTTTCATTTCCAATATTAATTTAACAAGCATTCCCGTAATGTCTGGAATTCCATTTGTGAATTATTTTATACACATTCAGAGCAAATATCATTTATGTAAATTTATCCTTTCATTTTAGAAAGGCTTTGTAAGGTACAAATAATATGCTGCAGCTATAAGCTATGAGCTATGAGCTAGATATGATAGCAATTTTACTCAAACATTCTACAACCGGATATACGTTTATTTCTTGTTTTAAGTGGATGAGTATATGCAAATAATAGTAAGTTCTGGAAATATTCTCTAAAGATTTAATCAGACACCTTGCCTGCATCAGATATGCTTCATATACATACATATGAAATATAACCTAGCTGTTGAAATTACAATAATATAATTTTAAAAAAACTGTCACTATTTATACAGGAAGATTTTACATTCTTTCAATATTAAACCTTAAACTTTAAAGTATTCTATAATTCTAATAGTCTAAAAAAGTGCTTTTTCATTCTTATAGTCTTGACACTATATTTATCATTGCTAGTTGTATAAAATAATGTGATAAAAATATTTTATTTCAAATCTGTTTTTATTTGCAATATTTTTTGCTGGTTTTTTATTTCTCGCTGTTTCAGATATAAATCTACATGTAAATGACTGAACTCTGTTCATAAAACTTTTAATGAAAAACAACAAAAAATTACAGTTATGAATATTGTCGCGATATTATAAAATAACAAAGCAAATTTAAATATGCTATAATACATTTTACGGTGTTCTACTTGTTGCCATTAAGTCAGGCGTAGTGTATCACTGGATAAAAACAACAACTGAGTACTACTAATCGTTAACAAATTTGCATTGGAAAGAACCTTAGCACTAAATAATAACCCCACTAAATTTTCTATAGTCTGAAGGAAGTGTAAGTAAATGTAACCATTAAGTTTTGAAGTAACAGACAAAAACTTTATAAGAAAATTACTATAGATTTAAACCTTTTTAAAACAGATCACGATTTCTTTTAAGTAGGTTTGAATACAGAAAACACTTAAGATCGTAGAATCCTGATCTCTACTATAACAATTACTCATTCCACAACTTTCACAACTATAAATTGTTCTCTGACACTAGTTTCTGTTGTTTTTATATTCCAAACACAGATTCTATTTATACCAGCTCCTAATTAGTTTTAATAATATATGAAGCTGTGGCAAACATAACTCCTGCGCCTTACAAGAAACTAATATTTGGATCTAACATAATTATGTTTGTCATCTGTTTTATTCTTTACTGATGGTTAAAAAATGGCAACGTAAGACAAGGTATTTTATTTATTATTATTTATCTCATATTTTCAACTTTTTGACTATTTAAATTGTCTTTTTTAACTTTATTATAATATTAAAGGATCTAAGAATCTCGATAGCTTCTTAAGAAAACCTTTTTGGTAGCCAGTTTTATACGTACACTTTCGACTTTGCTTTTAAAGAGGAATCTAATTTAGGGAATATATAATTATTTGAGGCTAGTGTTGGTAAAACAATAAAATGAAAAAACGGGCGAAGAAAGAATTTTCTAAACCCTTTCAAAAAATAATGTCTTAAAAACGAAGAAAAAAGATTTTATCGACTGGAATTGTAATTTTAAAATAAGATAGAGATTTAATTTCTTTCTATAAGTTCTCTTATCAAATCCTTGCTCATACTTTAGAGGGGGATGGAATGAAATAAATAGAAAGAGAAAGAGAAAGAATAAAATGGATTCGTCACTATAATATATATATATAATTAAATATACATATATATCTGCCGAATGCGCTATACTGTCCGCTCTTTACGGATATGTGTATTTAAGGTTTATTAACAATAAAACAGTTTACTATTTATGTGAAAAATCTTACCTAGTCGTATGTAGTAATCTTACGTAATATATACCATTCTCTGATCTATTTTATTTACTTTAGGTACATCAGATTACCTTTTTTGGATTAATAAACCCGAAAAAAAATCATTTTTTCGGATTACAAATTTTATAAATCATTTTAAGAAATATATTATATATATTATATTAATTACTTAATTAATTGTGTGCCTTTCGGCTTTACAATCTACAGTATTATATTTCTTAATACATTTCATTCCAATATACATTCAAACTTAAAACTAAACTTAAATTATTCTAGACTTTTACTACTTCCAAAAGTGCTTTCTGCATCTTCTTCTCTTGACCCTCTCTCTTCATGTTCCCCATGAAAACCAGATAACGAGATTATTATTTATTGTAATGTTTTTCGTTCCTTTTCTCTATTTCCTCCATCCAACTCTTTCCTTCACTGCCTCCCTTTAATAACTGCACAATATTCTTCTCGCTCATTATGTTTTCCTGACAAGAAAACTTAATGTGCTTCAGTGTATCAATCTCCGTTCCGCACACTCTACACATTCTTTCCTCGCTATTTACCCAGTATCTGTTTCCTTTCTCCTCGTTTCCCAATCTAAATCTGGCAATCCTTCTCATGTTTTTTGCGTCTTTTTTTCTTAAGTAATGTGGTATCTCTCTCTCCGAAATCTTTTTATATTTTATGTTGTAATTGCTCTTCTCGATTTTTTCCATTCTTTCTTGTTGCTTTATCTCCTTGTCCCTTCTCCTTAGCTCATCTTCCACACTTGCGCCTCCTTCTCTTCTTCTCTCTGCCTCCTCGATCGCCATTCCATTCCTTTCATAATACTCCTTTCTCTTTCTCATTTCTTTTGTAAATATTACTAGGTGTCATTAATTAAAATGTTACATGTTAAAGGTAATAATCCATGTTTTGTATTTAGCATGTAGTAATTTAAAATAGTTTTTCTATATAAATTAGAGCAGTGGATCATGTAATATATTTGTGAAAACAAGAAATCGTTTGCTTTCCAACAAGAACAAATATTGTGAGCACTAGGAAAGTATATTTGTTTTATCGATTTTCCATTTTGCTCAATTTAAGTGTCTAGTTGACTACAAACTACACGAGGTAGAGCAGAAGCACAGGCGCAACCACCGATATATCTCAATTCTATCTCTTTTTTATCCTTTTAAGATGTAAAGTCCTTTTATAATATAATAGGATAACCTTCTGAGTTGTAATGTTATTGTGACACTGGTAAATAACATTATATCTAACATCAAATTGATGACGCATTGAATCGCTGTTCGCCATTTGCCATTAGTTCAACATAGAACGGTAGAAGATAAAACTTATATTGTTCTTAGCGTGTTTTTATATTATAGGAACCAATAAAAATCTTTATAATCTCTTTCTATTTGTAATTACTTTTATACGCAGTTAATATAGGTTAATTGTAAATCATTGAAATAAAAAATAATATATTTCATCATATGTCATTCTGTGACGTTTAGGAAACACAAAAAAACCCTTAAAAGACGGATAACAATTAGATGAAGGATTCTATTCTCAAGGTTATTACACTATGCTGTGGAACACGTGATGCCCTTCGTCAGTAGGCACGATACGATTATATAAATCATATTAGACAATTAATTATAACCTACCAGATGAAGTTTAGTTGGTATTCTCTTTCTATTAATGTAACACGTCCAAATATGGGTCATTCCATTTCAAATATAAAAGAAAAATTAATGATTTCTTAATATTTTTTGATGCAGTTATATACATTTATATTTAAGAAGACGAACTGCGTTAAAAAATTTGTAGAATCTTAACTATTTTGAATTTTATAAGGGGTATTAAAAATTCATGGACTTTTTTTTCAAAAAATTTTTTTATTGATTTCTAATATTTTTTGATGCAGTTATATCCATTTATATTTAAGAAGACCAACTGCGTTAAAAAAATTGAAATATCTTAACTATTTTGGATTGTATAAGGGGTTCTAAAAATTCATGGAGCTTTTTTTCAAAAAGAAAATTTATTGATTTCTTAATATTTTTTGATGCAGTTATATTCATTTATATTTAAAAAAACGAACTGCTTTAAAACATTTGCAGAATCTTAACTATTTTGGATTTTATAAGGGATTCTAAAAATTCATCGACTTTTATCAAAAAGAAAAATTATTGATTTCATAATATTTTTTGATGCAGTTATATCCCCTTATAAAATCCAAACTAGTTAAGATATTTCAAATTTTTTAACACAGTTCGCCTTCTTAAATATAAATGGATACAACTACATAAAAAAATATTAATAAATCAATAATTTTTCTTTTTGAAAAAAAACTCCATGAATTTTTAGAACCCCTTATACAATCCAAAATAGTTAAGATATTTCAATTGTTTTAACGCAGTTGGTCTTCTTAAATATAAATGGATATAACTGCATAAAAAAATATTAAGAAATCAATAATTTTTCTTTTTGAAAAAAAAGTCCATGAATTTTTAAAACCCCTTATAAAATTCAAAATAGTTTAGGGATTTCAAATTTCTTAACGAAGTTCGTCTTCTCAAACATAAATAGATATAATTGCATCAAAAAATATTAAGAGATCAATAATTTTTCTTTTTAAAAAAAAGTCCATGAATTTTTACAATCTCTTATAAAATCCAAGATATAATAGTTATTTTGTTTGTTATTTTTATCGATCTAGAAGTATCTCTTTCTATAACAAACATATAATACACACCCATTGCCAGGCAATGGGGCAAAGAGCTAGCTAGTATTTCTATAAAATTATAGCCAAAGGAGCTTTTGAGGCTTATACCTTACATTTTCTAATACATGGATTACATGTTGCAGCTTTGGAAAAGCTCTCACTTACATTAATCATTTTTCAGAACCCCAGGCTTGCAATCTGGACATTACTGTCATATTGAGAAATATAAATATATCCTTCATCATATTTCCATGGAAATTATCCACGAGTACGTATATGCTAGTATGCATGGGCGTCCGCTAAAAGCTTGACATGGTCGCAGAAAACTTCAGATTGTTTTGTATTGACTGTAAAAATGAAAAACAGAAACCGTCTCTATACTTCGTTTCTCCCTACCTGCGGACACTCTTGGTTTCAATATGATATACTAAAAACATCTTTACCAGAGTTGCCAATATCATTAGAATGATGGATTCTTAATAATAAGTAATACATCTCATGATTGCAACATTTGTTGCAATCTAGTGAAGATTATCGCGCAGTAATTCGTCGCAAAAGCTATTCACTGTGAACATAGTTCAACGAGAAGGAAGGCAATAGAAAGAGTAGAAAGGAAATAGAAACGGAAAGAGAAATGGAGGTTGTGTGATCAGAAAAGACTGCGATGTTAATTGTATTGCGACAAATTCCTTCTGCTTTTTTATGAATAATATAAAAAAGGGGGAGCAAACACTGTTTCACATATTTATTTTATATAATCCTCACCTGAAGTTTCAAATAGCAAATATAAACAACGTAGTAAAGAAGTGCGCCAGAAGTCAAATTCGATTACTTATTGTTCTATATACTTAAATACTAATTATGTGACGTCAAAAATATGACTAATAACTAAGCGGTAAAACATAAATGACTTGTGTCCTCATTTTGTATTAGTCGATTTTTCAACTGTTGATTGAAATTGATGTTAATAAATGTGTATTAGCGTGTCTATTTTATTAAATATCTAAATACTGACGGAGATATAGCAATTTAAAGTTTGAATTGTAGTTTTAGCGTTAGAAATGATCGGCCATATTTGTATGACGTGAAATGCATTTTAACGTGAGTTATTTGTTGAGTAGGTCAGTGCTGTGGTAATGTTCTGTAGTTGTTGGTAGTCAAATAATCAAGTCAAATCAAAGAATAATAAGTTTTTATTTTATTTAACCCTGCTAAGACAGACATAATATTGAAATTTCATTGTTTTCCTTGAAATAGCTGTAAATAATATTTGATATTTTGATATATAAATACAGATAGCAGAGATTTATGAGCTGTAAGGTTGATAACCTTACACGAGGATTGTGATGTCACATGCATTTGGAATGTGTACAACGTTGAATCCCTTTAATAATTAAAGAAACAAAATGACTTTTTGAATTGTTAATATCTCTTAACATATAAGAAGTTATTAAAAAATAATTAATAATAGTACACTTTTATAGAAATTACGACATAGGACACAAGCCCATTCAAATTCTCTTTGCTATATGTATCCCATGAATATAAATTAGCGTGCATTTCAATAAATATTCAAAAGATCCAACCGTAAAAAGTAGTTCCAACCCTATTTGAGATAAATGTAATTTGTTTATTACTCTTAAGACTGCTTT
This sequence comes from Panorpa germanica, assembly GCA_963678705.1. Taxonomy (NCBI): domain Eukaryota; kingdom Metazoa; phylum Arthropoda; class Insecta; order Mecoptera; family Panorpidae; genus Panorpa; species Panorpa germanica. Next base: position 7,300,453 of record OY783214.1, read on the forward strand.
ATAACTCTAGAACCTGTTAAATCAGTTAAAACATATTCTTTTTGCCAATTTCAACATAAATCTTTATTAAAAAAGCATCATCTCGATTTATTTAACTCTTATTCCATTTTTTGTGAGGTATCTAATATGACATGACGTTTTCAACTTTCCATTGCATAAATTCTTCTTTCATTTGACTATTCACCAGACTGAATGGCGCCTAGAAATTATTTTGTTTTCCAACAGGACGTGAACGTGGACACAGTACATAGTCTACGAGAGCTTTTCATGTTTCCCCAGGCGAAATACATTGTGAAAATCTTCGTATGCACGACCAAACTGTTAACATTGTTAAAACACAAACTGTTCATACTTGTTACTTGTATATTGTATGTATGTACCTAACTAGCTATAAAGCTCCAGGACTATGGCATACTGCCATATTGCCATGTGGACAAAGGACTTTACTGTAACAAGCTAAAATTTCAAATCATCGACTAATAATAACGCTTGCATTATGTACGAGATCCCCAATAAATACCTGTGCAAATGGTTGCTATTTGCTAGTTACAAGGATTTGGCTAAAAGATACAATTTGTATATGTCCTGCTAAAGTTAAAATATGGATATTACCTTAAATCCAAGATACATTTTACCCAAGCGAAACTTATTAATTTGTATTTAACAAGCAGACCTGGCAAACTTTTTCCTGTCAAAATTTCAATAATATTTTTCACAATTCAACTGAACCAATTTTTCGTCACTATTAGTTTGATTTACAATTTGACAATCAGTTGTCAAATGACATAAAAAAAACACTTTCAGTTTTTCCAGAATTTTTCTATTTTCCGGGCAAATTTTTCAATTTTTGTTTCACTAAAAACCTTATTCAGACTATTACGAATATTTAAAAAAAGAATTAACCCAATCGGTCTATCCGTTCTCAAGTGGTGCACCTATCAATAAACAGCTTTTAATTTTTATTTATATAGATGTTTAACTCGAGTAGAATTTGCCGTTTGATGTTGCAAGGCCTTGATGAGGTTTATGTCAGGCCTACCTTGCGTCTTGAAGAAGTGTAACTCATATATGGTCAGTTAACTTCTTTCTGATGATTTTTAAGGCCTACCTAGGCCTTGTCTTTAATTAAATTTTAAAAAAAAGGAAACAACATGTATCTTTCAGTTTTTTATTTTCATTAATTTTTCTATATTTATTAATCAAAAATATTTTGTGTCACACAGATATTAACGTCACTAGACTCACAATTATTATTTACTATTAACCAGTTTTACGAGGTTTCGTTGTACTTTCTTCTTCTGTTCACCTCTAACAATTTATTAAGATAATCTTTATTTTTATGTGTTTCAGTAAATTGAAGATTAGAAACCAACGATCTAGCAGTCCTCTTTGGTTTTTCGAAATTACTATTTTGATAATTAATACGACATTTTTTGATATTGGGCAATATCACTTTGATCCGTTTACATTTTGTATTAGAAATCTTGTTACTTTTAAGAAATGCAAGTTTACCCCTTCCTCTTATGTTTATTAAGGTATATAAGAAACTACTAAATTTTGAAATTCTTTGTTGTATCTTCGAATACATAGCAGCTCTGCTACTTACTTCATTTCTGCGTTTTGACAAGGAGGAGTATGAGAATTCTTTAAAAACTTTATCGATCTGTTTGAAAAGAGATAGAATCCTGCATTTTGATGGTACTTTAGACATACCGTTATTCAGGTCTTTTGCTAAGTTTACTTGCTTTTTTTGAAGAATTACACTATTCATTTTTTTCACTTGTTTTGGTTCACAGATCACGGCCGATATACCTGACTATATACGAAAATAATCACTTTTAATAAACTTCTACCGCCTTACACATAAACCTGTTATAACATTTATACTAGGTATAAACCCGTCCGGACCGGCAGTTTATACCTGATATAAATTTTATAACAGGTTTATTTGTAAAGCAGATAGTGATAAACCACCTAGTGTACCTAGTGCCACCTAGTGTACAGTAATATAGCATTTAGGTAAAATTTGCTAAGCCAAAACTTACCCTTTTTAAAATTTTAAATTTTTCTTGAACACTGCACATCATTTGGTCTATAAGGAATGTCATTATTTAAGAATTTTTTTACTATTTATACTAAAATTTTATTATAAAGGCGTGTGTCTAGAGAACAGTTACACTTATTTTTGATTTTGTTTTGTTTATTTTTTGAAATTTGTTTAAACGTTTCATATAACCGCTAACCGACTTCTTATGTATGTATATTTCTAATTGTTTATGCCTTCCACTTTTACAATATCCATTACATTTTATAAAATATTTAAAAAGAAACTTAATTAAACCGCCTCTCGACTCTTTCATGCCCGTCTCCCCTACTTTCATTAATATCTTCGCTTATTATTCCTTAAATCTTTCTGTTCCACCTTTCTCTGAATCAATCCAGTCACAATTCTTCTGTCTCTATCTTCACTGTCCCTTTTTCACTCATATCTACCACTTTCAACTGATGATAATAGGTTATTTAAACATATATGATATTAATATAACTAATGACGTCTCTTATTTCTTTCTGTAGTCTACTTCTCCTATTCTCGCCCTACTTAAAATACCTTAAACCTATCTCGGCAATCAAAATTTTGTATTGCTCCAATTTAAATTCGTTTCCAGCTACGTGTATCCAGCTATATTCAATATTCGGATTCCCTATAACAATTTATATGATAAACATAAAACAATGTGAATGCTATAGTTCTGCTAAAGAAGAAATAAAACTGCTGACATTGTCAAACAAAAGTTTATTGCTGTCCCCTCTTATTTTCACTGCTGCATACACTTACTACGATATCTCGTTGAATGGGACAATAAAAAACCGAAAGTACACGCACCATTGACCACTCACAATTCTTTACGAGTTACGCGTATTATTTTTCCCTAAAATATGCCGAAAGTAAAATATCTTCAATGTGAATAAAGAAATAATAACGACGTACTCATACATATTTTATAGAATTAGAGAATTTTATTTTAAAACTACAAGTCATTTATTCTAGTCTCTGCATAGTGCTGCCTCTATCGGCAGTAATAGTTATTATATCATGGTTTGAATATGCAATTACGTACGTATTGCATATAGCAAGTGATGAACGCAAATCCAAATGATAATAGTTCAATTTTAACTTGAAGAAGAACTCACTACGCAATACTACTCAAAAATTGTGAATTATGAATACAACTCTGCCTTTTACCTGATAAGGTAAACATACCTTTTGAAACTTTTCACTAAAATGCAAAGATTTCAGATTCGTAAGTCTAGATATTCTGCTTTGGTTGTAACGTAACTGATTCAGCGATGAAATATGAACTGTGCGATATATTTCACTTCGGAGAATTTAGACTTTCATTAAATATAGGATTCAAAATGTTAAGCATGGATTCTGTAAATACAGTATAGTCATGATTCAGATTGATTTGGGAAAATATTCGTATCATAATTATCTGAAATACTACCTTATGATATTTTTTATTAATCTGAGCCTACTTTTTGTTTAGTCAATGTTGTAGGACATAATTTTATGTGAAAAATACAAAAACGTATTTTAACTTATCACCAAATGAATGTTATCCGTTTTGTGTTTTTAATTATAAATAAACTGCGTGATCTCTAGCTTGCCAAAACTGGACCTAAACCAAAAGTACACTTAATCGAGACTTTGACAATACCTACATTTTTATCTGAGACTAAAAGTACCGTCATAAAGGCATTTATTTAACATATTCGTAGCACGTCTCCAGGGACAGATACCAGTTACTCACCATGGGAACACAGCAAAATCGTAAAATGAAATCTCAAAGTCAATTCTGTAAGTGTCGTAAAAGTTGAAATCATCAAAAATATCTATGAACCAAGAGACTGTAATTTCTTATATTATGGAGGCATAAACGAACATTAATGTAAATGCTACATAACTGTATATAAGCTACTTATTTGGTATTTTCATCTAAGTACTATATTATATAATTGTTTACAATTAAATAACATATATAACAACAATAAACATTTGTTCTTGTACTTATAAATATTTATATTTTTAGTGTAATTAATAAAAGCTTTCATCAGCAGCAGCATAGGGTAAACATATTATGCAAAATCAAACTATTACGCTTAGTCAGCAAATTTCTATTACATCACGGAAGACGGTTATAGCTGAGCCTTTATTTGAAGATAATTATTCTATTTCACATATTAATTTATATTCCTATCTGTATTTTATATATAATGCTCAAAGTTTTTGTACTTTTAAAAATATACAAAGGTTTATATTCTTCTGACGTTAGAAGAATATGTTCTTAACCCTTGCAGCATTCTCTATTTGTCATACATACTTGTGACCCTTTTTTTTCGATTACGATTATGTATTCGTATCTGTTGTTTAAAAGAGATGGCCAATCTGTGGACATGACGTATTATTTCCACATATCACGTTGGATCTCTTTAATAATTTAAGAAACAAAATGACTCTTTTAATTGTTAATAGCTCATAAAATATAAGGCGTTATTAAAAAGTAATAGAACATTTTAAGTTCTTTATCCAACTATCAATATATAATTCCGTTTTATAAAAATTAAGTCATGGTTCACAAGACAATTAAATTAAAGCCGAAGGAGTTAATAAAAATGTACCCTACAAACATTTAGAAAAATTGTTTGTAAGGTAATTAATTGTGATTAATTTTATCTAGACATTTATATATATATCTTCCTGCCTGCGCTTGCTTAAATAAAAGTATTAAAAGTCCTTGGGTACTGTGGATTTAATTCCATATGGAAAGTATCATAAATTTTGCATACGAGTATATGAACGAAGTAATAAAGTCTTTTTTGTTTGTATAAACTTATAAACATTGGTTTTATATATAAGACCATTATTTGTTTGATATCTATTTTAATAGTGAATATTTCATATATGTAACATTAATGTTGTGATATACATATATTTAATTACATTTTTAATATGGGATCATATATTTATATGAGTATATCATATACTCGTATTCTCATAGTAGTGCTATTTTTAGGAAATGGTAATTATTTCTATATTTTAATGCCTTAAAATTTTGTGGAAATCAAAGTAGAGAATTAATAAAAATCTTATATGTTTTAAAACCTTGCCGAATTGGTTGTGTAGTTAGTTTAAAATTCATGATAGTAGTATTTTATGAGTGAAATTTCAAATTTTCTTAGAAACAATATTAATGTTTGTATTTTTATAGCATTAGGAGGGCCATTAAAAGATGAACCTACAGAAGATTTTATAGTTCAATGTGAAGAAATTTGCGAGCAGTGCCATGGCAAGGGTGAACCTCTGGAGCACAACGTATGTCAGTGTCTTGTCCCCAGGAGTCTTGAAAAAGAAGGTACACTAAGAATATGATTGTTTTATATAAGTAACTTACACTGATAAAACCAGTGTATTGGTTGACTGACTTCTATTAAAATTTGATAAATAAATAAATTGCTTTTACAAATAATCATTAATTCCAGATCAAATATGCTTGAGTCACATGAAAGAAAATGCTAAATCTCTTGGCATTATTTTAAAATCTATTTACGTTCCATCAGAAATGTACATGCGACATAAACGAGATGTCGATAATCATATGGAACAAGAGGAGGAAGATGTATGCTTAAAAAGAGAACCACGAAAAGCTTGTGGAGGAATCTACAAAGACAGTTTTGGATCAGGACGTATGTAACATTTATATTTCATTAAATAATAAGTAAATTAAATTATACACCTAAAGAGTACTTAGCTTAACTTATACACTATTTAGTAAAAAATCCGCTATATTTACAAATTCATATATGAACATGTAGAATTATGTTTCAATTCGCAGGACTACCACTCATTGTTGGACAAGAAAGAGAAGAAGTTGGTAATGCTAGAAATATTGAGAATGCCGAAGAAGTTGGACAAAATATTGAATTTGAAAATGCTGCGGAAAATGTTGGGGAACCGCTGTCCAACGATAATGTTGGTGCGCCACTTGAGGAAGTGGGTATGGAAGGCAATGAAGAAACAATAGGTTTACCAAAATTTAAAAAAGTCATTGCAGTTAAGAAACTAAAGAAGAAGATTAAAAAACAGAAAAAACTACTTCCGTTAAAAAAACTTGCTAAAATTCCAGTAATTACACATAAATTATTTGGTAAAGCTGCTTCAAAAATTGACCACTTAGATATTACTCATGGTAAAGGATCTCATATAATAGATAAAGGTTTGCATACAAAGATTGTTCCCGATATTCACAAATTCTCTAAATCGCATGGTATAAAGGAAAAGAAGGATTTTGATGTCTCTATATCTATCTCCAGTATAGAAATAGAAAAAAAAGATTTTCCAAAAAATATACACAAACAAAGCCTTCATGGAAAACATGTACTACATTCAGGCACCGACATCGCAGCAAAAAAAGTCTTAGTTCACAAACTCCATAAAAAACCAAAGTTTGGAAAATTTCTCTTAGGTTCACCAGAAGTAGGTGCACCTGCGCCAGTTGATACGGAAGATGTTGGGCTCGCTCCTAAAAATGAAATGGTTGAAATTCAAAATGAATTTGAAGATAACACCGTTGGAGATGAGCACAAAGTCGGTGCTGCAGCTAAAGATTCTGACACAAATGTTGGAGCACCACCACATATTGAAGATGCCGTTGTTGGGAATCCGTTAGAATCAGAAATTGAAGCAGACAGTATAGTTGGATCAAAGCGAATTACCGAAAATCATATAGTGGTGCAACCCCCTAGCACATTAATAGAAAATTTCGAACATAAAAGCTCACATATTCACGAAATAGGAGACGAAATTATTATTGGGGATCCTGCTCCTGAAAATATAGAATAATATAAAAAATTAGATGTTAATATTTATTAATTATTTATTTATTTATATAGTTTAAAAGATGTAACATAATTTATTACAAAATATAGATAGTACTAATAATAAACTTATTATTTATTTGAAGTCCGTTTATTTCCAATACCAATCCCATCACCGACGCTCTCTTATGCTTTGTTATTAAAATGAAAAGTAATTAGGGTTTCTCTAGCATAGCAAAAGTTACCTGTTAGATAAACAATATTACCTAAAACATAACGTTTTATAATCTATTTTACTGCTTTTTGAAAAATAAATGTATCTTTTTTCCATTAATGCATAATCATAAAACTAAACGGGACAGTTTGAAGGATTATAGAATCTTAAAATTCAGTTTTTGTAGTATTTTTGTCTTAAACTCATATTTGAAGTCTTATTAATATTTGATAAAAGGTGTATTAAAAATAATATGTATGTTTCGTAAATTTCTTATTTATTTACTATAAAGGAATAACAGAGTAACTTGAAAGTTTGAATATGTGTTTAAATCGTAACTTTCGGATGGTATTAACTTTCTGTAAATTGAAAAAGAAAACTGTAAAAAGTCACCAAGAATTTCGAATTTGGTGTTTGTTTGAATTTACAAATATATTTTTTGTCTGCACCGAAGACGGCTCCAGGTAGTTCACGCAGACCAAATTCTTGTACGCACACTCAAATCTGATGATCAGTAAAGACCACGAAGAGCCGACATTAAAAAATTATAATGTTAAACATACTGTGAATTACAATATGGTCAGTGATTTTTCAAATTCAAAATAGTCATGACGTTTTGCCACGTACCAGGCTATGAAAACGTCATTGTATCAGATTTCAGAAGACTTGTATTTATATTTTAAAACTTTATGATTAATAATTATTTTAATTTTATTTATTATCGCATTTTTGTTTATCCCAATACAATTATGATATACCATATTAATTACGTAAGATTAATATTTATAAAATGAAAAATATTCTGATTCAATAAGAATATGTACATTAATTTACAAATATTCTTTTAACGTCTGCCTTTCCCTTTTCCTTTTCGACCACCAGTATTTTGGCTACTTGATGATTGCGAAGAAGCTCCTTCAGGAGCAGCACGGCCTTGTCTTGATTTTAGCTTCGGAATTGTGTCACCAATATATACCATCAAGCTCTCACGAGTTGGAAATTCAGGATTATAAAGTGTTCCATCATCATTCTTTAACTGTACACGAATTCTACCACGAAATAAGACTTCCTATAAAAAGAAATATTTGTTACATATGTTTAGTAAAGACAAGTAAAAATATAATGGTTTATTAGTAAATACCTTGCTACGTTCTCTAGAGTATAACTTGTTTTCAACACCAACTCTCATATTAGCTGACGCTAATATATCTCTTATTTCTTGATGTGTTGGATTCTCAACACAATGTTCTTTAGCAATTTTTCTACCTTCTGCTAAAGTCTTTTTGCTGTTTATGTAAGCTGGGTATATACAGATCCATCTTAAATGTTAGATTAATTACTATATTGTTATCTTCTTTTTGTAACATAGCAGTATTTACGAACCTTTCTTTATCGCTATGATTCTTCGAAGGATGGAAGGAAGTTAACGCTGAAGCCATTCTATTAATCAATTATTTATTAAAACGAGAATTTAAAAATAACCTTAAAATGACAGGAGGTGACAGAAGGCAATTGACAACACCACACACAGAACTTACAATAGTGCAGATGGCGCTTGCATCACACTATTCTTTAGTGGTTTGAAGTTAGTGAACTAAAAATTGACAAGTAAAAACAATAATCAGTTTATCACTTGTAAATATATAATATAAAATTATTATATTAATTGAAATCACTATAATAGCAATTTACTAATCAATCTTTTTAAATATTAAACACAGTAATAATTTATTATATATTTACAAATATTATTTATTTTCTTGGGATAAAAAGAAGTAAACTTTATTAAACTAAAAGAAAATGGAGATATTTGGCATGTTCTGCGAATGATTTCTTTGAATGTCATCTGTCAAGTTAAATGTGGGCGTATTATTGCAAAATGTGAAATATTATTAATTCAGAAGTGTTTATAGGTAACAATATACTTGCTTTCTGTGATTTGCCTTATATGTTGTATATTTTTAAGAATTCAAAGTTGTAGTATTCATTTTAAGAAATTGTGACACCTTCCTACGTGAATTTAGATTTATGTAAACTCATTTATATGCTTTATTCATTTTTCATGGTAGATTTTAAAAATGAATATCATGCGCAAGTTGCGCGGTGCTGGGGCGGCAAGTGTAGACCCAGCTGATGGTGGAGCAGGATCCCCACATACACAATTGGGGTTGATGCATTTAAAGAAGTTATTCTCGGAATACACTCATCCCCCACATCCAATGACAGAAGCTGAGCGAGACGATAAACTGTATAATATGTTACCATTATTTTGCAAAGTAAAATATTTTATATATTCTAAGAACATAGATCAAAACTATGTAACAGAATTTATTTACCACAATTGCTATCATCAATTTTTCAAGGTATTTGGAGCCAGTCCTTCCGGCGATATGAATGAAAAGTTTTGGGATATATTGGCATTTTGCCAGCAAGTTTCACGTTTAATGGTATCAGAAATAAGGAAAAGAGCTTCTAATCAAAGCACAGAAGCTGCTAGCTGTGCAATAGCAAAATTTTTAGAGATTGAAAATAGCGAAGAGTTAAGTAATGGGTGGATGCTACTATCTGCGATGAATTTATTAGCCGCTGGTGATCATTCGTTAGTGCAGGTACTGTTTTTATCTTGAGTATACGCATGAAATAAACACGTAAAAAATAATTAAAAAATAATCATAAACCGTAAACAATATCTAAAAATAAAGAATTTTAAAAATAGGTAATGACAACAGCTTCTGTACCATCCACCTTAGTGAAGTGTCTGTATTTATTTTTTGATCTTCCTGAGATTCCTTCAGAAGAAGCCGATAGTACCGGTACAAATAGTGAGTTTACACCTCGTGAAAGACGAATTTTACTTCAGAAAATTTTCGTGCAGGTAGAAACAATTTTTGTTTTGTTTTAATCGATATTAAATTCTTCATAATTCCTATAATTTAATTTAAACATTGTAGGTGTTAGTAAGGCTTTGTAGTCATCCATTCCCTGCAGAAGAATTAGCAAGAATGGATGATTTAACACTTTTATTCTCTGCTATCACTTCGGTATGTCCTGCTCATAATGTTATGTGGCGCAAATCTGCTGCTGAAGTTTTAACAACGTTATCAAGACACGGCTTAACGCAACCAGTGGTTAATTATATTCACAGTGAGCTCCTTTTAACAATTTTTAAAAATGAAAAAGTTTGTGACAATTGAGTACAAATATTATATATGTTACAGCTAAAGGATGCGTATCTCTTTGCATTGAAAATATGCAGCGTGTACCAGAATTAGCACCTCTTGAAATAGTTGAAATGTTCGTCGCTGTGTTTTGTTTTCTAAAAGACTCTAGTGATGTTGCACAAACTCTTTTGGATGATTTTCGAGCATGTCGAGGATATTTATTTCTATCTGAATTTTTATTAAAGTAAGAAATGTAATAGTATTTTTCAATTTGCATTGAGTACAAAAATATCTTTGTAATTAATATGTCGATCACTATAATTATTTTTTATTTCACATGTAATTTTTTACTTTGATATGTAGTATCGTTTTTTTCTTTCATTTGAACGTGATGTGATTTAATGTAAACTTACTATTTATTATAATATTCTTGTTGTTACACTTTTATTTCTTGATTATGTGTTTTTGTTTGCATGTATTTATAATTTTCTTTATTTTTTAAATGTATTTTCCAGACATAGTCAAACTGTTGTACCTGATTTATTGACGGATGGGTAAGGTTTGTTGTTCCTTTTTGATTCGATTATACAAAATCATTATTTTTATTTTACTTCTATAATTTTGTGGTATTATACTAATCATAAATTTATTAATTTTAGATTAGAGCAAGAACGTGTTAGATCTCAAGAAGCTCAAGCTGCTATTCGCAATTTAGTTCTGATGGTTGCGTCTTTATGTATGTGCGGGTTCACAGAATTAAAGCCAAGTCAAGCTGCAGTTGGGTCGTTATTTCAATTGGCTGGGTCAGTTAAATTTATTGCATATTTGTATGAGTTATACTAAATTATAGTTATTTACATATTATTATGCATTTATTTACGTATCACGTAAAGACTTAATATAATTTCGTGTTAATCAAGTTTTCCTTACACAGGTTTCAAATTCCGCAACCATCAGGAAGAGGTGCTAGTGTTAGAAACATTCAAGCATTTCAGGTAACTTTATTATAGTTATTGAGATATGTTGATTTTTTGAGTATTATTTAATCCATTTTTGTTAAAGGTTTTACAATCAGTCTTTCTCAAATCATCAAGTACTGCATTATGTTGTACTCTCTTGGATGCAATATCAAGCGTGTATCATTCTGATAATGCTAACTACTTTATATTAGAAGGTCAAAACACTCTCAGTCAATTTACTGAAAAAATACATTATAAACCCCCACAAATTCAGGTAGGGGTACACATTTAGACGTAAGCAGTAATATAAATTGAAATACTATAACTTGAATATAACATATTGTATTACAGGAAAAATTCTTCGAATTGTTAGAATTTGTAGTCTTTCAATTAAATTTTGTTCCCTGCAAGGAATTAATATCTTTATCAATATTATTAAAAGGAAACAATTCTTTAAGTTGCAGTATATTATGCATGAAAACATTGCTCAATATATTAAGGTAAATTTTAATTTTTAATATTGTTTAATGTAAGTGATGTAATCCGTAATTCTTATTTTAGACATAATGTCATCTTCAAAGATGTATATCGGGAGGTGGGTATATTGGAAGTCTTTGTTACATGTCTTATTCGATACTCGGCATGTTTGGAAGAAAAACAGGCAGCCTTATCACAAGGAATATCACATATACTAGCAGATGGAGAAGAACAACTTGGCATGTTAGTAATGGAAGGATTAACTCTTCTATTAAGCGGCAATACTAACAATGCAAATGTGTTTAGAGAAAGTGGTGGTGCTAAATGTGCCCATGCTATGGTACCTTTTATCGATTGTAGAAGTCAAGCTCTTGGTAATTAGTTTGTTTCTTTTACAAATAACATAGCTTTTATTTTTACACACATTTTCATATTTTTTATATTTCCAGGTATAATACGTGAGTTAATTTTAAGCATAGGAGGTGATGATGACATGGCAACGCTTTTAGGTACAATGCACTCAGCATCTGCAGAAGCATTGGGACTTAAAGGACATATTTTGAAAGCACTACTGTCTTGTTTAAGAGAATCTCATAGAACCAGAACTGTTTTTAGAAGAGTAAAACATTATTAATATATTGTTTATTTATATTACTATTCTTATACATTAATATATTTTATTGTATATAGGTTGGAGGATTTTTGTATGTTACGAGTGTACTTGTGTCATTAGATGGAAAACTGGCCGAAGATACGTTTAACCCAGAACTTTTAAAGTTGCTACACACTGTTTTCCACACGATCAGTACGGCAATGAGGTTTGAACCGGCAAACGCAAAAATTTTTCATCATGAGGTAATGTATTAATGTGTAGTATAAAATAATGTATAGCAAGAATAATATAATTAACTTTTTTCGTCTTTTGTTTTTCACAATTTTAGATATGTATGTCAAGTCTATGCGATACGCTGAGACTTTTGGGTTGTTTTAGTACTGATACGGTGTTATATGAAAGTAAAGATATTTTACCAACAACGCACATCAACATTTTTCATTCTTTATTCACTGGAAGTGTTTTGGATCCAATGTATGCCTTACTTTTGCATATCAAATTAGTTAGATATATACGTTGATTTATTATTATTTTTAATTTACACATTCCTTTTCAGAGTCCCTCCAAATGTGCCAATGCCATTAAATAACGCATGTATAGTTTTGAGATTGTTATATGATGTTGCTTTGGATACATTTGACAAACCAAATTTTTTTGGAGTGGCCAACATAAAATCGCCAAACCTAGCGCGTCAAAATGCAACCACCGAACGGCAGAGATCTGTTGATCCTGGTACACCACGTTCAGGCGTTAGTTCATTAAATTTAAATCCACCGGTACCAGAGCCGACAGTTGTGCATCCAGGTGTTGTAGTTGCTCTTCTTCAGTTGTTACCGTCTATTCAATCTGCAGATAATGAAATAATGGCGTTATCGTTGCAAACGTATATTGCAGATGTTATCAAATCTTTAGTCAGGAGGTATTTATACATACTACTTATAATGAGTTTTTGGAATTAAAATTAATTAAATTTTGTTAATAGTGAGCGTAATCAACAAGTCATGTGTGAGTCTGGTTTAGCAGGCAAGCTATTAAGTATTGGCAGATGTGCTCTTGGAGATGAATGTCATCCACTACATACACCGTTACAGTATATGCTTGAAAGACTTGCAGCGCAATCTCTAGAACCAAAAGATCTTAGGTATGTAATTCTCATTTATTTATAATTTATTATTAGTATTACATCTGTTACTTTTTGATATCAGAGAGTTTCTACGCCTTGGAAATCCATTGCAATGTATATTACCTACCGAACGAACTCCTAATAAAGCAGGAGGACCAGTACCATTAACTCGTATCAAGACAATTGTATCCATGACAACCCCGCGAGATTTTCGAGCACATGGTTCTTGTACACTACCACCGTTTGTCGAAATGGATATGTCAGCTGAGGGTTTCGGATGCTTATATTTGCCAAGTATTGCGCCACAATCACCTACTATACCTAGTGTAGTACAAACTGATTCTTGTGTTATCGGCGGAATAGGATCAGGTTAGTATATTATCTGTTTTGTAGCTTTATATTAATTGTACTAATTGTATTATTACTTTTTTAGGGGATAGAATGTTTCCTCCGCAAACTGGTATCTCATTCTCTACATGGATTTGCGTTGATAAATTTTCCGACCCTCGAACAGATCCGCATTGTGTCAGACTTTTGACACTTGTACGAAATTTAAATAATGCACGGGATGATCATCTAGTATGTTTATCAGTGGTTCTTTCCGCGAGAGACAAGGCAATTATTGTTTCAACTCACGAAACTATGGTGCCGCATAGTAAGTATAATCGTAATTAATATAATTCCTTTTGGTAAATTTGATTTAAACACTTTATATTTACAATACTTAGATGTTGGCGAATGGGAACCAGATGGTACAGGAGAGTTTGGTGCTCGTGTGTGGTGTCCAGATTTACTTCATGAAGGCCAATGGCATCATTTGGCAGTAGTTTTGAATCGAGCTGTATTAAAGAATTCTTCCTTTTCTTTGTACCTTGACGGACAACATATGCATACTCAGAAATTACACTACATTTCCCAGAATCCTGGAGGTGGAGCAGCAAATCTCAACATTACAAGTTCAGTTTATGGATACATAGGTACTCCACCTGCATGGAGAAGATATTCTAGGTTGTGCTGGAAGCAAGGGCCATGTCATTTGGTGGAAGATGTATGTTATGTTTAATATTTATATGTTTAAGTTTATGGTTACTATATTTCTAAATTATCAGGTTCTCAGTGCTCAAATTGTTGCTACATTATTTCGCTTGGGACCACATTACATGGGCTCAATGCAAGCTCCTGACTTGGGATCTATTGAATCATACGGATCACTTGTGGCTGAAGAGAAACTTGTTTTTGGGTTAAATGCTAAAGCGATGACTCAATTAACTTTGGCGAAAATTCGTAAAGTATGTTTACTCAGTTGTTTTAATTAGAATATTTATTTAAGTTCATCAATTAACATGCTTTAATATTTTAAGGTGTATAGTCGCTGTGATAATAAAGCAATTGCAAAACAGTTAGGAATGTCTTCACATGAAAATTATACACCAATAAGGATTTTGCATAATTCTGCAGGCCATTTAGTTGGCCCAGCTAGAACATTAGGTGGTGTTGTGGTTGGTTACCTAGGTGTTAGAGTATTTTGTCCAAGACCTGTTGCTGCCATGGTATAAACTAATTTTTCTTTAAAACTCGTTGTAGTTACCTTACATATATATTATATTAATTTAATTTTATATTTCAAGGTTGACACAGTAGGTGGGTGCTCTGTATTACTTGGTCTAATTGCCATGGCACAGGATGTTGAAAGTCTCTATGCAGGTGTAAAGGCATTAGTGTGTGTGGTAAGATCTAACAAAACAGCGCAGGCTGAAATGGATCGGAGACGCGGCTATCAAACACTGGCAATGTTATTACGAAGAAAACGACAGTTGTTAAATTCTCATATTTTGCATTTAACGTTTAGTCTGGTTGGAACCGTTGATAGCGGGCGAGAAACTTCTGCAATCCCTAACTTAATTGCTTTTCAGGTGAACTAAATAATTAACTCATATAAATTTACAATTTATATTTTGAAACATATATATGTTTAAATTATTTTAGGATTTATTATGTGACTTGGAAGTGTGGCATGAAGCTCCAGGTGAACTTCTTCGTTCCCTTTTAGAACATCTATATGAGTTAGCAGCCGAATCTAGTGAAAAAAGAACTAATCTCAAAATAATGCGTGATTTACAAGTAAGAATATAATATAACTATCAAGAAATTATTAATTTATATTAAACTACTAAAATATTCCTTACAGTTGGTCACAAAATTACTGCATATTATTAGTGATGTCCATACACCGACTACACGTCAGGTCTTGTTATCATTATTGTCCATTTTACTCAGCGGTCAGGCAAGAGCTAGCGACTTGCTATGGTTCGGGCAATTCATAGCTGCAACTTTACCCATTTTTTCAGCAGTTTCTGAAAAAGGTCTTACTTTATTTGAAGGAGATTCAGAACGGGAAAGCGAAGGGGAACATATTTTATTAAGAAACCGTTGCCTACAGGTAGATTTATTTTTTTGTACATAAGACTTTCTGTTCCATTTTTAGTAATATTCGAATAATATCTCAGGTTCTCTACAATCTTTTATTTACTATCCGCAATACTGTAAACAATTTATTATGTGAAGAAATTGCTCGAGTACTTGGTTTTGATTGGATTTTGCTGATGATGATGCCTAATGTACACGCAACAACTGTTGTATGGGGAATGAGACTATTAGTCGTGATGTGTTCAAGTCCATCACTTTTGCAAAGGTACGTAATATATTTTAAATAAGTAACTGATATCTCTTCATCAATTACTGATGTAATTGCAGATTCCGTGATGGTGTAAGCAATGGTGGTTGGTTGCGGCATACAGAACTAGTATCACAAAAAGCTGCAGTCGTACTTGGATGCCAAATGAATAGCTCTGTTTCTGGAAATCATGAAGTTAAAATGGAAGCTTTACATGTACCAGGGTTTCAACATTTATGCTGGTAATTTGAAAATAATATCTAATACATTAATTGAAGTTCCTAATTCTATTCTATTGTTTTAATATCTTTTAGGCTTCTTCCATACCATCTAGAAGTATCAAATATTTACTTTTTGCTTACCGCGTTAATGATGGGTCAACCTGTTAAGCTGTTACCCGCCGACAATAAATTTGATCTGGGCAGCGTTTGGATATTTTTATGGGGTGTACCTATATCAAGCCAGCCTATAAGTTCAATTTCCAGCAGAATAAATCTTTGTTCTGAAGCTGTGGTGTGCTTATTGGGTATGGTTCGTGCCATGGTCCATATTGATTTGGAGTCAATGCCAGAATGGTTAAGAGATCATCCTGTTACATTAATTCAAGTAAATAAATACAAGAATATGTGTTTCTAATTCTTATAGTTGTAAAATATTAATTTATTTATTCTATTTTAGGTTTTATTTTCACTGTATCACAATCTCCCAGATTTTATGCCAGTAATAATGTCAGGAGAGGTATTAAGTGCTTTGGCATCAGTATTATTTCCACCCCATACTACACCAGACAGTGAACAAAGCTCAGGAGCTTCAACACCGTTGGATGAACCAGAGGGCCCAGTGCATGTAGCAGCAGCAGATAAGGAACCTCCATTAACGGTTCACCCTGTTAGAAAATTTGTCATAGATTTCTTACGCGTTATTGTAGTTGATTCATTAAGCTTAGGAGTAACGGCGAAAGTTGCACCAGTAAGTTTTGCGAATAAGAAGATGTATTTGGAGCTAATGACTTTACTGTATGGGATTTCGTATTTATAATTACAGGTGATCGATTTAGTATTAGATGCATCCCCTGAACATTCCAATACTACTCAACAAACTAGTTACCAAAGTGAAGTATTATCTACTGTAATGGATCACTTGCTTGCAGCTGATGTATTAGTTGGTGAACAAGCTGGTTTACCTGTCGTTCCACTAGCACATTCCCATGTCCAACATATTGCACCAAATGTTTTTTATTTAACAGCGAGAGTAGTTGATAAAATGTGGCAAGGAAATCTAACTAAAGACCCACATGAAGTATTTGATTTTGTTGTTAAATTAATAGCACAAGCAAAGAGAAGATCTGGAAGTATGTCACTGGAAGGATTACATCACTGCTTGAATAGAATTATTTTGTATTTGTTGTCTAGAGCTACAGATAATATTGCTGATCAAATGTCGGTTCTAGAAGCACTACATAAACTGACGACTCATAGGTAAAATGAAATAATATAATTTATTAATAATCTGACTAGATTTTATTTAGGAAATTAATTATTTTCAGATTATTAATTTTTGGTGCCGGCAATCATGAACTCGACTTTATTGGATGCTTGACATACTGTTTATTGCAATTGACTGCCGATATGAGGATAATGCTAGACACAGCAATGCGAACGACATGGCATGTAAATCCAGGAAGTGAGTTGGAATCGAGAGATGATAGATTAAATCAACATCAAGGTAGAAATTTAATGGCTGGCGCTGCACTCCGTGTTTGGGAAGAATTATATGTGTGTAAGAAACCTGCCATTGAAGAAGTGTTTAAGGTAAGTTTGAAAAAGCGACACACGTTAGTAAAGCAGAAATTGTATTATATATGTTATACAGGTGACTTTAGCTCAACCAGGAGTGAACGCTCGTGCTCCTGATCTGGCGTCCGTAAGAGATCAAGTTTTTGAATCTGCAACGCGGCTTTGGTTAAACTATGTCGATGCCGAGCGCAAAGCAACTTACAGGTAAAATATAAATAATTATATTTTCTTTTTATTTAAATATGAAATATTAATTTTTTCTGAACTTCTGATAGAGTACCATGGGAGCTACATAATCAGATTCAATCTAAAATTCAAAAGGTTACTGGAGGTCTAACACGCTTAGCGAGCAGGACTAAAGTTAAAAAAGAAGAAATGTCTCGCGTTCGTGTTCGTTTATCAAAATCCCAAGTGGTGGCTTGGACTCTTAACCATGTGGAATTAGTAAAGTAAGACTAGTCTAGAATTTTTATTTATAATATAGTATATTCATGGGCGTCCGCAGAAAATTTGTCAGGGAACAGGTCAATACACACATTTCATTTTATCTAGTATAAATTTTTAAGTGGTATTATTTTATTTAGTACAAATTTTAATATCAAGGGTGCATGCTTCCCGTTTGTCCTTGGGTGCAGACCCCATGAGTATATATATATGTAATAATTTAATCTTTGAAATTATATATATATAGAGATCTTATCGATATGCGCCGGTGTCAACATGTACATACTAATACACATACTCAGCAATATGTGCACGAAGAGTGGTTACAAACGGAAACTGAACTTACTCGTGAACGTGGTCTGTGGGGTCCACCTACTCCACTTACACTTGATAAATGGATGCTTGATATGACGGAGGGTCCATGTAGAATGAGAAAGAAGACAATGAAAAATGATATATTTTATTTACAGTATCCATACAGACCAGAACTTGATTTGCCTGATAATGTAAGTAATGTTACCATTAATTAATTAAACCGTTTACTTTTAAATAATTACTTAAAAAGTACATTTTAAAAATATTTTAGAGGCAATTGAAATATAAGGTGGCAAGTAGCTGGGATAGTAAGGAATATTATTTGCAATATCAACAATACGAACAAAGATTATTTGAACCTGACCGTACTGATATTCCATCTTTATATGAATCTGAAGTAATGACAACAGATCCAAATAGTTCAATTGATAACGATGTGGCACCAGTAACTAACCCACTAGCACCAATGGCTCTGCAAAGACATCAATCTGAACCAGGAGAAGAAGGTGATGATGTTGAAGGCGAGGAAGAACCACCACCTGTACCTGATAATCAAACTTTGTTAAGACTTTTGGAGTATCATGAAAAAGTAAGTTCAATTACTTATATAAAACTTGCAATTTTAAATAAATAATATACTTAATTTGTTTGTTTCTCTAGGTAAGTTACATATTTAGATGTGCTAGAATACAAGGATTGGATACTACCGAAGGTCTTTTATTATTTGGAAAAGAACACTGTTACGTTATTGACGGATTTACCTTACTTAAAAATCGAGAAATTCGAGATATTGAAGGTCTACCTTCAGAAGTTTATGAACCGATACTACCAAATCCTAATTCTCCGAAAAGTACTCGGACTATGCGCCAATGTTCTAAATTTGCCTATGAAGATATAAGGTAATTGATTATAACGATTGTGAAATTTAGTCTCATTAATAATAACTTACATATTTTAACATGTTTATTTTAGAGAGGTACATAAACGTAGATATTTGTTGCAACCCATGGCACTTGAAGTATTTTCTGGTGATGGAAGAAATTATTTATTAGCTTTTCCAAGAAAAGTTAGGAACAAAGTGTATCAACGGTTTATGGCTACGGCAACATCAATTGCAGATACCGCTCAACAATCCGTGGCTGGACAAAAACGGACAGCAAATGTAGAACAAGCTACTGGCTTACTTAGTAATCTAATTGGCGAAACATCTGTGACTCAGAGATGGGTTGTAAGTACTACAGTCGGATATTACATGTTGTCGATGAATTTATTTGAAATTTAATTATTTTTTTTAGCGTGGGGAAATATCAAACTTTCAATATTTGATGCATTTAAATACATTAGCTGGTAGATCTTATAACGATTTAATGCAATATCCTGTATTTCCTTGGATATTAGCCGATTATGATGCTGAGGAACTTGATTTAAATAATCCAAATACATTTAGAGATTTTTCTAAACCAATGGGCGCTCAAAGTTATGACAGACTAGACCAATTTAGGAAAAGATATAAAGTAAGTATTCTGTTTATTATTGTTGAATGTATATCGAATTCGTGTTGTTACACTACTTTAACGATATTTATTCAGGATGATATATAACTTACCAAAGGTGTATATGTTTCTGACTTGATGTTTGTTTTTTACTAACAGGAATGGGATGATCCGCATGGAGAGACCCCTCCGTATCATTATGGTACACATTATAGTAGTGCCATGATTGTGTGTTCGTATCTTGTTCGATTAGAACCATTCACTCAACATTTTCTACGTCTTCAAGGAGGACATTTTGATTTGGCAGATAGAATGTTTCATAGTGTTCGTGAAGCTTGGCTATCTGCGTCAAAACATAATATGGCTGATGTTAAAGAACTAATTCCTGAATTTTTTTACTTACCAGAATTTTTATGTAATTCAAATAGATTTGATTTGGGATCTAAGCAAAGTGGTGTATCTTTGGGCGATGTGGTATTACCACCATGGGCTAAACAAGACCCTAGAGAATTTATCAGAGTACACAGATTGGCTCTGGAATGTGATTTTGTTAGTCAACATTTGCACCAGTGGATTGATTTAATTTTTGGTTGTAAGCAACAAGGACCCGCAGCTGTTGAAGCTATCAATGTTTTTCATCATTTGTTTTATGAAGGAAATGTTGATATTTACAAGTACGTTTTCTATTCGTTTTCTGCTTTTAAATTTTTGCCACCACAAATGCTATGTATGGATGTAGGAAGAATATAATGATTGCAGTGTGTGAAATGTTGTAAGCGCTTATTCCTTTATGCTCCTTTTCACTAGTTTATGTTCTACCAGCTAAGTATGTTTATATAATATATTATTAATATATGATTCTAGTATTGATGATCCGCTGAAAAAAAATGCTACAATTGGTTTTATTAATAATTTTGGACAAATTCCAAAACAACTTTTCCGAAAGCCTCATCCATGTAAGAAAATGTCTCATAATCGTAACTCAGTACTAGATCCTCCAATGCATCTAGGATTAAATTTTATGAGTTCGGATAAATTATTCTTTCATAATTTGGATAATTTGAGACCTTCATTACAACCAATTAAAGGTAGTAGGCATTTAATGAAGTACTAATTTATTGTTAAACTTGTTTATCAATTTTCTTTTCTGAATTTGTATGAATGGTTGCAGAAGTAAAAGGCGAAGTTGGGCAAATTCTACATCCTGATAAAACTGTATTAGCTGTTGAACAAAATAAAGTTCTCATGCCACCTTCTTTTAATAAATATGTGGCCTGGGGTTTCGCTGACCATTCATTAAGAATAGGACATTATGAAAGTGAAAAGGCCGTTTTTGTTTGCGAGTCGATGGTTCAGAATAGTGGAGAAACTATGGCATGTGTTTGTCCGTCGCCAAGACAGATTGTTACTGCAGGAACTAGTTCCGTAAGTTAAAGTCAGAATAAAGGAAAATATTTTTTTATTTAGAACTTATTCATAAAAATATAATTATGTTAAAGGTTGTAACAGTTTGGCAGTATGAAGCTCGACGTAGAAATTTATCTGTAAAGCAATGTCTGTATGGACATACAGATTCAGTAACATGTTTGGCCGCTAGTCCCGCTTATAATGTTATAGTTTCTGGATCAAGAGACGCTACAGCTATAGTTTGGGATTTATCGCGATGCGTATTTGTCAGACAACTTCGCGGTCATGCAGGTCCTGTTGCAGCAGTTACTGTAAATGACTTAACTGGAGATATAGCAACTTGCGCAGCTACTTGGCTTCACGTGTGGAGTATAAACGGTGACGAATTGGCGTGTGTCAATACTTGTGTTGGACGAGCAGATCGAATGCAACAAATTCTTTGTGTTGCGTTTTCTCAAACCCATGAATGGGATTCTCAGAATGTAATTATGACTGGATCAACAGATGGTGTTGCTCGGGTTAGTAAAACACTATTAAAGATCCTCTCATATTGTTTGTTATGTTATGTATTGCAAATAAATATTTGAATTTTTTATTTATAGATGTGGTCAATGGATTACGTGCAAGTTCCTTCAGAAGACGACAAAACTAACGAAGTATTTGAAGAAATTGTTTCAACAAATAAAATCGACAATAATGGTAGTAAACAAATTGTACATAACTTAGCTAAACAAATGAGTATATCTACAGAAGCGGCAGGTAATTAAATTTTTAAATCGAACTATAATAATTGATATTTGAATATAATAATTATTTATATACCTATTTTTTTCTAGGTATAATGGCAAAATCTGGGTCAGAAAGTAGTTTATCAGAAGCTGGTGACACTAGTAGCAAAGAGTCATTAAGAAGACATGAAGAAAAAGAAACTTGTAGTGACAATGAAGAAGAAAAAAATGCAGCGTGTCCGATTCGAAATATTGCTTCATGTGATAACCAAGTTGCTAGTTATATAAGTAATGATACTCTTGTTAATAAAAAACCGAATGAAATTGAGAAGGATGATTTAACGATAGGACAACCGCCAGTAGTGCTGAGAAGAAAGTCTCGAGCTAATCCTCTATTTAGAAAATCTGAAGGTATATATTTTACTTAAAAATATTCTTCATACCTTATATTTCAAAGTTTAAACTGTGTTAATTGTTGGATTTTTATTACATTAAATTTTTGCTTAATTACAGGTGGAAGTAGGACAGATGTTGAATGTTCATTAAGTACAGACACTAGCCTAACGTTCTCCACCGAAAGTGAACCAACTCAAACTTCTACAATGAGAACCAGTAAATCTGATACAAGCTTAACAGATTCATTTGTAGTGGTTGAAAATGATACGAAAAAACGTACAGTGAATCCACAAAATGTATTACGAGAAGGTGAAACATTGGTTACTAAACATAAATATAAAATATGAATAATTTGTATATTAATATATATATATTTTTCAGGTTTTAAATGGCAGCGTCAGTTGGTATTCCGCAGCAAACTCACAATGCATACGGCATATGATCGTAAAGATAATGCAGAACCTGCTAGTATAACAGCTTTAGCCGTATCTCGAGATCACAGAGCATTATACGTGGGGGATGCCCGTGG
This sequence comes from Panorpa germanica, assembly GCA_963678705.1. Taxonomy (NCBI): domain Eukaryota; kingdom Metazoa; phylum Arthropoda; class Insecta; order Mecoptera; family Panorpidae; genus Panorpa; species Panorpa germanica. Next base: position 7,323,658 of record OY783214.1, read on the forward strand.
AAGAGTGTTTTCCTGGAGTGTCACAGAACAACCGGGTAGAGGAGTTGCAGACCATTGGTTAAAAGACGAAGGTGCTGATGCATGTGTGGGTTGCCATGTAAGGTTAGTCAACAAAGGTATCATGTAATTGATAATTTATAGAATCTAAAATATATGTCATATTTATTACAGATTTACATTATATGAGCGAAAACATCATTGCCGAAATTGTGGTCAAGTATTTTGTAGTAAATGCAGTAGGTTCGAATCTGAAATATCGCGATTACGAATTCTTAAGCCCGTTCGTGTATGTCAAGGATGCTATGCCGCTCTTAGAACAGCAGACTCCTAAGCAATTTTGATGTTTATTTTGGTAAGTACTTGTAGTTAGGATTAAATGTATAAATAAATTTGTGTAAATATTATTTCTTTTTAATCAATAAACTGTAAAGTTAAATAGGTATTTCAAAAATTGCTTTTATTATTATTTTTACATTCAATTATTTGTTTATTTTTCAATTTGATAATTATATTATAATTTACAACTCTGTTTTGTTTTGTTTTTTCTTTTGTGGTTCTGATTCTTGTATATATTGAAGAACTTCTCGCCATTTATTTATCTTGCTCTGATCCTCAGTATGCATTGTTAATTCCTCATCAATATTTAAATAGTGATGATTATCTTCTGTGCGAGGTAACCAGGTAACGTTATCTAGGTCTTCTTGTACATCGGGCGTTGGTTCTCTGTAACATCATTCAAATTATAATGTAATGTTTTTTAAGAGTTTTGTGTGAACTCCGAAACACATTATTTACTTACCCAGTTCTTGCAAAGTTGGCCCAAAGTTTAACTATTTTTCGTATTAATTTTAAATCTTTAGAATTTTCATCCAATTGCTTGTACACCGATTCTAAACCTTTACAGGTAAATAAATAACATAATTCGTCGGCATGACTTGCTCCAGATATGGAAGGATTAGTTGCATTTTTAAATTTGTTAAGTAAACCTTCGAAAGAGAATTTATAGAAATATGTGGGTGCTTTTGATATTTTAACTTGTGTCTGGGCAGCCATTTCAATTCCCACGGCAAACATTGTGTCTGATACAATGTCAGCATACCTCTCAGTGGGATCTACAGAATCGTCATCAAATTTGTAGAGATCTCTGAGTTTATTAATTACATTTATATATACCTCGGAGTCGTACGGTATTTTAATTCCTCGTACTGGCATTTTAATTTTAGGATCTTCCGTAAATTCGCGAGCATTCATTTTTCCCAAAAAGGGACTGTTAATAAACATGATTGACTCTTGTGATGTGTAACCCAACATTAGTGGAACATGATTGAAATCACCTGTTTCTAATAATTGTGCCGGATCTGTGGTAAACATGGCGTGTAATCCCATGGGTGCTGGTTCTATAGTAGGAGGAAATTGTAATTCTATAGAACTGCAGTAATCAGATAAATCTGGTATTGTTTGCAATCCAAGGCCTACCAGTGCGTAAGCTGGAGCTGCGCGAAGATGGTCCAATAAATCTAATGAATTTGTTGTATTTAGTCCTAATAGTTCTCCTAATTTAAAGGCACGTGCCTTCGTGTTTTGAAGAACTGCCCATGAGTTAACTAGAGAACCACTTTGTGAAATGACCTTGTGAATTAGATTTTCAGATTGATGGGAAACCATTAGAAGATGTGTAGATCCTGCACCAGCACTTTGTCCAAATATTGTAACACTTGTTGGATCTCCACCAAATGTTTCAATATTTCTTTGTACCCATCGTAATGCTTCTACTTGATCTTTCAATCCGTAATTTCCTGGTGCCTCTGTATCTTCTAAACTTAAAAATCCTAATGCACCAAGACGGTAATTAAATGTAACTAGTACCACATCTTCTTCCATGAAGAAATCTGGACCATTCAGAAAATCATCTCCTGAACCTGACAAATATCCACCTCCATGGATATATACCATAACTGGTTTTCTAGTCAATGCGTTGTCTGTGTTGTCTGGCAATTTCGGAGTAAATACATTAATAAAAAGACAATCTTCATCGCCGTGAATTTCTGTATCGAACAAGAGGTCTATTTGGGGACAGTTATTGCCGTATTCTAGAGCATCTCGCGTGTCAAGCCAAGCGTAAAAGGCTTGAGGAGGCTGTATAAAGGAAGAAATTGTTATATATATGAAATATATTAAAATTATATATATTTATAAATCTGAAGTTACCAAAAATCTTAGCTCGCCTAATGGTGGAGCAGCATATGGAATACCTCGAAATGAATAGTACGTTTTATTTTTTATGATTGTCTGTTGAACTCTTCCTCGCATTCTGCCATATTCTGTCCTAACTTTGACAAAACCTTCCTCTGTCAAAACTCCAAAAACACAAATTACAAGAATGTAGAATAAAACCTTCATTATGTAACCATGAAACAATTCCAGCAGAACACAAACGAAAACTAATTTAGTAATGTAATCCTTACTATGAGTTTGATCTTATCATTTATTTTTATCTATTATACTTTGATATCAAACTGATTACTTTCAGTTACATGATTTTAAAAATTGTACGAGTATATGCCATATAAGAGTATATTAATAATACAACTGTTTTAACTATTCTATGAAGTTATATATGTATCTCTATAATACTTATTCAATTAACTCTAATTTCTGTGGAGCGGATGGTATGAAATTTATTTATACGTAATTAATCAGAGATTTAATCCTCATATGTTTTGCCCATGGGCGTCCACACAAAAATTGATAGGGGGAGCTAAAAACAAACAAAAATAGTTGCATCAATAATTTTTTTTTAAAATAATAAATTTTTTTTTTGGTTTCTTGTTTTATTTAAGAAACATATTACTCGAGTGTAAATTAAAAAAATCTTATTCTATTTTATTCAGTATACATCTGACAGATTCTATCTATTGTTGATTGATAATCAGAGAGTGTTATATGTCTACTTTGCATTTCCTTGCGGACGCTGATGGCTTGAATAATGTAATAGGTACAGTGAAGGATAACTTCTTATTATAATGAAGTTCATTTACATACTAACAATAACTTGCCTTTAGTTGCATTACATATTATTTTTATATGTTGCGCCAGAAACTCTGAATACTACAAATGCGAAATTGAGAAATTTATCATCATACATATTAACACAATTTATTATTTGATGACTGTGTCAATTTAGTTATCTAACACGTTACTTTGATTTTTGATAATATAAATAATCGCGTAATAAATATATAATCAGATTTAAATATATACTCGTTAAACATATTTACATATATGTTAGGTTTAAAAAATATAAAAAAGAATATTTGTTTTATAACATTTTTTCAGATTAATATATATATATATATATATATATATATATATATATATATATATATATATATATATATATATATATATATATATATATATATATGTATATTAAACTAATATACTCGTATTAGTAAAATCTTATTGAAATAGAATTATGTTATACTTCGGTAAATAATAAAACGTAACATTACTTGAAAAATATTATGTTAAATAATACATGAGTTTACGTTTTGTGTTTAGGCATATTGTTAATAAGTAAATATCCTTCGTTGGATAAATATTTCTCCTTCTTTAATTTAGTTATATAGTTTATAGTATATGTACTGTTTATAGAGTCCAATTTACGATAGTTCGGCGGCGACTTATACTTAAAAGAGGTTATAAGAGCGGTATAAATCTATAATACGATAATTAATTTAGCTTATTCGTTTCTATATACATTATAGAAAAATAAGTGAGTCAGTGCTTTTTAGTTATATCGGCAGTTTATACCCCAAAACTTGTTTTAAGTATGAGTCGCCGCCGAACTCTCGTAATTTGAACTATAGTTAGTTTTATAACCACTAGTTGATTTTAATAATAATTGACCTAATAAAAATAACTTAAAATTAAGTAAAAAGTCTTTATTTTAACAATTTGATACATGATTAAATTACATAATAATATGAAATTTATTTAATATCATAAATTATAAAAATATTAATTTAATTTTTTTCTGTAGTCTCAATATTTTAGTCGACTGACTCATTTCAAATATTCTTCATCACGATTTTCGGTATTTGCATCACTTGTTTTCAAGTATTTTAAGAGATTAGTCCATGTATCATAGATGTTATCTTTTGGAATGGTACTCATTGCTACCGTATCGTCAATGTCTAAGACGTTAGCTGCTTTTCTTGTTCGTGGGATCCACTTCACGTTATTTAATACTGGGTCTAATACTGGAGTAGGGTTTCTGTAACATAAATAAATTGATAGATTATTGGTAAAGTGACACAGTTATTAATATTGCGGGTGGAGCGATTGCTTCAGGATTTGATAGAGATTGTAGAAATTTCACTTCGCTAAACATTAAAAGTATAATCATGTATTATTTAACGCAATATTTTTTACAAAACGTTACGTTTTAATATTTATCATAGTTAAACATCATTCTGTTACATTGTCATTAATTAAATACATGCAAAAGACATTAAAAATCTTTTATAATATATTAATTTAATGCTTACTACTTATTACATAATCTTACATAAATTGATTTAGTAACGTAAAAGAAAATGTAAATTTATTTAGAGAGCTAATTCTTATTATATAACCTCACATTATAATAACTTAAAAAAGGATATTTAACAGATAACTTTTGTATGTTAAATAAACGTTAAATATATGTAACTGTTGGTAAAGTATTTTACACAGTTAAGAGCATTATTAATAGAGCAGGTGGTTCGCGTTAAGAGTTGTCGCAATATATAAATGAATTCGCGGTCTATGCAATTGAATGGATATAATTAAACTATTGGTGATTTAAAAACATTCAGTTTACCAGTGGCCAGTGGCGTATTGGGCGTAATGCAAAGTGTGTAATTTGCATTACGCCCAATACGCCACTGGCTTTACGAAATATATGTATAGTCCAAATCACGATAGTTCGGCTGCGACTTATACTTAAAAGAGGTTATAAGAGCGGTATAAATCTATAATACAATAATGAATTTTATATTATTCGTTTCTATATACAATAAGTGAGTCAATGCTTTTTAGTTATATCGGCAGTTTATACCCCACAACTTGTTTTAAGTCTGAGTTGCCGCCGAACTCTCATAATTTTAACTATACTAGTTCTATCCAATTACTTACCCAGTTCTTGCAAAGTTTGCATATAGTCTGTTCCATAGTTTAATCATTTTGTAATCTTTTGAATTTTTCTTCAAATTTTTATAGACCTCTTTAAAATTTCTGCAGTAAAATATATAACAATATTCATCAGCGTGGGTTGCTCCAGGGTATACCGCTGAGAAACCTTTATTTACTTTTACGTGATTAAGACTTCCATTATAGTTAAATCGATAAAAATATGTTTTGTTTGTTGACACTTCAACCTGTATTCTAGCTCCCAGTTCTGCCGCTCCTGCAAACCATATGTCCGACTGTAATTGAACATAATTTTCAGGGGTGGCATTAGTAAACTGATTTAACGAATAAGAATCTTTCAATGTTTTTAATACGTGTGAATATTCTGGAGAAGTATCAGGCACTCTGATATTTCTCACTGGTAGATCAGGTCTTAGATTCGCAATGGTGGATTCTAAAACCTCTCGTTTTAAATCTGAGTTTTCTACAAAAAATAAATATTCTTGAGTAACATGTCCTATTATAACTGGTAACATAGGAAATTGCCCACTTCTTAACAAATCGACAGGATCTTGGGTTAGGAAAGCCTCCGCACCAACTTCTATTGGTTCAATAGTTGGCGAGAAGGATAATTGCATTGATTTAATATAATCTGGTATCTTATCGTACGGATCAGGTATTGCTAAACTTGAAAACTTAGCAATTTTCGAAGCGTCTTGCGTACGTAGAAATTCAAGTAATTCTGTAGCGTTATCTGTCTGTAATCCAAGAAATTCTCCAAGTTTAAATGCTCTTGGCAGTGCCCTTTGTTCATTTATTGCCCATCCATGGAGCAAAGTTCCACTCTGAGATATAACTCTATGAAATAATCCTCGAGCAAGTTGCGAAACCATTAGAAGAGATGTTGAACTTCCTCCAGCACTTTGTCCAAAGATTGTTATGCAATCAGGATCCCCGCCGAAAGCAGCAATATTTTTCTTAACCCACTTTAACGCTTGAACCGTATCTTTTAATCCATAATTTCCAGGAGCGTCTGTGTTTTCCAATGATAAAAATCCTAAAGCTCCTAGCCGGTAGTTAAATGAAACGTATACAACATCTTCTTCCATTAAATGGTCTGGACCATAAAATAAATCATCAGAGGATCCGGTAAAATAGCCACCGCCATGGACGTAGACTAAAACAGGTTTGAGTGGACGATTTTTTCGGTCTTGTTGAAAGTTTGGTGTAAATACGTTAATAAATAAACAGTCTTCATCTCCTTGGGGATTATCTGGTAAACTTCTGTCATAGAATAGTTTAATAACACAGGTTTGTGGACATGCGCTTCCGTAATTCAAAGCATCTTTGATGTTTTTCCAATTTTGAACTGGTTGCGGTTCCTGATGGAATAAATGAATTAAGGTAATAGGAATAGTACAGTATGGGCTTGTGTCCTATGTCTTAATTTCTATAAAATTGTCCTATATATTGATAAAGTTGGTTACTAGAACCTCAAATGTCCAATTATTTTTTAATAACTCATTATATTTCAAGAGATATTAACAATTAAAAAAGTCATTTTTCTCTTTAATTATTAAAGGGATTCAACGTTGTACAACATTCCAATTGCATGTGGCATCACAACCGCTAGTTGCTATCTCTTTTATACGAGAGGACGGAAAAGAGACATGTTCTTGACAAGTTTACAGATTACCAACCTTAGAGCTCATAAATCTGTGTTATATGTATTTATATATCTAAATATCAAATATTATTTACAGCTATTTCGAGGAACAATAAAATTTCTATATTATGTCTGCCGTAACAGGGTTAATTAAAATAAAAACTTATTATTCTTTGACTTGACTTGATTATTTCGACTACCAACAGCTACAATACATTACCACAGCACTGACCTGCATATCAACAATTGAAAAATCGACCACTAAAAAATGAGGACACAAGCCCATTCTGAGATTCTTCAGGTATATTATTAAAGTACTTACACGAAATCTGAATTGTCCTATTGGTGGCGCCGCGTACGGTATTCCTCTGAACGAATAGAATGGCACTTGATTTAAAATTGATGATTGTAGTTTTCCTCGCACTAAGCCATTCTCTGTTCTAACAATCGCAGTATCATCAGCAGTTGCAGTGTTAACTGCTAAACCACAGAACAACAAAAGTAGTACCTTCATAGCTGGAGCGCACAATATAGACTAATATTATTTTTAATTTGCATCCAATGTTAATGAATAAGTCTACCTTGAGTTTTTATAGAACCAATATGTGATTCTCGTGATAACGTTGACTATATGTAAATATAATTATGTATTTTTTCTAATGATTTTAAGTAGACCAAGGTTTTTTTTTCAAATTTAAAAGCGTATTTTTTCATAAATTATTTCAAAATGTTATATCAACATTGTCGATGTTGTCTGTCAATGGCGTTTGTTAATCATTTGTCTTGTGACTTTGTGTAGGGGGTTACTGAGGTAATTTAGCAATCGATCAGAATACAAACACATATTGATCTCCATTGTTCCAGCTATATAGTTAAATTAGTTATATAATTAAATTATTGAGATTAATAAAGGAATAAATGTCATAAAATACACAAATAAGATTTTATTCAAGTAAATAATCTGTAAAATAATATACATTACAATAATTGAATATTATTTAGCAATAGATTAGGCATTTTGTAAAAAAATTAAACTATTTGGAAATAGTACTCTAATTTCTATAATATCAGGCTGTAACAGCTGAAACTTTTTTAAACAACTCAAATATTTTTGTTTTTATGTTTGATTATTAGATAATTATTAAATGAAATGATTTGATTATGTACGATTTATTAAATTAAAAAAAAGAATATGTCAAAAATAAAATAACTTACTTGTGGAAATATTATCGTGAATGAAACATTTTTACATATAAAGATCTTATAACCTAATTTAAGTTTCTGTAAATACAAAAAAAAACATTCAGAGGTTAATTCAAAGTTATTTCTATGAGAATTGGTGTTTAGATACATCAGTTTTACTATCAAAAATTGTAACTAGGATATAAGCAAAGTGTTTTTGATTATTTATCTCTTTTATGTCAGTTTTACGATAAACACATTAATTGGATATTGTAATTAGGACGTTATGGACCAACATATAAGATATTATGCGTCATTTTAAAAAGTTACAAAATTTTTAATTTCATAATATAACCCTATTATCTTAATAACCCTAACTCAGGGATGTCGAACCTTTTTATGAATACGTATCAAAAATGTATAAATATTGTTTTCGGAATAGCTGGTGTACCAAAATTGTTTGTAAAGAACGTTTGTAAGAATGAATTGCATCTAGTTACATTTAGCTTCTATCCTAAATCAATTGTATGTAGTCATGATTGGCTTCAACCATTTATGGGCCATAGGTTCGCCACCCCTGCCCTAACTTATCAAATTTAATATGTAATTTTAAATGAGTTTACAAAATGCAACACTTTAATTCAGTTTTACATTAAACTATGTTATCTATATATGTAAGTAAATTTACTTAACAATGAGTAGTAATTCATCAATATGCAAACTGATAATTAATTCTCGCTGGTAAAGAATTAAGTAATTTCTAAAAATAAATTTATTATTTCTATATATCATATCATTTTAATAACTACTTATAAAGAAAAATATTTTTTGGGTAAATTTTTATTTGAGTTATTTCTGTACTTCTTTTCAAATATTTCATTAGAACGAAGTAGCATAGATGTTGTTTTTTAGAACGATGCTTTTTGCTGTCGTATTAGGTGGTTTTCTTGTTCTTGGTGTCCATTTTACATTATCTAATACTGGATACTTAAATTTGGAGCGAGAACAAATATGTAAACATCATCGTAATATTTAAAGATACATTGTAAATAAATGTAACATAACAGTTATATAACTCTAGGTTTACTTTATTTGAAGACTAATATTTTCAAAACAAATTTATTACATTTTTAATAATTTTTAAATTTAAATAATTATTAATTAAAGCTAATGTTATAATTAGTAACTAATGAATATTTAAAAAATATGAAATATAAAAAACAAACTTACTTGGCTAATGTAATATTTAAATTGAAACAATTTTATGTAAACAATTATTTTGTAATTTAATTTATGCCTGATTTATAAATGAGGTTAATTTTAATTAGATCTCCAGACATTGAAGGGCTTCCGAAGGTTTAGTTCCGTAACCTCTTTAAATTAAGCGTATACTAGTTGACCGTGACATACATATATGTGGCATGTTAAATTCGGATAAAAGTCTATTATCATTTATCCGTTCTAGTTCTAGTTATTCTGTATCATAGACAGTGTGAATTTTATATCAAGTTTCCGTGTTCAAGTAAGAAGATTACATTGTGTATTGAAAGTAAGGACACATTCCACCATATTTAGTCCGAGCATCAAAGTCTGAGCTATATGAATATCTGTATATGTGTATTTCTATTCCACAATACATGCGCAGTATTTGGATACCTCTCTTTTTTTTGTGTCGCACGATCACGTGTCGAACTCTGCACGGAAATGAACCGGAAACCTAAATCGAGAATCTAAATCGCTGGTTCAGTATTTAGAGATTGTACTGACTACAGCAAAAAAAACAGTATACATAACGTTTTGCACTTATTATCGGGATTTACTTTTCCCTGTATTTACTGGATAATGATTATTATGTATTAAAAAATAGAATAAAAATAAAAACGAAGTATTGTAAACTATTTTTATTTCCCCAATTGATAAAACCATATACCGTTACAAGTTCAAAATTACACTTCAACTTAAAATTTGTTAAAATTATAGAAATATAGAAACAAGTATTTAAAAGCATATTTCTCTCTCTTAGAAGGTGATAAGGATATTGCCAATTTTTTTTTATTATTATTGTAGTATATAGATAAATGTTTTAGATTTATTTTCATCTCATAATTTTAGTCGATTACTCATCTAATACATCCAGATCTTCCATGTCCCAGGTACTTATTTTCAAATACTTCAGGAGAATGTTCCAAACCGTATAAATGTTGATTTTGGGAATTTTATTCATTTTTACTGTATCGTCAATTTCTAAATAGTTGGCATCTTGTTTTGTTCTTGGTTTCCATTGCACATTGTCTAACACCGGGTCTAATACTGGAGTAGGATCTCTGCAATATACATAATTTGTTATAGAATATTGCTAGCTCTATTTTTTTAAATATTTTTAAAACAGATTTTAGTCAGTAGCACTAGCTGTTCTACTGCTCAACATAATTTAATGATTGTACTAATGTACTAAATCGAATGACGTAGACACAAAGACAGATTAAGAAAGCTCGACATCTTGAGAGCCTTTTTATGTCTGGAATTCAACTTACATCCGATGTGTAGAAAACTATGGATAGACTTATTTAATTTATTACTTACCCTGTCTTTGCGAAATTTGTAAATAGTCTGCTCCATTTTTTAATCATGTTATAATCGCTTGAGTTTTTGTCCAAAGCTTCATACTTCTCTTTATATTCTCTGCAATAGAATTGATAACAGAATTCATCAGCGTGACTTGCTCCAGGAAGTACTGTCGATAAACCTTTAGTTTGTTTTATAACATTGAGCCCTCCGTTGAAGTTAAACCTGTAGAAATATGTCTTCTCTGTTGACACTTTCAACTGGATCTTGGTTGCTATTTCTATTGGCAGAGTGAACCAGATAGTTGAATCTAATTGAAGGTAATTTTCTGCTGTAGCATCAGTAAACTGATTCAGTGAATGAACATATTTCAGCGTGTTTAGTACATTTTCGTATGCCAATGATGTGTCGAGCACTCTGATATTTCTTATTGGTAGGTTTATTCTTAGATTCGTAATTATTGACTTGAGAACTTCACCCTCCAATTCAGACTTTTTATAAAGGAATATGTTTTCTTGAGTTGTATGTCCTATCATTAGTGGTACCTTAGTGAATTCTCCATTTTTCAGTATTTTAAGTGGCTCTTTGGTTAGGAAAGCCTTAGCACCAACCTCTTTTGGCTCAATAGTTGGTGCAAATGCGAACTGTATTGCCTTAATATAATTGGGTATTTGATCGTAAGATGCGGTTGCTGCCAATGAACTTAACTTTGCTAATTGCAAAGGATCTTGCGTCCGTAGAAATTCAAGTAATTTTGTATCGTTATTTGTGTAAAGTCCAAGATGTTCTCCAAGTTTAAATGCGTTTGGTCGTGGATTTTGTTCAGTTATTGCCCATCCATTGGCCAAGGATCCGCTCTGACATATTACTCGATGGAATAATCTTTGAGATAATGGTGATACCATAAGAAGCGATACTGCTCCAGCTCCAGCACTTTGTCCAAATAGTGTTACATTATCAGGATCTCCACCGAAAGCAGCAATATTTTTCTTAACCCATTTTAACGCTTGGACCATATCTTTCATTCCATAATTTCCAGGAGCATCTGTATTGTCCAAAGATAAAAATCCTAAAGCACCTAGGCGATAGTTAAAGGAAACGTATACAACATCTTCTTCTGCTAAATGGTCTGGTCCATAAGAGAAATCATCTGAGGATCCGGTGAAGAAACCACCACCATGGACGTAGACCAGTACTGCTTTCAGTGGACCGTTTTCTCCTACTGCTGGAACGCTTGGTGTGAAAACATTAATAAACAAACAGTCCTCATCTCCTTGGAGGTTGTCTGGTAAATCTCTGTCGAAGATTAGTTGGCGAATATCAGTTTGTGGGCATGCGTTTCCATAATTTAAAGCATCTTTGACATTGTTCCAATTGTGAACTGGTTGCGGTTCCTGTTGAAATAAATAATTGTTAAATTATTATATCTCAAACTCATCAGAAAGCTTTATGAACTTACACGAAATCTGAATTGTCCTGTTGGTGGCGCCGCATACGGTATACCTCTGAACGAATAGAATGGCACTTGATTTAAAATGGAGTATTGTAGTATTCCTCGCACCAAGCCATTCTCTGTTCCAACAATTACAGTGTCGTTATCAGCTGTAGCGCTAACTGCTAAAGCACAGACTAGCAAAAGTAATAGCTTCATAACTGGAATACACAACATAATAATTGTAATTAATTGAAAAAGAAAAACTAGATTTAAAAAAATGAGTTATTAAAAAATGTCTTATGTGTGATCGATATACATGATGCTCTAAGTAAAATGCAAATAAATTTAAAATTGTAACAAATTAAATGAACAAATTAGCAATAAATAAAAATTTAAAAAATATATATTAATTCAAGTAAGAAATTAATATTTAATGATTATTTGAAAATTTAAAAATTATTCAATGTTTGTGATATATTAAATCAACTTACCTGGTTGAGCTAATATCTTGGAAGAACAATACATAAGACAATAGCTGCTTTATATGTGAATTTATATATAAAAAAATGCAAATGAGGTAAAGGATAATTCAGCATTAATTTCCACAACAATTAATCTTATCTTTTAATTGATGTTAAATTTTATGTTAAATGTGCAACATTATCGAAATTCCAAATTATTGATAAAATTAAGTTATTATCTACATATATTCAAAACTCTTTTTACTGGACCAAAAAGAATAAACCTATTTTAATAAATAGTTACATGAAATTATAGGATCTAAATATATACAAAGAAATTCCAAATCTCCTATATACTCTATTCCTTTTGAATTATTAATTAAACCTATGGATATATATACGAGTATATAATTAAAACAAAATTATTGTCAAAATCATTTAATAATGCGATAAATAATGAATTTTTTTTAAATCTAATGCATCAATTTAATACAAATTTTACAAAAATAATATATACAGATGCATCCATTGATTTAGAAAGAAATAAAGCAGGAATTGCTATGTATGAACAAATAAATTGAAGATATTATAAATTTAAATTAAATAACAAAGTTTGGTCTTATACTGGCGAAAAATTAGCATTATTAAAAGCATTGGAAATTAATGAAAATATCAACAACAATAAAATTATAATAATAACGGAAGTCTTTAAGTGTTTTAAAAAATTTAAATTCTAATGATAACAAATCAAATAATGATATTTTGACTTGCAAAATTAAGGAGATGTATTTCAATATGATAAATAAGAATAATACCATAAAATTTATGTGGATACCAGGACATTGTGTAATAAGAGGAAACGAAATTGCGGATAAATTGGCAAAGGAATCAATCAATTTAGAAATTGAGATGAAAGTGAAATTACCTTCATATGAAATTTTTAATATAATCAAAACATTAAACTTCAATTTGAGAAGCCAAGATTTCATTAACAAAAATCAGTTAAAAGGAAGAGATTATTATATGTTACATCCAAATTTAAGTAAGAAGAGATGGTTTAGAAATGAGTCCCGCAAAATTATATCAACTATAATCAGAATCAAAAGTAATCATTGCAAAACTCCAGCTCACTTGTACAACATAAATAATGAATCTGACGATAGATGTCAATGTGGTGAAGAAGGAACTTTGGATCATATTATATTTGAATGCATAAATTATAGTTTAGAAAGACCAAAATTGAATAGTGATGTATTAGATGTGATTAAAACTTTTCCTGTTAATACTAAATTTTTGTTAAGTGATTCAAAATTAATTAGTGAATTATTGAAATATTTAGAAATTTGTAAAATTAAATTATAAAAAATGTTTGATGGTGGCTATGACGAAAGAAAGTCAAGGCAAATAAGTAAATAAATATAAAAAAAAAAGTTTTAATTGATGGGAACTTTGATAGACTTACAAAATCTGATAACTTTTTGATTATTACCCGGATGATACTGATGGTGTTTTATATTCAAGGAGCAATTATCTTAATAGAAAACGCCATAAAGCACCCCTCTTATTTGAAAGAATTTGACATAACCTGTCGAAGCGGGATGGAACGTCAATCTAGTTTTGACGGAAATATTACTAATAAATCACTGTAAATAAAAATGCGAACGATTAAAACATATATTTTACGTTACGCACATTCATACCTGTGCAGGGCTCGTATTCCTGAGCCTTGCGAACAATGATCGTGATCGAACAGATCTGATTTATATGAGTGAAACATTTTACGAATTACTTTTAAAACAGTATTCCTGAATATTATTATTAATTATTATTAGCCTTAACTTTAGCCCCGAATCTGCCCGAACCGAATGTGAATGCAACTGTGTTGTTAGTGAGAGAACGAACGTGTATACGCTGTATACTGAACGTGTATACCTGTATACTCTTTTTAAAGTGATTTGTAAATTGTTTCATTCATATAAATCGTATCTGTTCGATCACGACCATTGCTCGAAACACTTAGGAATAGGGCTCCGGATGATATTAATATCCAATAAAATATTTCGTATTTCTAGAAAGTGCGGGTTGGAGAGTGGAGGGTTAATTAAATACATAACAAAACATATAATCGTATCGTATTTCGTATTCATTAGATGACGCTATAGCACTACAAAAACTGTTAACACAGTAGGGAGACTGTCGATGGTTGGAAAATATTTTCGAAAATAATGAAAAGTTATTAAAATTATTTATTTTCAATTTTAGTTTTATTTCAATTTGGTAGCTAAACATCAGAGATAATATTTAAATGTAAGATGTAATTACTAATTATTTCACGAGATTGATGCTAATTTTATTGTGAACTTGATCTTCATTATTTCAACAATATTGAATATTCATGAGTGAGATATCGTATCATATATTGTCAAATTGCTAATTAATTATTTAATTATTCTTTTCTGTATCTTTGGTAAATATTTCTAATTACACATAAAGAAGTATCTGATGGCGTAGTTAATCCATATTGCGCACTTACTAAAAGTAAAGTAAATATCTATTCCAAAAACGGTGACGTAATGACAATATTTGCTTGAATGTTTCTAAATGTAAAATGGTTTTAAGATAATATTTCATTTAAATTTTAAATTGATGTAGCATAATTAAGCGACCTTTGGCTCCTCGTGTTTCTGTTAAGGTAAATATGGTAAAGTGAACGATAGAACCTCGTGACCGAAAAAGTTAATTATATGTTTGATACCAACCGACAAATACTGATGAACGCACGTGATCTGTATCACTTCGTTCACTCCCAAGCAATAGATTGACGGAATCGGAAAAGTTGCCTGTCGAACCTTTCTCTTTTCTCCCTTGTATGAATAGACATACTAAGAAAACATAATGCGATGCGGAGGATCTAGTCGGCAGGTTGTCTGTAACCACCATCGGTGCAGATCTTGGTGGTAGTATCAATGACGGATAGGTCGACGCGTCATCAGAAATAGATAACAGAGCGATATTTAAAGCGTATTTTTAAAACTATCAAACTTTCTTGTTATCATAAAATTATGTATTATACAAGCACAGTGTAGTAATAAAACAAAGATTGTTCTTAATTTAATAATATTTATATATTTCGATCTAATTTTTAATTTCACTACAATAAACTTTAGTTAAAAAAATATATATATATATATATATATATATATATCTTTTAAGTATAAGATTTACTTTTTCCTGTATTTACTGGATAATGATTATTATAAATTAAAAAATAGAATAAAAATAAAAACCAAGTATTGTAAACTATTTTTATTTCCCCAATTAATAAAACCATATACCGGTACAAGTTTAAAATTACACTTCAACTTAGAATTTGTAAAATGTTAAAATTATAGAAATATAGAAACAAGTATTTAATAGCATATTCTCTCCTTTAGAAGCTGATAAAGATATTGCCAATTTTTTTTTTTTGTTATTATAGTATTTAGATAAATGTTTTAGATTTATTTTCATCTCATAATTTTAGTCGATTACTCATCTAATACATCCAGATCTTCGGTGTTCCAAGTACTTATTTTCAAATACTTCAAAAGAATGTACCAAACCGTATAAATGTTGATTTTGGGAATTATATTCATTTTTACTGTGTCGTCAATTTCTAAATAGTTGGCATCTTGTTTTGTTCTTGGTTTCCATTGCACATTGTCTAACACCGGGTCTAATACTGGAGTAGGATTTCTGTAATATACATAATTTGTTAGAATATTGGTAGCTCTATTTTTTTAAAATATTTTTAAAACAGATTTTAGTCAGTAGCACTAGCTGTTCTACTGAATCAAATGACGTAGGCACAAAGACAGATTAAGACAGCTCGACATTTTGAGAGCCTTTTTATGTCTGGAATTCAACTTACATCCGATGTGTAGAAAACTATGGATAGACTTATTTCATTTATTACTTACCCTGTCTTTGCGAAATTTGTAAATAGTCTGCTCCATACTTTAATCATTTTATAATCCCTTGAGTTTTTGTCCAAAGCTTCATACTTCTCTTTATAATCTCTGCAATAGAATTGATAACAAAATTCATCAGCGTGACTTGCTCCAGGAAGTACTGTTGATAAACCACTATTTTGTTTTATGACATTGAGGCCTCCGTTGTAGTTAAACCTGTAGAAATATGTCTTCTCTGTTGACACTTTCAACTGGATCTTGGTTGCTATTTCTATTGGTAGAGTGAACCAGATAGTTGACTCTAATTGAATGTAATTTTCTGCGGTAGCATCAGTAAACTGATTCAGTGAATGAACATATTTCAGCGTGTTCAGTACATTTTTGTATGCCAATGATGTGTCGGGCACTCTGATATTTCTTATTGGTAGGTTTATTCTTAGATTCGCAATGGTTGACTCGAGAACTTCACGCTCTAAGTCAGACTTCTTAAAAAAGAATGTGTTTTCTTGAGTTGTATGTCCTATCATAAGAGGTACCTTAGTGAATTCTCCATTTTTCAGTATTTTAAGTGGCTCTTTGGTTAGGAAAGCCTTAGCACCAACCTCTTTTGGCTCAATAGTTGGTGTAAATGCGAACTGTATTGCCTTAATATAATTGGGTATTTGATCGTAAGATGCGGTTGCTGCCAATGAACTTAACTTTGCTAATTGCAAAGGATCTTGCGTCCGTAGAAATTCAAGTAATTCTGTATCATTATTTGTGTAAAGTCCAAGATGTTCTCCAAGTTTAAATGCGTTTGGTCGTGGATTTTGTTCAGTTATTGCCCATCCATTGGCCAAGGATCCGCTCTGACATATTACTCGATGGAATAATCCTTGAGATAATGGTGATACCATAAGAAGCGATACCGCTGCACCTCCAGCACTTTGTCCAAATAGTGTTACATTATCAGGATCTCCACCGAAAGCAGCAATATTTTTCTTAACCCATTTTAACGCTTGGACCATATCTTTCATTCCATAGTTTCCAGGAGCATCTGTATTTTCCAAAGATAAAAATCCTAAAGCACCTAGGCGATAGTTAAAGGAAACGTATACAACATCTTCTTCTGCTAAATGGTCTGGTCCATAAAAGATATCATCTGAGGATCCGGTAAAATAACCACCGCCATGGACGTAGACCAGTACTGCTTTCAGTGGACGGTTTTCTCCTACTGCTGGAACGCTTGGTGTGAAAACATTAATAAACAAACAGTCCTCATCTCCTTGGAGGTTGTCTGGTAAATCTCTGTCTAACAGAAGTTGGCGAATGTCAGTTTGTGGGCATGCGCTTCCATAATTCAAAGCATCTTTGACATTGCTCCAATTTTGAACTGGTTGTGGTTCCTGTTGAAATAAACAATTGGTAAATCATTATACCTCAAACTGATGAGACCTTATGAAAACGAAACGATTATGAACTTACACGAAATCTGAAGCTTCCTGTTGGTGGCGCCGCGTACGGTATACCTCGGAACGAATAAAATGGCACCTGATTTAAAATGGATAATTGTAGTTTGCCTCGGACTAAGCCATTCTTTGTTCCAACAATTACAGTGTCATCAGCTGAAGCGCTAACTGCTAAAGCGCAGACTAGCAAAAGTAATAGCTTCATAACTGGAATACACGACAGAGGAATTATAATTAATTGAAAAAAATTAATAAAGATTTCATATCAAAAAAAGCTTTGTCTCACTAATGAACGATCGATTTACATGATTTTCTTTGTAAAATGTAAATAAATTTAAAATTATAACAAATTAGCAGGATTATTAACAATTTCTAATATAGAATAAATTGTAAAACAAATTCTATTATAGACAAATATAAATTATCTAATATAGAAATAATTGAAATACCATAAATAATACTAATAATTAATTCTTTCTATTCGTAAATAAAAATTTAAAAAATATGTATTAATTAATTTCTTTTTAATTCGTATAATGATTTATTCAAGTAAAAAACTAATAGCTTGTAAATATTTTAAAAATTAAAAATGATTCATTATTTGTAATATATATTAAATCAACATACCTGGCGAGCTATTATCTTGGAATAACAATACATAAGACAATAGCTGCTTTGTGCGTGAATTTATTTATTTTAAAATAGCAAATGAGGTAAAGGATAATTCAGCATTAATTTTTACTACAATTAATTTAATTTTTTAATGTAAGAGAATTTAGATATATTTACAAAATCTCATAATTTTTTCTTTATTATCCGGACGACACTGATGGTTTTTCATTTTGTCCTGGTATACAATTGTCTTAAAAGGAACCCTTATAAAGACTCTTTAATCCAGCATGTTCGGTACTGTCGAACCCGGATAAACGTCAGGGTAGTTTTGACGGAAATACTACTGATAAATCACTCTAGATAAAAATGCAAATGATTAAAACATATATTTTATGTGTTTACAGGTATATTCATACCTGTGTAGATGATATAAATTATCCGATAAAATATATTGTAATAAAAGCAAGTGCAGGTTGGGTTCAAGGGATTAATGAAATATACAATAATACATATAATCTTATAAATTACGAATTATGTATTATAAATAATTGTATATGTGCTAATATAAGTGCAAATAACTTCTAAAAGTTGATGCACAAATAAAATAAATATTAAAAAAAATAAAAAAAATACATATAATCGTATAGTATTTCGTATTCATTAGATGACGGTAACACTACAAAAAAAGTAACACAGTTAACACAGAAGGGACACTCGATATTTGGAAAATATTTTCTACAATACTTATTTAAAAAAATCATTAAAATCATAGTTTTATTTAAATTTCGTAACTAAACATCAGAATAATTTTTAAATGTAAGATGTAATTACTAATTATTTTCGAGAGATAGATGATAGTTTGAATGTGAACTTGATCTTCATTGTTTCAATAATATTGAATATTCATGAGTGAGATATCGTATCATATATTGTCAAATTGCTAGTTAATTATTTAAATATACTTTTATATATCTTTGGGAAATATTTCTAATTACTCATATAAAAGTATATCTAATATATCTATTCTAAAAACGGTAACGAAATGACAATATTTACTTAAATGTTTCTAAATGTAATATCGTTTTAAGGTAATATTTAATTAAAATTTTAAATTGGTGTAGCATAATGAAGCAAACTTTGAAACCTCGTGTTTCTGTTACTAAGGTGAGTGAACGATAGAACCTCGTGACCGAATTTGCCGAATTATCAAAAGTACCAACCGATTTGCTGCCGTTTTCCTTCATTCAATAGATTAACGGAATCGGAAAAGTTCCCTTGTATGAATAGACATACTAAGAAAACATAATGTGATGCGAAGGATCTAGCCGGGAGGTTGTCTGTAACCACCATCGGTGCAGATCTTTGTGGTAGTATCAATGACGGATAGGTCGACGCGTCATCAGAAATTGATAACAGAGCGATATTTAAAACTATGAAACTTTCTTGTTATCATAAAATTATGTATTATACAAGCACAGTGTAGTAATAAAACAAAGATTGTTCATAATTTAATAATATTTATATATTTCGATCTAATTTTTAATTTCACTGCAATAAACTTAAGTTGAAAACGTAACACGAATAGTTTGTGTGAGAAAAGTGAATAAAACATAAAGACAGGAATTTGTTATCTATAAAATATTCAATAGAATATTCTTAAGAATGTTTCAATGATGAATTTTGTTTTTCTATAAAAGAGTTGTTAAGCAGAGTTAACCATTCGTCGAAAACCCCGTGTTTTTCAAGCTGTTTCAACTTCAATTCACTTTTAATTTCTAAGTAATAATACGAGTATTTTGTCCATGGTTTCCATATAAGCTTATCAAGAAGTTGATCCTCTTGCGGTGTTGGATTTCTGAAACAATTTTTATGAAGTATTATTTGAATTTCTAATAAAATACTTGTCATTTGTTTACTTACCCAGTTTTAGCAAAGTTAGTTAGTAATTTGGTCCATTTTCTAATCATCTTATAATCTGCAGCGTATCTTGCTCTTTTCTTATACGTTGCTCCTATGCTTCTACTGTAGGTTTTGCATTTAAATTGATAACACAGTTCGTCTCCATTTGTAGTAACTCCTCTTAGTCCCCCCGCTTTTCTATGTCGACTCACTATATTATACGCACCGCGGTACGAGAATTGGTAGAAATAAGTGAGCCCTTTTGTAATGTTTGCGTAGGTTCTAGCCGTTTTCTCTATCCCTAAAGTAAACCATATGTCAGAGTTCATTTCGAGAACATTTTGTGGCCTATTGATAGAATCTGTTTTTATGTGATACATTACACTCAATTCTTTTTTTAGCTTTACAAATTCTGTTTCAGTAAGTACATGTTTTGATTTTTGCCATGGGAAAATCATTTGCTCATTCGATGGTATGTTACTATCGGGTTTTGGTCTGGACCAATCTCGTTCCTGATTATAATAATCATCAAAAAATTTTATGCCAAAATCATAGGAGGTGTTCTTGTATATCAAAAATTCCTGATCTGTATGTCCCAGCATTAGCGGAATCTTAGTGAAATTACCAGCTTCGAAAAGTTTCTCAGGATCTGTTAGGAGGAAGGCTTCCTCACCCTCCACTCTTCGTTCAATTATAGGTGAAAATATATATTCTACAGTCTTACTCCTATCAGGGTAGATATCTAGATGCAGATATTGTGTTAACTCACTACTGCGAGCTAGCGTGTGCGCTGGAACTGCTAGCAAAATATTAGCTGAATCTATTCCACTAGTTTTTATAGAACGGTCTTTTAAGGATTCTGCCAAGTAATACGCTTTCTTAGTGGCCGTGTTGTGATCCATGAGAGCCCACCCATTATACAAGGAACCACTTTGGCATATTACTTTATGAAACAATCCTTGAGATAAAGGCGAAACCATTAGTAACCCTGCTGAAGCCGCCCCTGCTTCCTGCCCAAATACTGTTACATCATTTGGATTTCCGCCAAACATCTCTATATTTTGTTTCACCCATTTTAACGCGAACACTTGATCCTTCAGCCCAGAGTTACCTGGTATTCGTTCATTTCGTAAGCTTAGGAACCCCAGAGCCCCTAGTCGGTAGTTTATCGTGACCAGTATGACATCCTGTTCTATTAGAAAGTCGGGTCCATAAAGAAAATTATCTCCGGAACCAGTCATGAAAGCACCGCCATGAATGAAGAACATCACAGGTTTCAGTGGGACGTAATGTATGTTTGCAGGTGTGTATACGTTCAAATACAAACAGTCTTCATTTCCTATTATTTTTGAACTTTGACTTTTTAACTTTTGGTTGTACATATACTTGCGCACATGAACTTGAGGGCATACATTGCCAGGCCGAGTTGCATCGAGGTACTTAAATTTCTCTAGTGGCTGGGGACTCTGTTTTTGAAATATATATATCAGCATTTTTTACATTGACAAATTCATAAGCACATAACAATCTATGACTTTTACTTACTTTAAATCTTAAACCGTTTACTGGTGGAGCGGCGTATGGAATTCCTTGGAACGAGAAGAACTTGGTTCTATTTAGCGCTGTGTGACGAACGTTTCCCACTACGGAGGTCCCTGACCCTGTGATTACTACTTGTTTGTTGTAGATCACTACGTTCCATACTGCACAAAACTGCAATGCTAAATATGCACTGGCCACAGATGATGCATACACTTTCACTGAAAAATATATAATAATATGTTTGTAAGATGTTATTAAGGTTATACGATGCGATGGTACAGGCTATATTTAAGGTAACCGTGTTAAAACTGTCAAATGTTTGAATGCTCAAAATAATCCAGGTTGATATACTCATTTATATAAACGTCAACTTATGTATTATTAACGTAATATTTATTACCTCACGCTACACGCTTTATTATTTACCATAGTTTAAATTATATATATATATATATTTAATAACATCGTAAAAAATAATTGTCGTAAGTAGTAATGTCGTTTTGAAGAATTGGTAAAATTCTATTAAATGTTAAAAAAAAACACTCGTAAAGTGGCCATATGCTATGCTTTTTATCAACACTAAATCAATCATTACCAAATTGACACTAAATAGAATAGAATCTGTGAAAAATGTACTCTGGATAGAATATTAGTTTTATTGCAAAAAGTCACTTGAGAATTATAGAAAATGTTTATTGGATGTAACAAAATATTATAACTAATCGTTTATAAATTTACTGGCGTAAAATATCAAAATTTAGAATTTAGGAGCCCCTACATTCAAATATATTCAGAACCACATGCAACATGATAATTACATTACAATACCTATATTATTTTCAATTCATATTTTATTCATATTACTTACTTGTTTAACACTTGACACAAAATATTCAAATTTGCATTATATTTTTCACAAATTAGCAGTGAGTTCTAGTTATATCTTCTACTGTATTAGATTACCAAAAAACTATAGAGAAGTTGTCATTGATTTGGTTTTACAGGGTGAACCACAATTTTGTTATAAATTATATCTTGACAATATAATTTATTACTTTTTTATATTCAAAAAAACATTCTCATTTATAGTTCAAATTACGAGAGTTCGGCGGTGGCTCATACTTAAAACACGTTGTGTCTATTGCATTTTTGGGAGTTCAACAAACCGGTGTCAAGTGAATTTGGATGATGTTGAATTCGTTTCCGGTATTTTCCACTACATATTAATGGGATTTTTGACGCATGGTATGTGGAACTCCTTTCTAATGGTTGAATTTCTCACAACGTTGGTACCTTAACGTAATTTTTTTTAATTTTACTGTATTTAATATTTCCATATAAGAATTGCTGCAAGTTCCCCAGATAGTTGGGATATGCGGCCCATCAACTAGTACATTTTGTTAAACTTAACTCTTACTTGCTTATTTCTGTTGTGGGTATTTATTTATTGTAATGTTTTTGTTATTAGACACTACATTCTTCCGCCTTAAGTCAATAAATTACATATCATTGTGCTGAATTATACATACCATTCTTATTTCTTCCAAAAGAAAAAAGAAATATACAAACAAAAAAGGGCTGTTGCTCCAAAAGCTGTTACTCTACTGTACTTTCTGTTGTGAGTATGTTTTTGCCAGTTCAATCTGCGATCTGTATCTTCCTCATTATTCTTAAGATAGAGTTTTGTTGTTTAAACTCTGTAAACAAGATTCATTTTTGCAAGACATGCACTGATTTGATTTCATTTATTATGATTCTCCACTTCTTCAACTATTCTTGTATTTAATCAATCCCAATTTGGAGTCGTCTAGATGCTTGTTCCGGTTAATAGAAACACAATTTAAATAAAACTACAATATTTTCTTTTCTACTGTGAATTGTGAATCACCTTGTGTTATTTATTATTGCATAAAATAATTGAACCAGTTTATAATGAACACAGATTTCAATATTAAATCTATTTTCTATTATAATCAATTGTTTTGTTTTAAGATATAAATAAAACAGACAATAATTTTACAATTTATTTATATTGATTAAATAGTTATTAAATGTAATAAACCAGTACATAATATTAAAGTATGTAAAAGGAAATAAAACCGCTTATGCTTAGCCTTTTTTCAAGGAGCCGTTGAAAGAAATTCTATAAGTATCTAAATAGATAAAAAGATGAATTTATTATCCAAAACACCGAGAAATAGGACAACACGTTGTATATTAGATAAAATAGTTTACGTAACAGGTAATTTTTGCTAGTTAGATAAACCTTAAAATCATATAACTGTGTTTACCAGTTTTAAAATAAATTTTCTAAGTTTGTGCTCGATGAAAGTATAATAAGTCTAAAAACGAGAACGAAAAATCTGTAAGAAATCGATGGTTGTCCTAAGATTTATATTTATGTCAATGTCTAATAACGTTAGCTGACTTTATTACTGTAATGGTTTGTAAAATTATAGTTCTTCATGCGATTCAACAGAATTTTTTTCTTGGCTATTTTTAATATAATTTAAAAGATATAGCCACTTGTTTACAATATTATCTGTTGTTATTTTATCCATCTTTAACGGATTATCAATTATTAGGTTTTGTGGATTGTCTTCAGTTCGCGGAAGCCACTGAACATTGTCAAGTATGTCGTCTTTGTCTGGGGTTGGATTTCTGAAACATTTTAATTGAATAATATTGAAAAATAATTGATTTCTAGCTAGATATCGATTGTTTAGTTCACTAGTAAGACTCTCTCAAAGTTCCTCTATCTGATTCAATACTCAGATCATAAATGCAACCAAACAAAACTATAGTGCAGATATTGTTGAAAATTGTTTTCGTCGTTATCTCAAAATTCAATATTCGTAGATGTCTCACCAATGAACTGAACGCTGGGTATATGCAATATACCCATATTTAAATTACTTACCCAGTTTTTGCAAAATTTGTAAATAATTTGCTCCATACTTTAATCATTTTATAATCAGCAGTGTTTTTGTCCAAACTTTTATAAAGATCGAGATAATCTCTGCATGCAAATATGTAGCATAACTCATCTCCATGGGATGTCCCAGGTATTGTCAGATTTCTGAACCGTTTCACAAGGTTGTAGCTGCCATCGTATGCAACCTGATATGTATAAGTCTTTTCTTTTGACACCCTTGCTTGCATCCTTGAGAATAACTCAGATCCTAAAGAAATCCATAAACTGGATATTAGTGCAACATAATTCGAAGGAGTGTCTTCGTTTACCTCATTTAGTGAAAACGTTTCCTTAATAACTTCTATTACGTGCTTATAACTCGCTGAATTAAACGGTAGTTTAAGATTCCGGAATGGTAGATTAATTTTGAGGTCTTCAATAACGGATTTTACATTTTCTAACTCAAGATCTTTGTTCTGCATAAAGAAAATTAATTCCTGTGATGTATCTCCAATCATCATGGGCAACTGAGTGTATTTACCATTAAGCAGAATGTCCTCAGGGTCGTTTGTAAGAAAAGCACGAGAGCCAACTTCCTCTGGTTCTACAGTAGGAACAAATGTAAGCTCTTGCGTCTTACTAAACTCTGGTATTTCATCGAAAGGATCTGGTTTTAGCAACCCACTTAATTCAGCTATTTTATTAGCAGGTGCAAATCGAAGAAATTTCATTAATTCTTCATTATCATCAGTATCTTTTCCTAGAAAATGTGCAAGTTTAAATGCTCGATTCTTTAAGCTCAGAGAATTCATTGCCCATGGATTCATGAAACTCCCATGTACGAAATAAAACCATGCGAGTATTTGTAGATTGAATAATTATTCAATTGTTTAATGATAAAATAATTTTACACTTTTTAATAACTTTGAACCAACATTCTTATAATAACAAGATGGTTGGGAATTATGATCTTGACAGTGTAGAAGCCCAAAACACAACTGACACGAATGCCATATCGCTGTAGCGTACAGCAGTCGTCGTATTGTAGTCATGCGCATTACTTCTATTAGAGACAACAATACATTATAATGTTGGAATGCCAACAGAGACATCTTCTTATGTTCTGTACTAATTTTGTACTGAACATAAATTGCCAGCCAGCAGAAGTAGATAAGCTCACAACCAATATCAAATTATACAATGTTACATAAAATTATTATAAACCAATTTACAAAAAATAATGTGAACTTCTTAAAACTATTATAAACAAAATTACACAAAATAACATAAACTTCTTAACTCTATGGTAGTCTACATAATTTTGTGAAAATAATATAAAACAAATTAATTACTATCCTAAATATAACAGAAACCATAATTATCAATGTAGCATACATTATCATTTGCATAATGTACACAACAATCATCAACTCAATAGTTACAATGTTATTGAAACAATTATCTTTTAACAATTCCAACAGTACAGATGTTTGTTTTACATCAATGTTGTAAACATTGCAATTAATATCTGATGGAAGTATTGTATTTGAATCAAAAATTTTATTTGTTGCTTGTTTGATTCGCACCAGCAACACTGCGCTAATAATCTCAAGCTGGGGTATTGTAAGTACCTTACTTGATGGAGCTACACTGGACTTGTAGCAAATTAAATTTGTTTTTATTTTAATATTTATAAAAATAATATTGTGTTTTAAACCTAATGTCATAATACTGGTTGATCTGTTTAATAATGTTTTATAAACCTCCAATACTGAAGGATTGCGTCTAAATCTTTTTTCCAACACATTAAATCTTTGCGGGGCAACTGAGAAAGAATCCTCCAATTCTATTTTATTTACTAGGCTGAGTAATGGCAAATCAACAGTTAAATTATTTTTAAGTGCTACTGAATTCTGAAATTTATGTTCAGCCTTTAAGTAATCCTCAGAAAACTTATCTGATTCCTCTGGGACTTTCTCAGTTGTCCAAGATTGTTTCATAACATTCTCAAGGTTTGTATATTCACAAATAGCAAGATTACATACAATATTATTATGTGAATACTTATTTTTATTATACAATTTTCTTGGAACCACATTTCCTTTATTATTATTATTGTCATGTGACATATTTTTATAATCTAAACTATACTCAATTGCAATTGCACGTCTTTCTAAAAATGAAATAAATTCTGCCATAGTAGGCAGTTCTTCTAAATTTCTTTCCATGTGGAAAGTGCGGTTAGTAACGATATCTAATTTTCTACTTAAGGCCGAGATTAAAATCATATCCCACTTGTCTACAGGCTCATCAAGATTTTTTAACGCTTGTAATTGCTGTTTTACTTGACATAAAAAAGCCCTTATATCGACTGCAGTACCTTTCTGCATGTTGGGAATATCAAGTATTATATTAATGTGATAAAAGATTAATCTCGCCTTATTTTCATACCGCGCTAACAATAAATCAATAGCCTCTTTGTATGAACTGTTCACAAGCGGCAGATTTATAATTATTGAGAGAGCCTCATCAACGAGATACTTTCTCAAATAAAAAAGTCTTTGAACATCGGACAATGATGCATTATTGTGAACCACTGCTTGGAAGAGCTCATAAAAGGGCTTAAACCTGGTTATATCCTTGCCATCGAAGGTTGGAATTTCCACCGCTGGGAGCTTCAATGGAACTAATTCAGGCCTATTAACTTCTTTTAACTTATTGATGCTAGCATTTAATTTTGCAATAATGTTAAAATACTTCTCTTCAACTTCTTCAATGTCTTCCTCATCTTGATCATCAATTTCTAAAATGCTGTACTGCGTGAGCTCGTACGATTGGAATGTAGTCATCATCTTTTCTTTTTTCACCTGCAGCACCTCCACTGTAGCGGAGTCGAGAGCCCTTGGGTCGCTGACGTAATTGTCCATCCGTGATATTGCACTTTTTGCAGCCATCCGCGCCGATCTAAGCCTTTTCAATCCCTCCATCTTGCTTAGGTGATAGATTCGTACTTATATGATAGATGAAACGTGGATGACAAACTAATCCAGGTTAATCCAGCAACATGAGAAGTTTTTAATAGATTGGTACTTGCAGATAGTAATAATAACTTTGTACCTTCATGAGTAAAGAAGTATTTTACTCTCCTCCAGCATCCATGTATCCTCTTCCGTAATGAATAATTTTTCTTAAAATATAAACGTGTAGTAATCCAAATTATATGCGAATCCGCTTAAATCAAACGTTGCATTACCCAATCAATGGCAATTGATGACTTGCCAGGCCGCCATAGGGTAAATGTAACAAAATAGCTTGCACTTGTGCTGGTTACTATACAGATGTAACCTCAAAACACCACGAAATCACACGCGGGTACCAATGGCTTGTAAGGCCAGTTTTTTTTTTGTAGGATTTAAAACCTTCTTGAAATGTAATTGTAAAATATCCAGCTTCGCTTGTAAGGCTTCTGGAAATGTAATTGTAAAATATCCAAATCCTCCGTGAATCCGCCAAAATAGAGCGTCCCATTTACCCAATCAATGGCAATCGCCAAGGGGCAAATGTAATAAAACGCCAAAAATACAATGAAAAACACACGCGGTTAATAAACTCGAAGGATCGGCTTTGTAAGACTCGAAGGACCAGCTTCGCATGTACGAAATAAAACCATGCGAGTATTTGTAGATTGAATAATTATTCAATTGTTTAATGATAAAATAATTTTACACTTTTTAATAACTTTGAACCAACATTCTTATAATAACAAGATGGTTGGGAATTATGATCTTGACAGTGTAGAAGCCCAAAACACAACTGACACGAATGCCATATCGCTGTAGCGTACAGCAGTCGTCGTATTGTAGTCATGCGCATTACTTCTATTAGAGACAACAATACATTATAATGTTGGAATGCCAACAGAGACATCTTCTTATGTTCTGTACTAATTTTGTACTGAACATCCCACTTAGTGACATTACTTTATGAAAAAGTCCTTCAGCTAGCGGTGAAACCATTAGAAGACTTGTGGAAGCACCTCCTGCACTTTGTCCAAATATTGTGACACTATTTGGATCACCTCCAAACGCTGCAATGTTTTCCTGAATCCATTTTAACGCCAAAATTTGATCTTTTAAGCCAAAATTACCAGGAACTTCTTCGTTTTCTAAACTTAGGAATCCTAAACCTCCCAAACGATAGTTAATGGTTACTAGTACAACATTTTCTTCTATTAAAAAATCTGGACCGAAAAGGAAGTCATCTCCACAACCTGAAAAAAATCCTCCGCCATGGATGAAAAACAACACGGATCTTGGTTTAAAATTATCGGCTACGTCGTTAGGTAGTGCTGTTGTAAACACATTTAAAAATAGGCAGTCCTCGTTTCCTTGGATTTCAGTCTCAAACTCTGGGGTGTAAAACATGTTTCGTATGTCAATCTGGGGGCACATGTGTCCATAATCGAGAGCATCTTTAACACCGTCCCATTTTTGAACCGGTTTTGGATCCTGTTAAAGAAAGGTTACTCAGAAAGGGTTATGATTAATGAAGCATATAGATACCCGCGACTCTCTAAAGACAGAACTTTTGAATTTAATTATGTACTTACCCGAAATCGTAGGTTTCCTATTGGAGCAGTTGCATAGGGTATTCCCCTGAAGGAGTAGTAGATCTTATTGAAAACCGAATGTTGAATTTTTCCTCTCAAAATTCCATCATTAATTTGAACTATTTTATGATTATCTGCCAACACACTAATATTGTAGTAACAACATATTATCACTATAAATTTAAACAGCATTTTTCATTTGTAGAAATTTTGAATCTGTAAACAATGTAATCCATTTAAAAATCATATCCAATAATAAATTGTATTGTACTAATTTTGTTGCACTTACATTTCAATTTAATCAACTTAACGTGAATTTTAAGTTTAAGATATGATAATGATTTAAGTTGTTTATGAACTCTTCTTTTATTGCTACTGATATATACTGCTAAGTTTTATCTATTATACATTCATAACTAAATGCCTTCTTTATATTATACATATAATTAAAATAAAATGTAGATACAGAGCGTCTACAAAGTCGTCATTTGTGAAATAAATATGCTTTATATTTTCTGTTAGACTGTGTCCTATTTTGATTTTTTAAATCAGAAAATTGATGAACGTATAATTATCATAATAATCACTGTAAACTGTTTTATACAGCTACAGTCTGTCGGGCGTGGTTTTATTATTAATTATTGCAATTTTAGTGTAAGCGAGTTCGGCGGTGGCTCATGCTTAATAGATCCACTGCCAAACTCTCGTAATTTGTACTATACAATTCATTATGTTATTTAACAACATGCTATATAATAAAGTAAAAACTATATCGTATATCTTGCGTTCTATAATACTAAACTAAAAACCATAGACAAAAATGACATCTTATATAAACGATTTAACCTTATATACAACGTTTTGTTAACTATTTTTCTGCTTTTGGGAAACTAAGTCTACCTTCTTGTGCACTAACATAATCATAAAACTTCTTAAGAAGATCTTTTTAAGGATTATACAATATTAATTAGATTATTTTAAGGATTACAGTTTTTTAAATTTTGATTAGTTTTTAGATTAAATATTGTCAAATTTTATTTAACTAAAATTTTACATGATTGTAAGATAATATTTAAATTTTGTTTTTACTGGGTAATGTTTGAACATGCTACCCTTTACTTTTTGTATGTCGTTTTAATAGTCATTCTATATATTTTATAATATTGTGGGTAATTAATTATTCATTTACGATCTTGAAATTGCTTTATGAATATAATATGGTCATGCCTCTTCGCATTGGTTTTAATTGTAGATATTGACCTTAAAGGTAACTTTGCGCTCGTGAAATATAAAGTAATAAAAGTAGTTATATTAATTATAATAATTTATATTTAACAAAGATAACAATTATTAATAAAAAAGTTTATTACTGATTTAAAAAAAAGAAATGTACATTTAAGATTCAAACATTAAATTAAGACCAAAAGTCAGTGAGTGGAATTATACTTTGAACACAACTCAATTAAGTGTTCGTTTTAATCTTTTAGGCGAACTTTGTTGACACCATTTTTTGGTTTATGTTGTGCAATTACTGAGTGCGTGTTGTTCTGCAACTTTCGTGTTACATATAGAATTATGTTATATCATTACAAATAATTATCCACTTGTCAAAAGGCAATTGCTTTTGTAGATCAAGATTATTTGTTTTATCTCGAGCAGTCTCTAGATAACATGCTATATATTGTTAATAATTTATTATTATATATTAAAACAATATTGATTTTTGAATGTTCTATATATTTTTTAAAGAAACAAAATAATTGTATCATGTAATATTCAACATATTAGGCTACTGATTGTTTTTAATATTCTTGATAATATCAAACCATTTGTCAATTTTATTATTTTCTGGCATTTTCTTCAGTTTCAATTCTTCGTCAATGTTTAAAAAGTAGCGATCATTGCGAGTTCTGGGCAACCAAGATATGTTTAGAATATCATCTACTTGTGGCGTAGGATTTCTACAAAAATATCAATTAATTAGATTTTTATTTATATGATTAATAGATGAAGAGTCATAATTAACTTACCCAGTTTTCGCGAAGTTACTGTATAACTTGCTCCACACTTTTATCATTTTATAATCTTTGGAGTCGGGTGTTAGATTTTTGTATAGATCCTTATAATCTTCACAGACGAATTGATAGCAAAGCTCATCAGCGTGACTAGCCCCAGGTGCTGTTATTTCTTTTATATGCTTCAGCCAGTTAAAAGTTCCTTCATACGTAAATTGGTAGATGTATACTGGTTCCGGTGACACTTCCGTTAATATCTTTGCAGTCAACTCCTGGCCGACGTTGAACCAAATATCGGACAATAACTCGATGTAGTTTGATGCTGAGTTGTTAGAAAATTCTTGCAACGAGTATAACTCTTTGATTGTTTCCACGGTATTCTTGTATAAATCAGAAGTATATGGTACCTTTATATTACGCAACGGTGAAGATATTTTTAGGTTGGTAATTGTGGGTTCCAAATTTTCAGATTCAAGTTGACTTTTCACAAGGAAGAATACATATTCGGCATTTGTGTTTCCCAACATAACAGGTACTTTATTGTACTGCCCATTTTTTAACAACTCAATTGGATCTGAAATGAGAAAACCTGCATCTCCAATTTCTTTCGGTTCTATGCTTGGTGGAAACGGTAGCTCTCCTGGAGCACTAAACTCTACTGCAGTTGGCCACAATTGTTTAATTTCCAACGTTAAATTTAGAGCAGAAATAGTTCGAAGATGATCAATTAGTTCCTTAGAATCTGTTGTTTCGAGTCCAAATATTTTCCCTAATTTAAATGCACGATCTTTAACGCTTTGGGAATTCAAAGCCCACGGATCTACAACGTTTCCACTTTGTGAAATGACTTTGTGAAATAATCCGCTAGCTAAAGGTGAAATCAATAGGTAATTTGTAGAGGCACCACCAGCACTTTGTCCAAATATAGTTACACTATTCGGATCTCCTCCAAATTTATCAATATTTTTCTTCACCCATTGCAATGCGTGGACTTGATCTTTCAAACCAAAATTTCCGGGAATTTCTACATTTTCTAAACTTAAGAAACCTAAAGCCCCTAGACGGTAATTTATTGTTACCAACAAAACATCTTCCTCCATTAGAAAATCTGGGCCATAGAGAAAATCATTTCCTGATCCTGTCCAGAACCCTCCACCGTGAATGAAGAATAGGACTGGTTTTAATTTTGCAGGAAGTTCATCGGTTGGAAGCTCTGGTGTAAATACATTTACAAATAAGCAGTCTTCACCACCTCTAATATTGCTTAAATTTTCTATGTTAATGTATAATTCGCGTTCATCTGGTTGGGTGCATATTTGTCCATATTCGAACGCTTCCAAGGTGTTTGTCCAGTTCTCCAAAGGTTGAGGAGTCTATAATAGAATTAATATATAATAAATGATTGTCCAAAATTGCATTGCTGAATAGCCCCCTTAATGAGAGGAAATAAATTCCTACCTTAAATCTGAAATCACCAAGTGGTGGCGCTGCATAGGGTATACCCTTAAATGAGTAAAAAAGTTTGTTACTTAATACGGAGTGTTCGATCTTTCCAAGTAGCTTTCCGTGCTCAATTTCAAGAGATACCGTTTCCTGATTGGCAAAAACACTTAATGTAAAACACCACAAGAAAAAAAGCGCCCTCTGCATTGCAACGGTTCCTGTTACATAATTATAAATTTACCAATTTTCACATACTTGTGCTATTTAAAAATAGTAGGACAAACGCCCACTAAACACAAAACGAAAACTCATGTTTTTTTTAACGTAATATTTTTTACGTAATGTTACGTTAAATTATTTACAAAAAGGTTATTCTGTTACATTATCATTGAATGAATGCAAAAGACATTACATTTTTTTTACTGATATATTAATTTAATATATACATTATATAATCATGCATAAAAAAATTTATTATCGTCAGAAAAACATAAATGTATGTCAAAATATAACTAAAAAAGAATTATGTAAAAAAGAACCTTTTTTATGTTAAATAAATCTTTCACGTACGTAACTGTGTTTAGCAGGCAATTAAAAAGAAAATATTTTGACTTACCCATCTTATAACTAGAATTTGATTTGTCTGAATGACTTCTGAAATTAATTTTCATGCTATATATAAGATATTGAATATTTTTTGTTGAAATTAACCTTTGAGCATTTTGTTTATATATCTCTATTAATAACCGGCCGGTTTTGCTTCTGGTAATAAAATATCATCACTTATAATATCATTACTTGTTCTAATCTTCTTTTTTTTAATAAATTGGTGTTTAATGTTATAAAAAATTTGACATTGAATTAATTGTTAATGTTAACGAACAATCAACTTAAAAACACGTTTAATATTTTAAACAAGTGGTGTGTTCTTTTTGGATGAGTTGCTTTTCAGTTTTATATTTAATAATTATTTATTTTTAATAGTTATTTACTAATTCTGACTGTATATAGTTTTGTACAATTTTTAACGTGAATATATTTCTTAAATTCAAATGGAAATGTTTATTACGCTCATATGTCCTAAATTATAAAAAATAAAGATTTGTATTTAGAAGAAGAGTAATTTAAAAACGCAATCTCTCCTTAATATCTTAAACGCCATTCGAAGTAAAAATATTTTTTTTAACATACATTTTTTGCCTTGAATAAAACTTAATGTCACATATTAATTTAATATATTAGTAAAAATTGTTTAAAATGAAATATTATTTGAGAACATATTAAAGTTAATATTAATAAAAGTTTTTTAATTAATTCTGCATTTTAATAATGTTAAATATAATTTTTGTTATGAGGCTAACAGAGAAAAATATACATTAATAAAAGTACATATTAATTAATTTTGATACGTCTCAATAGTAAACCATAAAAAGTCATCCGACTTAAATTCTTAATTATTATATTATAGTTGTTTAATGTGTTCAATGATCTGAAGCCATTGGTCAATTTTCGTATTTCTTGGAATACATTTAAGTTTTAATTCTTCATCAATTTCTAATATTTTTCTGTGTCGTCGTGTTCTAGACAACCACAAAACATTATCCAGAATTTCCAACTTCTCTGGTGTAGGATTTCTGCAAATATAATTATTTTATTAGTTACAGTAAAATTGTGACTTTGAATGTACCAGTTTTGACTTACCCAGTTCTCGCAAAGTTGCTATATAATTTGCTCCAAACTTTTATCATTTTATAATCTCTTGTTCCAGGTTGCACAGTTTTGTATAAATCTCTATAACGTTCACATGCAAATTCATAACAAAGCTCATCTGCATGGCTCGCTCCAGGTATGGTTACATTCTTAACTTGCTTTCCATAGTTAAAAGCCCCTTGATATGAAAATTGGTAAAAAAAAACTGGTCTTCTTGAACCCACACTGTGTAATTGAGCCGCTAATTCCGTGGCTACATTGAACCAAATATCTGATTGCAATTCAACGTAATTAGAGCCTGATTCATTAGAAAACACTTTTAAGGAATACATATCTCTAATTGTTTCAACTATGTTTTTATAAACTTCAGATTTATATGGTAACGCAATGTTTCGCAGCGGCATCCCTATTTTGAGATTTTCTATTATTGATTTTAAATTCTCCGGCGTAAGTGAAACTTCTAGAAAATATATATACTCGGCATTAGTGTGCCCCAACATCAATGGTACTTTAGCAAATTGACCCATTCTTAAAAGTTCCACTGGGTCAGAAGTTATAATTGCTTCATCACCAACTTCTGTTGGTTCTATAGTTGGTGGGAATGGTAGTTCAGGTGCTTCACTGAAAATAGTCGAAGCTTTTAATACTAGAGGAATTGGTAAAGTTAAATTGTTTGCTGGAACAGTTCGAAGAAATTGGATTAATTTTTTATCATCCGTTGAATTAAATCCAAGTATTCTTCCCAATTTAAAAGCACGTTCTTTCATACTATGTGAGGACAAACCTCTTGGGGTTACAATGTTTCCACT
Organism: Panorpa germanica; assembly: GCA_963678705.1. Taxonomy (NCBI): domain Eukaryota; kingdom Metazoa; phylum Arthropoda; class Insecta; order Mecoptera; family Panorpidae; genus Panorpa; species Panorpa germanica. The sequence goes on from OY783214.1 coordinate 7,359,090, forward strand.
TTGTAAAGCTACCTTGTGAAATAAACCTCTAGCTAAAGGGGAAATCATAAGAAGATGCGCACAAACTGCTCCGGTACTTTGTCCAAATATAGTGACACTATTTGGTGCACCTCCAAACCTAATAATATTACTTTTTACCCATCGCAAAGCTTGAACTAAATCCTTTAGGCCGAAATTACCAGGTACCTCTTCATTTTCTAAACTTAGAAATCCTAAAACACCTATGCGATAGTTTACTGTAACTAATACGACATCTTCCTCCATTAAGAAATCAGGACCAAAGAGAAAATCACTTCCAGAACCAGTCCTGAAAGCTCCTCCGTGAATGTAAAATAAAACAGGAAGTAGTTTGGATGATGTTTCATTTGTTGGAAGCTCTGGTGTAAACACATTCAAAAATAGGCAGTCTTCACCACCTTCAATGTTGTCCAAATTATCATATAGCGCTGGGTTAATTGGTTGGGTACATTTCTGACCGTATTTCGAAGCATCCAACGTTTCCTGCCATTTATTTACTGGTCGAGGCGCCTTCAAAAATTATATTGGCAAATATTATTACACGTCAATAATTAAAATTTAGAAAATGGATAACTACCTTAAATCTTAAGTCTCCAACCGGTGCTGCAGCATAGGGTATGCCTTTGAATGAGTAGAATGTTTTATTACTTAAAATTGTGCGGTCAACTTTTCCACAAAGTTTTCCATGCGCAATTTCAATTGTTGCTGTATTACATATTGTTTGCGCGTAATTATTACTTATTACGAAACAGAACAAAAAGGAAAATAATCTTCTCATGGTAACCGCTACTGTAATAACACATTTGGTATATAAAGAAAGTATGTAGAAATTTTAAAAACCTTGTACCATTAAATAAAAACTGATAAGTACATGTTTAACAGTACATAAATTATTGATAACATTTCAACTTATTCATATTTTTCTTTTGTTAAATTATTACATAATCACGTATAACTGGGTTTTTTTATTTTTAAACTCCTAAATACTCATATAAGTTCACTATACAAACAAATTGTATAAACTAATTAATAATATATTATTAATAATAGTTTTATGCAGAATTTTTGCTACCTTCATTGATATAAATAGTACGAGGCGTGTTTTTTAAGCAAGTACCGTTTTGGAATTAAAAAAAGACGTGCAAAGATATCGCAATAATTTTATTTTTACATGAAAGCCTGTACCTTAATCTACTTTTCTACATAATTTCCGTGAATATTGAGGCACTTGTCATAACGTGGCACCAGTTTTTGAATACCCTCCTCATAAAATTCTGCCGCCGGTAATTCAAGTTCTCGGTCACAATGCGATACAAAACACTACGAGAATATTGAGGAAACCAGTCGCACATTGATGAAATTGTAAAGCGTCTGTTTTCTCTCACCTTTTCTTCCACTTTCTGCACAAAATCTTCATTAAAGACCGAAGGACGCCCACTCCGTTCTTCATCATGCACATTTGTGCGGCCATCTTTAAATGCTCTCACCCATTTCCTTACCATTCCATCACTCATAATGTTTTGTCCGTAAACTTCACAGATCTTATGATGAATATCGATCGGTTTTACGCCTTTAGCACTAAGAAATCGTATAATAGCCCGTACTTCACAATCGGCGGGACTTACGATTGTAGGAGGCATCTTAAACACTCAGTAAACAACGTTTACAATGCAGAATCAGACTGTAATGGCGTCAGTGCGTAGACAAGAGATGTAGGTAACCAGCGCGCATGCGCGGAACGCCGACCGTAGTGCTGCAAAGGCGGAAACGCAAAACGGTACTTACTTAAAAAACATGCCTCGTGCAAGGTAATTGCTTAAAATCATGATTTAATCAAAAACAAAGAAAGATAAAGTTAATAAAATATATGTATACATCGTAACATTAATTTTAAATCTTCTTGCACAATTCATGAATTATTCGAACTACTAAGGTCATATAAAAACAACCTTAATTACTCTTGATATAATTATATCTAATTTAAAAGTATACTAAAACTCACATATGGATGTTCAACTTTATAATAAATATTAATAATATTACGAGCAAATGTTTTTTATAATATCTTCCAAATTAGGAAACTTTTATAATGAATGACGCAAATACATCATTTGATAAACACATTAATTATTACTTAAAATATATATGTATTTCTCAAATTTATATACATATTTTTTTTATATTAGTCGAAGAAATCCGTCATCGAAACCATGTATTATGAGTATCTTTTTTTATTTATTTATTTATTCCTGGGCATTAGCTCATATGTGCTGCTTTGTCCAGTTGTTCTCCCTAACATTTCAAATTAATTAAATAAAAAAAATTAAAAAATATTTATTTTGACAAAGAAATTGTAAACAATTGTAAAAGTTACAACAAAAAGTTGTAGATGATATTGTTATCTATAAAAATGTTGGGTATAGTTCAAATTACGAGAGTTCGGCGGCAACTCACACTTAAAACAAGTTGTGGAGTATAAACTGCTGATGAAAGTAAAAAGCGCTGACTCACTTATTTTTCTATAATGTGTATAGAAACGAATAAGATAAAATTCATTATCGTATTATAGATTTATACCGCTCTTATAACCTCTTTTAAGTATAAATCACCGCCAAACTACCGTGATTTGGACTATACAACGTTTTTCTATGATTTAGGGTTTTGAAAACAAACAAGAAACTTATTACAACCTTAATTCCAAGATGGTGGTTGAAGTAAAATTACTACCTACTCAAAATGCACTGTCTCCTTTTTAACGACAGATTTCTTCGACTATATTTCCTTTTTTAAATAATGATGGCAATATTGACACAGATGTAATGAAATCATTGTATCAATACATATTATTACAATAATTAAACTATAATTAGAATAATATTAGAATAAATTAATATATATCTTCAATAAATTATAACTTTAAATAAAATTAATAATAAAATTAACTTCAGTAAACACGAATGTAGGATTTACGTTCGAGATACGTTTGCACATATTTACTAGATCTACATTTTAGTAATATTATGTACACTTTAGTATAGTGATAAGATTTATTTTGTTCAGATAATTAATTTTATCAGTATAACATATTGCAATAATAATGTTATATTCGTTACTAATAATTAGTTGATGTTTTCCATGATGTCTAGCCATTCGTTGATTTTAGTAGTTTCGGGTCTATTCCATAACTTCAATTCTTCATTAATATCCAAAATATTAGGCTCTCCTTTTGTTCTTGGTAACCACGTAATATTATCAAACATTTCCAGCTTCTCTGAAGTTGGATTTCTGCAAATAACAATTGAAATCAACTTTTGTTTCTAGATTATGTGCGTAATGTTAATAACTACTTGTAATTAACAGATTTTAATAAATCACTTACCCAGTTTTAACGAAGTTGCTAATCAATTTGCTCCAAACTTTAATCATTTTATAATTTCTAGAATCAGGCGTCAACAATTTGTATGCTTCTTTGTAGTCTTTACACGCAAATTGATAACAAATCTCATCTGCATGACTTGCCCCAGGTACGGTGATGTTCTTCACATTTTTTGCTAAATTGAAAGCCCCTTCATATGAAAAACGGTAAGAATACAGTGGCTCATCAGAAACTTCCGTATGGATTCGGGCCGCTAGTTCATTGCCAACATTATACGTCATATCTGACTGCAACTCAATGTAGTTTAATGCTGAATCACTAAAAAACTCCTGCAGATGGTATATCTCTCTAATAGTTTGTAAAATACTCCTATATAAATCAGAATTACGTGATACCTTTACACCGCGTAAAGGCATATCTAATGTGAGATTCTCTATAACAGGTTTCAAGTTTTCAGAATCCAGTGAAGTTTGTTGAAGGAAAAACATATACTCGGAGTTAGCGTTTCCCATCATGATAGGTATTTTAGCAAAGTGACCCGATCTTAATAGTTCCACTGGGTCTGATGTTATAATTGCTTCGTGACCAACTTCTTCCGGTTCTATAGTTGGTGGGAATGGTAACTCACGCGCTTCACAAAAATCAGTTGAAGCTGTTAATACTTGTGGAATCGCTGACGTTAAATTATGAGCAGAAATAGTTCGAAGAAATTTAATCAATTTGTCAGGATCCGTAGTTTCTAAACCAAATATTTTTCCCAGCTTAAAAGCACGTTCTTTCATACTGTGTGAAGACAAAGCTCTCGGAGTTACAACGTTTCCACTTTGCAAAATTGCCTTATGAAATAAGTTTGTAGCTTGAGGTGAAATCATAAGGTAATGAGCAGACACAGCACCTGTACTTTGTCCAGATATAGTGATGCTTTGTGGATCCCCACCAAGTTGTGCAATATTTGATTGTACCCATTTCAAAGCAGCAACTAGATCTTTTAACCCAAAATTACCAGGAACTTCAACGTTTTCTAAACTCAAGAAACCTAAAACTCCTACACGAGAATTTACGGTAACCAGCACAACATCTTCTTCTATGATGAAATCAGGTCCCAAGAATACGTCATTTCCGGATCCTGTCCAGAAAGCTCCACCATGCATGTAAAATAAGACTGGTTTTAAATTTATTGAAGTATTTTGTTTTGGCAGCTCTGGTGTAAACACATTCAGAAATAGGCAATCTTCTCCTCCATTTATCTTAGTGTTATTTAAGTTGGCAAAGCTAATAAATAATGGACGATCTTCTGGTTCACTGCATACTTGACCATAGTCTGTAGCATCTAAAATATTTGACCATTTTTGTAATGGTTGTGGAGCCTACACGAAAAGTTAGTTTTAAATTTTTGTTTTCTAACAGTAAGTACACAATTATAAAACTTACTTTGAATCTGAGTTCTCCAACAGGTGGCGCAGCATACGGTATTCCTTTAAATGCATGATATATTTTATTATTCAAGATTGAGCGTTCAGTTTTGCCTCGAATTTTTCCATGTTCGATTTCTACAATTACTGAGTGCACTTTAACAATTACGCACATTACCAAAAAACATAACAACAAAATCCTTATTTCCATTATAATTACGCGTATTAAGATAATATTATGGACTAATAGATTTATAGTAAAAGACTATGCTTTATAGATAATTATGCTATATATATATATATGTAATGTATTATGCAAATATTGTAACTTTTTTTATAAACAAGTGTTATCAGACAACCTATCATCCTTTCAACCTATACATCACATATCAACTTTTGAGGTTTTAATGGATATTTAAAAAAAAATTGTTCTTATGGCGTAAGCCAGCGGTTCTCAAACTTTTTACTTCGAGCCCCCCTGCATAATCCAGCTGTAAGCCGGGCCCCCCTACATGTAAGCGTACTATATATTATAAGGGAGTCGCATTTGACATTTTACAGTCAATTTTTATTTGGTTAAGTTTTGCACATTCTATGCATACTCTAATGGGGCAATAGGTTTAATCGTAATCAAACAACAAATTCTATACAAACAATTACAATTTATTTAATTATTTTAGCTACTATCGTACATAATTGATATTTGTAATTCAAAGTAATAATAATTAAAAGAGCTTCTTGAAACGCGGTGTCAGTTCTGATAACGCTACTCTTAGTTCCTTGGTCACATCCAGTCTTGAGCGATATTTACTCTTCATGGCAGCTAGAGCAGAAAACTCAGTTTCACAAGAATAAGTGGTGGCGAATGAAGTGAGTATTTTCAAAGCCCTTTTACTCAAAATTGGATGTTCCTTTTATACACCAATCCAGAAGCATGTGAGAGAAGATTCTTTAAACTTCATTTCAAGCCCAGTGTCACCTTGGAGGTCAATGAGGTTTTCTTTTTCCTTCATGATAAGGGAGCACTCATCGACTGATGGTTTGAACGGGTTTTGAATCCATGCCAAACCATCCAAGTTCTCATTAAAATATTTTTTAAAACGAGATTTGAGGATTTCTAAGTGATTAAGAAAGCATTTCTTTGCATTGGTTGGAATAGTTTTGAGATCCATTTCTTCAATCATAATTTTAAGATTAGGAAATAGCTCCAAATTGTCACTTTTCAGACCGCACTCGTACAAACTTAGCTTCATTACAAAGCTTTTCACCTTTTCAGTCCATTGCAGAAGGTTTGCATCTTTTTTCTGTATTTTCTGATAATTTAAAATTAAATGTTCTGCACTCTTACGACGTTGACTAAAAATTATACACTTGTTGTAATTTTAAAAATAAAAAGTTTGCTTTATTATTTTGTAAGTAAATTTAATTCATTTTTCAACCAAGCTTTGGGCCCCCCCTGAGTCTTCATTGCGCCCCCCTGGGGGTCGCGCCCCACACTTTGAGAACCGCTGGCGTAAGCTATAATATTAAATACGAAGGTTGTAAAAACTTTTTTTTAACTTTTTCTCTGACGTCATGCGTCATGAATTATACTAGTATGATATTCTTTTCTTTGTTAATAAAAAAATAATGTGTTTTCTTTTTAGTTTTCTGGCTCTTGGCTCTTACATAACAATAAACACAGAAAAAAGGGATAAGTGTTTTCATGTATTTGTTTGACATTATTAATATAAGACAAATTGTTTGAAGGGTTTGAGCACTCAAATCTCTATTTCCTAATATTAATGACTAATATGTCTTCATGTACAGTGTTAAAAATATCAACAAAGATAAATGAATAACAAAATTTTATTTTTCAGATTGCTTTCATGAAAATGTACTTCCCAACTATAGAATGGATCGTTCCAGATTCAACCAATACAATAAATATTAATCCTACAACAGTTTTACACCAACAAAATCAGTGTCAATAATAAATTTTTTAAGGAAAACACACTAAAACGAAAACAGTCAATAAAATATTTTCGTAACAACTTTAAAGTACACATAATATAAATCTATTTAGAATTAATTCATGTTGAAACTGTATAGCAATTAATTATTCTATATTATTTCATAGTTTTATTTTATATTTTTTATTTTTGCATATTTATTAATTTAAACATTATATTTAATATATTAATGAAGTAAACTTTGTAATATTCCTTCTGGAATGTTTTAAAACTATTTCTGTAACCGTAAACATAGCATTTATATACTATTAATTAGTGTCTATTACATAAATGTTATGTAAGTGCTACGTTTTTGTATAGAAGGTATATATGAGGTTATCTTATAGTCAGATCATTATAAAGTTTGTTAGTATTACTTGCGTATCAATGTTATCTATGTATTTGCTTTCTTTCTTATTTTATTGCAAAACTTCTCTTCAATAAGTCTTCGGATAAATACGCCTGAATTATATACTACTCTTTATACTCAAATGCAAGTAAATAACTTTGAATTTCTCTAAAAGCACAGCCTCTGCTGTGCCAATCAAATCATAATGGTTTTACAATACACTTACGATCTACTATGAAAACTGTTTTGTCAGTAACTATCAGAATCAATTAAGTTTATACTCAGTGACGGTTCGTTGAGACAAAGGTATAAATTGAGTATTGGGGGAAGAAAGAAAACAAATGACTAGAAACAATTTGGTACAGAGTGTTCGAGATAGTCAAACAAGAACATTATAATGAGATCATTTATAGTATTCTGTTTATCAGTATATAATCGATTTTGAAAATTACCGTTGTATTTAAATATTTATGAATTAGCTGACAGCTTATTCACCTATTGTATGAATATTGTAGATAGTAAAATTATTTTAGTAAATCTATTAATTATTCTAATAATCAAGAATAATTAGATTTATAGCGGTTTGTAAATTTCGATGTCATTGTTGTAGCAAGATCTCAAATAAGTTTTTGTGGAAATATATTTTCATTAAAACCATGTTAGTATTGCTGAAATATAAAATTAAAAAAAGATTGCATTAATGCATATAATAGAAAATGTTAGCTAACAATAATATTTTAACTTTTATTAAATTGTCCTATATTCTTATGATATATTTAAGGCATTATTATTGTTATTAATAATTTCACATATATACTAATACCCAGTAAGTTTTAATTTGAACTTGTTTACGTATAAAGAAATAATATTCACAAACCAGAAATTTGAAATTGAGACCAATGCAGTTAACAGTTGAGTCTTACCTACTGAGTTTTAGTTTTAATTTTGTTTTTTAACCTTAATTGTAAGTTTCAGCTTGTAAAATATAAAAAAATAACAATATGTGCAATAAATATAATAATTTATATTAAATAAATTATATTACTGACGCATGCACACTAACTACACTCAAAATAAAAATTAAAACTAAAACAGTTGGGTATGAGTTCACTAAAGCAATAGATGAGGATTGGTAAATTTATGTTAAAAGATAGCTTTTGTTACGTAACCTTACTTGACAGGCAAACTTTTTTATGTTAAATAAATTTTAAATGTATTTAACTGTATTTAGCTAGTAATTTGACAAGTGAAGTCACTTTTAATGTTATTCAATATAAATTCATGATATGCCCTATATGTATTTGGTCTCTTTTATCAGATTAAAATGTATACTTAAAATTGATAAAAAAAATTATAAATAAACCCCATACACTTTTATTTGCTCTAAACTGCTGTACGCTTAATTTAAAATCTCGCAGAACATATTTATGTAACACATATCGTAATGTATGTATGTGCTACATAAATATTTATACGATTTAAATTTAACATGGTTTTGAATAACTTATATAATCGTTGTATTGTGAATTATCGAATATAAGTGTTATACACAGAGTGTTTAGTAAGCAAAGATATAAAAATATACATTGTACACTTCTCCAACAACTAGTTTACAAAGTTCCCTAAAATAAAAATAAAAAATGAAACAAAATATATTCGTATGTAAACACTATAGAAGAAATATATAACAACTTTAGTAAGTACATATGTTAAGTATACTTGTGCTTTAGAAATGAAAATATATACACACATTACAAACCGAGACTTAATATTGTTCAAGACATCTGGTGACAAAATTAGTAACTGCTGTTTTAGAAATTAATAATTCTAGTGCAGTGTCAAATTTGTATTTGTAAGTCTTTATTAAATCTCGGCTAGTAATTGTTATATTTAAAATGCTTTAATATAATAAGTATTAAATAATTTTGATTAAATATTGAATTAGACATTGAATCAACATGGTTACCATGTAAGTAATATATCATTTAAAATTATTTTAAATTAAGGGTTTTGTTTTATCTGTGATGAGTGGTTACATTATTATTACATAAAATTAAATTATACCATTGTTGTATTTTATATTACATAATATTGCACAGAATATCGTCATCGACCAATTATTGTAATTATAAATCTTTTATCTTGTAGTATTAATTTTAATTTATATAATTATTTTACGATTATATTTGAACATATATATTAAAAAATAGAACTCCGTAAATACTAATATATATTCTACAGCATTTGATTATAATATACATTTAAACGTATGTATTACGCAAATGTTAAAAGACAAATTTGAATGTTTTTGAATAATATTCTTTTACGCTTAATGTATAACAAAATCTCATATTATTTTAAAAAGACTTGTTTTTAGGTTAAGTATTTTTTAATAACTTTTACTAGTAACCGAACGCAAAAATGTAAAAGACCAATAATCGCTTTTATTAGGTAGTAGTAAGGTGAACCATAACATCTTATTTAAAGAATATACAAAAAGATATAATAGTTTAATCTTTATATAAAGATACAATTTCGTTGAGTTATACAGCCTTTGCAATTTTCGAAACACATTTTCTTTCTTTTTCACTCATTATTGTCTATAGAACTGAGACTGTTACAGAATTGAAACTCCATGCTTAGCAAAGAACTTTCAAAATATTTTGTCATTGTTTATAGAAGTTAATATGATTTACAATTGTATATTAGTTTATTTAATTTGAGGCGTTTATTGACGTTAAGTGAATACTATTTGATGCGAGCTGCAGATATTAAATTTTACAAAGCGGCGTAATGTATCTGTCACTTTTATGTAATCACCTATGACCAATTATGTTTCAATTTAGGTTTTATAATATAACTAACAGTTTCGAAAATAGCAAATTATGTTCTATATTTTTATCTGTCTGAATTAAATTGTCAGTCTGTTATCGTTAGGCAAGTGCAATATTTTGTGACAATGTTTTACTTTGATTGACGCTATATTTTAGATAATATTATTTAAATAAAACTAGTTTTATAAAAACAGATCGACAATATATTTAATAGACTAGTAGTTTCTCTTATTAGCGGCATTATTGTGCTCAACATATTCCAGTTAATGATCTAATTTAATATATAACTTATTTAGGAACCTAATAACCTAACCTAAAATGAATATTGTAAATTGTAATAATTTAATCAGCATTGTATAGTTTGTAGAATATTTTTAGCTCATAATAAATGTATGTGGGTATTTGAAAGTCGATGTTTTTTTCTTTGTAATAAGCCTATGAATCTTGTTCTAAATAATACACTATACAGACCGTGGTGATGGTTTTTAAATTATTTAGTTACCACCATTATAAGTTTTTAAATCGTCGGGATTTTTCGTTTTTCGCAATCAAGTAGCATCTTCTTTTCTTTCTGCATGCTCCCTGTAATCAACAAAACATATCAAATAGTTTCTCAAAATCAGTGGCATGCCATTAATAATACAGGTAGTGCATCTGAATCAGGGTTCATATTCTTCCGCTATTAAACAATTACTTACTCCAAAATTTTTTTCGCGTACCACCGGTCTTTCTATTTTATTCAATAAATTGATCTTTTTTATTAACAATGGGCCGTTATCACCTTCTTCCAAGCTCTCTATTGCCATTTGTGTTAAAAATAATTCATCAGCCATTACATAGAAAGTGCAAGTGCATAAAATGATAAACATTATTGCCCTCATAGCTCAAACAATTTCTAGAAAGAAAATTATTTGTACGGTCATGAACAACTTTTTTAAATATATAATAAATGTGTGGTAAAACAGAATTCTATACTTTATCAAAGACACAAACCATATATTTAAAACAACTCGTAATCCTTTTAAATATTTATTTACATTAATTTCATCATATTTGCAGTTACAATTATCCATACATAATTATAAAAACATACCTTAACAGAGTTATTAACTAGTTTCACAAACTTATTATAATAAAATAATTTTTCAAATGGCGATATACACTCCAAAACTTATACGCAAATAAGAAAGAAGTCCCACTGATTTGATTATTTATTTTAAATATAAGAATCAGCACACTCATGTTTCAGTGGATGATTTTATTGTTATAACAAAATAGTTGATTCAACAAGTATGACGTATTACAATGATTGGCATTTTTTAATATGCTTTGCTATTCATATTTTCGTTGTAGTAATTATATATAATTAATAAATAAATACAATACTTGTCTGTCGGTGTCGCGTAATTAAACTCTCGTCAATGGAAAAATGGGAATTATGATTATATACTTGGAAGATACATAAGATTGAGTGTAGTACGTTCTATATTGTAAATTACGAGTTCAGATTTTGTTTTTTCATTGTTCTTGTTCCGCTCGAATTTACGTTCTACGTATGTAGATTATTTAAAATTTATCTTGGTAGTATCTGATATTTTTAATAAGTTCCCTCCACTTATTTACAATGTAGTTTTTCGAAAATTTGTCCACTCTCAACTTTTCTGCTATTTCCAGAAAATAGTAGTCGCTGGTTGTTCTTGGTAACCAATTAACGTTGTCCAGATCTTTATCTGGCTCTGGTGTAGGATTCCTAAAAACATTTAGTAACAACATAAGCAATCATACTTTTTACAGTTATTTCTTGTGTTACTTAGAGATCATACTTACCCAGTTTTTGCAAAATTAGTAAACAACCTACTCCATACTTTCACCACCTTAAGATCCTTGGAATTTTCCGGCAGACTTTGATAAAGTGGCTTTAAAGCTGTACAAGCAAATTGATAACATAGGTCATCTCCATGGCTTGTCCCAGAGTACGTTACATTTTTTAAAATCTTCATTACATTCAATCCGCCATCGTATGAAAACCGATAAAAATAAGTTGGCTGTGATGAAACTGCAGCCAAGACTTCAGCAGCCATGTGGATATGAGCAGAGAAGTAATGGTCGGACTTCAATTGGAGATATTTAGTTAGCAAATTTTCGGGGTTGCTTAATGAATACATATCTCTTAAAGCATTCACTGCGTTCACATACAATGATGAATTATATGGAATCTTCATATTTCTCTGCGGCATTTCAATTCGCAGATTGTCAACTGTTGCTTTCAAAGTTTCAGGGTTACTTAGATCGTTAAAGATAAATACAATAAATTCAGACAGTGTATGTCCCAGAATTATTGGTAGACTTTTAAACCGCCCCTGTGTTAATAATTCCATGGGTTCAGTTGTTATAATCGCACTTTCGCCAACTTCTTTCGGCTCAATAGTTGGCCCGAACTCAAATTGTAATGGTAAACTATACGGGGAAGGCTCCTCGAAAATGCTGTTTGTTAAATTCACCATATCGGAAGCGGATGCTGATTGCAGAAATTTAAACAAGAGTTGCGGATCTTTAGTCTTGAATCCCATTAATTCACCTAATTTGAAAGCGTTGGTTCTCATGCCCTTCGAGTTAAATGCCCAACCATTGAACACTGTTCCGCTCTGAAGAATGAGTCTGTGGAAAAGCCCATCGGATAAAGGTGACAGCATCAGTACGTTCAATGATCCAGACCCTGCACTTTCACCAAATGCTGTCACACTGTTAGGATCTCCACCAAATTTCACAATATTATTTTGTACCCACCGCAGTGCTTGTATTTGATCCTTTAACCCGTAATTTCCTGGAGCTTCTACATTTTCTAAGCTTAGGAAGCCTAACGGTCCTACACGATAATTGCAAGTAACAACCACGACATTTTCATCAATAAGAAAATCGGGATTGTACAATTCGGAGTCTCCAGAACCAGCCTTATAGCTTCCACCATGAACCCAAAACATCACTGGTTTGAGCCCAGCTTGGACATCCTCCCTTGGCAGTTCTGGAGTGTAAACGTTTAGAAATAGGCAATCTTCATCACCTTGAACCTCACCTTTAAAGTTTTCTCTACCAAGGACTTGTTCCATCATATTAACTTGAACACACCTGCTGCCATCTTGTAGAGCGTCTCGAATATTTTCCCATTTTGATAACGGTTGCGGAGGCTATAAGAAAACACTTACTTAAAGAGTTATATTATTGACAATAATTTCAAAACAATGCAAACCAACTCGAAATCTGAGCTCCCCAATAGGTGGCGCTGCGAACGGTACTCCTTTAAACGCGTAAAAAGTTTTGTTGCTCAAAATAGTACGTTCAAGTTTTCCTCGTAATTTTCCATGATCAACTTCAACTACAACCGTTTCCTCTTCAGCTGTTGCTAAAAGCAAAGAGCAACAAAGAAATATCAAACTGAATTGTATTAACATTTTTTTAATAATTTATTTATTGTCCGTAAGAGTGACATTTAAATTTCAAAACGTTTAGGAAAATTAACCACAGTTAAACATATCCGTTCTTTATATACACAGTTCAACAATGGTAGATTCAGGGCCGGATTTAAAGGTGTGGAGGCCCTGATGTAACGAAGAAACGGAACGGATTTTTCGAATAAAAGGAACAATTTTTTTTTGTCAAGTCTTTTAAAAATTCATTGCTTTTATCTCTATTGTGGAGGTCCGGGGCAGCAGCCCCGCCAGCACTCTCTGAAATCCGGGTCTGGGAAGGTTAATCATAATAATTAAATTAACTATTAAAGTGACATAACAATTCTGTTGAACCATAGTTGTAGTTGCAAACGTTTTACACAATTTCTTTTAGTAGAGTTACTAAATAGTCCCACAATTTAATAAATTATAATTCATCTTTCATAATTTAAAAAAAAATTAGGTTACACGCAAATTCATTGATATCTAGCGGCAAAAAAATCAATTGGATCTAGTCATAAATCTAGTTACATTACATATTACATCGCTTGATCATTTTGCAAGCAAATGTAACTTTAATTGTGTATATATAGTTGCATGCTGATTAGGCGAATGAAATATAAATATATAAATACTCTTGTTAAAGAAAAACAAACATTGTATTTTGAAAAGGGAGTCTGAAGGTTCGATTTATATCCTCTTACTTGTTCCTTTGTAATTTCTGGTCAGTTGTTACTTACTGCCGGCTCGTGCAACACATCAAGCTGGATAATATGAAGGTGGTGAACAAAAATAAATAAAATCGATTACTTATTAGTCTACAGATTTTAACTTTACGTGACGAAAGTCAAAAGATTGATAAAAACGCAAAATTACCAATATATAAAAATTTCGAACTTTAAAAAATGAGTTCACAAGGTCATTGAAGAAAGATAAACATTGGTTTGTAAATGCCACACGTTCAGGGGTTCGTGTTAATTCTTTGAACAGAAATCAAAATACGGAATAATATTCTTTTATCTATTGAAACGGATTTTGTAACTTTGATCATGGCAATTGTTATTTTAGATTAACATATTTCTCAATACGACGATTGTAGAGCCCTTATATTAACAGCAGAGTTGTATATAATATGTTTAAATACAGGGGCTTTAAACCTTTTACGATCACTTTAAGTAATTAAAAAACCGCTACAAAAAAAAATCATCTTTAAATATAGTAAAAAGTATAGTGTTTTTTTTTTAACAATTCTTCTGCAAGAACAGAGTAACCAAAAATTGTTTCTAACGGCTGCTCTATTTAAAAGGGTGTTGTGTATACACACACAGAGATCCATGCATACATACAAACACGTGTTTAACTGTTTTGTACCCCTTAGTTTAGACGACACCTATTTATACAACGATAGCTCAAGTACTTTATACGAAAAGAATTAAAGAAAATCTGTAAATCAACAAATTGGCACTTTATAAAATAATGGGGCGCGCGGTTAGGCCGCAGTACGTGATCTGACATTATGAATTGGGACTTGTTACATTTTTACCCGGTTGTCGCCTTGCCGGTACTGTATAATGAAATGCAAATATGTCTAAAATGTTTTTGTATGATTTTACGTTTCTTCAGAAAGTTTTTGTTACGAAGTTTTTTAAACTAGAAAGCTCCATTTACAATATTATTGCAAAGTACACTTTAAAGAAATTCACCGATCTCGCAATATCATTTTAAACGGCATTAGAAGTGATAGTGAAGTTTCTAAGAAAGCTGATTTATGATCTTATTCTTATTTTAAGAATATATACTTAGTACAAGTATACGTGGTTTTCTCTAGCCTTGAAAAAAGAATTAGCATATTTCATATATAACTGAAAATTTTTGTCGTATACAACCCTGACATTTGAACTGGTTATACACTAGGGTCGTTTATTTATAGAGAACAGGAATAGAGTGCCCGTCGCTACTTAGTTCTGGAACGAATCGCAATATTCTCCACTGTCAGCATTCTGACTATACATTCTAATAAAGAAACATTGAAAATTATATTGTGTTTTACTTACGTTAATAATTACGTAAATTTTTTTTCCTTAGTCGTTTCCAAACGATGCGATGAACGTTTGATTCAAATACTTGCTTCCAACCTGTGATTTATGGTGAAACATTACTTCATGGCGACAGTGTACTAAAATGACAATCGATTTACAAATTTGTACTAGCACTCCATGTTTTCAAATATAAAAACGTTAATAACTTTGCACACGATTGAGCTATTTAAACCATATAAACTGTAAGAGTCAGATAAATGTTCAAGCTTTGTTTTTAAATAGATCATTAATTCGTATATCAATTATTTAGGAACATATAGCGTGTTGAAAATCAAATTTATATTTTCTGTTAACATTTTTATACCTGCATTCAAGGATATGCGTTTCATATTTTCCAGTGGTAGTTAATATTATTAATTATTTTTAAACATGTATATATAGATCGGTCAGTTCATTAAGAGGTCAAGTCTAAATAATAAACAAGTTATAATTATTAACAATTATTAATTTACAACTCGAGTTTCCACTAGGTTTATTCAATAAAACACCTCCTTAGTACCTACTAAATACTTACGTAATCTTTACGTAAAGAATTAGTTATTCGATTATAAACTATTATTACTTTTGGTTTTATGCATAATTTTCATTTTTATATAAACCAGTTTTTGTTTGTTTTCTTTTTCTCATTTACATACTTTATCATTCGCTCCATCAAACCTGGTACCTTCCACTTCTTTACCTCCCCACTGGTTGGTTGGTTTACAACCCCTCCTCACTTTCCGTTCTTCGGTCATGTCTACAACTCATTGCATACAACCACTTAACATTAATACATCTGAATTACCATGGCGTGGGTTTATGACTGATACAATTTGTCACAACTCCTCTTTAACCACCACCTCCTCCTCCTCCTCCCCCCACCCTATTGCCATTACTGAGTTAGGTGCCATAACACCCTGTAAGCAGAACTACACTACCATTAGCCAAGTAAGGTGTCATCAGTTATCTGTCATACCACGTAAATAAATTATATTTTAAAGTAGTACATGTACATGGGGCACCCGGGCCCGACTACAGCTAACAAATCTTCTCTTATTTATAATAGAAGTGACATTCTTCTCTGCGGTGAAATATCTTTATTAGGGTTTTAGAAAATTTACAAAATGATTTTTATTAAAATTTTTAGATGATAACAGAAATCTGAAAATGTAAGATTCTTTCCACAGGAAATAAAGCAATGTGTGAAATAAGTTATTGATAGAGTTGAAACACTTGTGTTGTTCTTATTTAAGCAACAAACTCTTAGGGGCGAACACATTGTTCATTTTCTTAGTTGTCGACATTTGCATGCGTGTTAAGAAACGAGAACTGGGTTTCAACTGTCATTATTGTGTTATATAGATTAACATTTGTATAATATTTGTGGTTTATTTTTTTAAGTTACCAAGAATTGACGGAGATAGCACTATTTAAAATTTTTATACTTTTTTACTCAAATTTATAAATTTAGTATAAGCGCGTTAGTTGCAGCGCTTAAAAAATAATTGCGATTCTAGTCAAAATCATACTCATAAAAATTTATGAATTTTTGTCATCTAAGAGTTTACTCGCAGATGAAACTACTTCTCTCTTCAGAACCTATATACAGTTCACATCTTATGTTAATTGAAACTTGATCTAGCGAAACATGTCACCAAATAGTTAACTACGCAAACGGTTAAGCAACATTTAACTTTTGATTACGGATATCTTTTGCAATCTATTGTATAATATAAACGGTAATTTATGTCTCACACGATACATTGACCTTATTTTGTTTTTAGCCTAAGACCACGGTCTTTTTTTCGCAGTCTTTATTACAATATATTACACTATAATACACTACAATATATTTATAAAGATATATAAAAATATCACATATTATTTACAGCTATTTCAAGGAACAATCAAATTTCAATATTATGTCTGCCGTAGCAGGGTCAAGTAAAATAAAAACTTATTATTCTTTGACTTGAATTGATTATTTGACTACCAAAAGCTACAGAACATTACCACAGCACTGACCTACTCAACAAATAACTGACGTTAAAATGCATTTCACGTCATACAAATATGGCCGACCATTTCTAGCGCTTAAACTAAAATTCAAACTTTTAATTGCTATATCTCCGTCTACATTTAGATATTTAATAAAATAGACACGTCAATACACATTTTATTAACATCAATTTCGATCAACAATTGAAAAATCGACCACTAAAAAATGAGGACACAAGCCCATTACTGTTTGGCCTTAGAACGCCATAATATTCCTCCCATTTAGACAAACACGACTAATGTTTAAATACCATGTCAAAATATTTCCATCCAACGAACAATAGTCGTGTTTATTAATTTGTAAGCCATTAGCCGACCTCGACACGTATGGGAAGCTACGTGTGTTTATGTCACCTCTTATATCTATCGGTGTACTAAATAATACCGTATATCGCATACGTCACGGGTACAGGAATACCGAATAGGGGGGATGAGGATATATTTAACAATAAGCTATACATCGGTTCAAATGCAGTTTATTTGGGACGCGGATTAACCTCTGACACGATCAGTAGGGGTGGAAGCTGAGGGGTCGTTGATGTTTCAGCCCTTGTAATACCTCAACCATCCCTGTACTATGTGTCATGTGCGATTCAACCCCCATTAGGACATCATCCCTAAGTTGTAAATACTCTTATGAAAAATTCAGTGATCTGTTAATGATACATATATATGTATATATATATATATATATATATATATATATATATATATATATATATATATATATATATATATATATAGCAGTTGGTGCATGGAATCAGTTAAAGCAACGTTTGTCCAAAATCGGCAACGATTCCTTTACACTTATCCATAGTAAAAAAGAACTACAGCTTGTTCTGCAAGGTTTCTTTCCAGTAAACATTTTGGAGTAACTTTGCCATCATATTGAAGATGCGTATAATTTCTTTGTCATGAAAGAGTTCATTTACACTTCAGTTTCTTACAGTCGTTCATATGAAATCGTTCACTCCACCTGTCGGAATACAAATGAAGATAAAGTTGATGGGAACTTGAGGTTCAATAGTGATAGTAACGTTACAAAACAAAACACTTCACCAAATTGTTTACTGGGCTGCAAGTGTTTGTAACTTGAAAAAATTAATTCTGTATTTATGAAAATTGGTACCCGGTTATTTTTTGGTCCCTTTTCATAAGTATATCAGTGGCTTGGTGCTAAAAGCGCCCATTCGCATTAGAAAGAATCACATTAAAAGTTATTATCTAAAATAATTTTAATTTCAATTGACATATAGTAAAATGTTTGATAAAACTTTTTCCAAAACATAGATACATTTGCACAGAATGTGCTTATATTTCATGTTTTGAAAAATACAATATTTTAGAGAAAAAATGACATTGACCCTTTTAGTACCGAGTCCCACATATACATATATGTATAGTACATAACAAAATAAACACCCTATACTAGCCGTATCGTATCAAATCCTGCTTACTCGCAGTCGTCTGCCCGGACCGGTATTGTATTTTCCTGGTATTCGCTATTCTAATCGTTGGTAATCCCCTGGACGTGTTCAGCGATCATGTCAACATTGGCAAACCACCCGATACCCGATGTTCCGACTCCTATAATGCTGAAGAGTTTCTGTTAAAATAAATATGTTCATTTCAAAGATAAACAAAACCTGTACGCTCTGACAGTATCAAGTCAGGGAAATCAATGTATTTACATATCAAGATTTTATATACGAGTACGAGTATAATGGATATGCTTGTACATATTTATAATTAATGTTAATTCCATAATAAATGCTTACTAGTAATCAATATTGATTTAAGTATATCATTTGTTAATAAATGAGAAATTACTGAGTTCTCTATTTTTGTTTTAAGGGTGTCCGTTAATATTAGATAGTATTATTCGTAATTTAACTAAGTTCAAAATAGTACCATATAATATTAAACGACGTTGGAGAAATGGGCTTGTGTCCTCATTTTTTAGTGGTCTGTGACAGTAATAACTGTGTATTGGCGTGTCTATTTTATTAAATATCTAAATATTGACGGAGATATAGCAATTAAAAATTTGAATTGTAATTTTAGCGCTAGAAATGGTCGGCCATATTTGTATGACGTGAAATGCATTTTAACGTCAGTTATTTGTTGAGTAGGTCAGTGCTGTGGTAATGTTCTGTAGCTGTTGATAGTCAAATAACGAAGACATAATATTGGAATTTTATTGTTCCTTGAAATAGCTGTAAATAATATTTGATATATAAATACATATAGCAGAGATTTATGAGCTATAAGGTTGGAAAACTTACACAAGGATTGTGATGTCACATGCACTTGGAATGTACACAACGTTGAATCCCTTTAATAATTAAAGAGACATAATGACTTTTTTAATTGTTAATATCTCCTAACATATAAGGTGTTATTAAAAAATAATTGTACATTTGAGGTTCTATTAACTCACTTTATCAATATATAGTACAGTTTTATAGAAATTAAAACATAAGAGACAAGCCCATTTTAGAAAAAGGTCTAATTGTTATTTGAAAGCAATGACGCAAACCAGTTCTATACCGAAGCAATGAACCAAACCGTTTCGGTTTAAGTAGCTCAATCGTGTGCAAAGTTATTAACGTTTTTATATTTGAAAACATGGAGTGCTAGTTCAAAGTTGTAAACCGATTGTCATTTTAGTACACTGTTGCCATCTATATCTAACTATATAACCATGAAGTAATGTTTCACCTTAATGAAATATAAATTTAAAAGTCATATTTTTCGATGATGCTTCAACCTATCCTTATTAATGGTATCTGCAAGCGAAGGGGGGGAAATGAGAAGCTGCCTATTAGAAATAGTATGCAATAGAAAATTACTTTAAAAAAATATGAAATTATTTCTTTATCATTATTAGTCTTTAATTTTTTTTCTGATTTGTTTCTGATACTGTTCATACCACAGACTTCTATTCGAATTCACAGATTTTTCATCCGTTTCTATTATAGAAATGTATCCTAAATAGAAAAAACACTCCATTTAAATCTAAACGCTAAAATGAAAGTGGCAAAAAGAAAATGTTGCCTTAAGGCGACAGCCGATGCTTGAGAAGGATTTGCTGCCTAATTGAAACACGACCACTAGTCGCAGCTCGCATTATCCCACAATCCGAGGCGAACGGTATCGTTCTCCTGCAACCCTCTTCACAGAAAGCAAGGGATGATGCCACAACCACCCCTCAACCTGCTAGAGGATCAACAGAGGACAAACAGTAGCCCTTACTGACGCTGGCAGCACAAGAGCAAACGCACGTTCGTCCTTCAAATCAATCCTTTAATCCGTAAACTTTGTTTATTGAAAATCAAAACATAAAAGAATTTAAAGTCCGTGTTGTTTTTTAACTTACAAATAGTTGTGATTTTTAGTAACAAATCTAATGACAATGAAGCAAAGATTTTCCTACTTTGAGTTCAATTCCTATCTTTTTAGTTTATTAAAAACTATGTGTGAAAAGACGTGACAATGAGAACGGGAAGGAGGGGTATAGAAAGTGGGGGGGGGGGTATAGAATAGTGTTGCCCAAATTCAGTCTTGGTCTTGCAGTCTTGGTCTTGTTCTTGCGTTTTTGCAAGACCAAGACCAAGAACAAGACCGCGTATTTTTAGCAAGACCAAGACCAAGACTGACCGTGCAAGACTTGAGCAAGAACAAGACATAGCCTGCAAGACTCTTGCGTCTTGCAGCTAGGACTTAGCGCTATTTCACGGAGTAGTTAGGTGTAACAGTTCGGTGTATAGGTAGGTAGGTACGCTTAGGAATTCTATGAGACGCAAAAAACTATATCAAAGAATATGAAAAACTGGACCTATGCGCATTACGACTAATACCATAAACATAGCGAATAAAAAAATATCTATTAAAATCAAACTGAGTGCATGCATAGTTATGTTTTAACCATCGGCACTTTGATAATGCGGCATCAAAGGTTTTGTACTTACTTCTCAAAGAAATTTGCCGCTTTTCGGAAGTACATGGTTATGATACACGCGCCGGCGGCTTCTTTTGAAATCTAAAACAATCGTTGCCGCCGCGCCGAAATCATAACATTTGACACTATTCATGCAAAATAATTTCGAATTTTAAGAGTACCTACAGGTGTTCCAAAGAATAAATAAGTTTCAGAGTGCTTAGAATGAAAATGAATACATTATACTGATCACGCAAGTAGTATTATGATTAGGATAAAATGGTGAGGATAGGTAGTAGATGTCATAATAATTCATTCTAGTAAGTAATTATAATATTGATTACTTATATGGTTTTAAACTAATTACTTAGGTACTATTATTGTACATTTAGTCATTATATTTCTTAAGTTTTTACAAGAAAAAATAGCAAAAAAGTGTTCGAATATCTCTGAGAGAGATGATGAGAGTAAGTATTTACTAGCTGTGCCCGCGACTTCGTCCACGAGGAATAGTAACTTTGGAGGTATAGTGACGTTCAGGATTTATTTATTTATTTTAAAACTTCTGTCATCAAACATACAAACGAACTCTTCAGCTTTATAATATTAGTATAGATGCACGCCAAAACATTCACTTATATGTAAAGAATAGTGATTGGCAC
Organism: Panorpa germanica; assembly: GCA_963678705.1. Lineage (NCBI taxonomy): Eukaryota > Metazoa > Arthropoda > Insecta > Mecoptera > Panorpidae > Panorpa > Panorpa germanica. The sequence goes on from OY783214.1 coordinate 7,381,254, forward strand.
TAATTCTTTACATATATTTTATTCACGGGTCGCGTCTGTACCAAATTTATGTATGAACTGGGCAAACAGCTGCCGCCACACTTTGATTCAGACAATCAACATTTCCGGTGCTTTGCTCACATTTTAAACCTTGGTGTACAAGATTTATTAAAGACCTTAGCATTACACTGTGAGTCTGACACTAACGCGCAAGATCAGCAGTACGAAGACTATGCAGACGAAACTGAGGATGAGGAAGATGAAGAATCTGCACAAAATATTGCTGACTCGCGTACATCTGTAACAAAGTTACGCAGTATTTCCAGTAAAATAAAAAGAAGTGAGATAGTGAAGAAGAAGTTTCAGTCTGCTTGTGAAGCAGCTGGCGTGCCATCAAATCTAAATGCCATTCTTGACTGTCCAACGAGATGGAATTCCACACATGATATGATTGGATATGGTTTAAAAGTGAGAGCGGGCATTGACATATTGTGCAGTTCTGTCACCGAATTGAATGATTTTCAAATCACAGCTAATGAATGGCAGGTACTCGAAAAATTACATAAATTTCTAATAAACTTTAAACTTTTAAGTACAAAACTTGGTGGAGACAAATATGTTACGTTACCGCTAGTCATTGTATCATTTAATCTCTTGCTAGATAAAATTGAATCCATGGTAAAACAGTTAGATGAGAAACCTAATCAATCTGAAGTGGATGAAAGGCTCATTCTAGCTTTCCAAGCAGCTCGAGACAAAATGCTTAAACATTACAAGAAGAGCAACTGGATTTATTGTACTTCTTTAATTTTAGACCCAAGGCATAAGGCTCAGACTTTTGACCTGACAATGTGGGGGAAGCAACTTAAAACAGAAAGTCTGCGCAAGTTCAATGAACTTTATGAAGAATATAAAAGTCTACACTCACTGAACAAATCTCTGGAATTACCAGAAAAAGACAATAAAGTATGTGATGAAGATGAAGACGTAATAGACTTTGATAAACTCTATGAATGTCCCTCGACGTCATCTGGATCTTGTCTTCAAGGCTTAGTGATAGACGAGTTGGAGGAGTACCTGAGAAAACCAAGAACTGCCAGCTCGGAAGACATTTTAGATTGGTGGAGGACGCATGAGACAGAGTATCCGATTTTATCGAAAATGGCCCGTGATTTTCTCTCAATACCTGCAACTTCAGTACCTGCTGAGAGGTTATTTTCTAAAGCATCATTAGTAATTAGAAAACATAGAAATAGGTTAAGTGATGAGTCAGCCAGATGGTTACTTTGTATTAATTCTTGGTCAAAAGAATTGATATAAAGTATCATAACCTAATGATAAAGCTGTTGATTTGTGTTGTATTTTATTTTTTATTCAAATAAATGATAAATCGTAAAACTCTTTTATTAAATTTCTTATAAGTTGAGGGTTCAATCTCTTTCTAGACAGATAAGTATTGTTCTTTAAAATACAGTCAAGTTATTGTAATTAATTTGTTTTTTTACATGTTTTAGCAAATGTAAGCTTATAAATCATAAATGTTTATTAAGAAACAGTTACTTCCATGGAAAACGACATATAGGTCAGTTGATTTTTCGAATTTCTTATCAAATCTTCAGTTATTTATTAATCTGCTTGATCTTTACTATGGCTATGTTAATTCAAGCTCACAATGTTCCAATTCTAATACGTTTTTCTAAGATTTAAAGTAAACTTTAATAAATAGTAATAGACTAATAGGTAATTGCAAGACTTGCAAGACTCTTGCTGCAAGACCAAGACCAAGACCAAGACTGGGAGCGCAAGACCAAAACCAAGACCAAGACCAGGTGTATTGGCGCAAGACCAAGACCAAGACTGGCTAAGTCTCGTCTTGTTCTTGCATTTGGGCAACACTAGTATAGAAAGACCATTAAATTTGTGTGTAAAATTTTACGCATGACTCCTAATGTAAATACGACTTGTGAGTGCCTCTAAATTGATTTATCAAATTTATATATATATTGTAATACACTTAGAAATCCAACTTGCCAACAAAAAAGACGTATCCTAGAAGTGTTACAAAAGTACTCGGTTAATATTATTTCTTCCTTCAACGTTGCCCTGGCAAACCCGAGTACTTGCCCCGTGCGGGCTATTTATTGGGGCGTCAAATTCATATATTTGAAAAACTAGGTGTATTCCGAAAGGCGCTGCATGCAGAAAAATAATACCTGCAACCTTTGGTACAAGTGTAAAATTTGGTATATTAGACCACTGGCTCAAAATATTTATTATCAAAATTTTATATTAAAATAATCAGCAGTTCATATTTGGCTTTATGATTAAGTACCAATACTTCGATGAGCAGTAGAAGATATATATATATATATATATATATATATATATATATATATATATATGTGTGTGTGTGTGTGTATATGTATGTATACAATAAACCATTTATGCAACAATATAGAGTTAACAATTAATTATTGCAATCATGTATTTAATATAACTTATTACCTGCCTGCTACCAACAAACCACAAATAATCCCTGACAAGTCACATTGACTACAGTAGGCGTATTTAAAATAGTACACACCCCTCTACGAGAAAGCACGCCCCTATCTTCACAGGGTAGCAAAACAATATTTTCCCCCAACTTTCAAAGTGCATTCTAACAACTGAAATAGGGTAGGTCTGGAAAATATCTACCTAATAATTATATCGCTATTAAATTATATAAAACATCAGAATTTGTTTTTAGTTTACAAAATTTAAAGCTTCATTTGAGAGCTTAAAGCTTACTGAAAGCTCTCAGAAACTTAAATAATTTAGATTTTTTTTTTAGCAGTTTTTACAATGTTTATATAATAAAACCTAGCTTGTATAATATTTGTAAAGCAACACCCAACTTTCTTAAAAAAGTTCAATGTGAGCTTAAAGCTCTTTACATGTAGAATATCAGTATAAAATGAGATATGTACCCTTGTTATGTGGTTCATAGGTAACTGTGAAGGGGTGTGACTAAAAGTAATACAAAGGGTAGGAAAATGATGCAGTCAGAGCAAGAGCTAAATTGTAGAGGTAGGGGTGACAAAATGGCCTGCAGACTGAAGCAAGCCAGCCTGTCGGTTTGAATAGGGAGGCTGTGGATCTCGATCGCGATAAGATTAGTGTGCTGATATCAGTTGACCAACATACAAGTTAAAATATATTTCTAGATTATTATTAATTAAATCTCTTATATATTATCTATATAATTATTATTATTTTTTGTGATTGTGAGAAGTGAATAAATATGTTAATAATTGTTTATTTGTAAATTAATTTTTTTTTAAATAAACTTTGTTAGTTGTTTGTTTATTTTATTTTCTAAATTAGTGTGAGCGCCTCATCCTGACTTCGATTTGGGATAAACATCGTCCGTTGCAAATACGGAGGATGGGTACAGGTACACAGATATTTATTATTATTTCTCAAAATAAAATTATACTATTTATACATTTATTTACTAATAATTTTGAATATTGCAATAATAAATGCTGTTGTAACGAATTTGTTTTTCTGATTTGTCAATTGAACCAGTAAAGTGTAGTCATGTTCCACTAATAACTATATTTTACTGTATCTGTAAAATGTGTATATTTTGAAACATTACAACCATATTTGTAGGTATTTACACGTTTATCCAATTCAATCGTTTTTCAATTTCTGTCGTTAATTTTCTTAAATTTCATGCTTTGAATAAATGAAATAGATTTCATAAATATGAATGTTTATGTCGACCGATGTCATATCACCAATGATCTCATATTATGTTTGCAATTTATATCATATAAATCGAGAACATATAATTACTTGAATGGACAACCAAAGCCAGCTAATATAGTGCAGGTCGGGGAATCAAGCACGAAGACACATAAATTTGGCGCTGAGTATCATAATCTTAACTTTAAAGTAAATGTTATATTTTAAGTACTATTACATATGGGCTATACTGCACAGTCATCGGGAGGATTTGTACTTGAGTTCAAACTACTGTGCCTTCGGGTTCGATCCTCGAAGTAGCGCTAGCGGTGCAATTGAAAAACACATAGGATCTACATCCCTACATAATTTTGTTATAGCATGAACCTTGAAGAACATTTACAAAGTTATTAATAATTTTCTACGGCATAACGCGTCTTATATGTGTTACCTCCAAATTTCAAAAGTGTTTGTCTCGAAACCATGTTTTTGAAATCTGCGAAATATAACACAGACACGGTTATTCCCTTTATTGCTAAATTTATACCACATATTCGTAGCATAATTTTTTTATCATTCTATAAATTGGTGGCTTTTTATTAATTGTCGTTTTTCTTAACAATGTTTGTTAATGCGAATATGAAAACATGGCGTATACCGCCATCAATTAATAACATTTTACATTTAAAAATTAGATTTAAGAAGCTGAAAATATATATTTAGAATCCACATTTACTTTAGTGATCAAAGTGATTTGGTCAGTTATTTAAAAGGTAAAGCAACTTGGAACCGATTGGACAGTTACATAGCTTGCATGAACAATTAATTCTTACAGTATTATCTCTTTAATTTAAGTTGATCTGATTTGTAAGAAGTTTCCTTCTCCAAAACAACAGTTGCATAAAGTTACACGATATCCAGATCGTTTTTTTAGCTTTACTTTAAAAAATAAAGTCTTTAAAAAAAAAATACAGACAGTATAATGATTTGTGTGTATTTCTAAAGGGAAGAAGTATCATTCTGTCAATCGGATACTACTCCCACGAAATGTTATTTGATTTAAATCCCCGCATAATAAGATTACGACCACCCTCTCTTTAAGGGGTAGTTAAGGGGTAAAGCGATACGTCTCGTCCTGTCCCGTCTCGTTTCGTCCCGTCAAGACTCATCATTTATCTACAGTCAGCGTTAGTCGAGTGAAGAGTAAACCAGTTGTTAAGAATTAGCGCCATTCCCCGACATTAGGGAGGAACAAAAAATGTTCAAGTAAAAAACTGTTAAATAGAATTTACTGTAATTTTGGAAACCCATTAGTTAGTTGAGTCTCTTTATTTGATTAATTGAAGGTTTCTTTAAGGTTTGTTAGTCCTTTAACTTGTAAAGAATAATGTTATATTCACTTTATTTCGAGTAGAAATTTTGCCCGATATGCATAAGGCTCCGATTAGGCGATGTCAGTTACTAATCGGATAGTCGTAAGTTTGCCCGACTAAGCAAATATAATTACCTGAGTTTAACATGACTAGGGTTTGCCCGACAGGATTCTAATGAGGTACTCATAAGGTTTACCCAACTAAGTTTCATTCCTTACTAGTGCCTAAGCAGAACGTGATGGATACCTGACAACAACTTCATCAGTGTCTTGCAACATCTAATACAACATTTTATGTAATACTTATGTAGATACAATTTACGTTTATCTGTTACTTAAATATATCTGGTTAAACGCATAATAGTGTTACCTTATACGACGATATGTACGATAATCCTTAAGACTTTTTAAGATTCTATAATACTTAAATAAATTTATTTAAATAGTTTTATTGTTATGTTATTGGCAAGATTTAAAGTAGATTTATTTTACAAAAAGCTGTGAAAAAGGTCACTTTTGTTATGTTTGATAAACCTTAAATATATGCAACTATGTTTAGCGATATAGCATACATACACTAAATTAAATAACAGTATTTTCATGTCATTTTAGTATTGTCAATAACCATTGTGAACATAAATAAAACAAAAACGCATCATATTTTGTATTCGATATTAAACATTTTATTAAATTATATATATCAGAGATACATTTCACTAAATTCATCAAACAGTAATCATATTTATTTTTATTTAATTCTGTTCTACTCCCGCAGTCAAATGATAGATTCCATTACGATATATACTATTGCAATAAAAATGAAATTTAATAAATATTTTATTTGTATTGACATATTTCTGTTTTGTTTTAATTTGTATAATTTTTTAAATGTATTTATTTTTACTAAAAAGCAGCTTTTAGAGATAATATTTTATAGTCTTATCAAAATGTAATCTAGGAAGATTGATAGATCAAGAAGTGTCTGGGGCCCTATTCCTGAGTCTTGCGAGCAATGATAGTGATCGAATATTATTTATATGAGTTATGATTTACGAATTACTTTTAAAAGAGTATTCCTGCACTATTCCCGAATTGTGTTATTAATTATTATTATAGTTCAGAATAATTCTTTTAAAAGTTATTCGTAAAATGTTTCACTCATATAAATCATATCTGTTTGATCTCGACCATTGAACGCAAGAGTCAGGAATAGGGCCCCTGGTCGTATACAAAAAACAGTATCCCTGCCTTTATTTTAGTTAGACACGGACAAAATAAACTACCTATACAACAAAAATTGAATTATTATATTATCTTTCATAGTTTACGTGATATAAGTAAGAACATAGCAGTAGATTTGTATAAATAAGACTAGTAAAACAAACATTTTTTAAACAAATCAACAGTAAAAGTGCTCCATTAAATTGTTCATTCATTTTTTTCGTATCACATCTGGAGTTCCACTCCTTTACATCAAAATCACTATACATCGCAATATAGTGATTTATATTTAGATAGAAGATATAGTCGAGTATATGTTTCGGTTCAACTAATTAATCGGTGAATATAAATAATAACTGGCTATTATGAATATTAACCAAATAAAAAGGTCAAAGGTATTTATAAGAATAAGATTAATAGATTGTATCATAAATTGGTAATTATTAATAATTCACAACTATTTTCGGTACATATTAGCCTCTGTAATGTAAGCTTCGTAAAACACTCAACTTTTTGTAAACAGCGATCTCATTTTTTGCAATATAGTTTTGCTAATCAAATGATTTTGTCAAAACACGCTACATAAGTAAATTGTAAGAAACTTTGCAAGCAGGATAGTCGTGAGGAACATTTGCAACAGAAGAGAAGAGAAGAAAGTAGATAGATGGTGGAAGTAAGGAGGAGAAAGTGGAGGAAGATAATAAGGGAGACGAACTTTGAAGAGGAAGAAGAGAATTTATAAAATGGTTTAAAAATTTGTAAAAGAAATGTAAAATGTAGAAACAATAAAATACAAGTAATTATTCATAATTACCGGTAAATATAATTATAACAATTTATTATGTATATTACCAAAGTACTAAGATATTATTCATATTTGACAGTTAGTATTAACACAAACCTTATTTATAAAAACAACCGTAACGCATATATATATATATATATATATATATATATATATATATATATATATATATATATATATATATATATATATATATATATATATTCGTTTGTATATTCTTAAAAATTTAGAGGATAGCAAGGATAGTAGAAATAACAGAAGCAGCTTTATATAAATACGATTATGTTTTTATTCCATGTCTCCATGTCTGTTTTGTTTTCATTCACTTTGAGTTTATACGACTAGAGATAGATGTAAGAAGGGACTTGCTGTTCAACACTTAGATCTTCACTTCTAAATTCCTTAGTTCTCGTCTCTGTAATACAAAATGGACTTTGTGTATTTGCATAGTAAGGGGATTTGGAGATTTGGGCAGCTTTTGTGATATGTATATCACATATATATGTATATATATATTGTCTAAGGAATATATACTCGTACAAAGGATACAACGTAGCAATGAATTGGACATGTTATTGTTACAAGAGTTCTAAGTCCCACGTCTATAAGATGTTTACATAGGGAATATTGCATGTGTTTCCATGTTTCTGATCAAACATTTTGTTAGATAATATATACAACGTATATCCTTTCTTAACTTAAAAACGTTACCCTACATATACATATATATATATCATCTTACAAGTATATATATATATATATTTAATCCTTGTATACTACGTTTATATACCTTGTTCCTAATTTTTCCTAATAATGCAAAAAATAATTTCAAATATATTTTTTTCACCAGGTGACAGACTTTTGGACATCCCATGCAAAGTTTGTGGGGACAGAAGTTCTGGAAAACATTATGGAATATATAGTTGCGATGGTAAGTAAATTTTTATTATATTTTTTCAAGACACGAAAATATTAACTAATTTAAAATTACGTTCAATGTTTTAACAGGATGTTCTGGGTTCTTCAAACGCAGTATACATCGAAACCGAGTGTATACTTGTAAAGCAGCTGGTGATCTTAAAGGTCGATGCCCTGTTGATAAAACGCATAGAAATCAGTGCAGAGCCTGCAGATTAGCGAAATGCTTCCAGTCCAGCATGAATAAAGATGGTGAGTGTTCTAATAACTTTAATACCGCAAGCTTATTAACTTTGGTACTTATTTTAAGAAAATGCCTAATGCACGAACCAGAGATGTGCACAAATGCTTTTCAAAAGCATTTAAATACAAAATACAAATACCTCGTCATTTTCCTATTTCAAATACAAAATAAAAAATAAATTTCATATAATTATTTAAACACAAAATACGTATTTTAAAAATACTTTTGAGAAATTAGGGTACCCTTTATGTTACTAATATAAATGTTATCTTATACAAATTATATTTGTCCATTTAAACACCATTTTAAATTATTATTATTTTGTAATAAGGATAAAATATTTATATGTAGTTCGGGTAGTTTAGCGATTAAAACAGACAAGTGTTAAGGTTAGTAGGTAAAATTATATATATATTTATGTATATATATTTTAGTAAGGAATGTAGTGGAGTGATTGATTTGTAGTAAAACAAATAATAAACAAGAAAATGTCATAAACAAATTTAGGTAAACGAAAATCAGATGTCTTATGGTGAAGGTAACAGGAAGAATAATAAAATAATAGGCACATCTATTATTTTAAATTATAATTATTAAGACAATTGCGCAGATAATTTTAGCTCATAGATTGTGCTAATGCTGGTGGCGTTTTAAGTTTATATGAAGTAAATGATAAAAGTATTTTGTATTTTCCAAATAGGAAATAGGTTTGTAAAAGTTTTCAAATAAAATTCTATACTCTTAAAAGGTATTTAAATACATAATAGAAAATAGGTATTTAATATTTCGTATTTGTATTTTGAATATATGTATTTGAAAAACGCACATCTCTGGCGCTAGCATTCTCTTTATAGTAGTCTTTTATTATTAATAAAAACTCAAAACGAAAATTATTGCTTTGTCGTTATTTAAATAAGATAATATGAAATTGAACAATTTGTTAATATTATTGCATTTGTATTTATATATTCATACGGGTTTTGTATATGTAACGGCTCTGCTGGTACAGACTAGGATGAAAGTTTTTGCTTACTTGGCTTACGTCCTTTCACTATTATAACACACACGCTGAAAAACTTTTGAATCATTTTATACCCATGTAATGTCTGGAAATACAATAGAATATACTTTTATCTCACATCGCAGGCGACAACATAAAAATGATGCCGTCCTTTGCCAATAAATTTAATCCGTCTCGAAAGATTTAGCACCTGATCAGAGATTTATTGCCAGTCATATCATCAAGGATATAATTTGATGTCCTACCGATATGCATCAGAATAACAATGACAGGTAGTCCTGCCACGTCACCATTTCTCATTTTATAATATTAAATATTTTGTCCCCGTAATACAGTGTATAAAAAAAACAATATACTATTCTATTGTATATTTTTTTAGTGTATTTATATATAATATGTGTGATATAATACCATGCTGTTTTTATTTATTTTCATTTATTTGGTTATTTCGAAATATATATATATATATATACGAATCATAAAAAAGAGGGGTAATTTGACACAGTCGAGGGCAAAGTATATTAACTGTTGGGAACAAAAATGTGTGCTCTTAAACACTCCCTCGGGCTATTGAACTTTCATTAACTACTAAAAATATATTTTATTTTTACATATTAAATATTGAATTTACGTATAAACAAGTTTTTTGTATATAAACTAAATAATTTGTTTATGCAGTACTATTATTCTTTAATAATAAAATACTTAAACCTATGTTATACACTAGTCTTTATGCGAGTTGTATACTGCCAAGTCAGCAGCTCTACTGGTGTCGAACAACTCGCCCGGGCAACTCGCACGCTCAGTAACACAGTATAAATTCGACAGTACTATCATTAGCGAGTCGGTCAATATTTTTTGTTCGCCTTGGCAAGAGTTTGTCGATGTCATGATAGTTTACGATGGTTGTGGATAATTATATTTTAAGTAGTTCATACTTGACTGTTGCCTTGAGTCTTACCTGGGTCACGTCAGCTTCGCATCATCGTGTTACCGACTGAAGCGAGTCAAGCTACTGGCACGCGAGTATAAAGAGTATGTGTCTACTGTGAGGTCAGTAACTCGCACCAGAAAAATTTATAGTAGATTCGATATGATTATTTGATGTCCTTCTAAACTACACTTAACAGAGTCGAACTAAACATCTGTGAGTAAGATGAAGAATGTACCATTTTAGTGGGTTCCTTCAATTTTAAAGGGTCATAATGTTATGTCCCAGTTCCTCTCTGAACACAAATAACACATTTTTATTGACATTTGTTGGAAAGTTTTAATTAAGTGCTCCTTCGTCTTCCAGCGAACAAAGTGACATATACAAATAACTTATTATACACATTTTCCACTTACTGAATTGTTCGAGCTCTCTCAAAACTTTGAAAGTTATAAAGTGTTGGTTGTTGATTATATGAGTGAACTTTCTGTCTTTGTGTTTGTAGACATAGGAACGGAATCCCGTCTCGTCCCATCTCGTTTTCATTCCCTGTCCTTGTTTCTTGTCTATCACGTTGTTAGATAGTTAGAGGACTTCTCAATATTCAAAACTTGTACCCAACGTCGTGAAGCTTAGATATTTACACAAGATATGGCTGCTCTTGGTCCCACGTTGTTTGATGAACTAACCAATGGAGTTTTGTTGGACTTGGCTGATTGGCTCTCTCTATTAATTCAATATTTGTTTTTCTAATAATCTGTATGAAGCTATGATTCACTTTAAAATGATTAAATATTTGTTACATTTATGATGAATATTTCATTTTTAAGAAATGTTTTCTCGCATTGAAAATTATAATCGAACGCTAAACAGAAAACGTAAACTTTTGTATTAGTTAATGTAATATTTTTCACCTAACATATTCCCAGTAAACAATTTGGTGAAGTGTCTCGTTTTGTGACGTTTCTATCACTATTGCAATTCAATTATAGTTCGCATCAACTTTATCTTCATTTGTATTCTAACAGGTGAGATGGTTTCGCCATTTGTAGCCGATAAAATAGACATTTTATATGAAGGACTGTGAGAAACTGAATTGCAAATAAACTCTTTCATGCCAAAAAAACCATAAACATCTTCAATATGATGCAAAATGACTCCAAAATGTTTACTGTGTTATTTACCGAAGTTTAACATAATTCTGTTACATTACCATTAAATAAATACAATCTTACATTATGTAGAGATTAACCTCCAATATGAAAAAGGTAAAGTTTAGATCAAAAACAAATAGATAATCTAGTTTGGATCGAAACAAAATCAAACAGAATAATATCGGTTTTAAGTCCAAAGCTTTGAATCTAGTTTTAGGTTTTATAATATTTCGAATTTTTTTCGAATATAACATTCTGAAACATCCAATTTCTCTTGTAAATAGTTAATGCAATAAATAAACAAATCCTTTTATTCTTTTTGAAACACAACGCATTTGTTTATAACATACAAGTACATATTTTAAACTCTGCTGTATATTCTTTGCAGTTTAAACCTTTGTGTTATCACTAATATTTGTTTTTATTTCGTATTATTTTAATACCAACTAATAACTGAATAGTTACATATGTATTTTAAAAAGTTTCTACAAATGAATAAATTGTAGAGAATACATAATATTGTAACAAACATTATTTCTTTGAAACAAAGCTCAGCTTTAGAATTACTCCTACGTGCATGCTACCCATCTAGCGTCCATGTATTCCCGTACTTGTATTCAGGCGCTAAAGTTTGGTGACAAAGTTTACTAGTTCCAGCCACAACAGAACATGAAACCAAGGCGCGACCTCTTGCTGTATTCGCTTTGTTTGACTCTCATTACTATCACGATATAACTCCAGCGGTTGTGGATATTGAAATGTGTTTATTACATATCATACAACTAGTTAAACATACATTTTTCTAACGTTGTAGATTCTTTGATACTTTCAAAGTATTCTTGAAAATAGTGTAGAATTTATTACATTAATAGCGGTATCTTAAAGTCGTGTTTTTAAGAATTTAAATATTTTTAGACCCGCTGTAAATAAACTTATATTGAGCTTTCGAACAGGAACTTCCAACTTTGAAAGCTTCGGTTTTACAAGAAATAAGTTATTTACGACATGTGAAACACATGAGCATATCGCACGGTACGTTGTAGTCGTACGAAATGAATAAGGAATACGTATGGTTCATTACATAATGAGAAAGCTTGGAAAAGCTTTCTTCCAAAATAATGAAGTTATCTTCATTCGAGCTGAGTTTAAGAAGGTTATAAGCCTATGGTAAGCACACTAGAAAAGTATGAAAAAACCATATTGGCAGACAAGATTTTGTATATGTAATAAGAATATCTTATGTGTAAATCTCTACGTATTCATGAAACAAAGCGCTAAAACTAAGTATTGCAATTAGTGGCGTTGAGTGCCAGGATGATGAAGCCGCCAAACTGTAATTTAACTTCACAGCAAACTATTCCAAGATAGAAGACGTGCGCCAAACTATCACCACGCATCTACTGGAAATTTCTCTCGGACTTGTTTTGATTGCAATGCAGTCTTGTCATCTATGTTTGCTCTTTTCACTTAACGCCCAAACATCCAGGGCAGCATTTAAAGGTGTGAAGGCCCGAAGCCTACGAAGGAGTGGACGCCCCTGATTATTTTCCGAATAAAAGGAATAATTTCTTTTCGTCAAGTCTTTCAAAAATTATTGCTTTTCTCTCTATTGTGGAGGCCCCTCTCTTGTGGAGACCCCGGGGCAGTAGCCCCCCTCAAATCCGGACTTGCAAACACCCATAACACAGAAAACTGATTGCACTGAGAACTGAGCTCTAATCTGAACGTGTAAACTGAGGTGTAATAAAATTGAGAGAAAATCGACTCCGAATCTAAATCTTATAAAAGTTATAATGCGTCTCTGGAATTGGAGAACATTATATCGTGCGCGGTGTGTAACTTTAGTTCTTAGGGCATCTTCACATCAGATAGAAAGTTTATAATAATAAACAGAGCATAATAGTATCGTGTAGTGTCCAACTACACAACACCCATTGAGGGCATAGAGCGCAGAGGGTGAGGGATGAATAATGCGAGGGGTTTGTAATATGTTCGCCGCGTCCCCTAATCGAACATTTGTTGGCGAGGATCCAACACAGGTACCGTGAAACTCAACGGGGTGTTAATTGCATTAGGGTTTATCTCCGTAACAAAATAACATGCTGGTAATAATGCAGTTAATGATTTATTCATAATTTTGAGGTTATATCTTGTCGTTTGTAACATTACCAACGATTATTCCAGTAAGCTGTAACTGCCCCGATAAACGTTTATCTATTTAAAGTGATTCTAAGAATTACAAGTTTGTGATTGTAAATGATTTATTCATCAATCCTGACATTGCGAACATTCTGCATTAGTCAAGAAGGTCTAAACACTAAACTGTATAATGTTTAACGCCCGCCGTTAAACGTAAAACCATAATGCCAGGCCCGAAGACGAGATAAACGGTAAGCCGATACGATATACGACTATACGAGGTCTTTTTGAGGGTAAGAACTTACTTCTTAGGTAGAATTATTAAGCTGAAATGATCTCTGGTATCTTGAACCCTCTTAAATGTTAACACATAAACGAGAATTGTGCTAAAAGGGGAAAATTCGAAGAGTATAACATTTTCAAGAGGAGTGGGAGGGTAAATGGAGTGAGGAAAAAGGCTGGGAAGCCGCAAACTGCTCGCGATCGTTTTCACGCGGATTTAAACATTCTCTAACGTTTCTTGCTGTCGACATTCGACAAGAAGGCTTTCTTGCAGTTTTAGACATTTATATCCCTTTACTTTAACCATAATATGTTTTGCCTTTTACTTTGCACAACTCAATACCGTCACCGTCCCTGTCCCCGTCACCGACCCCGTTACTTTACACGAACATTCGGATTGTAATGGAAATGGCGAGTGAGGATGTTCTTACACAATTATTTGTACAAAGTGTATACTGGTGACATCAAAATAAGCTGAACACGTAACACAAACAGGTCCGCTTTTAGTATCTTGGCTAAAAAACGCAAAATCAATTTTATATAGTCACAATTACTAGCTAAAATCAATCGTATTTAATCACAATTGCGTGCCATAATTAATTATACTTAGTTAAATTTTTCGTTCTCCGTTTATGCTTAAAAACAACCACGTACGCTTAAAACTGAACTATTTTTCTTATTTACTTATTTGTTATTTGTTTGCCACAATTTATTTCTAAAGCTACTGCAATAACGCCGTCATCACACATGTGGGAATATTCTCAAACACAGAGGCGGCCTTCGCGCAACAACCCAAGTACAAACATTCATTACTATATATGTATTTGAATCTGGCGCCTCGCTCTTTAGAAATTCCACTAGAATCACTGCGTATATCTTTTAAGACATTCATGTACCTTAGTTTATCATCATTAATATTTCTCGTCTTTGTGCTTGTTAACTTTTATAAAACTTCCAATATAAAATTTTATTTCTCAATTATCATCAAAAATACTTACTTACAATTTACTGCCCGGGGCCTCGCAATGGCTAAGGCCGCCCCTGCTCAATCATATATGTACATATAAACATAAGATACATTCTACTTATTATAAAACCATACAAAATATAAACCTTTCTTTTGTAGGCAAAAGATTCTGTAAACTATTGTATGTACGGTATCAGTTTATCTCTTAAATTTATGGTCCACGCACATTGGCAAATTGGATTCTGGACATTCTATTATATACTTCATGTTACACATTGTCCGCGTTTCATGTTTGTAGTACATATTATATGCTGGCTTATATGTTAGGTTTAATATGGGAACAGAACATATGTTACGCTGTAATGAACTTTATGCTATCGTATACGAGTGTACGAGTGGAGGTGAACGTTGAATATCAATTAATCCAGCTCCAGCCATTTCATGTACGCGTACGGTAATAACTAAATATGTTTAACGATATTTCGTTTATTTGTGTATGTATGAAATACACTATGCATGATTATGTATTAAATCATTTGTAGAGTCTACTTGTTTTAGCCAAAATGTGTGTTATGTAGTACTACAACAAGCTAAAGCTTTCATTGAAGCTTCATGATTATGATTATATAATTAACATATTCAGTTGATCATGTTGATAAATACATATCAAATTAGAAACAATTGCAAGCAGGCCCGAATCTAAGAGGGGGGTAAACTGGAGTATTTGCCCTGGGCAGGCAATAATTCAGGGCGGCGCTTTTTGAAAGACACTGGAAATTACCTTTTTCTTTTCTGAGTCCTCACGGCGATTATCTGAGAAAACTAACCTATCCTGTTACTTTTTTTTGGGTTTATTTTTTTCATCTATGAACTTTTTTTTTAATGCACCAATGGCAAATTTTTGCCCCGGTTCGTAAAAGTCGTAGATGTGTTACTGGTTGCAATACATATAGTGCCAAATTCCTAATTACACACTCAGTCTCCAGTGTGGTCTGCGCACATTGTATATTCACATTGTGCTTTATCTATTTTTCCACGCTCTATGCTGTAAACAGTCTGGTCTCCAATGTGCGATTTGATTTACTCTAAACTAAAAAATGTCCTAATAAAACAAAAACTTACTCAAGAGAGCCATAAATTTTTGAAGCTATGCTTCAAAAATTTGATTTTTAATAAATACTGTGATTTTAATAACGCTCATGACGACAGAGTGCGCGAGAGCATTGATGTTTGATTTGGTTTGGTTGTTATCAAGATAAACATAATAAGCGGTGTAGTTCACATATATATCTAAGGTCACGACACCACAAGAACTGCCACTATAGTAGTATGTCGTCGGTGATAGGACTCACCATCAAAAATAGACTGACGTTATATAAATTAAATTTAAAAAGAAATAATAATACTCATCACAGAAACGTTAACTACAAATGTTGCATAGATGAAGACGGTCCCTAAGAAGCAAATCATCTCTAGTTCATTACTCCATGCCTACATTCTCGCTCTCGTATTTTTGTTTGTTTATCATCTTCAAGAGTAAAAGCAACGATTTCAGCGTGACTCATGTTTAGTATTCATCTCGTGATCTCAGATTTAAGGTTTCACTAATGTAACCCGCAGGTATACATTATACGAAATGGATGTCATTACTGTTATCCAAGATTCAACATTTATTATCCTCTTTGCCAGCACAATCTTGAGATGGTAGATCGGTAACTCTAACTCCAACACCATCTACCATCCGCCATCAGTATCTGTATCAGTGTCAGTGTCTACGTCAGGCCCACTTCTGATGTTGTGAGCTACGCTATGGTTACATTAACATCAGTACTCTACGTGTAGAAATGTTTGTCGGAAAGTGGTGCGATTATACTCGTAGGTTGGAGGTTGAAGGCTGGAGGTCGGAGGCTGGATGCTGGATGTTATATTATAACATGATACTGTTTTGTGATCTGTGAGGTGATGGAAATGTTTAACGATACAACATTACATGAACAGCCATGGGGTGAAAGGTAGGGTAAAAACCATAAAGAGTGGGGAAAGGGGAAACGAGCTTCATGATGTGATTCAATAAGCTTTTTACCGGCTGCGGCAGACGAAAGCTCTACGCAAAAAGCACAAAACTCCAATAAGTAACTAAGCTTCGGGCAAAAATTTTGTTCTGATAATGAAATATTCACAATATTACTGAAGAATATATATTTTTTAACAATACTTTTTTGAAGTAATTAGCTATATAGATATAGATATATATTATTATTAGTGAACCGTATAATCTAGAACATGGATGACCTAGATTTAATATTAATGTAAAATACGTTTGGGCAAATTTCGCCAACAACTGTAGATGTTAGGAAACATGAAAGATCCATAATATGATAAAGGATAGCGCACATTATCTTATGAAAACCTGTATTAAGCAGTATTTAACTGGCTTAAGACAAAATTGTTATCACTATTTGTGTTCATATGGTGTTGTCTGAATCTTTCTACGGAGAAGACAACATAGTGTTCTTCGCCCTAAAAGGTATAATTCTTTTAGGTTTCATTGCACCTGAACAACCTGAACCTTCTTGGTATTCTCTTCTACTTATTACTTAAGAGAACTTACTCATCCTTTTTATATTAATAAAGAATTGTTTCTTTCTTTTTAAAGGCGCTTGAATTTAATTATGTTCTCCAATGTCTGGGCCGAGTTGTATACGAAAAATGCGATCGCATTGGGCGCCAAACTGTAAAAAAGAGGCGCTTTAGTACTTTTTTCTAATGCAGAGGACAACAATACGGCGAATTTTTGAAGTAGGAGTGAAAGGGGCGTTAAATTATTGTCCTTCCAAACTATAACATTAATTTTCTCGGTTTAATCGCATTGGCTTCTGGGCAATTCATATGTTATGTTTGGAAAAGTGACGATGCCTTGCTTTTGGTTTTTCTGTTATGATTTCTATTTTACAACATTTCTTGCCAAACAAACCAAACATTTTCCATCCAACAGATCCATGATTTTTTGCCATTGTGATTTCTCTTTACAATGCCGTTACGAACAGACAAAGCGTTTGGCAGTGGATGCCTTTATAAAATGTGAGTTCATTTAAGTGATCATTCTCCATGGGTGAACCTCCCCATCCTTCCTTCTCCTTCTCTCTCCTTTCCCTTACACGAGACGTGGATATACCTTTAGGAAATGAGTTCAGAAATGGGCGCAGAACCGTGGAGTGCTGGTGCTGGTGCTGGTGCTGGGGGCTGTCATCATAGGGCCTTTGATAGCGCGAAATTACGTAATCACATCAACAATCCGGGTAGTATATACATAATGTAACAAAGTGGAAAAGCGATTCGCTAGTTAAAATAATATCACCAGAGATAAATTTCAAGTGGCAAGTGTGTCGGATCCGGATGTTGGAATTATCAGTAACATGTATCTCTTTATAAAAGGGTTAGTGAAAGATTTGACAAGGTTGACGGCGTGCCGAGGGGAAGTAGGAATCATTAAGAAGATATAATTTAATTACCGTTTCTGTAATTTCACAATGATTATATCTATATAAAATTATTCATATTAGTGGTATTGTGGATATCTCTTCATGTATCATTTTTTATTTGGTTTAATATTGAAACACACGCATGTATGCGAAACCATTTTCCAATTGATTTCTAGGAATACAAAAGATGAATGCTAATGATGCCATAATATTCTTCTTTTTTTATTTTCTATTTAACGTCGACCTATTTCTGACGCTGTGCTATTGAGGCATATCTTCGTTCCTCATAACAAGCTATAAAAAAAATTGCTCAGCGAATATGACCCAATTGGTTGATATCGTATGGATGTATCATTTACCTTTGCTCTAGTTACAGGTGGGATCACTTACATTCTGAAAGAGTCGACCTATTAATTAATTATACACGGGGAGACGGTATTTTCGAGACGGTATGATGATCAAGGGCGCTGATACTTTTAAAGCACAATCGTAAACCTCTAGCTTTCTAGTCTCTAGGAATATCAGGCTCTGAGTAACAGCCACTCTTGTTGCCTTATCTAAAGGGACTACGACAAAGTCCATATATTTAAGCTAGACGCACACTGGAAGAAAAGCATGTAGAAAACAATCTGCGTGTCCAGTACGGATCGTAGAAACATATGGCTGCGTACATACGTTTGCAATAACGCTCTCTGTAGACACAATTGCTAGTAGTATCTTTGTTACTATTGGCCCAACGTGTTCAAATGATTTTTGTCTTAAATCTTCTACGACAATATCAAATTAGTATGCGCTAAGCCTATAACAATATTTCAAAATACATACTAAAATTTGTAAAATTAAAAAAAATAATCTACAAAAAATAATTAAAACAAAAAGATTATTTAAATTGGATTGTCTTTTTGATGTAATACATACAAAAATATGAAAATATAATTGAAAATGAACAAGTATCTCCTTGTCCTCTTTTTACGTCCCCCCGCTTCAACCCCCGTATGGACGTTTTATATCCCCTCGTTCACCGATGTGGAGTCTCCATGAGACAAGATTTGACCCCGTTGTATACACGTCTGAGGTGTAGACGGATTCGTGTCGTTTTAAGCCCGACTCTACGTGAAGCACGGAACAAGACTTCGTAGACTGTAAAGATGTAGAGGCGTAGAGTCGACCGAATCGACTCTACGCCATGTAACAACTACACTGACAGCTATAAGAATACACTTATTTGTATGTGTGTGTGTGTGTGTGAAACGACGGTGGAGTCTCATTTCACATTTCATATAACATTCAGGAGCAAAAGAATATCACAATAACATTTTATTTACGTTATATTTACCGTATATATTAATTAATGAAGCAGATCTTAGTAAATATACGGAAATCGTAACAGTTGTAGTTGTTTAAAATTATATTTTATGAGAATTGAAAACAAAACATTGAATTGGTCACATTTATGGAGTCATAAAAGGGTTTAACGAAACCTTTTTAATGCTTTCTAAGAAAATTCTGACCAAAAGATAATTATGACTATTTCGTTATATACAGTTAAAATTATCAAAAAAAAAAATTATCATTTTCGTAATGTACATGGTTTTTTGTACACACACAGAAAATTTCAAGTCAATCGGGCGATTATTTTCGAAGTTATGTAAGCTGAAAAAATTCTTTTTTACTCTGATATGTCTGAAAGCTGTGTTTTTAAAGTCGGTGACCAAGATTTCTCGAAAACGGCTGAACCGATTGACCAGTCTCAAATTTGAACACAAACTTCTCAAGTATATAATCGAAGATTTTTTCTCACCGATAAATATATTTTTTTTATAAACAATTTAAAACCAAAATTTTGGTTAAAAATCAATTATTTTTTTTGAGAAAATTTGGCAAAAAAAATTATTTTGTTTATTCCTTCGATTAATTACTATATTATGCATTACTTTAACGAAATCTGTTTGGTTTCTTCATTTTAAATGATCCAGTTCAGAGATATCGTGGTCACCGCAAGATGACATTTTTGAGAGGAGCTCCGGGAGATCAGCTATAGTAGCTTTAAAATTATTTTTACAAAAACAAAAATGTTAAAATACAGTTAAAAGTTACCATAATATGTGTACAAATTTTTACATTAATATATTTAAAAGTCTTCTCAGGAAAAATTCTTAAAATATCGCTTTTTTGGGCCTAATAACTGTATATAACCCTTTAAGTAAAATCTTATGTGGTGTGGTAGTTTTGTTTTCAGCGGATACTAAGTATAATTTGATAGAACTTAAAACTAAGTATTTAAAGTAGCTTCTTGCCAATAAAAGATCCAGTATTGGAATTTGTTCCAATAAGATATTTATTTATCCATTCATACAATTACCTGATTTAAATAAATAAATACATCTATGGTAAATTTGATGTAAATAAAACTATTAATTTGAACATTTCTATTCTATTTGTAATGTATAAAGTTGTATCAGAAGTTCCCTCTTCAGTAGCTCGTTGAATGCTGAATGTGGCTCTACAAAGTGTGGGAACAAACACCTGGAGACTCCAGCTCCAGCTCCAGTTCAACCCCTATATAACAATTTCCTCCTTCCTCTTGCTGCCACAGCATCCACTATGGTACTACCCTTACAGCCTCACAGGACGACTGACAGGGTGTCTGGGGGTTGTAGAACGGTAGAACGGTAAAACAGCGAACAGGGTGGTTGAATCTACCGCCTCATTAATGATGATGTGTTCAGCCTTCAGACTGCTTCACTTCTACAGACCCTAAACCCTCTTATATATAGAGTGTGTCAAAAATAAAATAAATAGCAAATTGCATGTAAATAGTAAGAAGTCTCCCTAGGTTTTTTGTTGTATGGACATTTCTTTGTGTATTGATAATAACAGATTTAATATAAGATAATCTTTACGTTAGACAGATTAAATTGTAGCTTTCTGATTACCGTGATAAATGTTGCCAACCCTACATTCTTAATCTAAAACAATTTTGTAAAGTAAACTTATTTATACACGAGTATAGTAAGGTGAACTTTAAATTATCATTACAATTTCGTTTTGGGTGGATTTGATTTTTAAAATTATTTTTATAACAGGTCTGCGTCTTAGCTAGTAGTTAATTTGGTTGTTGTCTTTTGAATTTCATTCTTATATAAATTCAAACTTAAAACTAAACTAAAAGTATTCTAGACTTTTACTACTTCCAAAAGTACTTTCAGCTTCTTCTTCTCATGACCCTCTCTCTTCATGTTCCCTACTCCTCCTTCATTCTCACCGTTTCCTGCTTCTTCTTTCTTCTTGCCTGTACCTCCGTCTCTTACCTCTTGCCTTCCTTGTCTCCTCTCGACAAACCCTCTATCCTTCCTCCCTTCTGTCTTCATTTTCACTTCTCTTGCCGTTTACCTCTATCGCTCTATTACAGACATAAACCCTCTATCCAACCAAATTTAAATAATTACCTTGATTAATAGCATTCAATATTCAATTTATCATTAACACCATAAAAAAGTTTGCTCCTAAAAGGAATTATTTGAATATTCAGAAATATACTTCTCTTTAGCTGACTGCACCTCAATATCTATATAAAACATAAAAGAAATAATTCTAGACTTCAATTGTGGAAAATTTTGTTCTTTGTAGAGACAGTTTTACACAATCAGATCAGATTTAGATTCAGATTCAAACAAACTGTCCATCTATCGTATGTGTAAACACCAAAATCTGAACAGCGGATCTTCCTAACATTGTGTATGCGCTGAGCTTGGGTCATTTGTTTGCGTTTTCTAAATTTAATTTTGGAAAGTTTGGAAAAGACTATACTGTCAAATGGATCTTAGATATTGCTGGGTAATAAAAATATCAAATGAACTAAGAAACGCGTCGATGTGACCTCGATATCAGATCTCTTGTAACTCCGATTCAGTGTAGATGTACAAACATGTCAAGGTAAGGCTATTACAATGACACAGTTTTCATCCATGTACACAATGAAAATTGAGTCTGAATCTGATTCTGATCTGATCATGTAAAAGGGTCAAACCTAGAGTCTACTGGTAATTCTTTCAACAAGAGATGTCATTTTAAATCAACAGAAAAACGCAATATTTTCGTGAAAAGTGGTTATATTTTTATTTTAATCTAAAGTACAAACTCTGAGGTTAGTAATGGAAAATATTTGCCAAATGTTGCCAGTTCAAAAATGGAGTGAAAATTTAAAATGACAACTCCTGTTAAAAGATCCTATATCGAGAGACATTTAAAGAATGGTATTAAAGTTTGTTAAAATACGTTTTTCTACTTTTAATAATATGTTTGTTACATGAATACAGTCCAATAATAATAGAGAAAACCTCGTAAAATGAAAAGAAACGCAAATCAAAAAATCATTCAAAGTAATTTTGTACATCAACATTTCTATTAACAGTTTGATACAGAAAAGTGTTTCTATAACTGTAACTATTCTTATATACCTAGTTATATACAGTTGTTGGTTCGCACGTCATATACTCGTATGTACAACACCACGTGACGTGCTCTGTGATCCACAAACCATCACTCCCCCGTCTTTAATGTCAGTTCTGTAGCACCCTCCTGACACCACAATATCAGTGACGTAGCAGCCAATCCAGAGTCGTGCAGTAGAAGGCTAGTCTTCCAAATTATTTTTCTTTAAAATTTTGGTAAATTATCTCTACTTAACATTAACAACAATTCCTAAACAAATAAACTTAATCTTTTCCTAATAACGCTTAGTTTGACCTTAGTTTATCCATTAAAATACTACTTGCGATCTTTAACTAAAAATAGATTTTTATTAACAAAACTTATTGTAAAAAGAACATAGCTCATTAATCTAAAGAAGATTAATATTAATATTAAAATTTATAGGTAGTTGATTACCAATCAATAATCATTCCACATACACTATCTGTATTACTGTCCAATATGTTTGTATGTTTGTATTTGATCAATTTTAAGCGAAACAACAACCAAATCCATAAAATATAAAACTGAATATATTGTTGCTGGGAGTAACGACTCAACGTTTTTGGTACTATCAAAATAAAATTTGGGTTAAAAAAATGGTTTGGAGTTTTCAATTCTAAGAATTTCTTTCTCAACATTACCTTTACTACCTGTACAATACCTCTACATAGCAGTATATATCTATAGCTACGCTACTGGCTTTTCCTCTCTGACACATACCTTTACCACATGTAACCTTCGAACCCTCAACTCCCACAATGACCTCGTTCCATACCACTCCCCTCGTCCTTCTCCCATACCACTACTCACTTTGCTCAGTGTCCGCTCGACCGGGTGAGCTGACAGAATGACATGACACTATCGGATGGCGGGATTAACGCGGCTTAGGCTCACTCCACCATGTCGTAACTAAACCCTTCCGTGTACGCTCCAGCTCCAGCTCCAATTCTACATCAGTGGCTCCCAAAATATCGTCACGGTCTAACCATCACTTTTTGGAGATGAGCAACCGCGCATAACGGAAAAAACTCAACATTTGGCAGTGTTCCGATTCCAGTCAGTGCGCCAAAGAGATTTCTTGTTTGCGACTTGGTTTTACAAGCATATTTTGTCTTTTACTTGCATATTTCCAAAAAATAAGTATGCACTTATTTAAGGATTACTTCGAAGTTATATTAATCTCAATGAAAGGAAGAGTAGCGTTGAAAATATTCGCCCAGGCTTCGCTTATTCAAACAGAATATCCACTAACTAGCCCAACTTTAGATTGTAAATAGTTTTCATAAAGTCACTGACATTAGTTTCACTCTGTGTTAAACCATACAAACAATTTTGACAGTAATCGTGTAGTATCGTATTAGAATCGTAAAAGAATCGTATTAAAATCGTAAGAGAATCTTAGTAGATTCTGTACAAATTGCAGGGTTCTGAGACTTGGTACAGACTTCATCGTTTTTCCTGCTCGGCAACCAGTTGAGAACTTCTGTTCTACATTCAACACCACATTGTACATTGGCGATGATGATGGGATCTTCTATGTTGATGGTATATGTTACGTTACGCCACATTCACACACACACACATCATTGAATCATACATAATGTATAGGTATATATAACTCTTTGATATCGGTTAGATATTGACATGACTATATTTTGAATGATGGCTACTTTCAATAAGTGATATCAGACATCAATGTTTGATCCTTTTCCTTTTTCGTGGGCTTCTAGCGATATTGACTGACCTGACCAATTCATATTTTATCATTTTATAGATGGAATACTCATATTTTCTAAAGAGCTTTCAAAAATATTCGATTTTTCTTTTTGTTTTCCTAATCTTTTAACAAATAAAGTTACATTTTTTTCTAATTCTTATTCGTATTTGAGTAGACTTTTTATTTAGTCGTTTATACCAGGCTTATTATCAGTTTATACCTGGTATAAGTTTTACAACAGGTTTATTTGTAAGGCGGTTAGACTACAATGAGAGAGAAGGTAGAGGTTTATCCTGATATGAAGCTTGTACTTTGAGGTGATGTGCTCTCTTTCGGAATTATTAATTAATTGCGTCTAATGTAGAGAGCGGTCGTGCTGATATCTCGAAAACTATAAATGGTAATCTAACGCTTTGGTTTGATTTTGAGAGAGTGTTGGAATATATTTCTAAATATATATAAAAGACGTAATAGGTAAATCAATGTCATTCAGTAATTTATCGATAGTTTCATACATTTGAATTATTTATTATGATCATGTTGTATCTTCCAGGTTCCAGGTGCCAGGTCATATTCTCTTGTATAGTTCAGTTCAGTTGTTTCATTTCTAGAGATATTTATGAATGTATGTGTTAAGCCAGAACATGCATGAGAATTCTTGCATTGTGTTAACACGTGACGGTATAACATGAAAATGAATATGGAAGGGGTTGGAAATGGGGGTAGGAAGTAGCTTAAAATTATATGTATACATGTTTATAAGTCTCGATAGATGAATAATGCAATTGAATGTGTTGTATTTCATATTATAGTTGTGAGAGATATAAAGATGTAATGTCTAATTCGCATGTTAACTGATGCGGGAATGGGGAAGGGGGGCATTAACCTGTTAAGTGTTAAGGAAGAAGTATTTCTCACATTCTGCCCACTGCTGCTCCGGGGCTTCCACAAGAAAGGGGCCTCCACAATAGAGATCAGTGCACTAAATTTTTGAAAGACTTGACGGAAAAAAATTGTTCTATTTATTCGGAAAATAATTAGGGGCCTCCACTCTTTCGTTGCCCTAGGGTCTCCACACCTCTAAATCCGGCCCTGGGTTGATGATATGAATATTTTCATTATTTTAAACTATTTAACACGTCAAGAACTGCGGTAATACAAAAATGTGGTTTAACGTATAACATTTTAGAGCATTGCGTTTGTATTTATTAATTCAATTTTTATCAAGGTTGAAACTTGAAAACAGCTATAATAAAGCTAGATATACAAGTTCGTAAGCTAAGCGCAAGGTTAGTGCTAGATTAAAATATAACATTAACCGAATATTTAGCCGCTATCTTATTTTCAAAAGCGTTTTATGAACGCAAACTAGCTGCTAGAATAAAATACATGCGTTTTTCCTCATTAGCAACATTTAGCAAAACACGTTTACCTTTAAAGCTAGTTTTCAACTAAAATCACTGATTTTCTCTGCACCGATTCAAAAACAAATATTGGCGAAATATAGTTAAGACTTTTCCGTTACTAAACATAAAAATCAGTAACGATAATGATGTTTCATAAGTAGGTATCTCCATAAATATTTAATTCCTATTTTCAAATTCAAATTGAAAAAATCAACCCAATATCCAGGGTGCGTAGTTTTAAATAATTGATATGTGTGATAAAATGCATTCGGTGTTGAACTTAGTGGCGAGGGAGGGTGATGGAGCATTCCTCTTATTTGTATTTAATTTAAAACCAATGACCTTCAAAGCTTGGGGCGCTTTAATTTTGAAGCAAGGATTAAATTGCAGGGGAATCAAGCAACTGGCGTGCGAGAAACGATTATAACAGATCGTCATCTCCGACGATCGACCGGCAACCCTCATTCCTTTTATAACTTTTTCATCGGTCTACTTGCAGAGACTTTTTTAAAATCATTAATTCAATCTACTAACAAACTTTAATGGAATCAATGGAAGTGATGCTGTATTAATTAAAATTTAAACTAATTCAATTCTTTATTTAATTATTAACTTTTTTGTAAACGTAATGCCGTAATGTAATTTGAAAGCAGTTTTGTTGTCAAAAAACAAAACATAATCATATTTTGTTTTATTTTAAAGCTGTTCAGTTTTTCGAAAATAGACTGTTCACACTGAACAGACCGGTTCTGTTTTTAGTGTTTTCTGTGTGTCCCATAAAAATTATAAACATGATAAACAACAACAGACAAGCGCAAATTTTCACAAAAAACAAAACTGTGTGATCATACCAGGCTTCTTTGATCTTACAGACTACAGATGAGAATGTGTTTTGTTTACTAAAACAGCAACAAAAGACAAAATGTTTTTGGTGTTTTTGTTCGTGTTTTATTGAACTGTCTCTCTGGTTTGAAACCGGCATTATGAGTGCATTGAATTTTAAACAAATGTTAAATTTATAAACAACTAGCTGTCCCGGCCACGCGTTGCTGTGCCTAACGTAGCGCCATCTATTGAATATTTACTCAATCTAGTCAACAGATTTCGATTTACTCAACAGAATATTTACTCAATCTAGTCAACAGATGTCGCCATCATCGTCGCCCGATGTCATATGTCATATACAGATAATTAATAGACAAATAATTAGCAATAAGATAAATAAATTGAGATGTAAGGTATCCTATCTTTCAAGTTGGGTCAAACTGCACACGGTGTACAAATTTCATTAAAATCGGTTAAGTAGTTTAGGAGTCCATAGCGGACAACACAGTGACACGTAATTTATATATATTAAGATAATTATTAACAAAAAACACCAGGGTAATACAGTCAGCAGCCCAATTCCAATTCAACTTTGATTAAATGATTAACACTTTCTCGCACGCTAATAAATTCCCTTATTTCCATCTTATAAAAGTATAGTGGATATTCGCCGTGGATGAATAGATTGCTATTTGCTATTGATTTCCTAATGGCTCATACAGAGTTTTACATTCAAACTTTATAACATTCTGAGTTTTTGATGGAAACTCTTTCCTCGCGGTTTAGAAAGAATAAAATAACTTTTACATTAAAGAGGCAACATTATATACGGAACATGCGATATTGAATCCCACGTGTAACATTGTGTGATCATTAAATTGTTATTTATTACATTAGATGATTTGTTCACTTGGAGTTTAATACCACACAAGATAATTTATTAATTAATGACTATACCAACAACAAAGGTAATTTCAAATTATTGATAGAAATCATAACTCAAAGTAACTACCATACAAACAATTTTGACAAGAATCGTGTAAGAATCTGATAAGAATCGTATTAGAGTCGTATAAGAATCGTATTGTAGGGAGTAAGATTCAACAAAGAACTTCATACATAATATTTTCATAACTAGAGTGTGTTTAGAAATATTATTTGAACATTTTTCAGCGGTTCAACATGAGAGAGGCCCCCGAAAGCCAAAGCTTCACACTCAAGTCTCATCCATGTCTGGTGGACACCATCATCACGGACACCATGGGCCATCTCACCATCATCAACATCCACTTCACCATCCCCAATCAATGCCACCTCTTCACCCTCACCCAATGTCCCACCACCAAAAGATCGACCCATTGAAGATTTCACCACCTATTCATAGCATACCTGTCTCATCCCACATGTCATTCCAATTCCCGGTATCCCCCTCATTGTTTAGCCACCCCCTAAAACCTCTTAGTATCACTGCACAAAGCGTTAACTCTTCAAGTACATTGTCTTCGAACGGAACGAATATGAATGGCACGAATGGTAGTCCTTCTGGGAATGAGATTATTTCTCCTGCTGCTTTCCATCCTCCGCAACCTGTACCACCGCCTCCAGGACTTCTGCAGATTCTTATGACTGCCGAAAAGTGTCAGGTAACTATATTAGAAATACTCCTACCGCTTTACAAATAAACTTGTTAGAAAATTTATACCAGGTATAAAGCCCGTATGGCGTCTAAAATATAAGTATGTTTTACTTAGATAATATATCTTCGCTACTGAAATAATTTAGAATTTTAAACTGTGAACACAAAATTATAAATGATACTCTAACAATTTATATTTTGTTGAAAAGAGTACTATATTTATCTAATTAATCTTAAGGAGCTGGTCTGGAGTGCCAAGCAGCTCCAGATGCAAGGTGACACGTCCTCTATAATGATGACCCCTTCAACCCCAAGTCCTCTAGGCTTATCTCTGTCACCAAGTTGGGAAGTTCTACAGGTTAGTACACTAAATACAATGTCATTGAATAGATTTTCTTCCACACTGTACATAAGGGTAGTGTTTTCTGTAAAGTGATTGGTTTATTTTTAGGGGTTGACTTTCTGACTGCCACGCCCTTTTTAAAACTGACTTTTACTCCACGTTGATAGGCTTTTATGTTATTGGATATTTTGTGTTGCGCAGCTTAAGCGTTATTTTAGTTGTTGTAGATTTATTTGCATTGTTTATTTATGATACAGGAAACTACGGCCCGTTTGTTGTTCATGGCAGTGCGATGGGTGCGATGTTTGGCGCCTTTCCAAACTCTATCGAAGAGAGATCAGTTGCTTCTGTTGCAAGAATCGTGGAAGGAATTGTTTCTCCTTCATTTAGCGCAATGGTCCATTCCGTGGGACTTGGCCAATCTTCTAGGATGTTCCCAAGCTCGTGACCGACTGCCACACGATGCGTTAACCATCACGGAGATAAAAACAATTCAAGAGATCATGTGTCGCTTTCGACAAATCTCACCAGATGGCAGTGAATGTGGTTGCATGAAGGCAGTTGTACTGTTTGCACCAGGTAAGAATCCCTTTTCTAAATTAAAACATTATAAATTACTAGAGTTTAGATTTTAATTCCATTTTTAAATTGAAATATTAAACTCGTTCTAGATTAATTTTACATATAATAACAATTAATTTTTCATATAAACTGACTAAAAAAACATATTTTTTCCAACCAAATATAAAATTTTTTCAATTTATTCGAAATTTAACCAACTTTTTTTCAAAATTCGGGATTTTTCGATTCATAAATCAGGAGCCACTGTTAGCCCATATACAAAATTTCAACTTTCTAGCACAATTTTTACTCACGTCAAAAAATGCCCCCGTTCTAATTTTTTTGACTTTTGAATTTTTTTTTCCTAATAACATATTTCATTATTATGTAATCTAAAATTTGAGTTTTCTCCAAAGTTTCCTACCGGGCCCCCTAATTTTCTCAACGCCCCCTTTTTCAATTTCTTAGTTTCTAATTTTCTGCTGTTAGCTGAAAAAGTTGAGCTGTTTTAATTGAAGTTACATAAACTAAATTAAATCCATTGTTTCACAAAAGGCAAGTTGACAAGCCCTGTCTCTTTCCATCAACTTTTCGTTATCTATAAATAAATCTTTGATATGATACGAACTAATAAATCAATCGACAGAAACCGCTGGACTATGTGACGTGCAGCCTGTGGAGATGCTACAAGACCAGGCCCAATGTATTTTAAGCGACTACGTAAGATCTCGGTATCCTAGACAACCAACAAGATTTGGACGCCTGCTCCTATTACTTCCTTCCTTACGCACCATTAGAGCTGTTACCATTGAACTTCTCTTCTTCAAGGAGACCATTGGCGAAATTCCAATTAGTAGATTGCTGGGCGACATGTATCACATGGAAAAATATTCAAACCCAGCGTAGGCATTATAAATATAAATCGTATAATAAGTAAAACACTAGATAATCTCGATGTAATGCTTTATGTAAATATGTAAACTAATTTAGAGTTCAATCTGAAATCACTTATTATATGACAGTTTTCGAAACTTATCTAAAAGTATATACGAGTATGTATATAAATTATAATTTAAGGTTATGTTAAAACTCAGTGAATCATTTGCTGAAATAGCTCGCTTGTGGTCATGCAGTTCGTTTATCTATTTCAATCTGAATTCTCTGCGAATTGTAACAGAAGTACTGTTCGTTTTATCAAGAAATGTTGTCTGACAAGCGAGCGAACTATGAGTAAACAGTTTTAGCGCTGCATTGCGCCTGATTTGCATGCATGCATGTGTTCTCTGGTGGTGAACTCAGATGAGACTCAAAACTAATATTTTTGTTTGTACATTTTCATTCGTATACTACGCTTTAGGATATTTGTATGAATGTTATTTAAAATAATATTCTTTGATTTGTAAAATTATATCATATTTATTGTGTTATACTTTTTAAAATTCATATCTTTTTATTTTCATGAAATATGAAGAGGCAATGACAAAACAATTCAATTTCCATTTGTTATTAAAATATCTTTAGGCTATCAAAGAACAGGTTGAATTTTAAATACAACGTAAATAGAAAAGGTAGAAATAGACGTGGCTGCCTCGAGAGCCGTGGGGTTAAAATATTACGAGTTTAAATTATAGAAAAATACTACACTGTACCCCTACCCCCTACACGATAAAAATTCATAGTCATATGACAATAGTTATAATAAAATAAAATAAATGTTTTATTCTAGTCTGTATATTGTACTTGCATAAGAAAAGTAACAGGGTATGCTATTTTATTTAAATATTATTTTTATTTAGTTTAGTATTAAATAGTGTAAGTAAGAGTAGTTGCAGCATTTCAGGCGCTCATTTTGATATTTTCATAAAAATTGATGTTACTGTTTTCCATGGTCGTTTAAGAAACAGATGGCCATTATATGGCTAAGTCAAGAGATTTTTACGATATAATTTTATATTGTTAAGTATGTAGTAACATAATTTTGGTAGCATACCCTATAATTTAAATTTGAATATTTCAAACTATGCTGTGATAATATTTGTTAATAACCTACTGTAAGTAAAATATTATAATTATTAATAAATTTAAATGTTGCACATTTGTATTATGACCGTGTATTTGCACTATTTATATATTTATTTAAAATATTAATTTATATAAAATAATTTAAGAAAAATTATGTGTTTGTAAGATCTCAACACACAATAATGAAAATATAATAGTAAAATAGGAAGAACCCATGAATGTCAACAGGTATCGAAATTTACACTAGATCCAATAAATTGTGGACGTCTGTGGAAGTGTCATAACATTAAAACAATTTCTTCTAATTTCAATCCTTGAAAATGTATATTTATATTTTTTACTCTATTGTTATAGTTTTTTTTAAGGGGCTCATCTCTGCAAACAAAAAATTTAATTACCAGATTCTTATTGTAATCTTCTATACTTCACAGTTTATTTCGAGTGAGATAAATCTTAATAAAAAAAACTAAAACACCTATTTATAATGTTTCTATTAAAATATGTAATCTAATGTAAAAATAAAATGGAAATATTGTTTTAAAATAAAAAGTATTTTAATTTCATATCTTTTTTAAAAATCTGACATTACAATATAAAAAATCAAATATCTTGGTTCACTTTAGGAGTAAATAAAAAATCTTTTAAAATTTTATTAACATAAATTATAAAAATGCATCTGTAGAATGAGAATCTGTACAAATTTTTAAACCCGTGCGTATAAAACCTGAAATTTTAGGGCATTGTTGCGCCTGACAAACCGGCAACATTACTTACAGCACAATTTACACTACCAGAAAGTCGTACATTTTACATTGATTTTGTAACAATATTTACACACTAAATGTAATAATATTACATTACCTTTATTACAATCATTTTAAAATTAAAATAACAAATGCAAATAATAGCTACTTTACTTTTTTAGCCGGTTTCTTGAAATCTTTTCTCAATTCATGGGCTTTTTAAAAAAAAAAAAGAATTTGTTTTTTTTAATTTCTTTGATGCAGTTACGTTCAGTATGTTCTAATATAAACAACTGCTTTATCACATTTCAAATAACCATGCGTGCTTAGATTTTGTGCGGTTTTTTGTAAATTCATGGACATTTTTTCTAAAAAAATTTTTTTGATTCTTTGAAATATTTTGATGCAATTTTGTTCACTAAGCTCTAAAATAAACAACTGCTTTATTACATTTTAAATATTTACGATTTTCTGGCATTTATGCAACTTTGTTTAAATTCATGGACCTTTTTTTCTTAAACTAAGATGTATGTATTTTTAGAAATTGATTTATATTTTCTAACGTAGAAGGCTATAATCTTGTTAAAAGTGATGCAAAGGTTCACTTTTATGATTTTAAGAGCAATGCAATATTTAATGTTTCTGCAATGAAAGAAGACTATAACCTTCTTAAAATTGATAAAAAAATTAATATTTCTAACTTTAAAAAAAATATAATTTTCAGAGTCTCTGCAACGAAAGAAGTGTATAACCTTCTTAAAATTGATAAAAAATGTAATATTTCTAATTCCAAAAAAAATATAATTTTCTGAGTTTCTGCAACGAAAGAAGACTATAATCTTGTTAAAAATGATGAAAAGGTTCACTTTTATGATTTTAAGAGCAATGCAATATTCTCTGTTTCTGCAATGAAAGAAGACTATAACCTTCTTAAAATTGATAAAAAATGTAATATTTCTAATTCTAAAAAAAATATAATTTTCTGAGTTTCTGCAACGAAAGAAGACTATAATCTTGTTAAAAATGATGAAAAGGTTCACTTTTATGATTTTAAGAGCAATGCAATATTATCAGTTTCTGCAACGAAAGAAGACTATAATCTTGTTAAAAATGATGAATTATAATAATTAAGAATAATTTTCATTTTTTTAAATTGGAATAATAAACTACGTTAGAAAACAAATACCATTTTTCAAAAATACATAAATCTTAGTTTAAGAAAAGAAAGGTCCATGAATTTAAGCAAAGTTGCATAAATGCCAGAAAATTGTAGATATTTAAAATGTAATGAAGCAGTTCTTTATTTTAGAGTATAGAGAACAAAAATACATCAAATTTTTTTAAAATATGTAAAGTTTTTTCTTTTGAGAAAATTGTTCATAAATTTAAAAGACGTCGTATAAAAGCCAAGATCGCGTAGATATTTAAAATGTAATGAAGCAATTGTTTATTTTAGAGCATAGCGAACATAACTGTATCAATTTTTTTTAAAGATCAAAAGTTTTTTCTTTTGAAAAAATTGTCCATAAACTTAAAAAAGGTTGCATAAAATAAAAGCCATAATCACGTAGATATTTAAAGTGTAATAAAGCAGTTTCTTAAATATTTATAGCGGTTATTAAATAATTTACTTTACCGACAAAGGTCTGTGAATTCAAATATTGTTGAATGAAATTGTTATAAAAAGACTTATATATATTAAATTTAATGGAACAATTCATCATTTTAAAATATAAAAGAATATATAGTATAAATTTAATTAGTAATAATTATTATATATTTAATTAATTTCAGTGCTAATTTTTAACAGTATAAGTTAAGTTGCAGAAGATCTAGGCGAAAGTTAATTGGTAGCCATCTGTTGTCACAACTCATAAACTATATACATTTTTAAATCTATTCTATAATAGAGGGCGCTACTAAGCTATAAGAAATCTAATTAATTTCTTATATAGTTTAAATATTTGCCTTCCTAATAAACTAAGACTAATAATTAAATAAATGTTATAAATATAGAACGAAACAAATGTTATAGTTTTTCTATTATTATCTAAACCCTTTCTTCACACCATACATTTTTTTATAGTAGTGATCATGAATATGTTAATTTGCTGCCGTCTATTAGTAAATACTAAAACCTTTAATTGAAAAACATTATAAGCTTTACCTTATTACGTTTAAATTCTTATTAATTACTTTATTAATTAATTTGATATAAAGTTTAGGATACAACAATAACAAGTTAAACTATTTAGCAAAGCAACAAACCAAAATATGGTGCCATCTATGATTTAAGATATTGTATAATCGCATTTTGACAGCTACAATAGTTGGAACAGTTGTCAATTTAATTAATATTTTTTGTTAATCATAATTTTCTAATAAATTAATAGTTGCTTAATAAATAATGTTCTCTTCATTTCGCAAAGTTATTGCAAATACGAATGTGTTACAAAAATCGCTAATATTTAACACTCGAAATTATTGTAAGAAAGATGTTAAACCAGGTATTATATTTTTAGGTTATAAAATTAGATTAATAAACATACAATAAAATTTAGTTGAATATATCTTTTAGAAAAACCTCCTCCACAACTTATTATTGAGAAAATAGGCAAAATCACAACAATAGGTATAAATCGTAATGCAAAAAGGAATTCTGTCGATGCAGCTACAGCAAGTGAATTATCTCAAGCAGTTAGTACGTTTGAAAATGATTCAGAGTCTCTTGTAGCAGTATTACATGGTGTTGGTGGTAATTTCTGTGCCGGTTTTGATTTAAACGAATTATGTGGCGAAAAGATTAGGCCTGAGCTTTTACTAAGTCCAGAAGGAAGTATGGTAAGACTTTTAACATTTTCCGTATAATAAATTGTTTGCATGATAAGAACAAGAGGTCTATGATAATTCTAGGGACCCACAAGACGACATATTTCTAAACCTTTAATCGGTGCCATCAGCGGTTATGCTGTAGCAGGTGGATTTGAACTTGCGCTTATGTGTGATTTAAGAGTTGTTGAAGACACAGCCATAATGGGTGTATTCTGCAGACGTTTTGGTAATTTCTAAAATAGTAAAACGAATACTAACAATTTAATGATATAGATAAGATTCTTAATTAAATATTTAAAACTGCAGGTATTCCACTAATTGACGGCGGAACAGTACGTTTAACAGCTATGGTAGGGTTATCAAGAGCCTTAGATCTAATTCTTACAGGAAGAGCAATCGGTGCTAAAGAAGCATTCGAATGGGGATTAGCAAATAGAATTGTTGCAACTGGAACAGGTAATAAATATTCAATGAACAAGTTGATTATAAATTAATTAAATCTTATTTGTGAATTTATTTCTAGCACTGGGTCAGGCAATAAATCTTGCAAATTCTTTGGTCAAATTTCCTCAAGATTGTATGCTAGCTGATAGAGCTGCGGCATTAAATGCAGCTTATGAAGGTGTCTCTTTACAACAGTCTCTTGAATATGAACTACGCAGTGCCAACAAAGAAATTCTTGCGCAAGCTCAAGAAGGAGCACAAAAGTTTTTGAAAGGTATTTTAATTTTGTTAGCTATTAATTTACAATAAATCAATTTTTCTTATTTTGATATATTTGCAGGTACAGGAAAACATGGCAAATTCTATTCGCTAACAGAAAAGGAAATACCAAATTGGGAAAAAGATGAGATATCACATGAAGCAGCTTCCAAAGAAAAAAGCATTTAATAACGATAACACAACTAAGGTTTATTTGTTTTAAAAAAGTATATCTAATATTTAAAAACCGTACTAAATTTAAGTGAAATGTAAATATGTTTTCGATATTACAATACAACAGATAATTATATATTTTTCAGTTCTCATTTTAAAATGTTATTGATTACTTGGCCGATCTAGATACTAGACTTCTTCTGCCTGTCGATGTACTAGTTTTGCTACCCGATTTAGTTCTTGATTTTATACTGGTCTGAGATCCAGCAATATTTTTCTTTATGCGTAATAACAAGTCACTATAGGTCTTCGTTCCTTTTGGAAGTAGCAAACTTGGTTTGCTTGTTAGACTATCACCTGAAGAATACAAAATGTTCGTTTCATTACAATAATAAATTATTAAAGGTTACAATAAGTTTCAAAAAGTTTGGCTCCTTACTGCTGGAAGGGATCATTTTTAAAATGTAATAAGTTTGCTTTAATTGTACAAACTCAGTTGCTCGATTCAAACAGGGCGCTTTATTTAAATGAAGAGTAGTGCCATTGGAATCGGCAAGGTCGAATTCAGCTATAAAAATTAAATTTGCATGTAGTTTTAGCATTTGTATGTTAAGTTGTTCATGACTTTACAAGTTTTGCTTAAATTAATAACAGTTTGATTTTAGTGTATACATTTCAATTATTTCGTCTTTTCATATAATAATGGCCATAATATTACAACGGTTCTGATAAAGAAGCAGAATTTTAAAGTCATTATTGGAACTGATTTTAGATTTTTATATAGCATTTTTATTTCTATCCAAATCGTATAGAATATGCATTTTGTATTCCTCAACAAATTTATAAACCGAAGCAATCAAGTATCTTTTTAGTAAAATATTTGAAAAAAACCATTAGTAGGAAGTCCTGCTTTTTTTCTTATGTATTCATTGAATAACCCTACAGGACAATCAGCATTCACCAAGAACTGTATTTCTTTTGATGGTTTTACTACTGGAAAAACATCACCCTCCTCTTCCATCTCAACTTCTGGAATTTCATATTCTTCCACGGGTCCTGCAAGTTACGATTAGATTTGAAAACTCATATTTGTGTAATTATATCGACATTTATTACGAATTTCTTGAAAATTAGGTCCAGAAAAATTTAACAAAATGCGCTTTAATGAGACCGTTTGTTTGAATAAACAAAATCTGCACTTCTTTTCGCATTTGTGGTTCTCAAGTCAACAACAGCGCGCCTGGCGGCATACCTCTACTAAGATTTCACTAGCACTTATTGGATTATCTATATTTACCTGTGCAAATAATTTTTATGTGCATTGTTATATAATTTATTACTTGAAACTTGATAATAATATTATTATAAGCATAACAACATTTCTGTCAACTTAGTCAATCCATACATACTTGATTTAAAAATTTATAAAATTCATATTGAATTACTATTTAATGATATAATGCCACCTATATTTCAAAATCATAATCATATAAAAATATGTTTTAATTTATTTTGTAATTTATCCGAGGAACTCCAATAATAATATTGGCAATTTTGTAGTGTACCATCACTGACCTTGAAACAATCCTATTGTAAAGTTAAAACGAGAATGTTATTCCTAAAATAATTTATTAAAAAATGAACTGCGGTAAAGTTATCAAAATTGCATTATGAAGCTAAAGAATTTTACTTATATGTTAATGTCGTTGTCATTACAAGCTGATTTTTATGTTTATCACATTTAAGCACCGTTTTATATCGGTTCTCAACTTCAGTTTTAACACCCAACCATTAAAATAAACAAAATTATTTAGTTTTGAATTATTTATTAATAATTTAGGATGGTCTACAAAAATATCACAGTATTGTAATTACATTTACGTGTTATATAATTATTTTTCTTAATAACAAATGCAGACCATTTTAAACGATTATAATAGATTGAAGGACATTTACCATTCTTTTCTTGTATAATACATTTAGATCATATCATATTTCATATTATATAAACATTGTTATTTTTTTAAATTCTATAGTGATGTAACAACACCCATAGAAACAAAACAGCGTTAATCGAAAATATCCAAATAATAAAAATTGAATAATTTATTTCGGTTTAACTCTGTAGACCCAAAGAATTGATGATACTTAATATAACAGTATCGGAAATGTATATGTTAATAAATATCCTTATACATAGTTTGTATGTAAAAAAAACGCCCGACAAGCACAAGTTGCAAGTTGCGGAATTAATTCCTTTGTCATAATATTGTTATGACTTAAGACGTGTACCATGATTGGTCCCAATATCAAAATACTTCGCAACTTCGCCAGTAAAAATAATAGTCATATCTACTTTAAATGCCATTCATTAAAAATATTTAACATACACCTCAGAGTAATTCTAAATATTTTAAATGAATGAAAACTTGTTACACATACATAAACAATAAATAAACTAAACAATAAACCTTAGCAACGTCCTGGAATACAATTATACTACTATCACTGATCCATTAACTAATACATATAAGGATTTTGTTTTTGGAAAGTACTATGTGTAATTAAATATAAAAACATTTACTCATAAAAGTATACCTGGAAGGATCATTGATTTTCGGTCTAAAACATAATAACTAAAAAGTATCCATTAAACAACTGATTAATATTTATTCTTCTTTTTTATGTGTAATAAGAGCATCTTGAATTTCATGTTTTGGTTGATCTTTGTCTCCCCATCCCCAGGTGTTGTGAGTTCCATCTCCTGTTCTTTTCACGCGTTTCTCAATAATGTCGGATGATACAGTTTTTAGATCATACGCCCATCCAATTTTAGCGAAGAAGTCAATGAAGGCTGTTGTCATGTTCAATCTGTAGTTGCCAAGTTCGGCAGTCTTGTAGTCCCATGGGAATGTATGATGGTAGTTGTGCCATCCTTCTCCGAGGGCAAACATGGCTACACTGCGATTTTCAGAAGGGCTGATAACTCTGTAAACAACGCATAAGCTAAGTTAGCTAAGAAGTGGAAGCCATTGGAAAGAGGTGAACTGTAAGCTAGTTCAATATGTATGAAGATTAGAAAAAATGCTTGAAGTATTATGACGTACCTATCGTATGGTTTATCTCCCCACTTGTGTGCAGCGCTGTTTACTAGCCAAGTGACATTCAAAATAAAAGTGTACCGGAAAAGTGTAGCCACAAACCATGAGTTTGACCATGTTTCTCCCCATAAATATACAGGAATGATTGTCGGTATAAGAAAACAGGTGATAGGCATCAGGATCATGTAGTATCTATAAATTAAAAAAATGTTATTATGAAACTTGTACGAGTATAAATAAAATATTATACATGTAAGTAAATAACTTACTTCTTTTGGAAACGAAGAATAGGATCAGCTTTCAAATCGGAAATGTCAAGACCTTTTCCTTTGGCAATTACATCAGGGTGCTTTCTGCATAACAACCAACCAATATGACTGAAGAAGAATCCTCTAGTGGCATTATGGGGATCAGCATCGGTCTCACTGTATTTGTGATGAACTCTGTGATCGCGGGCCCAATGCATAGCACAATCTTGGAAGGCAAGAGTATTCATAGCTGCGAGAATTACGCGAAGAGGCCATTTTGCTTTGTAAGATCTATGAGCCCATAAACGATGAGCACCAGCTGTAATTCCTAAGCCAGAGAGCGTGTACAAGAACATTGCTGAAAGAAATTAATTTTATTATTAGATTGGTAATTTAAATGAAAATTTCAAAGACTTCATTAGTATGCAACTTACCAAAAATTCCAGTATAAAGTTTAGCGGAAGTAAACATCAGCCAAGCGCCATACAAAGCTGCTGCGTGAAGATACGCAAAAGCGATAATATTTCTCCATACATATTTGATACTTCTTTGTTCGGCTTGTTTCAAAGATGCGACATCTTTTTCCAATCCTCCATCGATGGTTTCAGCATCGCATTCATTAAGAACGCCGGTAATGTGACTTGTTGCGTTAGGTGGCATGGTTGTAGCTCTACAAAAAATAAGAATACATAT
Organism: Panorpa germanica; assembly: GCA_963678705.1. Lineage (NCBI taxonomy): Eukaryota > Metazoa > Arthropoda > Insecta > Mecoptera > Panorpidae > Panorpa > Panorpa germanica. Next base: position 7,420,980 of record OY783214.1, read on the forward strand.
TACATGCAGTTACAATTTTAATCAATAATATTTGTTACATAAATGATATATAAATGTGTATACGTATCCAAGTTTCTTTTAATTACACAACAGTATATATTATATATGTATATACATATATAGAAATTTCTACACATCAATTTTCTAGTGGTGTGTAAATCAATATTATGTACTAACATACACAAAATATATATACCAAAACTAAGAATCAATTTTAAAACTATTTAAAGAATGTTTAGAACGAAAAGAATAAGTATACCGTTTAATGTTCCTTAAATAAACACAAATAACATATTGATAAAATGCAGGACAAAATAGAATACATTAAACAATATAAAAATAAATTAACGCAAAAAATGCGTAAGCACATGTTAAACAATGGATTAATTTCATTATTTGGCATAATGCCGAAAATAAAGCGTTGTTTCTTTCGTAAGAGGTATAATAGAATTCATGTTGACCTCTACCACGCAACCATAACCTAGGATTAATAATATCTTTTGTCACTGTTTTATACTTTGCAAATGATTACACAAATATTAGAAGAGATTTACCTTGATTGTTCAAAAATTATAGTTGTATTACTTTGTGACGTCATTCGATATTTTATTGGGTTTAGTTTTTTAAACACTTATACTAAAATGACAGTTCTCTATCGACTGACAAATACAAGGCGCGGTAAGCGAGGTATATATTGTAAGTACTATATAACATATAGCGTCCAGACGCTGTGAGTCGGCGCCTGGACTTTGTGGAGTCCAAGAACTTATATTATCCATATTAAAAACCATTATTTTTGCTTAATAAAATGATGTAATATGTTGTTTGGTAATATTTATTATCAGGTTAAATCTAAATTATTACTTTTTATATTTATGCAAATATAAAATACATGTGCTCATTATAAACGTGATAGATAATTATCAATCATAATCTCTCGTTTTTAGCTAAGCATTGAAATGTTAGAATTGCATAAATTATATAGCAAGCAATTATGATATAAATCAAGTAACTATATGAAGATAATCTTGTTTTTTTGTATCATAAAGTTATAAATAATATAAAAACTCAGTTGACCACGTGTTAAAATTTAACAATGTATCTAATTTCAAAATAGAAAAATATAATGAAAGTATTTTAAAAATATTCAAAATAGATTAGATTAGATTTACGATGAATTATTACTATAATACTAATTTGCTAGTTTTCTAGTTAAATAGTTTCATTTTATAATTAATAATTAGTTTTATTTCTAATTAATTAATTTTAATTAGAAATGACCTCTAAAGTGATAAGGTTGAACTTATATTTACTTTGTAGATCACTTTTCTAACACGTGAAAGGCATCAGGCCAGATAAACTTTTACATTCGTAATCACTTGATATATATTTATAGCTAAGCTGTCAATTTTTGACCTCTGAATGGTAAAAAGGTAAAACTGATAAATTCTCAACAAATTAATTTTTTTAAAACAAAGTTAAAAAATATGATAAAAGTTGAAGGTCATTGAAGTAAATATTTTACGGTAACTGCTATAATAAAAAAACACGAACTAAAAAAAGCGTTTAGTTTGATACTGACTTAAATAACTAATAAGTAAAAAACAGATATGTAAAATTTATATAGCATTTACGTTTCCATGTATTTTTTACATAAATGTACTATATTGTATTATAGTATGTAGATGTTTGTTCTAAAGTAAAATATTTAGATATTTAATAAACTAGTTCATTTTACTATAGCTATTCTCATACAAAATTAAAGTAAATAATAAAGTGTGGAACACTTTGACTCTTGAACTTTATCGATTTTCCTATTATACTCAAGGATTTTATATTTAGGCTATATTAATATATAGACATTTTATTTAGGTTTTATTTTTTTCTTCTTTTTTATTGTCAAGATTATTATTCTGATAATTATTATTGTAATTCTATATTTTGCTATTTAATAATATTAACAAATGGTCTTTACCAATTTGAACTAGAAGGTTCAAATTTAAAATAGTGTAATGATTAATTTGAAACTTCCAGATTGCAACATCCGAAATAAATTCGCGTTTTTGTGAAAAGTATATGAAGCAATATATTTATTTCTCGCGGTTTCTTATCTGTTTACGTCACAATATCAGATATTTCGTTGATACCAAAAACATGGATACTATAAGGAAAACAAAACCAAAATCTTAGATTCATTATATCAAATATTGATATATATCAACCAAATAATTAAACGTATCAGTGACATAAATATTACTTTCGATTTTATCAATAATTATTACCTTATTAACGAATTATCAATCTTCCATCGATTATAATAAGTCTGGTGGACAATATTGCAACTAATACATATAAAAAGAATATCACTAACGATATTAATTGAATCACTAAATGTTCAACACTAAGAAATAGTGGTAAAAATATTTCACCAACTGGTATAATAATAATACCCATGAGTATAGTATTTGAAAAACTCTGATGAAAGCAAAACTATATTGCTGGCTTTATAGTCAAACGGTCGTTATAATGTCCGTTTTAATTTCCATACAATAGATGATCGTATAACATTAAATTTTACATGTTTTATTCAAATATTAGTTTATTATACTAATGAACAATGTAATGCATAGTAACATTTCATTTGAAATGAATTATTTTTTAATTAATATTTCCAAGAAGTATACTAAAAGTGTGTACTCATATAAACACATTTATTGATTTTTAAAACATAATTGCATGTTTAGTTTCAACAAACAAAACGCTGATATTTATTATTTCGTTTTTAAGAAAACATTCTTTTGTCGGCAGTATAATTTAACTATTGATTAATACGAAACACGACGAAATAGTAAAATATCTTTATATTATAGTATATTTATAAAATGTATGATATATTACTATTGATTGTTTGAAATTGATGTTTAAGATATGATTCCAGAATTAAATATTCAAAATAGTAATATTTTGTGAATTTAGGTAAACTAGAACGATTTAAACTTAAAGCAGCAGGTGCTCTGTGTTACAACATGTGCCTACATCTAACCTCGTTCAAATTTTACCGTTTGACTAATTATAAATATTATATGAAAGTTACATTTGAAACACTATATTCAAAGTAATAAGATAAATCGATGATTATTTTACAGAAACTAAATCATTAAAAACTAATTTAAATCATAAATTTTCACCTACCTTTTTGGTTATATTCTATGTCCAAATAAAATTCACAAGTATTACAAAAATAAGAACTGAAGTATTAATTAATTAAAACAAATTTAATATTATTAAACGAATTTAATATTATTATTATTATATAAATGTAACTCTTCGAAGGATCTTTATTGTATGCCGGTTGGAGAGCTGTCAGTCTCTTTATATGCAAAAAGTTGTATTGAGATAACTCTTGTTATCGTAAATATTGCCGGCGTGATAGATAATTATTCAACATGCTTTAAATACAAACATGCACATGATGTAAGCAATAAGACATATGTACCTTATAAGTTCAAGTTCAAAGTACAAATTTAACTGGACGATTTAATCAGTTTGTATATTTTTGCAATTAATGACAGGTCGATGTCAGCACAACCTTCACTTTTATTATAACACCGTCGCGTTAGTATAACACGAAACACTAATTTATTTTAAAGATATTCACAGTTTGATTATCTAAATACACAGTTACCTGGTCATATTTGGAGGTTAGGCTATTTCTTCATCTCAACTCTTCTTAAATTTTCTGCATACTTGCTTCTAATTCACCGCTTAACTAATAATTTTGCATTGTGTTAAATTCAAGCGAAGTATTGTGCTAGTGTTGTATAATCATCTCTTTTCCTCTTTCAGTTTTATGAACGTTGCGGATAGAATAAGTTTTTTAAATGTACAGAGTGGTGCGTTAGAAAATATTACTAATATACATATAGTTGCGATAATGTTTTGTTATTGTTTAATGTTAATAATCAACTCAGGATTATGTAATTTGTATTGTTAATTGGTAATTTGTTAATGCTTGTAAACAATGGAGTTATTTATTTAATTTATTTATTGTTCTAATCTCTATTTTGCTATACTATAATGTTCGCATTTTCTCATATAATCAGTAACATTTGAAACATGTAAATGTAAAAAGTTCACATTTACCTACAATGGTAAAATAAAATTTGTAAGTCGATAATACTAAGAAATATAACACAATTAAAAAAACATAGATATTAACATATTTTTTGCATATATCAAAGGTGAATTTTCATTTATAATAGTTTATATATTGAATTAAAAAGGTGAATACAATACTTAACTAAATTGTTTACTTAAATATATGTACTTTTAATATAATGATTCGAAATAATTACATTTTACCCCAATTGTATAAAATATACCGTTTGCGTAATTTCTTTCCACACTGTACAGTGGTTGTTCAACCGAAAATCGTACGATAATTTATTTACCGATATAACTTTACAAAAACGTACATTAAAAGTAAGATCGTTAAAAATGTTTATTCAGAAATAATAAAGTTTTAGTTTAAAACAAAGGTACATTTGAAGTAAAGGCTAAAAGAAGAAAACAAAATGTGTAAATATGTATTAAATTTGTAAAAATACATTGCAGCAGTTTCTTTAAAAGTATATTATTAACAGTATTCTTTGTTTTATTTGTTATTAAAAAGAAAAGAATATCGTAATTTTGATTAAAAATTCATTTATGGTCTTATATGTATCACGATTTCCAAAGTCTAAAGTCCAAGGTGCAAAAATATCATCGCTATTTATAGATCATGTCAGCGTGGTGTCTTTTCAGCAAATTTTTAATTTCGCTGAAGGAGTTATTAATACAAGAGCCTGAATCTTAGATGAGCCTTCTTGATACTTTTTTATATCGTAGAATTTATATATATATATATTAACAACACCGCTGCCTGATAAATGTATGATTACATTTTCCATATAATCACATAAACGAATGAATACTCAAACCTAGGTTATATATTGAGTTGGTCTGAAAATCAAAAGTGCATAACTGTCAATTGCAGTGCTCTTTATAATCTATTTTAAAAATACTTTAATCATTTAATATTAGAAAAATCAATTGTTATTACGTTTTAGATTTAGTCAATTGTATCATCACTAATTGAAATTTAATTGATTTTTAATAGATTACGCATGTTGAAGGTCGCATCTAGGTATCTTGGATATGACGCTCACGTGTTTCTCACGCGATGTTAACCCGCGAATCCACAATCAGTATGGTGGGGGAAGTGGCGTGTTGCCTGTTATTCGCGCCACATATACAAATGTCAATATCAACCTTTCTTGGCACTGAGTAAATTATTTGAAGAAAAGCACAAAAATAATATTTAGTGAGATAGTAACAATATTATGTAAATTATGTAATATCATGTATTATATAAATAAGATGTAGCATGTTGATTAGATATAAAGAAATAGGGTCGATAAAAGAAAAGAATATATTTAAGTATACATTATACTTTTTATAAAACAGATTTTAATATTTAAACAAATATATTTTACATGTCTTAACATGTTAAAACATATATGAAACGTTTTGTCAAACAAAATAAGTACTCTCCAGGAATCGAATTTACGTTCAGCAAATTTAGTCGATTTTATTTTCCCTCTACTCCTATACCTGTGCGATGCCAGCCTATATTGCCCATAAACTCGTGAAGTTTGTTCGGAAGGGGAAGGAAGTTCACCATTCACTGTTCACCACTGGCACGAGTGGTGCAATGTCTACGGATATACCCTCAAGCAAGTTTAGTCAAACGTTAGTCGATCTAGTCTAATCTGCTGACCTGTTTGTTTTATGTTGCACAATAAATACTAATTTAAATAAAAATGTTTTTAGTAACAAGTAGGTTGACGATATGATATCATATGAATCAAAATTCAAACGAATTATATATTTATTTTTAAATTTAATTTAATGATCCCTAATTAACCTTCAACCTTTATTCTTTTATCAGTTTTAATCAAATTATTGTGGGAGGTTCATGCAAAAAGTGACAAGTTCAAAAGAACGACCTCTTACTGCAGTTCTCAAACTTTAAACGGAGTACGAGTTATACACTATACTGTGTGCAGTAAATCATGGTTGATTTTCCTACACTCCTAAAGGTGTGCGATGCCAGTATATTATAGACCGTAAACTCGCGAAGTTTGAGCAGAAATTGCATCTGCATGTGTACGAGGAAGATGGAACTTAAGATATGTAGCTGAGAGAGAAACATCCCAAAGTAATATATGTAAGTGAATCGAACATTGTTCACCATTGGCACGAGAGGTGCAATGTCCACGGAAAATACCCTCATACCTTGCATACCTCTATTTTCATTCTAATAGTGCCGTCACAATAATGTATATAGTTTTTCTAACAATTTTTAGTTAATTTAAGAAAAACTTGAAGTTTAAAGTTTAAAAAAATTGCAAAATAATTAACACGCCTTTAAATCAGATGACCCCTAAACTTGAACACGACAGAATCATGCGATAAATTCACAAGAGTCATTGCAAGTGTATAGTCATTATCAAAATCATTACTTCCTCGCCTGAATCTAAGGCACTGTTCTTGATAGCTAGTGGGCTAGAGTTACTCTACTTGCCTACTAACATATACATACACACATATCAGATGATACACACATACATGCGCACTTAGCGTATGCTACGAGTGTTGAGAGTACGTGGCCCGAGAACACACCATAGCATGAGTAATACATTGACTATGATGAAACTGAATTTGTAAATACACAATGCAAAAATGAATGAATGCATTATTATAGTATATATGACAATCTTTTATAAAATAATAAAAAGATTATTTGCTAATAAAACTAGTTAGTTCTCTTTGTTGTTCTTCTTTTATATTTTGAATCATTTTAGATGAGGTTTTTTTAAACTTTCAATGGTCCAATGGCGTGTCTATTTCATTAAATATCTAAATGTTGAGCAATTAAAAGTTTGAATTGTAGTTTTAGCGCTAGAAATGGTCGGCCATATTTGTATGACGTGATATGCATTTTAACGTCAATTATTTGTGGAGTAGGTCAGTGCTGTGGTAATGTTCTGTAGCTGTTGGTAGTCGAAATAATCTAGTCAAGTCAAAGAATAATAAGTTTTTATTTTATTTAACTCTATTACGGCAGACATTATATTGAAATTGTATTGTTCTTTGAAATAGCTGTAAATAATATTTGATATTTTGATATATAAATACATATAGCAAAGATTTATGAGCTGTAAGGTTGGCAGCGGTTTCGATGTCACATGCATTTGGAATGTGTACAACGTTGAATCCCTTTAATAATTAAATAGACAAAATGACTTTTTTAATTGTTAATATCCCTTAACATATAAGGAGTTATTAAAAAATAATTGAACATTTGAGGTTCTAGTAACCCACTTTATCAATATATAGTACACTTTTATAGAAATTAAGACATAGAACACAAGCCCATTAGCTAACGGAAAATGCAACCGAGATATTTTGCTTAGTTAAGCCAAGGTTATACATAGTATCAACCAAGGTTTATAAAAAGACTCAGTTAACTGAGAATTAACTGAGCATACTATTATGTATGAAGAATTTTCGAGAAAAATGAAAATTAGAAAATTACCAAGTAAAAGCTATAATTATACAGATTTGAATAGTAGACAATGAGTAGCATATATGACATCATTATTTCATAGTTTAACCTTTGAACTGCATTGAAATATGAATAATAAACAGTATTCGTGTAAAGTCCAATAACGTGATGTTTCTACCGGAAAATAAAATAATTTTTGTGAAATATTGATACACACAACTCTGTTTTTATCACACTATTTTTAGTGAAATAATTATAATTTCACCCCATAAATAAAGTTACATAACGCACAATCAAATACATTATGCGTCAAAATTTTGTCTAATATTCTCCCATTAATGTAAGTCAACTTTTTATATAAAAAACCATTAAGACTATATTAGTAATATTAAGTGGGTGAAATCGGCAAAAAACATCCGACTCCGGATAATTTTAAGTCGTAAAAACTCTCAACTCAAAATATTAAAGAAACATTTAATACCGGACCTATCCATACAACTTATACTTTAGTTAATTGTTATTTTATTTATATTATCTAAATATTTTTTCTGACTACGACGCCACTGACCAGATATTCCTTCATTTCTCCTTAGATACTTAGCCTTCTTACCGCCATTTTAGACGTTATATTTTGTGTTCTCGCTGAGATAAGAAGGCGATTTACTTTTCTTTCTTACTTTTGAACCCTTTGCTTTTTTTATTGGCAAGTTTTTGATTACACAACGTAATTTTAATGATTGAATGACCAAAATAATCGCTTTTATGCGATCAATTTGGAAAAAGCAAATTCTATTTGTCAATAATCATTTTAAATCCATGCTATCTTTTACAACCGCATTTGCAAATTAAGGAATATGTTTCATAAAATTAAGCTATCAAATAAAGGGTTAATTCCCCAACAAACAACAAGAGATGTCATTTTAAGTCAACAGAAAAGTGCTAATAGAACAAAATATTAGCCAAATGTCATCACAAGAACATATATTGATAGTTAATATTGATTGATGGTTATATATTGATAGTTAAAAAATGGTGCGAAATTTAAAATAACACCTCTTGTTGAAAGCTTCATATTAATTTTATAACAATTTAATAGTAAATTTTAATACTTACGATTGTTAATAAAAATTAATTTGGTTTAACACCTTTTCCTTTATCACACCCAATTCAAATAACCTAACAATCTGAATGTGATATTAATATTGATTTTACTTCTAGAATAAAATAACGCAGAAGAACTTATGCGGATATATTTTAAATAATTTATTCATATTTTTCATTGTCTATCATTTATTAATATTCATTTAAACGTCGTTATAAAAGTTATTTAACATTTACATCCGGTAAAGATCATATGCCATTTTGTAATTGTTGTGTACCTATCAGGTGGAAAGAATATTGAAGAAAATAGGTCATTTTTAGGTTATGTAGAAAAATATTATTGCCAAAGGTTGATATATATATATTATATTAATATGAGTAACTATAAACTAAACAAGGTATAAAGGAATTCGTCATATTGTGTTCCATTCACTTATCAATTGTCATTATAGTCGCTAGACATTCTGGTGTTCGAGTGTTGGATTCTCGTTTTGATTTGCACGACCAGCGCAGCTGTGAAACATCACCTCAATGCGTGATCGCATCTTCTATCGTTAGTTATTGTGCTGTAGGTATGAAGATCACGCTTTGAATTTTAAAAATATAATGCGTAATATTATTTTTTAGTGTATTTAACATTAGAAATTGACACCTTGTACAATATCTTACACATCACTTATAAATAAGTTCGTAGGATGACATAGAAATGGCGCCACTATTGACAAATCCTTATGATTTTTAGATAGTGCCAACATTCAAACGATATGTGTCAAAATTTCATGAAATTCGGACCATTAGTTCACGAGCTACAGTTGTTTAGGTGTCGCTACTTTCGTAGTTTTCAAAGCAATGGAAAATCTGAATTTTGTGTGTTAAAAACATATTGCTTTACAATAGTAACCTCACATGGTAAAGTGTGCTAATGCGACTACACCTTGCACATCTTCCCCTGTACATAAGGTTATTTTATAATATTATTAGAGAATTATGACATAATCTTCTTAATTATTTCAAGTAAAATTAAAGCTACTCAATTAAATACCATATTGTGCACGTAATAACAATTGTATATAATTTATTCATATATACTCGTACACATGTAAGCAAACATTACCTTATACAATGAATATAACTCACCTGAGTTAATAAGAAAGTTATTGTTTAATGGTAACTATTATAATCAACTTGCAAGTTCATGAAATAGATAAGGAAATAGTAAATATACACCCACCTGTGCAAATCCTTACTAAGGTTATATAAGTGTAATGAAGTATTCAAAAAATAATCTATAAAACAACGAAACTTGTTTATTCCATTATATTTACATAATTGCATTATTCATTAAACACTTGCAAAATATTGCAACGCTTCACAAAGAAGATGGGTTATGATAATGTTGCATAAAGTATTTTAATATGTAGTTATTAAGTTGTAGCAACATATACATCAAAGCAATAGAGATTCGAGCGGCTCCAGACTTATTTAATTAACATGGCTGTAAGTTTATAAAAGATTGGTAATTTGGGTAATTTACGTTACTGCCTAATGGAATGCACACTGGGTTTGTGTCCTATGTCTTAATTTCTATAAAACTCTACTATATATTGATAAGCTTGGTTACTAGAACCTCAAATGTCCAATTATTTTTTAATAACTTCTTATAGGTTAGGAGATATTAACGATTAAAAAAGTTATTTTGTCTCTTTAATTATTAAAGTGATTCAACGTTATAGAACATTCAAAGACATGTGACATCATCATATTCAACACAGAACTCTTATCCATAGGAAATATAATGACCTACCATTAATAGTACAAACATGTTACGTCATAAATATGGCCGACATCTTTAGCGCTAAAGCTACAATTCGAATTTTTAATTGCTATATCTCCGTTAACATTTATATATATATATATATATATATATATATATTGAAATAAAAACTCCAATATATATTTATTAACATCAATTTCAATCAACAATTGAAAAATCGACCCCTAAAAAATGAGTACACAAACAATGAGTTGTTAAAAGTAAAGTACAATGTTAATCTTGCCTTTGTTAAAAATCCTGTTAACTATCCAAAGATGCTTACCTTATCTGACAGTTCTCTGTCAGATAACCTTGTGATGTCTTATGATGAAATAATATTTAAATCTGATTTAAACTTGGATTAAATTTGTTTATACTATTCTCAGAGGCATAGAGGTGGATGAAAAGGAGGTTGTAACTTCTTCTTCCTGGGTTTTGAGTTTAACAAAAAATAAAATTAAGTGTAAAACAAGTTTACACTAGATATAATATGACCAGAAGTTTTGCTACCCTCTGTAGATGTCTACGTCCTAGAAATGTCAAGTAAGGATTAGGTTCTTAAAGTAATTTAATGATTTTGAGACACGTTGTCCATCGCCTCAGCTCCGAGGCGCACCAGACCTTATCAGAACATCCATTTCCTACGTGATAGCTGTCTTGTCCGCTCAAATGGAGCGTCAAATTTATTATACACTACTTGAATTGTGTCTTAATCTTAAATGTTGGTAATTTTTACAACGCAGTAGTTGGTAACAATATTAAAATAACGTACTGATAAACATATTGTAAAAGTTATAAATATATATTTATAACAAAAGGAAATTTTAGATCGAGTAATAAATAACAAATTTATTCCGGTTCCAAAGTTCATAGTCATAATTAATACAATTCAAATTAATCTGATAGGGACATAAATTAAAAATAAGTATGTAATCAATATTTATTTCTGTATATTTCTTTTTATTTAATCGATTTGAATTTGGGATGTTTTTTGATACTTATTCCCCGTACTAAGTAATATATTTGTTATTAATTTACATTTATAATATATTTTATTATTTTTTTATGTTAGGTCATTTGCATTTAAAATTGATAATATTTTTCACTGAATAATTATTATTTACATAGATTACAAAATGTTTTTATTAATTAGGTTGAATCATTAATTTTAATATCTATGCAGCCGTTGCACGAGTTTTGCAGTCACATTATCAAACGCTGAAGGCGTGCTTTTTTATTGATAGGCTTTATATTAATTTTGGAAATAACTGGAACATTCTGGATATAACTTCTTACATCATTTTCTACTTAGCAAAGAGAAGATAGATAGTAAAATCTATTTTCAAAGGAGCCACGTATATGACCCTAGATGTTGTAAGGATCCCGATGAGGTCCTTGTCCCTTATACCAGACTTCTTGATAAGGCACTGTATCGCGCTTGCCTCATAAGAACCTGCTAAACCTTATAGATTTATTCTAATACTTCTAACATATATTCCTTGTATATTCCATAAAAATAAACATTTATTCTGATTTTCAATTTCTAGTTATTATAAAATCCCAGGTAGAGAATGAATCTTGGAATTAACTTGTGGTAAGCTAACAAGCGAACCTTGTGCTATATAAATTCTATATGAAAAGTAAAACAGGTACCTTGGAATTAACTTGTGGCAAACTAGCATGTGTCATTGTCATTGCAAGTAACTTTTCTACTTGGGATAAACCCTAAGGAAAGCCAGTCACAAGATTCATAATCTTAGACATGAAACCAAGTTGGGAAAAAATTCAACATCAATATTTAGAAATTCAGTGATGTGCTAAATTAAATTCAGAGAATTTATCGGTTGCAAGGAAAAGACTTCAAAGCTGTTCCTTAATCTACTTTCTCAGACTTTACATTGTCTCACTTATTACCAATATTTTCTGAAACTTTGAAACATGTCAACTCTAATATGTCTAGTGAGACTTTCATTTAATACTAAGACTGGCCACTGACGTAAGATTGTACCCTTTAAACGACACTATTAATACCTAATGTAAGCTCTTTGAGTCTTTAAGTTTCACTAAACTGTTCTATCCATATAATTTTGGACTAACAACACAATCTTATTATGAATCTTACTATAAAACTAAATTGTACTGCATTAACAAAAGAAAAGCTTATATAACAAGAATAATATATTTAATAATAAGATAATTAAGACAATTAAAATTATAACTAATAAGTAATAAAAATGATTAAAAAATATAAAAAATCGTTGATAATATTACATATAAACAAATTATACTTAGTTACTAGTAAGTACATATTAGGTATATATAAATAATCTGAAATTATTATAAAGTCGTATCTGCTTCTTCTGGTATTTCTTTGTCTCCAAATATAGAATGACTTCCATCACCATTATTTTTGATAACTTTCATAACCAATTCTTTTGATGGTTCTTTCAAGTCATATGCCCAACCAATTTTGGCAAATAAATCAATCCAGAAAGTTGTCACGTTTACGTAGTAGTTACCAAGTTCTGCCGCTTTGTAGTCCCAGGGGAACACGTGGTGGTAATTGTGCCATCCTTCTCCCATTGCTACCAACGCAACAGTAAGATTTTCAACAGGGTTGATACGTCTAAAAAAATTAAAAAAATTAAATCTATATACTATAAAAATATGAGTCGATCAGGAATCAGTGTGGTTAAGTCATTGTTAATATTCAAAGTCATTGTTAATATTAAATTATTATTATTAAGTCATTGTTAACACAAATAACTTTAATACATTAAAATAATAAGTTTAATACAAATTTTACAAAAATAATATATACAGAAGCAGGATTTGGTATATATGAACAAATAAATTTATTGTATGATAAATTTAAATTAAATAACAAAGTTTGCTCTTAAACAGATGAAAAATTAGCAATATTGAAAATTAATGAAAATATATACAATAATAAAATTATAATAATAACGGATTCTTTAGGTGTTTTAAAAAATTTAAATTCTAATGATCACAAATCAAATAATGATATTTTGACATGCAAAATTCAGGAGCTGTATTTCAATATAATAAACAAGAATAATACCATAAAATTTATATGGATACCGAGACATCGTGTAATAAGAGGAAACGAAATTGCGGATAAATTGGCAAAGGAATCAATAAATTTGGAAATTGAGAAGAAAGTGAAATTACCTTCATATGAAATTTTTAATATAATCAAAAAATTAAACTTCAATTTGAGAAACGAAGATTTCATTAATAAAAATCAGTTAAAAGGAATTGATTATTATATGTTACATCCAAATTTAAGTAAGAAAAGATGGTTTAGAAATGAGTCCCGCAAAATTATATCAACTATAATCAGAATCAAAAGTAATCATTGCAAAATTCCAGCTCACCTGTACAAAATTAATATTAAATCTGACGATAGATGTCAATGTGGTGAAGAAGGAACTTTGGATCATATTATATTTGAATGCATAAATTATAGTTTAGAAAGATCAAAATTCAATAGTGAAATATTAGATGTGATTAAAACTTTTCTTGTTAATACTAAATTTTTGTTAAGTGATTCATAATTAATTAGTGAACTATTTAAATATTTAGAAATTTGTAAAGTAGAATTATAAATTGTAAACTATGGAAAAAAAATGTTTGATGGTGGCTATGACGAATAACAGTCAAGGCAAATAAATAAATAAATATAAAAAAATAAGTTATTGTTAATATTAAATAACTTAAAACTCTTATATGTATAAGTGATTTACTCCTTATCTTTATAGCTTCTATATGTTTACAAAGAAAACATTTGAATATACGTACTATATTCCATGTATATACATTCATATACATTGTATGTCATATGTATGTCCAATGCAAAGATATGTGCATATGAAACATTGCTGCATGTACCAAGTATATACTGTCATGTTTATTCATTTCACACATTATAAATATACATGAAATATCTAATGTTATGTGGGTATGCTCTCAATGTATTAAAGACATAATTTTCTTAATTTTGGTTCTTTAGACTTAACCACATTAGCTTCTTAGGGACTCATTTACTTGAAATTTGATTGGTTTTTTTAAAATTAATTATTAATATGGAAAGTTTATTAATATTTATGTTGTTATCTATGATATACTCGAACACTCTTTAGCACGTTTTTCAGTAAATCAGATTAAGTGTAAATAAATTGTATATATGAATTAATAAATAAATAGAGGTCATATGTTGAAAGAAAGACGTGTGCAGTGTGTGGCTATGACGTCAATAATTTGTGCATGCAAAGAGGTTTAAGTTAAACATCAAGAAGTTTGCATAAGAACGTCATGCAAGTTCAAGAACTTCATGTTTTTGTTTTAGATTTGACTATAAATATAAATTGATGAGATTGTATCAGTTTATCTTTATACATGATCTTTTATAAAAAGATATAACTTAAAAAACAGTTACATATCTTTAAGGTTTATCTAACATAACAAAAAATACCTGTTACGTAAACAAGGTTACATAGAATACATTGTAATGTATTATATATACTATATTAATTTTTTTAAATATAAGCCTACCTTTTAACCTTTTAACATAATCAAAAAAGTTTAACTGATACATAACAAATTTTATGTTTGGGGGGTGGGGTAAGGTCAAAACGATAAAAAAGAGCATATTTTCGATAATGCTTTTCAACGACACATTATTTTTATATTACTACAAGATAAAATAACATTTAAAGAATACTTTGTAAAATTTTCATAAATAAATATCAAGGAATGAGGCATTGACAGCGAAACTCTGCAGACGTCACAAAAAAAGTAACATTGCGGTGTCACTCATAACTCGTCACTGGATTTTCTGAAATTGAAAATCCAAAATGATTTCATTAGTTGATAAGTTTCTGCAGGTAACGCTGTTGAGTTTTTTCTTCTTTATTGGTTTTTCCATTTTTTACAGCACTTAAAAGTCAAAATACTGATTTTTCATGAAAAAAAATCAGAAACTTTGTTATTTTAAAATACGTTAAAATTAAAAAATTAATAAGAACTCCACAGCGTTACCTCGACATTTATGTAAAAAAGAGTGTGCTAAATTTGAAAAGAATCGGTCCAGTAGATTTTGAGCTAGAGATGGCACCGACTCTGAAAAACTTAAGTGTGAGAAAACGCGCTTAAAAGTTTCAAAGAAAGACGAAACCCGACCAGGTAGGTGAAGACTTAAAATTCTATAACTTCGGCAGTTTTACTCCAATCGACTTCAAATTTTTACACAATAATCTTAATATATCGTACATTAATAAAAAAACCTTAGCCCTTAATATAAAGTAAGGTTGTATAACAAAAGTCACATTTAGACATAAATTTACGTTTTATGACATTTCCATACATATTAAATTAATATATTAATTAAAAGAATCTAATGTCTTTTGCATTTATTTAATGACATGACAATGCATTCATGTTAATCCTCGTCATAAAATAAGTGAAAATAAAATATTCTTATTTAAACCCTTTTAGGTGATATAATACTAAGTTTTACTTTAGTTCATCATTGTTTTTCGTGTTTAGCGAGTATAAATAAACAAAAAAGAATAAATCGCATTAATATTTATGTATCAGATATATAGATAGTATTTTATATTCTATTTTCTATTAAGAAATGATTGCAAAATTGTAGATACTAAGCACGCGCGAGGTAAAACTCATAAAAAATAATAAGTGGTATCTTCTTTACAATATAATAATTAGTATCGCATGCCTAATACTATATTAATAATCATGATTAAGTCTAATAAATTTTATGATAGCCACAAGCCAAGATTTACTTTTGTTTTTGTTATAGCTGCTGTATTTTTATATTATTTTATATTCTATTATCAAATAAGTCCTTCAAATTATTTTTTAATCTTAGTTTTAAATTCTTGTCGTATTTTACGTTTATATTTATTTCTTCAATTAACTAAAATGTAATTAATCCATCTCTTAAAACTGATTTATTTAATTAATGTACGAGTATTATTCTGTTTGTTATTATGTTTTGTTTTATTCTTATATTTTTATAATTCTGTTACATTGTCATTAAATAAATGTAAAAGACATTAAAATAATCTTTTCTTAATACATAACTTCAGGATTTCAAATGAATTAACAAGAAAGAAAAAAATTTAAAAGTTTCTTAAAATGATTTTATGTTATGTATGATTAGTAAAACAGTTCTTATGTTTTGTTATTGTACTAATAGCAATTTAGATAAAAGGAATTACGTAAAAGATTTTTTTATATATTAAGTAAACCTTAAATGTATTTATATTTGTAACAGGTTTTGCTATTGTTAAAGTGTAATTATGAAAAGCGAAAAACCCCCAGGTAGAAAATTGTCTTGGAGTGCAGGTTTAAAACTTGAAAGTAGCGTTATTTATGCTTGGTGTACAAGGCTTGGTATACAAGCTAACTGCAAGGTTGCTACTATAATAGTATACAACACAACTCTAAACGAATAATTTAGCATTAAAATTAGCTATTTTAGCTTATTTTCCAAGCGTTCTCTGAAATTTGGTATGCTCATTTTATAAGCGTAGCGCAAACTTGCTGAAAGAGTAAAATACATGCGTTTTCCAATTGGTACTATCTAATCCTGCAAGGTTATTCAGCTTGGTTACATTTAATTTTGCACCAACCTAAATTAATAACCTTAAACCTAGCTAATAGCTTGCAAAGATAGCTTTATAAAATCTAATTTCAAGATTCATTTCTACCTATGCCGTAGAAACAAAAGTAATAACAGATGAATCTGTGGACTACATAATATATAAAATTTATGTTTTATTTACGTTAAATAAAACTGATGTCTTAGGTTAATACGTTACACGTGGTTTCGTAAACAAATTACGTTAACCAATTAACTTACTGTCATCTGTTTAAATAACAATAACACAATACGACGTTAATATTGTATAGACTGTTATCTAAGATTGCACATGATAAAAATTATTATTATTGTAACGATAGAATTAACCTTGATTACCTATAACCTAGGTAATTCCTATCCTGTATTTTTATAACCCTATTGTTCTCGTTACAACGATTCCTCAAATATCCCCAATAAGGTTGTGAGCTACTTTTTCAATTCTATTATCGAGTTCATTAGTGTGACAGCTCCAAACAATCGAAATTCGAGATGAAGTTGCATCCTCTATCTGAATCAATGCTCAGATACATCAATACCAGATACCAAATGCAGACAAACTTGTCGAATAACGCAGGAATTCGATGTTATCTCAAGAGTCAATATTCTGAGTTATATCACTAATGAATTCGAACTCTGAAATCCAATTAAGTTATAAATACAGTTAATCAAAGCACGAAAATTAATTTAATTAATGTTACTTAAGCAAAATCTCAGGAATAATATTTTGATGCATGGGATTAGAAAAGAACGTCACTAGCAAAGTTTCGGACAACGTGACATTTAAGTTATTGGAATTTTTTAATTGATTTTTGATAATATTTGACATTGAGGTATTTTCCTGTAACACTCGTTATTTTTGTTATGGGATGCAAATTATAATTGAAAAAATATTTATTAATTTTTAAATCACTCCTTATCATTTTGTAATTAAGCTAAATCGCTAAATTAACTACGCAGTTTAATTATATTTGTAAACAAATATCTTGGAACGTGGCAGGCCCGTGTTTTGGATTTCGCAATATAATCTGTTTAATTAAACAATATTTAATTCTTATAGATTAATTTCTTAAAATATCACTTTTAATTTTACTTTAACTTAATAGATATTAAGAAATTATTAACACAGGTAGAAAGTTTACCATAATGTACTACTTTAATTAGCTTGTAGTAAGCTAGCAAGTGTTTTTAACCTTGGAATTAGCTTCTGGCAAGCTAACAAGTGAAAAATTTGTGTAACAAAGATTCACTTGTAGCTTAAAAGGTTTACTTACTTGTCATAGGGTCTGTTGCCCCAGAGATGAGCTGCACTGTTCACGGACCACGTGAAATTAAGGCCCAACACATATCTAACCAACATCTGTGACGCTGCAGCATAAGCCCAGTATTCATTCCAGCCATAAATTGGCACAATCGATGGTAGAATAAAGCACAGCAACAACTTCAGGGGTGTGAAATACCTAAAACAAAAAAAAAAATCAATCAATTGCTTGAAAGACTAGTCGTCAAGTTTCCGAAGGACCGAAGTTGTATAATTACAACTGATCTACAAATTCACCAGCAATTTATCCATAACTAAGTTGGCACAATATTAGAAAACACTAAAACCAAAGGTGTCTATCTGCCTGGATTTAAAAAGAAGTATCAGATATGTCACAAAGAATAAATTATTTGAAAGAAGGAATGCCTTTCCAACAAACCAAAACAGAGGGCGATTAGTAACCTTCACTACACTACACACTAAAAACCTATCAATTTTATTTAATAATTTATTTCATGATATATATCCTTTGTATTTATTAGGCAAATAAGTAAATGGATACAGTGACGAATCTAGGAACATGGGCGGATACAGCAAGCCTTCGATTGTGTATCCCCGAATAAAATTCTTAGGACCTAGTACTCGCATAACTTACGTGACCTCAAATTGCCACCCCCTAGATACGACGCTGAGTACGTTAATGCATTTGTTCGTACAATGTACCTTAAATGAAATGACATGAATTACTGTATCCCCATCCCCACTGGTAGTTATCCACGAAGATTATATACCATTAATACATTTCTCGTTAAACCCCGATGTTGTTTGCTTTATAATCAATTCAAGCAACGCTCATGTATTATATGTCATTTTGCTATGAAAATATAAATTGTGTTGGTAGTAAGTTGGTTTCAAATCCTTCATTTTTGTTGATAAAAAAGTTATAAAAGAAAAACAATTTTAACCCCTTTAGCGTTGATTTTTTAATAGTCACAAAACAGCTCCTTTTTTTTATATAGTTTCTCGGGCTTCCTAGGCACGTAGCCTTTTATCGCCCCTAATATTGTTCTGCTTCTTCTTATACGTTATATCCAGACAACAAGAATGATCCATTCATGGCTACTGCAGTTATAAATTTCGGTTTCTCAATACAAAACAGCTCTTATTTTTGTTTCAGGCGAACAAAACTGTTGCTATGAGTTTTATTAGTTAATTCTGGCCGGCGTTCAGCAAAACTAAAATTGAAAAACCAACTAACTAATTGTAGTTTAACCAACTATTGAAAATCAGTCATAAGTGTCATATGCAGCTCATGTTTATATATTTTTATACGGTATATACAGTTTTATTTTATTTAACTATTGGAATTTACGAATTTACAAATTTACCTAATGATATTAAGTAAATTTTGTGACACTGAATTACTGGCTTGAGAGTAGCGAATGCTGTAAGACACTTCCTCCCCTTTAAATTATAATTGTATGTAATTGTTTTTATGAATTAATTGGTCGGTATTTGTATTGGGAATAAGTCTATGGGCACTCTTTTCTTTAGCCTGGTACATTTTTAGATTTCAGCAAACTGGTTGCAAGTGAATTCGGATGAATTTGCAGTCTTTTCCGATATTTTCCGCTTCGTATAAGGACTCTGACTGATGATATACGGAGATAATTTCTAATAGTTGTAATTCTGACGAACCACTATTGTTCTGAGTGTTTTTGATTGAACGGTATATAGAGTATGACTAGATAAAATTTGTTTTGTCATTAGGTGTTGTTAAAAATGTATTTTCTCACATACTCTTATATATTACTGAAGTACCTTTTAAACAATCATGCTTTAATGAACAGGCGGTAATCAACATAAGTGATGTTATCAGTTCTACTAATTAAACAATACTTATAAAGATAAACAACAATCAACTAGCTTTTCAAGAAAGAAAAATGTACACAAAATTTGTGCTTCTTTTATAAATTCGTTTTTTCAGGACCGAGTGAAAAGTGAGATCAAAAAAAATTTAAAATGAGAAATGTTTAAATAGAAATAAATTTAGCGCGAAAAACAAATAGCCTATAAATGTGCCCTTTTAGGGTATTATTGGAAAACGCCCTACTTAACACAATAATTTGTAGTGAATTATTGTCAATTTATCACTTCACACGTGGTAATTCTCCCAACTAATCATTATTATGTTACATGAAAGTCATGAATAATGAATCACAAGTGTTTGATGACTTCGAACTTTGTATTGTAACATTTGTGGCACTATTCGACACCTGTTTTCCAAGTGTTAAGGTCTAATGAAATCAAGTCCTAGGTACAAAGTACAAAATCTACATAATTATTCTAATTAAACACTTACAGTGCTCATAAAATTGTTCTTTTAATTATTTTTTAATTAATATCTTATTGTTAGTGTTTTTTATTCATTAATATCAAGGATTCGTACAAAATACTCTTATAGGTAAGTATTTATAAGCGTTATGTTAGAATGAAATGAATGTCGCATGTTGGAGTCGCACTATATATATAATATAAGATGCGTTTCTTACATTAACAGGTCTTACAATTCAACGAACATTTGCTAAGATCACTTTCTTTACATCTAAACATAAAACTGTAAATTAAATACCCTTCTTCAATACTTGATGCCCCTACTTTACATTTTACTATTTATGAATTAAAAATATAAACAACTTGGTGCCTCTACTTTCGCTATTTATATATTTAAAAACCATTTTTTGTGGTCGAATTATATTTAGCATACGGTATATATCAGGGTTGCATCAAAGTCATTTGATTATATTTTATGCAACATTCTTACCGCTAAAATGATAAACCCAAATACACCCACTGTTTTTCTCGGTCGACGTCGCAAGGTCGTTGCGTTTCCGCTGCACGACTTCTGTTATTTATGTGTTTTGTACTCAGAAAGTATGGGACTATATTAATCCAATACTTACTGACATTTTTTGTGAATTTAAAATTTAAAGAGAATTGCATGGGGAAGTCCTTATTAACCTTATGAACTCTCTTTTAAAACGTTTTTTAAAGTTTTATTTGAAATATATTCTAATATTACATTATGTGAAACATTATAATGTAATGCCCCGAGGTTCACAAGACAGAGGGTAAAATTTTTCATGAAATAATTAATACATAATAGGACACTAAACTGGACAACTTTCTTATCATTCAAGTGACAAGTAACATTGCAATTACAGTAGGTAATAAAACGAATTTTCGAAGCTATTTATCACTGTTAAGTTGACAGCATTGTTAAGTGACAAGTTGACATTACTCTTTTCTAATTCAATAGCCTTGTACGAGTATTTTGTTGATGATTGTTTAATATATTAATAGGCTATTTAATAAATCAGTATATCGAAATCAATGTATCGATTTCTCATGAAAAATAACGTCAGATTCAGTAGAAACGTTTTTATGATGTTGGTACACCTTTCCTACGCATAACACGTCGCTCAATAAATTAGTAAAGCAAGCTTATTAGTTGCGTAATTTATTTTTCACATAGACCCGGTTCAACTTTCCGGCTATTGTTATTTTAACAAAATTGTTTTTCATTAGTAAAATAAATATTTGTTTCTAAACATATTTTAACAATGAATATATTAAGTATACTTACTTCGTATGAAATTGTACAACAGGGTCACTCGTAATATCACTCATATCAATAAGTTGACCTTTTCTAATGACGTCTGGGTGTTTTTTCATCATCAGCCATCCTACGTGCGCGAAAAAGAAGCCTCGGTTAGAATTGTGTGGATCCGCATCGGTTTCACTGTATTTGTGGTGCACCCTATGATCTCGCACCCATTCATGTATTGTATTCTAAAACGTATGAATTAAAGACTTTAATTGATTTCTTTAAAATTTTTTTGATTTGTTAAAAGTATATACTACTTTTTAGGGGTCAATATATTAATTCTTCTTTAGAATAAAGCTTATGTATATCAAACAGAATCAAAAATGAAATAAGCGGATTCAAAGAATGAGTTCACAAGTTAAGTGAACAAGTGATAACATGGCTATATTACACAGAGAGATATGTACATATTGTGATAATTTGATTTTTTGATGAAAAATATGCCCATTGGTTCTAAAAAAAATTTAAAAACCAAATAGTGGCTCGAGTAGTCTATATTTAAAATTTAAATTTTTGTTTTTTTGCTTAATTTATGTTTTCTGGCGTCATTTATCAGTTGGTATCATTACAAATTCTCTTAATAATAATTTCTCAATATATTCTAATCAATATCTCATTTAGTATAGCGACTAATTAAAAAATAATTGCATGTTTGAGGTCCTGGTAATGAACTATGCAACATAATATAACATTTTATCAAATTTGATACATGCTTCAAAAAAAAAACAAGACGGGAGAAGTCGGATAGGGGTCAGAAGTCTGATTGGATGAGAGTGTAATGTAGTGGATGGCAACATGATGAGTGATAGAATAGAAATGAAAGAGAGCTGCAGAGAGAAATAAATAAATACAATACTGTTAGACTGGTAAATTGATGTAGGTCTTACATTCATATATACAAGTATAAAGGAAGTGATAATTTAATCAATATTCAATTGGAAATATAAATTACATGTACATAAATTAAGAAATATAATGACAATAATGCGTCAACGAGTTTAGTTATTCAAATATTACAATTCAGTGCAATTCTGAATTATGCCTATGTTAAATATTCAATGAAAGAACAATTAAAAATAATTTAAATTACAACTATTTGTAGTACGATGCAGAATGGATCTACTTTGGTCAAAACATATTTAATATTTTCATGGGAAGAGTAGAATTTGTGGAATTACAAATTGTATGAAATAGAATAGACTGAAAAATAAACTGATTTTTAAGATTTAGCAATCACGGAATTATAATTGCAATGGACCAATGTATGATGAAATAATTAATTATGTTTTGTCTGACTCACAGAAACTGTTTTTAATTATATTAATGACAATTTGTGACCAACTGTAACGTTATAATTAGAACAAATATCTTTTTTATGACCAAGTTCCAATGTACTCGCACTTCTGATAATAACCAAATGCCCCAGACATCCTTATTAAAATTTGATACGCATAATTCTTTTGAAATTATCAGAAATCATTGGGCAAATTCAATATTACAAAATATGTAATAAGACAGCATTGGTGTCCGTAGAAAATGGCAAGCATAATGAAATATCTGATTTAATTGTACTGGATACATTTAAGACTGTAACAAATATATATTGAATGGCCAAAAGATATTATAGAAATTTAAATCAAACGAAATACAGTTCTGTACAATTCACAGACCAGCCTGGAATGACGTCTAACTTCAACGTTTACCTTAAAGCGATTTGCATTTCGATGACATTTCGTTCTCATTAAACCTAACCTCACTTTTAATAGTACGCTTTCATGTAGAAGCTTCTAGTTTACTCAACTCGATGTGTTAAACATGTACCATTAGGGTGAACATGTCCTAATTTACATGTACATATATAAATACTATTAAAATAAATATATATATATACAAAAATAGTAATTAGTTTTCATGTGAATAGAAAATGATATATCAAAGGTCGATTTTAAACGGTGTCGTTGACTGCATGATAAATTGTAACAATCATTAGTAGATAATGTAAAACGTAAACATTGTCTAGACGTATATTTTTAAATTTATAATCATACAAACATATAAATTCAGTTAATCCTCCAAAGAAAATATCTTTTTATTATGAAAATATTAATTTCCCTTAAGCAACTTACTTGTCCAGCTATTGTGTAACAGATCGCTAGAATTATTCGAAGCGGAAGTTTTGCTTTGTATGCTCTGTGACACCATAATCTGTGAACTCCTGCAGTTACTCCAAATCCACCGATTCCTCCCACTATGACAGCTGCAACAAGAAGAAAACTATTAAAGATGCCACTTAAAAATCGAATCAATTTTTACAATTCTTTTACACTAGGTAATGAAATAATTTTGTTTTTATCTTTTGGAAATGTATTTTACTATTAACTCCATTTCAGATAACAAAGACAGCTAAGTAGAAAGATAGAAAGTGAATAAGTAGATTAAGTACATTATTCATACAATTAAGTAAAGATTTAAACCAATTTTCACCAAATCTTAAATGAAAATTTAAGCACGTGTTTGTGGTATTTCATAATCACGTGCAACAGGAAAAGATCATAGAATTAAAGCTTATACATAGAAAAAGTATATAAATTAGTTCAGTAGGAGTATAAAGTAATCTCTCGAAAATTTAAAGCATGTGTATGCTATGTAATCTTTATCAGTAAATATTCTTATCAAACAATTATTGTTTTTTCTTAAAAAGTTTAATACTTTTTGTTATACCAGTTATTTGTTTTAAATAGTAATTTAAATAAATTTACATATTTACAATAAATAATTTGTAATATGTATGTAATAAAATTTAAAATTGGTTTTATGGTACCATCTATTGAGCATTTTATATATTTTTAGCAGAGACACAAACTTTTAGAATTCTTAAATGCGCATGTGTCCTACGTCTTAATTTCTACAAAAGTGTACTATATATTGATAAAGTGGGTTACTAGAACTTCAAATGTTAAATTATTTTTTAAGAAGTCCGTATTAAGTTAAGAGATATTAACAATTAAAAAAGTCATTTTGTCTCTTTAATTATTAAAGGTATTCAACGTTGTACACATTCCAAGTGCATGTGACATCACAATCCTTGTGTAAGGTTACCAACCTTACAGCTCATAAATCTCTTCTATATGTATTTATATATCAAAATATCAAATATTATTTACAGCTATTTCAAGGAACACTCAAATTCCAAAATTATGTCTGCCTTAGCAGGGTTAAATAAAAGAAAAACTTATTATTCTTTGATTTGACTTGATTAATTGACTACCAACAGCTACAGAACATTACCACAGCACTGACCTACTCAACAAATAACTGACGTTAAAATGCATTTCACGTCATACAAATATGGCCGACCATTTCTAGCGCTAAAACTATAATTCAAATTTTTAATTGCTATATCTCCGTCAATATTTAGATATTTAATAAAATAGACACGCCAATACACATTTATTAACATCAATTTCAATCAATATGGTATGGAAAAATACACAATATCATTTATAATTATTAAATAACATAACAATAAAGTAAATATCAAGGTTAAGTATTTATTAATACCAAGAATTAGATAATCATAAATTCTAAACACTAATTTAGTTGATTAAATGCGGTTTCACATAGATCTGTGAGATTTCCGAAGGATTTTATTTATATAGTATCATATATAATTCTAGGTAAGGATTTAGAATCGCCCTCCAAAATTACTAGGTATATGTTCAATAAAACAAACCTTTTATCATAGAAAATTTAACTTTATTATAAAAAGATACTAGCAGCTTTCGAACCCACATGCGAGGTCATCATCATATAAAATAAATTATAAAATTTCACTCTCTACTGGTATACTATTTATTCACTTATCAATATTGGTCTTCACGTTATAAAATTGCAAGTTAAAATTAAAATAAAGTGATTCATGTTACAGTGAAGCTGTATCAAGGAATATAGAATATATATATATTTTGAATAAATTATTACTATAACGGGATTAATAAACTATAAACTTCCGATTAAGTTAAATCAGGAAATGAAACCCATTCTCAACTTGTGTAAAAATCAAGTTCAAAACCTCGGAATGTTCTGTAGCAATAAATAACAATAATTAACATAAATTTAAATATTTCATTTATGAATATACAAGTGCAATGTCATATTGCTTTCTGGCAGTGTATATAAAGCAATTTTTATGTAATTTTATTAAAAAGGTTAAAAAAACATCCAATTACTGAATTATATTAACATAATACATAACCTCAAATTAAATGTTTGATATAAGAATATAAACGGTTACCCAAATAATTAACCAGATATTAACAATTGAAATTTATAAAACAATCACTAACCTTTTGATGAATCTTACATTCTAGTAATTGCTGTTTCTGTTATATAACAAAGAGTAAACGAGATATATAAGCGTGCATACTCAAACGTCATATATTACTTAAAACTGTCTCGAGTAATACATAAACTTTTGATGTTATGAAGGTAGAAACAAGGTAAATAAAATTGGTTAGTTATTATTATCACTATTGCACTTCAATTATAGTTCGTATCAACTTTATCTTCATTTGTATTCCGATAGGTGGAGTGGTTTTGCCATTTGTAGCCGATAAAATAGACGTTGCATATGAACGACTGTGAGAAACTGAACTCTAAATGAAGTCTTTCACGACAAAAAAATCATACGCATCTTCAAAATGATGGCAAAGTGCTTC
This sequence comes from Panorpa germanica, assembly GCA_963678705.1. NCBI lineage: Eukaryota > Metazoa > Arthropoda > Insecta > Mecoptera > Panorpidae > Panorpa > Panorpa germanica. The sequence continues at coordinate 7,447,834 of OY783214.1, forward strand.
CAAAATGTTTACGGGGGTTTTACTTGCCATATTCATATATGTTATACTCCTTATGACTACTCGATAGGTCAAGCGCTATTCAATGAGCGTGTCGGGTTAGTACTAAAAAAGCAAACCTTGTCAGACCCTGATAAGGAACCTATCGGGTAAGACCTAATTATGAATACCTTGTCTAAACCTAATCGGGCCTTCATATATCTCACGCAACATTTCTATTCTGTCAACTTTTGAATGTTTGAATACTAAGAAAGCCTATAAACACATATTAGCATATATTTCTCTATAAATATAAAAAAGAGTAGTTTAATTGAGTCTACAGAATATCATTATATCATATAAATGACTTTTTAAATACCTATGCTATAGCTGTCTAAGACTATAATTATTTAAGAAATGAATGTTATTTGTACACTACGTGACTATAAGTCTTATTTTACAAGATGTTGACAGAAAGGGAATAACCGTACCGCTCCGGAGCGCTTTAATCACTTTGCACAACAGTGACTAATTACAAATACGCGAGATTGAGCGTTCATGAAAAAATGAAGAAATTGTGCAATAGAATTGAAATAAATTTAGGTAAAATAACGATGTAACCTTTGTACCAAAACCTACATTGCTCGTACTGCGTACTGTAGACAAATATAGGTAGACAAGTGGACTTTCTAATTGTGAATATTTGTAATAACTTCTCTAAGAGTTGAATAATATGTAGGTTGATGTTCGTTAAGATGTTTGTGCAATGTAATAGATAATTTAAGGATAAATCCAGAGGTACGAAACATTTCTAATCCAGTCACAACGAACTAATTAAAATTTCTAATTTTATAAAAAGAGTAATCCATAAATTACGTCACAAAAATCTCTTGTCTTGTCACACATTGTGGACGCTTCCTCTCCCCGTTTGTTTTGATGTCACACATTTGAAAAAAGATATATTCCTTTAATACTATTTTCTTTTTCTTTCTTTTTTTTTCAAATGCAAATGTTTGATTATATGTGACGTCATTAAACCTGTGACTTCCCCCCCCCCCCCTTCTTGTCACGTTTTGTCACACTTTAATGAATGAAGTAATGAATGGATGGCTCCAAACAATAAATTAACGTTGAACAGTTTTATTGATAACATATAAGAAAGTGAAGTCTAAATAAAATATAAACGTTTATTAAGCACGTTAACTGACGGTTGTTCAAACCTGATTTTAACGTTCTCATCTCAAATGCCAAGTTGAAGTTCCAAAAATATATTTATGTAATGAAATAGCACAAATATTAGTTCAACTGTTAATACAACAAATTCAAAAATATTAATAGAATTTTGTGCATTTGTTATTAAACATTAAAAAATATATTTTATGTAAATAATATTATCCAAATTAAATATTTAGTTACCTTGTTTAATATTATTTATATCATACTTTTACTAAATGAATAGAATCATAATAATATTATTTTTAAAGTCTAATTTTATGACTTTTATGTACATTTAGATTTGTAAAAATATACGAAAATATTTAATTTTGATTTTAATTAAATCAGTGTTTAAGGTAATTCACATATTTTTTGTTTATCAGGTATATAATTTTCTTTTTTGTTTTTTCTATTGCATTTCAATTCGTATATTTCAAAGGCATAAGAAGATTTATTAATTAGGAATAAAGGTAAATAAATATTTTCAAAATGTATAATTATATTCATTAGGCTTAATTCAATTAAAAATAATATTGTATTTAATAGTGTTAAGTGTTTTAAAGGTTTCGATTGAATCATACACACAAACATACACATAAATATATATACATACATGGATTGCATATAGATACTATGAAGCCTAGGTCACTAAAATTTGGGACATCATTTATTTTAACTATCCTCTAAATTTCACAATTTTTTCATCATTAACGTAAAAGTCTTTGACATCCTTAAGGTGATAAATTGATAATTTTTTAAGTAATAAATTTACAGAATAATTTATAAAGTTATATAATCATTTAGACTTACCCCATACCGTTGTCAACACCATAGAATTGAATACATATCTAAAAAACATGTAAGCAGCTAATAGGTGATACAGAGAAATCGCAATGATATTTAACCATATCAATCGTGATTTAAATTTGAGGCCGAAGTAAGTGTAATTTTCCGGTGAGTCTTTTCTTTCTTCTTTACTTTTCTTATCTTCCACTCGAGGTTTTACTTCCGTTATTGTTTGTGTCGGGATATAGTTAGCCACCATCTTGAAGCTGGAATAATTAAAATATTTGTCAATTGATTAATTGTAGACTACATCGTTTTAAGAGCGCTCCCACACTGGAAACGTTTTCTTGCGACTTTCGATTTTTTCAGAAAAGTGCAGTCGCATTCGCACATTTTACCGTGAGACGAAATTTTTATATTATTGTTTACTAATACACCACTGTATGTAATAATATATATATTAGATATAATAGATTAGAATTTTTGCACTATCAACGTATTGTAAAGTAAATTTTATGTCAGTGAACTACTCGATTGAATGTACTCTCCCTATTTGTATATATTGCATGTTTGAGTCTAATTAAATAAATTATTACTTAGTATAATAGTTAAAGAATTTAAATTTAATTACAAATTTAATGTAATTCTTCAATGTTTAGTATATACATTATGCATACTTGTTACCCATAAAACCCCATTCTGGACTACAAAGTTTTAATTTTATATTTTAACTTAAAATGTATATAAGTTCAGCTTGTGTAATACAAAACAATAAAAATTTATATTAAAAAAAAAAATTAATTATAATTAAATTAAATAGTTCTGTACAAGAAGTCGACCTCAAAATAATTTATTGATTGAATTATAATTTGTTTTGTTTTTCTTGTTCATTTTAACTACTTTTAACTTTTAACATTTCATGTTCTATATAAGTAGATGAAAAGATTGAAAACTTTCTAGCGATATTTTGCCCGCATAATTTTTTATTGCTTGAAAAAGGCGCTCTGTTTTAGTTCTTTCAAAATATCTTTGTTTCTATTGGTTTTACGACTTCAAAAGTTATATAACAAAAGAAAGATAAGAAAATTTACTGTAAAAATCGTTCTCACGGAAACTTAATCGAATGATATTTAAACGAAATGACATCGATAAAAAATTTTCTTTATTGAGAATGTTAAAAGAAAAAAGAGAAAGAAAAGAAATCAATTCAACAAATTATTTTGAGGTTTTCGCATGTTTACTGTAGATGGGAACGATGCTTCTTAAGTGTTCATCTTCATTTAAAATGCCCTGTTAAGACCTAGGTCCCACTGCGAAATAATTCCTAACACTCGTTGAATTAAAACCGTAGTCAGTAAATAATTCATATAATGGATGTTCATATAATTCCGCGCGTAATTATTCCTCAGTGCTATCTAGTCCTAAGGTGTAGCTTTCACGCTTTTCACATTGATGCTGATTTATTGTTAAATTGAACTCTATAACATCTTATTATTGCTAGACAATACCAGTAAACACAGAAAGAAAATATTACATGTATTAAAAGTTAAATATGTCGTAAAAACATATTTAACACCATTTTATTACCAGTGTTGTAATGTATTTAAATGCGTTGAGCAACCCGAGCTAAACACAAACGTAAACTTATGTACTATTTAAAGTAATATTTTTTACCCAACGTTACGTTTTATAATTATTCAATTATAAAGAGTACTTAAAATGTCTATGCTATAAAATAATGTTACCCTTTGAACTTATTTAAATATTACGTAGTTTTTTCCCAAAACTTTTAAGAATAGGTAATAGGAATAATTTAGCACTTAGTTGATATAAAAATAATGCACCTTGATCCTAATTTCATGATAGTTTAAATGTAGCACAGCAATAAACTATGACGTATCATTTTATATGTGTGAACAATTCATTATTTCTTGTTAATACATTTACAACTTCATAAAATTTTAATTTGGTTATTAAATAAATTACATTAAATAGAATTCGAAATATAAATACAAATATTATTGATATTACAGAAAAAATGTATAATATGCCGTAATATTATGTAAAAAATAGAGTTAGCTGAGGTTCATTTGGTATTATAGTTACCCTATTTTCATTGTTGGGAATTGCAGGTCAAATAAGGCTTTAAAATGAAGAATTGCTTTGATCTAATTATTTTAGCACGGTATAATAAATCGATATTTTAATTGCTATATTATGTTTAGTGTGGACGTTGTTGTACTACAATATGAATCAAGGGTTGTGTTGAGACGACAGGACCAATTTACAGGTAGAAAATATAACGCAATGTAACACTTGAATTAGCTTGTAGTAAGCTAACAAGTGTAAATTACATTACAAGACAATTTCAATATTAGAAATAGAAAATGAACCTCGGTATTAGCTTGTTGCAAGTTTGGATCTTGCACTGCAACATATTTTTCTACCTGGATTGTAGCTAAGAAAACTAAAACATACATAAATCGTATGTACATATATTAAAATACTATTTATATGACATTCAATCTTTAAAGAGCCGTCGCAAATTCGTATATAAATAAAATATACAACTTTACATTACCATGTTTAAATAATAACTTGTTTTTATAATCTCAAAAATCGTTCATCCTTACTATTAGCTATTTTTATTAGAAATTATACCGATTTGTTTATACGTCAAATATATTTGCCATTCACTCACTCTGCTTATTGATTCTCATGCAAATGATTCGAACTTTGATTAAATATATCTCGAGTCCGAAACGGTCAATCAATTTCAAATTTTCAGGATAATTACATAATTATATTCTTTATAATTGTACAGAAGTTTACAATATTATACCCATAAGGCTCATAGTACCAGTATACATTGATAAATAGGACCGTTTCACTTATAATCCCTATTTAATATCAACAGTATGTTATATTAAAAAGATAAGATTTATTTTACTTACATGTCGGTGTAATCCGCTCTTTTTTCTTTATGACGCAGCCACTACACAGAAACAAAAATATTAATTAAAAATTAAATACTAATTATGTACTAAGCACCTTGCTAACTACAATTAAAATGAAACAAATAAATTGTTCAGTTGCTAAAAATATGAAAGAGTTTTCGTTTTACATCACATTTATGTCATTTATGCTGAATCGGCGTTCTACTATTCGATTGCACACTTTAATAAATGTTATTCTATATATGACTCTATTATTGCCGGGTTTTAATTATTTATATATAAATTAAAAATTATAAAAATTTGAATTTTAATATTATATTATATTATGACCTTTGTAAATATTACAATTGTATTTAAATTCTAAATTCTATTACAAGTATTTTGTTATGAAACGGGAATTTAAGACTTAATTTCCTGCATTGCGTATCATTGTTTAAGATTGATGCAGTCTCTAGTTTCTAAACTTGCATTATCTAAAGTAGTTTATCAAGAGCTCAGATGTTACATTTTTAATTTACTTTGTTATAATATTGCAGAAAATATTATAATGATAATTAAAACTGTGATTTAAAGAGACAAGATTAAATGTACAAATACTACGTCATACGTGTGACGACATTGTTGCTGTGGTTCAGCTTTATAAATATGTAATATCTCAAATGGATATTAATTATATATTTCTGATATATATTTATTGTCTATACTTGTTGCATATAGTTTTTTTTAAATTAACTTATTTAATGTCGACCGCAGACGATCTTCTACAATGTTAGCAAATTTTATAGTATTGCGTCCTCATATATGTGAACTACACCGCTGCTTAATAAATTAATGATTATGTTAACACTAGAAAATATAGCGCTAGTTATATAATATATATTAATATTTTAAGAATATTTTTAAGTAAGCATTAAGTTTATTTAAGTAAGTATTTATTCTTAAATGTATAAGATATATATTTTTATTATTATGCTTATATATTGCACCCTTAGGACAAAAGTGACACGTGTCAAAAAACGCAAAATGTGAGAAATGGCTCTTCCAAAAATTTTCAACGTATGTATTTGACAGTTAAAGAATTTGGTTGTTACCTTACATTCATGCAATATTTTACGTAAACAAAACCTAGTAGATAATATTTAATTTAAAATAGTCTTATTTTATAGCCATTTTAAAAACTTTTAAGTCTTAAAAGTATATTCGTCAGATTCTATAAATCTATAAATAGCATAGGCTAGACTAATTTGAAAAAATTATTTTACAAAATGTTGCATATTACGTAAAATTGTTTACATAACTTGTTATGTTAGATAAACCTTAAATACATATAACTGTCTTTACGGATAATATATAACCTTATTTACTTGGTTTTACAAAAGTCTTGATAATATTAAAGATGGTTGTGAAAACTTTAAAGAATAAATTCAATAGCACTTTTAAAAAAGAAAACTAAAATTATAGAAAAAATACATTAAATTTAGGACACAATTCTCACGAAAGGTCAATATTAAGAATTATTAATTTTTGTCACTTTTGTCGTGGGCATGAAAATAAACTTAAAAAAAATAATTTAAAAAAAATATGAAGTAAAAACTTCAATGATTTACAAAATATTTGATACATGTGTTGTCCTATATTTTTAAATTATTCCAATAGTAATATGTAATAAATCAACTTTAATAAGCAAAACAATAAAGAAATAATAATAAAATAAAATAAACTAAAAAATAGTAAAGTCAGCATTAAAAAATGCATACCATTTTGTAATAGTTATTAAAAACCACAGGTTACTAAGCAATTAACTCTGTAATATATACAATGAAAACACTTTCAAATATTATCGAACTGTTCACATGAAAATATTTTGAAGAACTGTTGCTATCACTTCCAAGGGGCTGATAGTTATGGCTACTCTCACAGTTACAAAACTTTCCTTGCTTAAATTAACGTGTTTCAGAAAAGCCTCTCCAAAACTTCTTCTGACTGGTTCTATTCATCCTAAAACTTTAGCATCTGTCACACTGCCGCTATTGGTTGATGCGTTAAGGCCATCGGTTGAATTGAGAAACAATCTGTCTTAATTAACTTAAAATTAAACATTTGGCTACAAGCAATATTTATATTTATTTTAGTTAAAATATAGTCACGTCTTTGCTAATTTAACTTCAAATACTAAATTAATTAAATATAAACAAATTGATTGCGAAGTCCTTATTTATCTTATTATCCAGCTGATCACAGTTACATGTATAAAAGATATTCGTGGGTTACTTTGTGTTCGTTTAAGGTTAGGGTCGGCTCATATATATATTACTTATATCCAGAAGTTTATTGACAGTGTATAAACTAGTTTACATTCAGAGCGGAATAAGATTGCAAACTGGCGTCGGTGTAGTCCCAAAATTAATTCCATTGAGTTACGATTTCTATAATATCTAATTAGTATACATTTTGGAGTCACTTTGCCATCATATTAAAGATGCGTATGATTTTTTTGTCATGAAAGAGTTCATTTACAGTTCAGTTTCTCAGTCGTTTATATGAAATGTCAATTTATAATACTAATCAAGTTAAAGCTGATGCGAACTATAATGGGCTTGTATCCTCACTTTTTAGTGGTCGAATTTACAATTGTTGATTGAATTTGATGTTAATAAATGTGTATTGGCGTGTTTATTTTATTAAATATCTAAATGATGACGGAGATATAGTAGTTTTAGCGCTAGAAATGGTCGGCCATATTTGTATGACGTGAAATGCATTTTAACGTCAGTTTGCGTCAGTTATTTGTTGAGTAGGTCAGTCCTGTGGTAATGTTTTGTAGCTGCTGGTAGTCGAAATAATCAAGTCAAGTCAAATAATAATAAGTTTTTATTTTATTTAACCCTGCTAAGGCAGACATAATATTGGAATTTTATTGTTCCTTGAAATAGCTGTAAATAATATTTGATATTTTGATATATAAATACATATAGCAGAGATTTATGAGCTGTAAGGTTGGCAGTGGTTTTGATGTTACATGTATTTGGAATATGTACAACGTTGAATCCCTTTAATAATTAAAGAGACAAAATGACTTTTTTAATTGTTAATATCTCTTAACATATAAGGAGTTATTAAAAAATAATTGAACATTTGAGGTTCCCACTAGTAACTACTTTATCAATATATAGTACACTTTTATAGAAATAGGACATAGACATAGGACAGAAGCCCATTGAAGTGCAATAGTGATAGAAACGTCACAAAACAGGACACTGCCAAATTGTTTACTGGGTAATTTATATTCAGGTGCATTTGACCATATATTTTGGATCCTAAATTACTTCTAAATTATATACCCTTGTGTGGGCAGTGGTCCTTAATTATGTGGGTACCAAACCACTAAACATTTATCTTCATGCTTAACCAGATAACCTTGTACAACTTCAGCTAATCAAGCACGTTTATGTAAGGTATTGTTTGGTTATAAAATACAGTGAAAGGCAATTGCATCTTCGCTTATACACATATATGTTTGCCTATATGTGTGTACGTAATGTACACACAGTTTGTGTCACTAACCTAACATTATAATGACTAACCCCGTGTAAATGCCAATGCTATATAGTTTATAAAATATATTTATTATATAAAAGCTATAAACAATACATGGGTGTCCACAGAAAGTTTAACATTGTATCTTGTTTCTTGTTAAATTTATTTCAGACAACAATCTATCTAATGTCAAATTCAAAATTTGAAAGAATGATTCAACAGCCGTGATTGCCTCCCGCTTGGGACGCCTATGAACACTCGTATACAAAATATATATGTTAACAGGTACATTCCCGCCTCATCACGGAGTTGTGTATTTCAATTGAAATGCACTTTCATGTTTTTCAATTCCTTTTATGTAATCGACTTTTGTATAATAAGTGAACCTTTGATAAGATGTATGAAAATGTTTAAGTTTCACAGTTGATAGAAAAGAATAGATTACAAATTTACACTCTCTTGTTTTTTTTGTCAAATTTTTCGGCTCATCCATGTGTATCTGCGAGTATACTCTTACAGGATCTGGTGATTCGTGTTCAAGGTATGTTTTATTTGCACGTGCAAGATAGAGCTGTGATCAGGTACTCATAAGATTTATCCAATTTGTTACCCAGTAAACATTTTGGAGCATTTTGGAGTCACTTTGACATCATATTGAAGATGCGTATGATTTTTTTGTCATGAAAGAGTTCATTTATAGTTCAGTTTCTCACAATCGTTCATGTGAAATGTCTTTTTTATCGACTACAGATGACGGAACCACTCCACCTGTCGGAATACAAATGAAGATAAAGTTGATGCGAACTATAATTGAAGTGAAATAGTGATAGAAACGTCACAAAAAAGGGCACTTCACCAAATGTTTACTGGGTAGTTAGTAGTGAGCATATCCCCACTATGACCTGCCTGACAAGGTTCTAGTCGGGTTCTTGTAATGCTTATAAAACTAATGAAACGTCATATAACACCCCGGTCGAGTAGTCGTGAGATTAGCCTGACTAGAGCATATCCGTCAGATTATCGTCACAAGGTTTGACTAAATAAATTACATTCTTTACCAGCTTCTTATCAGGACGTGAGATATAAGTGACTGAAGCTAGGGCTTTTTTATACTTGTGGTAGAATATGAAAACAATATTTGAATATTTGCATTCCACTTATATTTGATAAGTTTATCTGGATTTTACTTTTGTTCGGTTGCATCTATGAGTTATCTAAATATTGAATGAGTTAGAAAATAAAATAAAATAGACGATCTATATGAAAACAAGGACAAGGTAACTTCGAGATCGGCAATCTATAGATGATGAATATAATTATAGCAATCAAATTGGCATTTTACTTCAATGCTTTAAGTAATTAGAGGTCCCACTCTACGTTGTAATTTCAAATTCAATTTATTTTTACAACGAATCTCAGAACAAATTCAAATTGCATTAGTTCAAGGTAAGCCTACCGTCTTCAAAAGATTAATAGACACTTAGCGAGGTCAGCTGCGAAAAGAATAAATCTACCAAAACTCTAACAACCAAAAAATACTATGATTAAAAATTTGTTAGATAGAGTTGAAAAAATTATGGCTATGATAGAAAGAGATAATTACTATTATTAGAGATTTTGTTGACCTCCAGATAAAAATAATACAAAGGCGTGTGGATTTAATGCTTTAACCGATTGCGGTTTTATACAACTATTGTTTAAGAAATTTCTGTTTTATCAATATAGAAAGTACGTGAAAGATAAGGTACTATTGTTGATAAAAAAATATCAGTAAAATCTTTTACCTGGTGCAGCTGAACTCGGTATAGATAAAACATTAAGTCCAAAGAGCGGTTTGAAGGTCGAATAATATAATATGCTAATACGAAATGAATCCTAATAAAACGACTATATTGGAAAACACCAAAACAACTTAATATAAAATGTTTTGTGACCTATTTTAATGTTGTTTTTCTATTAAATAAATCAACCTTATTGGGGATTAGTAAACTCATGAAATTTTCAAAGAAGACCTTTTTAAATCTAAAGAAGTTTTAGGGCTTTTTGAATAGCAATAACAAAATTATCTGTGGCTTAAATTTATGTTTTCTGACGCTGTTGATATGACTATGACTTCTGACTATATGTTAATATACTAAATTAAAGTACCTATATTTTGTGTTTATTTAAACACAATATTAAGAAAAAAGGTTTTAAACTTCGGTACAGCTCTTCGAAAGTTAAAGTTTATTCAATATTTAAAACATTTTTATATACCATTTATTAGATTTATCGTTCTGAGAGATGAAATGATTACGTTGAATTGCCAAGGTTGTACATTTCACTGGGTCAAGGACAATCTCTGGAGGAAAGAGAGTTAATTTGGTATACGCGATACTTTCACTCATTATATCATACGGGTTTATGTTATAATACAAAGTCAATGAAGTTTTTAATGTTTCAAATCGTTAAGAAATTTTAAACACAATAAATTTTTAGGTTAAATGTTTAGTATGGTCCAAATTACGAGAGATCGGCAGCGATTCATACTTAAAACAAGTTGTGTGGTATAAACTGTCGATATAACTAAAAAGCATTGACTCACTTATTTCTCTATAATGTATATGGAAACGAATAAGATAAAATTCATTATCGTACTATAGATATATACCGCTCTTATACCTTTTTTTAAGTATAAGTCACCGCCGATCTATCGTGACTTTGACTATAGATAATTATAAACTATATAATAGACTAAAAACCAAGTTTTCAAATTCGAAAAAGAACGAACGTTTTTACCACTTTTTAGTTTCTTCAAACATCTTAGCATTGGTTGGTTCTAAGGCTTGGTAGTTGTTACCAGTCTTAAAGAAAAGACACAGTTGAACAAATTTACTTTTATTGATCCTCACTAGTCGGAGTCTTTATATTTGTATTTAATGTAATATAGTAGATATAAAATTAAAATTTTGAGAATGTATTATATAATGGGATATCTAAAATTTTAAATCAGTAACGGGATGGTATTAGTAGTAAGTTTGGTTTGGTTCTTAGGTGCAATATTCTTATTTTAAAAGTGGTTTGCTTCTCCGTTAACACCCTGGTGTTACGTTCCCTATTCAATAAGTGCATCTAAACGAACTGTACAAAAACTTGCGTGCATAAAATATCTGTTCAAAATTCGTTACAAACTCTTGTGCTATTAGTATATTAGTACAATAATAAAAAAAATAAAAATTTAATTGTGTATCAATAGACATTTAAGTAAATTTGAGCAATTTGCTTGTTAGCAAATAATTTTGTTGTTTTAACATACTTAATAGATGGTATGCGTTTAAATTTAAAATGTAATATATTTATTATATATATTTTGTAAACATTATGAAAGAATTAATAATTCGTTTGATGAAAGAGTGTGCGTTTGTAAACAGATAAATCATACTTATTTGAAACTCATAATCTCGTAACTTATCACGAACCTGTTTTAATTGCTAAATCAGTTATATTTATTTATGAAACTGATAGAAATATACTGGGTTTATAATTAAACTTAAACATTTTTACGGACCAGTTATTTTCAACAGATTTTAATTTATAGCAAAATTGAACGTTTCGGTGGTTGTGTAAAATAAAAATTTTGGTTGTTTTTCGTTCAGTTACCAATGTTATACAAATCTTATACAAAATTGGTTCCTTTGAGTTTTAGTGAAAATATGATTATACCTATAGTTAACAATGTTCCCGCTACACGCAGTTATGTACCCTTAAGATTTATGTAACATTGCAAAAGTTACCTGTTGTACAAACAATTTTACCAGATGCACAAAGTTTGATAACTTATTTTACTCTTTTTAGAAAAAGAAAATTTACCTTTTTGCGAATTTTTAAGTATTTTTTTTTATTAATATTTATTTGAGTGTATCAACTTTCATAAGTTATACGCACTTAAAACATAATATACATTTATAAACATTTACAATACATAAATTACAACTTATAAACATACTTCAAATAAAGAGATTAAATTGGTTTTATTTATAAACTCAACAAGGTTTTTCGGATTTTCCCTGCTTTCAAATATCAGCCTTTAAATATAGAATTTTTGGGCTTCGTAGGCACGTAGCCTTTTATCGCCCCTAACACTATTCTGTCTTTTCTTATATATTATACCCAGATAACAAGAATGATCTATTCATGGCTACTGCAGTTATAAATCTCGGTTTCTCAATCAAAAAAGCGGTGTTAACAGGAAGCGTCTGCGAAGTCTGTAGTACCGCCCTTTGGAGTCCATTTTTTGCCATTGATGTATTTTTATATTGCCACAGAATGTGGTCAGGGTCTGCCTCTTCTTCACCACATTCGCATTTAGAGTTTGGAATGATTTTGTTTCTTGCTAGATGTTTCGGAGCTCCAGTATGATTCATTCTTAGCCTTGAGGTCATTGTAATTAATCTTCTTGGCCATTTTAGTTTGGCAAACCATGGCTTACGTCTCAGTATTGGTTGTAATATCAGCCTTTATTCCTGAGGCAAAACTCTTAAAAAAGTATTATAAAATTTTATTGGTTCCTTTTTAAGGCTTTTAGTATAAGACTCTTTTTAGATTAACGGATTTACTTTCAGGGTTATATACATATGCTGAGTTCTAATTATATATTCAAAATGTCTAACAGTTGTGGATGTTAAGCAATAGATACTAAATGTAACTAGGTACGACACTGCAGTGTAAATATTTATTAGTACTTTACAGTTTGTGTTCTTTAACAAAAAAATACTTCTTAATACGTAACACTAACTTAAAAATGATGTGATTACGTTCACTGGATTAAAATTACATAAAATATATAATAAACTACAAGTCATCAATGGAAATTAGAGATAATTAATTAATAAATAAAAACATTCGTTAGAAATATATATAATATGAGAGATTTAATATCTCAATTAATTCGGTTTGGTATTAATTAATCTTTGTGTGTAATTATTTTATGAGGCAATTTATTATTTAACACCTTGATGTATATTTGCGTGATAATTCGTCATACCCAAAAACTGCGCGTTTGACAGGATGCCATCAACTTTGGATTATTACGTTTCAGCTAATAAGGATGTATCATATACGTAGTATTTATATAACAGATACGAAGGTAAAAAAGTATCTTGTCGTAAGTGTGTGGTGAATACTTGGACTATCCAAAGAGAGTCTTCTCTGCAATGGGGCGCCGAATCTTGTAGCTAAATGTATAGAATAGGAATCGGTAAACTGTTTAAACTATTACCCCAATACCAAAGCGCTTACAATAATATTACCGCCTTTAAATAAAAGAAAGAATTTATAAATTTTTAGTTTATATAATTAGTTTATTAGTTTTTGAATTGATTTAACATTGATAAATTGGACTGTTTTATTAAACTGATAGTTTTTCCAAGTAAATACTCTAATTTATTGATAAAGCACGTTATTTCCTTAATACCTTATAATTTAACATACACACGCGCTGTTTTCTTATCTGTAAATTCTATGATGTAATAGTAATGAACCAGAGGATTTTTTGATTTATATGCAAGACGAAATTATGTTATTTAATATGTAGATTTTTTAATATTTATATAAACACTAGACAAAATGAAAGTACAGATTCTTAATGGTTTACGCTAATTATGTCCACGTAAGTTTAATCGTCTCGTATGCAAATGACCGTCTGGTTGGGTTAAAAAGATTAGAAAACACATGTTGTCATAATATATAGTTTATTAGACTATTGGTTGCCAAATTTATTAAATTACATGTCTGAGAATTTTTAAAAATATATTCATAAATTTGTATTGATATTTAATAAACTAATATTTCAAACTATTGGCAATATTCTCAGAGTTATAGGCGTTATGAGAAGGGTAAACAGAAACGTAATCGCTTGAAGATTAATCAAATCTATGTACACATTCTAGTACCTAAAAAATATACGTCTAAAGATTTGTTTCTAATCTAACGTTTTAGTCGGTGGACTGTAACAGTAAGAAAAAGTATATAACGATATTAATTTCAAATTATTATGTATACCAAATAACGGATGACAATTATTTTTGGAAATCTAGATCTTAAGTCAATATCGTTTTAAAAAGAGAACTCCTTAAGGGGTTACATGGGTTTCGTCGGGTAAAAAAAGGCCTATTTTCAATATTTTTTTCTCTATGTAAAAAATTATTTATTTAATTCAAACTTTTTTCTGTCTTATTGTTACATATTTAAAGAATAATTTCTGAAATTTTCAAAAAGAAAAAATTAAAACTCCTCTATTGTGACGTCATTTCCGGTGACGCCTCGAAAAAAAGGTGCGTCCGCGTTGTCAGCATAACTCCTGACAGGATTATCTAAAGTGAAAAAACAAAAATAAGTGTTTTAGATAAGACCATAAACTTGTGCATAACAGAAGGAAAGAAAAAAAAAGTAAAAATTGGACTTTTGGCAGACATTTTTCCAAAAAAATGAAAATTTCGGTAAATTTGCTTGACATTTTGTTTTTTTTAAAATAGTTGCTATTGAAAAAAAAAAAATCCTTCTGTTAAGCACGAGTAAATTGTATCTCAAACATCTGTGTAAAATTTCATCAAGATCGGTTGAGTAGTTTTCGAGGAAATTTGACAACCGACTTTGAAAACACGGTTCCCAGAAAAACGCGTTTAAACTTTTGAGTAACAATAAAACTGACTTGGAGCGCACACCTTCCAAAGGCTGTATCTCCGAAACTATTATTCGGATCGACTTGAAAATTTAGTATAATATTCTTGAGATGTTGTAGAAATTAATAAGCCAAAAAAAAAAAAAAAATTTTGAACACACGAAACCCATGTAACCCCTTAAAGTAATCCAAAGATATTCTGCGTAGTCTATAAATAGAAAACGTGATAAGCAACAAAATTAAACTTTCAAAACTTATTTCACACACCTGTGAAATTCATAATTGCATTTACCTGATATCCATGCCAAATTTTATTGTACATTTTTAATCTAATCTATTTACTTTGACATTTATTTATCTCATCTACTGAGTTAAAAATAAAAATTACTTTTAACTTGCATTGGATCTGTTTTTACAGTTTACTACAATTGTTTTTTTGACCTTTGAAATATCCTCTTAACTATCGAGCTATAATTTGATTGGCCCACGTAAGTTTATAAAATTTGTTTATTAGTTTGATAGTGAGACAGTACAAAGTCTAATGTCTAATTCTTCGTACATTTATCAATAAATAATGCAATATAATTTAGAGTTTAACAAGAAATCTTCAAATCTACAGACAATTATCCTGTTCTTATCAATAACTATAACTGATTAATTAATTAAAAACTAACGGAACAGGTGATGTGCAAGCAAGGTTCAAAAATGAATAAATGATGAATTGATAAGTCATATAGATTTCTACGAAACTACATTTAATAGTTTAAATAATTGTGAAATAACAGGATATAGTTTATCGCCAATTAGACAATGTACTTGTTGACTAATTGTGTATGGTCTGATCTTATGTGCTCTTGAATTTTATGTATGAATAAGCCAAACTCTAAAAAATAAATATATGTATGAGTATTGGCACCTTTCTGCAATTTGTACTTCACGGACGCGAATTCAAGTCTAAATGTGTTCTTTTGTATTTAATTTATTAATAATTTTTTTTTAAGTTTATTATTTTTCCACTCATAACAAGATAATTGTTAAATAAATAAAATAGTGTCCAAATATTCAATGGTGTCATATCTAAATTCACGAAGTAATTGAGACTCAATTAGTAGAATATTTTTACATGCAATCGCTAATAGCATTCATTAATAATTTTACATAATATGTTTGAATGTTATTTTCTAAATCATTGAAATCTGAGTGGAATTTATGATTTAATTATCAAACACCTCTTTATTAATATTTTTTAAACATTATTAAATAACATATGTACTTTTGTTGTTAAATAATGTAGCATTGTACTAAATATATGTATTCAAATCTGTATGTATGTTTTAATCGATTTGTTAAAGTATTATTTATAATTTAAAAAAAGGTCTTTATAATTTTAATAGAGCTTTACATATAATTGTCAAATAACAGTATAACATATCTTGCTAATAACATAAAGACATACGAAGTAATTGAAGAAAATATAACGTCAAAGAACAATGCATTCTGTATTTTGGGAGACGACCTGGTCAAGATTGTAGGACTACGGGGTTACCCATTGAGATGTACCTTATTAATAAGTTATAAAAAAACAATTATCTGTAAATATGACCTAGCATTTGAGACCGCCGTAAACAATAAAAAACGAAAGAACTTTATAAATTGAAACTATAGCTGACAAGATAGGTACTTTAATTAATCAAAACTAATTTATAATTTATTTTTTTTAATTCTTTAAATTATAATTATACTTATTGTTATTTATTGCACATAATTTATTGTCATAATATAAAAATATAACATTTATTTATAATTATTCGTTAAATACAGTAGTGTACATAAATAATATTACAGATTATTACATGCAAATGTTATAGTTTACATAAAAAAGTATTCCTAAAACTGTTATATACTCGTATATTTTTATATAGTACGAGTAATTAAAATAACGACTCAGTGACTAAAAGCATATATTCTGTCGTCAGATCCCGGGACCAGTGCTACATTTTCTGGGTTTGGTTGTTATCAAAATTAATTTGATTATGTACTCTTTTAATCATAAAACTTATCAGGCTTATGAGACATATTTAAGACTCCGGCTAAATACATTCTAAGAAGTCCTCGGTGATAGGAATGAAGATAGAAACATCGCAAATAGGCCGCCGTTAAATTAATTAAATAAAAAGAAAATTTATAATAAAAATGTAATATTATTCATATGTAAAATATGATTTAAATATAAACTGTAAAAATGTTACAGAAGTATATAATAAGTAAAATATTAGTAAGTTTGATTATGTAATAATTTCCATTGTACTACGTAATATGTCGTGTTTCGCACTATATACAATGGTAGATCAGATAGAGACAAAAACATCTGTAAACTTATACAAGAATATGTAAATCGTATCGACTAGAATGTAGTTTTTATCTAACCCTAATGAAAGGTGATGTCGTTAATTTTTACCGGTATACACGAAAGTGTACTGGGCTCATCATTTCTGAATCTATCCTTGTATATATTGCACACCGGAAGTTGGTGCTCTAAGTTCAAATAACGCGTATAAAAAAGTAAGCAGCACAGTTATTACAATATTTACATATTCTTAAACATTAAATGCCATATAAAAGATCACCATTAATCACTAATCATTAACTATACGTCATTAAAGTTTTATAGACATTTAAGCCCCATTCACAGCTACTGCGACAGTTTATATTAACAAATGAATAAACACAATACACCGGTTATTCATCTTTTTCACATCTATGTGTAATTTTAGCTTCTTTTCTAATTTCTTGACTCATATCGCGGTCATCCCAACCCCAAAGCATCTCTTGATCAGCTTCTTCTTCTTTATCATTAAGCGGATGTGATCCATCTCCGGTGTTTTGTATACGTTTTTGAATCAAATGATTTGGAACTGTTTTAAGATCATAAGCCCATCCTAAAGATACAAATAGTAATAAATTAATTAGTATGAGTGGTATATTTGATACAATCTTTGCTAACGCTATACCTATTTTAGCAAAAAAGTCAATTAAACCAGTTGTGAAGTTGACTTTGTAATTTCCAAGTTCAGCGGCTTTGTAATCCCAAGGGAAGATGTGGTGATAGTTATGCCATCCTTCCCCAAAACTCTCAAGCGCAGTAAAGACGCAGTCGGTGGCACTGATGTTCCTAATAAATGAATCAAGAAAAATGTCAATAAATGTAGAAATAAAAGAAAAATGTAAATAACTATTAAAAAAGGTTGAGCAATGGAGCGTAAAGAGTAGAGATAGGTATATTGATGATGACTTACAAAGAGGGAGAAAGAGTTACCAGTAGAAATTAAAAGCTGAGCAATGAAAGAAATATTAAGGGTAACAATAGGTCAGAGATTACAACCAGAAATTATAAATGAAATGAATTTAGTGATATTGAAATCTCTAAAGAATTGGGTTGATAGAAAAGGACATCATATAAAGAAGAGAACCAGGATAACGATAGAAATATAAAGTGGAAAAGGAATAGGAGAATAGAAGAAAGTATGCACTGATGTTCCTAATAAATGAGTAAAGAAAAATGTAACTAAATATAAAAAAAGGGAGAGAAATAGAGCGTAAAGAGTAGAGATAGGTATATGGATGGTAACTTACAAGTAAGGAGAAAGAGTTACCAGTAGAAATTAAAAGCAGAGCAATGAAAGAAAGATAAAGGATAAACGTCAGAGACTACTACCAGAAATTATAAATGATATGAATGGAGAGATATTGAAATTTCTAAAGAATTGAGCTGTTGGAAAAACATATCATATAAAGAAGAGAAATATTAAGGGGAAAAGGAATAGAAGAAAATAAGGCATAAATAAGAGGAAGGAGGGATGACATATGGAAACACAGGGTCACTAAAACTTCAGTTAAGATCTTCTATCTCCCTAAGCACAAAATTACGCAATTCACTTAAATGATGTCATACTTATCGTAAGGTTTATCTCCCCAAATATGAGCCACACTGTTAATGGACCAAGTTATATTAAGGAAAACTGTGTATCGCGTTAGAGTCAACGCGTAAAACGCTACATAAAATGGCTCATTGAAGAAGTAATACGGGATGGCAGCCGGAATGTAGAAGGCAATAAACGGCGCAATCCAATAATAATACCTAAAAAAGAAAATTCAAACCTGAGTTATGCTTATCAACTGATTAATAATTTGTATATTATAATTACAAACTTTCTTTGGAAGACAACAATTGGATCGCTTAAAAGGTCACTGAGATCTACCGTTGCTCCTTTAACTTTAACATCATTGTGTTTGTGCATCATCAACCACCCGACATGGGAGAAGAAGAATCCTCGTTTTGAGTTATGCGGATCAGCGTCAGTATCATTAAATTTATGATGTACCCTGCGGCAATATATTTTCTGTAATCGAATTTGAAAGAACAGTGGATCCCAAAAATATGTGGAAATATTATGTCATGTTGTGATCATCATCAGTAAAATGTTATAACTTTTTGTACAATTCATTATCTAATTATTCTGACAATTTGAAATGGATGACCAGCAAATCTTGCATGATACACCACAGTTACACCACTAATAAAAAAAGCAAATCAGTAGATTTTCTAACTTAAATAGTCGAGAACAGAGTGACATTTTCTGCGTACGTATAAAGTAAAGAAAATAAATGGCAATGTCGTCATTTAAATAGGGCAATGAAAAGTTGAATTTTTTTGCTAAAAAGGAACGGCTCTTTAAACATATTGAACATTAAGAGGATGTCTGCTTGGCTGCTGGTTGATTTCGAGAAAACTTCTTGCTTATTTATATATAATTCGTTCCACTCTTACTAAGCAAACGTAAACAATTTTAGAACCATATTCTAGCACGACACCGTCTTTAAGACCTCAAAATTAATTTATTGTATTAACTTCTGGTGTATGTTTTGCAATGTTCGTAACAATTATCTCCGTAGTAATGATTACATCAGTTTAGATGTAATAGATATTTATGCAAGTCATATTAAAAGCATTTGAATTGTGTTTGGTAGTATTCTTGGCACTGATTTTATTAAATTTTAATCGCCCGAAGCAAGCTCGCTTGTAAGCATAGGTATTTGAGCCTATGGGCTTGAGATTTTGGGAACAAATAACTTCCCCTTCTTTAAATTTTATTTTTTTTATTTTTTATTTAATTGCCTTAACTTTTATTCGTTATAGCCACCATTAAACATTTATTATTAGGCTACGTGCCTATGAAGCCCGAGAAACTATATAACAAAAAAAAAAAAAAACATTTATTATTTTGTGCAGTGAAAAAATCTAATATTATCCAGCGAATATTAGTCTCCTCATTCATCGCAAGCTCGCTTTATCAGAAGTGTAATAGTCGCTGAGCAAGTTGACACCGTGACTAGCATTACCCACATAACGATGTCATTAAATATTTAGACAGATTGAAAGTGAAAGAAAAAACTGAGATGTGTGTCTAGACATGTATCTATGTCAACTATTAACTTTTTTGGATTTAAAAAAATAAGCATTCATTTTTATTTAAGTTCAATAGACGCTATTCTTTACAGGAACTATTATAACAAATTGATAAAAACAAGAAAATAAAAATCATCTTACCTATGATCTCTAACCCAGTCGTAAATATCTTTTTGGAAAGTCATTGTCTGCAGATACGCTAAGATAAGTCTTAATTTGAAAGTAGCTTTGTAAGATCTATGAGTCCAGAGACGATGAGCTCCGGCAGTGACTCCAAGGCCGCTCATAATTGTGATTACGGTAACTTTAAATAAAGAAATATCATCTAGGATATACGTAATTATTATCTATTAAACATAATGATTGTACATTGCAATTGCAAAATTCTGCAAGTATTCTCTGATGGACCTTTAGAGATTGTTAAAAGTCTTACGTTATAACGCAATCAATGATTGATTATGTTTTGTAGTTAACTACGAGTACACTGTACATTTTATGAGCGCTAAAAAAATTTAATTAACAGAAGCCATACGTTCTCCTTATGTATGTGTGTGGTAATAGAAGTATTTTATATTCATTAGGCGTAGGTTATATTCTTTCAAAATCAGTTACAAAATGTTTTTTTTTTAATATTGGAACACTCCTAATGCATTCACTCCTTAACCTGCATGCTTGCTGATTAGTTTATACTACTTTTGAAAGTTCTAATAAAACAACGGATAAAGAATAATACTATTTTAACAAAATATATATGTGTATATATATGTATATAAATGAATCATATATAAATAAAACATAACGGCAATTATATAATCTGCGAAATAAAGAAAAAGTGATTAATCATAATAAAACCCAAATATTAAAGCCAGGCAGTTTAGATTGTGCAATTTATGCAACAATCTCATGTATGAGTGATAACTATATTTCGAAATATTTCTATTTTAATTTCTAATTATACCTTAGCATGTGTTCCTAATTGTCTCAATGCCGGTGGCATCCGTATTTTGGTTATGTAATATGATCTAGAACTATGGTTATTATATATTATGCAAGAAATGGGTCAATTTTGGAAGAATAACTCACCTAGTAGCGCTCTTAGGATAGGTGGGCATATGCTTAAAAAAAGGTCATTTCTTCAAAAACTTAAAAAATTCATACTCTGACTTGAGAGATCATTCTGGAATATTTTTTTGTTGTTGCTTGTGTTTAAAAGCGGTCCTGACCTTATCTATATATTAGTTTTTATAAATTCCTTTTTTTTATATATTTATAGAATAAGGCGATGGCTTCGTATAAGAACACTAAAAACGGACTATATTTATTTTTTAATTGTTTGTTGAACCTAAT
This sequence comes from Panorpa germanica, assembly GCA_963678705.1. Taxonomy (NCBI): domain Eukaryota; kingdom Metazoa; phylum Arthropoda; class Insecta; order Mecoptera; family Panorpidae; genus Panorpa; species Panorpa germanica. The sequence continues at coordinate 7,469,777 of OY783214.1, forward strand.
CCATTTCCTAATTTCACTTGTTACTAACAATTAAATGGACGAAGTATAAGTATGAGATAATACTGCTTATACAATACCGCACAATAAAATTTAGATGTTATACACAAAAATGTTGACTTCGTTTTAATTTCGGGGTTTATTTTTTTAAGACAACAATTTTACTTTAGCAATAGGGTACAAACATACGATGCAAAATTATGAGAATATTTTCTCTTGAATAGAAGATGCCATATTATGACGCACGTATTATACCGGAAGTTAAAAAGAACAAGGTTAAAGTACCGGCAAGAAAATATATTGTAGAAACCACTACAAATAAAATATTTAATTTTGCAACTAATTGAATGTAATTGTAATTATCACCATAAGTTTTATTAATAAAAACACCTTTTGTTTGACATAGAAATGCATAAAAATCCTTACCGAAAATCCATGTGATTATCTTCACTTCCGTGAGAAAAAGAAACATCCCATAAAGGCAACCCATATGCAGTAATGCCAAAGCAACTACATTTCTCCAAATAATGCCATTTTCTTTATTTTGCGGTTGCACATTTTGAACTGATTGTTTATTACTACTTTGCACTTTTTGATTATTTCTATTATTATTATCCGTTTTGTCTTCTGTTACATCTTTGTTCAGTATTATTGTAGAACTACCAAATGTGTTTGGAGCCATGTTTGTAAATGCAAAAATTAAAAAATAAGCTTCCATTTATATAAATGTTGGTTGGCAGAAAAAGGGAAGTGTGAACACTCAATGAACATGCACGTCCCGCTCTCGACGTCTCTTTCTTTTTAGTTAGTACTTATGAATTAGACAAAATGTATGGCACAGACAAATACAAGGCACAGGCCCATTACCATACTTTCTAATATGTATGTGTTAATATTAGACTTATTGTAAATTAACTAAAGACAGACACCTTAAAAATTATAATTTCATTAGATGATTCTCATTTATATTATGTAGTTGTGACGCATTTTACTTATTAAATAATGGGTCACAAAAAATGGACTATTACTTAACGAAACCTAATTACTTATTACTGGTTTGTGTATACAAGTAACCCGTACTCGTATTAACAATTTTACTATTAGCTGCCATAAATTATATGACACAAATTTCTTGTCATACTTTGGCGTTATTTTTTATTGCCACTTCTGATTTATTTCTGCTGCATTGCTTATGATGTCATAAAGCTTTTGACCGTTCCACTCTTATTGTCACAATTTGCGGACTCCCCCCTACCTCAATTATATGTGACGTAATTAATGGAATATGGAGTATTTCAACGAATCGTTTAACAAATTTCACCAGGTTAAAAGCCCGACTCTCAAATTTTTTCTAAACTAAAGACTTTATTATTTTACTTATATGTTACTAAAGAAACATATACAAATATATGTCTTCTTCACAGAAAGACATTAATAATTATGACAGAGATAAATATGTAATGTACATACGTGTGTGCAAATATTTAGTACAACAAAAATTACGTCAAAGTTAAGTAGTAATTCAACATTATTATGATTTGTACACAAAAACACATTACGCGCAACATGTAAATTTAAAGAGGACAATTCAAGTTATGCAAGAAGATTTGAATGGTACTTTACTTACATAACTCAGAGCCGAATATACAACATAGGCACGAGCTTAGAGGCCGCACTACAAAGGGGCCCACACTCGAATTTTTTTTTTTTAGAATTTATAAATTAATTAATTTTGTTCAGATCTCACAGAGATTTTTTCAGTACCCCGGAGGGCTTCCAATACAAGTTGTACCTACGGCCCCACCGATCCTAAATGCGGCACTGTTAATACTACTAAGAAGTATTAAACATTAAGCTAGTTGATGACTACGTTCATTTAAAATAGGTTTTAAATAATTACTGAATAGAAAGATTGCACATAGATTTTAAATCATATAAGACTTTATGATTTCATAACACAATATTATGAAACCATCAAATGAAATACTATCCGTACTAATTTAAAATTATGTTTCTAGTACAGTGCAATCTGTGTAGACCTAGGAAGTAATTTAAACCAATTTAACAATACGGTGCAATTAATTTTGGACAATGTTTCTAATTCTGTCAACATAAAGTACGAGTACCTAACACTTGTTTTTTCAACAATTGTGCGTTCGTGTGTTTCACTTTAATATTTAGTTCACTTTTACCTAACTCATTCCTGGATAACGATATGGTCTGTTGATACCAAAAAAAGTAATTTGAAACGAAAGGTACAAAAGTAGAAAGGGCTTATTGTATTCGTACATCAAGGGCCACAAATCGATCGTAATACGGAATTGACCTAAATTCTTAGGAGACTTTAAAATTTAGTGTTCTTTATATAAAAAATTTTGCAAAGCGTTGGAGGGATTGAGGACTATACAGCCTACTTTAATTTAGAGCGAAAAGGTCATTCTCAATATGGTAATACTGAAAGAATATATATGAAAAAAATAAGTATATTATTTGTGACATATAAATATTTTGACAAGTATTGACACACTTAAAAAAGTTAAATATTTTGAAAGTTTTGCTTTATTTATTACGAGAAACATATTATATCATTTGATGAATACAATGAACATATATTTTAAAAAATTGTATATACATTCCAGTTCCCGATGAAATTTGATTTAGAATTTTCAAGAATTAGTCGAGAAAGAACACTCTGTCATACTGTGTTCTAGACGCTTGCCATTATTTTAGTAGGGTGTAGTCGCATTAGCACACTTTATCTTGATAGGAAGTTTCTATTTTATGTTTACTAATACACCAATCTATGTATTTCATCCTTATTCATAATATGGTTCATACGTGTCAACATCAAAGCGATCACAAAAAGATGTACTTCATATCTTGCATTAGAAGCTCATCATTGCTTCAGAAAAATCTTGCTGTTTTCATAAATAATAAAGTAACCGTAGGTTCATCTCTTGATAAATTGTGCTAATGTGAAGCAACACTATTAAGAAGTCGCCGTTGCAAGTAGTAGACTGCAGTGTGAGATCGACCTTAGTTCTAATAAATAATTTAGGTTGGTGCATAGGTGGTGGTTACTTATATGTATGCATTGTATGCAAACATATAATAAAGAATGTAATAACATTTTCTTGTCTGAACTAAGGTTATTCAAATAGTAGTTAAATTAAGTTAATTGTTTCTATCGTGCGGTTTAAATTAAATATTTAATTGTTGTAATTTTTTTTTAATGCAAAAAACTGATGACTGTTCTTCTTTAACGTAAGAATTAGTTTAAAGTGAAACTTGTACATCTTGTAATGTTATCTCTACTATAATATAATTTGATAACAACAAGAAAAGTATTGAACGTATCAGAGCACTGGCGAAGTCTTTTCTACAGCAAAATGATTTTAAAATTTTCAATAATGTAATTTAAAAGACACAACGAAACGATAAATTATTAAGTAGATAAGTTATATTTTATATAAACAATTATAATAATATATATAATTAAATAATTAAGATATATTTAATGCAAAACATAGTAAAATTATTAACATATTGTAGCGGTGTTTAGGTAGTCGACTACGTGCGACTTAACTTGTTTTAACAATATCCACCGAAGATAATAATAATACACATCTACTAAAACAAAGACTGTTTATTAAAACATTTCCTATTTAATTTACGCTTTTTACATAAACACGTCTTATATCTTAGCACTACAAAAAATCACTACTACTCTCTATTTGTTTTTTAGACCTTAACCAACTAAATCTAACCTAAATTTTATATTGCTGAGATCTAATAACATTAAAGAAGTCTGTGTAACAATATTTTACAATTAATTACAATTAATTACTAATTGGTCTATTCGTAAATAAGGTTTCTAGAAATTGATATTATACAGTGGAACGGACGGAAATTAATTAGTGAAATATTAAAATATTTATAAATTTGTAAAATTAAATTATAAATTATAAAAGATGTATTTAAAAAAGATTGTTGGTGGCTATGACGAAAGAAAGTCAAGGCAAATAAGTGAATAAATATAAAAAAAAAAATAATTACTAATTGTTATATTAATAAATACAAAGAGGACTATGTTCCTATATTAAATTAAAATTTACAAACATGATCTTAAAAAAACAGTCTGTTGCAAAATGCGGACATTTCTATATCGTAAAATAAAGTCTTATATGTATTAAAGTATCTGCTTATAATTCTCTATCATGGGGATGCACTATTTGTAAACTTATCTCTCAGCTCCTGAGTCATATCTTTATCATTCCATCCCCAAATAGCTTCATCAGATAATTCTTCAATCATTTTTGTTTTCTCTTTAATACTAATAGGGTGTGTTCCATCTCCAGTTCGTTTCACACGACTTTCAATTAAATTGTGTGAAACTGTTTTCAGATCGTAAGCCCATCCTAAAAAAGAATGTAGCAGTATGAAATAATTCTATTTTTTGTATTGTCAGTTAAATTGCCTATTTTGGCAAGGAAATCAATAAACGCTTTCGTTAAGTTGAAGTGGTAACCTCCAAGTTCAGCTGGTCTGTAATCGCAGGGGAATGTGTGATGGTAATTATGCCAGCCTTCTCCACAGCTGAGAATGGAGCAAAATACTACGTTCGTTGCACTCAAATTCCTAATTAATTAATTATTAAGATAAAAACACAATACTCGCATGTAAGTTATTATTCAAATATATAAAATTAAAGTACGCACTTGTCGAATTGTCTGGCGCCCCACATGTGTGCTACACTATTTATCGTAAAAGTAGAGTGAAGCATAAAAACGTAACTGGCAAGAGTGCATGCGTAAAACACTACGTCCAAAGGTTCGTTCAATAAGTAATATGGAATAAGTGCTGGGATGACGAAGCTGCAAATTGGTGCAATCCATTTGTAGTGCCTGTGGGACGGAGAAAATGTACTATCATCTAATAATAACAATAGCATCTTGCATTTGCCTAATTTATCTATTTTAAATATGTCACATACGTACTTTCTTTGGAACATAACAATGGGGTCACTTTCAAGATCACTTAAGTCTAGTGTTGCTGTTTTAACTTTAACATCATTATGTTTTCGTACCATCAACCAGCCAATATGGGAAAAGAAGAATCCGCGCTTCGAATTATGAGGATCAGCATCCGTATCATTAAATTTATGATGAGCTCTAAAACATAATTAAATCTATGTCAATGTAACATTGTAATTAAATTAACATTGGTATAGTAAAGTTAAAACATGTTATAAAATACATTCACACCTGTGATCCCTAGCCCAGTAATAAATGTCTCTTTGGTAAGTCGATGTGCAAAGATAAGCCAAAATTAATCTTAAACGAAAATTAGCCTTGTAGGATCTATGAGACCAGAGACGATGTGCGCCTGCCGAAGTCCTATGGCACCCAAAGCGATCATCATGTATTCTTAAAATCAAAGCAAACAAAATCAGTAGGTAAAAGATTTACCTACGCAATATAGAATATTTTATGCAAAATATATTTTGTACCTCTCCTCTTAGAAAGGGTCAATTAACTTTATATTATTTAACCAATGGTTTTAAACTAATTGCAAATGTATATTTGTTTAATTCTCTGTTATATTAGAACGTGAATTTGCACCTGATTTAGATTTAAAGACTGTTAAAGCAGGAAACCATCCAAGAGAAAATAAACATTAATATAACACTAATATATTAATACTAATATAATAATATAAGTCTTTATTGCTTCTTGTCTGTGTAGTTGTGCTAAATGTATATCCCCATCTTAACTCTCGATTACTTCTCAAGGGTATTTGAAAAAAAAACATCCCTTCATAACCGCAATATGTTAGTTACAATTTCAAATAATTTTAACTGTGTTTACCGGGTAATATGTTACAAAGAAATAAAGTACTTACGAATAAGTAATGTAATAAGCCTCATTTTGGTAAAGGCCAGATAAAATCCGTATACCGATCCTACGTGCACCAAGGTTAAGAAAATAGTATTTTCCCAAATAATTTCATATTGTCTATCTTTTATAGTATTTTTATTTAGTGCTTTGACAATTAATCCTTCGTCATCCCGTAACTGATGTTTCTTATTTTCACTTTTTTGTTTATTTTTCATTGTAGTTTCAGCTAGGATAATTGACAAGCCACCAATTAGGTGTGGAGTTAATTTTGCTACTGAAAGACAAAAATTACGAAAAAATTTACATACACATGCATTCTATAGCTAATTAACTAAGTTTTAAATAAATTTATGCACTGAGGTCCTTAGGTCGTGCAGGAAAATGAACCTTGTTTATACTTATATGTCACAAAGGTGATTAAAATTATTACGTAACGTCAAGAAATGTTTTACTTTGATAAAAATAATTGAATAACCTGAATAAATGTATAATATCTTAAATAATGAAGAAAATAAACACTTGGTGAAATTAATAATATATATTATATTTAAATAAAAATCTTTATATTAATAAATACATGGAAGACTATTTTTCTAAATTAAATTAACATTTACAAATGATAATCATTATTTTAAGATATGTTAAACTAATAGAGTTGGTATAGTTAATGACACAATAAAGAACATTTTCGTATTCTCTTACTTTACACTTTGATAATACGAGTATATACTGTCAAATAAAATTTTATAATTGTCTGCTTATAGTTCTTTATCATGGGGATTCATTATTGTAACTTTATCCCTCAACTCCTGAGTCATATCTTTATCATCCCATCCCCAAATAGCTTCATCGCTTCCAAATTCATCAGATAATTCTTCAATCACTTTTGTTTTCTCTTTAATACTAATAGGGTGTGTTCCATCCCCAGTTCTCTTGATACGACTTTCAATTAAGTCGTGTTTAACTGTTTTTAGATCGTAAGCCCATCCTAAAAAAGAAGTAGCAGCATAAAATATTTCTGTTTCCATATATCTGTTTTAGTTTTTACTGTTGTCAGATAAATTACCTATTTTGGCAAAGAAATCAATAAATGCTTTCGTTAAGTTGAAGTGGTAGCCTCCAAGTTCAGCTGCTTTGTAATCCCAGGGGAATGTGTGATGATAATTATGCCAGCCTTCTCCAAAGCTATTAATTGCAGCAAATACACCGTCCGTTGCACTCATATTCCTAGTTAATTAATAATTAATATGAAAACATAATACCTAATTTATTACTTAAATATTATTATTAAACTACTCACTTATCGAATGGTTTACTACCCCACAAGTGTGCCACACTATTTATTGACCAAGTTATATTAAGGAGAAGGACGTATCGGGAGAGTGTGCATGCGTAGAACACTACGTCCAAAGGTTCGTTTAATAAGTAATATGGAATAAGTGCTGGGATGACGAAGCTGCAAATTGGTGCAATCCAGTAGTAGTACCTGAGACACGGAGAAAATGTAGTACCACCTACCAATAACAAAAGGATTTCGGGTGTATGCTGCCGAAAACTGCTTCCATATTCCTAATGTTATCTATTGTAAAAATTGGATACGTACTTTCTTTGGAACATAACAATGGGATCACGTTCAAGATCACTTAAGTCTACTGTTGCTCCCTTAACTTTAACATCATTATGTTTTCGTACCATCAACCAACCAACATGGGAAAAGAAGAACCCACGCTTCGAATTATGAGGATCAGCATCGGTATCATTAAATTTATGGTGTACCCTGAAATGTAATAAAATTTAAACTAATATAACTTTGTAATTAAACTAACAACATATTATAATCTACACTCGTACCTATGATCTCTAACCCAGTCATAAATATCTTTTTGGAAAGCTGCTGTGTGAAGATATACTAAAATTAATTTTAAAGGAATATTGGCTTTGTAAGATCTATGACACCAAAGACGATGTGCTCCTGCCGTAACTCCTATGCCACTCAAAACGGTGATTACGTATTCTTAAAATGAAAACAAACATTATTTATATATACAAGCTATACATACCACTTACTTTTTACTAATGCATAACTTACTTTACCCGCACTTACCCGTAATAAATGTAATAAGTCTGGCTTTGGTAGCAATCAGATAAAAGCCGTAGAGCGATCCAATGTGCAGTAAGGTTAATAAAATCGTATTTTGCCAAATAATTTCATATCGTTTATTTTTACTAGTATTTTTATGCAGAGTAGTGTGGGTCGATTCATCATTACCATCATGCAAGTGGTGTTTTTTATTTACACTTTTTTGTTCTTTTTCTATTGTAGTTTCAGCAAGAATTATTGACGAGCCACCAATTAAGTTTGGAGTCATTTTTACTACTGTTATGATACCATTCTAAACAATTGTACTTATATAAGTAGTTTTTTAACTAAATAACCAAATTTTAAATAAATTTATGCACTGGGGTCCTTAGGTCATCCTGAAAATAATTTGGTTGTGATATTCCAATTCGACTGATTCATGTTAAATTCAAAATATAATGAATAATAAATGATCTGTACCGTTATGTATTCTATTGTTCAATAGAAGTATGTAAATAAGACGAAAACATTTAAATTAGCCTGAAACGACACAGCCAGTGCCGAATTTACGTTTTCGTAGGCCCGGCGCAACACCAGAAAATCAATTGTATCTAGTCATAATTCTCTTTAACGGTAGGCCTGTTATTATGATAAAAATATTAGTGCTGGGCTGCCATGTTTACATAGGCTCCATTCCCGGACCAGCGCTTTTCTTTCTGACTTTGGTTGTTTTTACTTTAATTGATCGTATACAAAATCGCTGTTGATAGGTTTTAATATCGGAATAAGTTAAACAAAACAATTAACTGATTATTTTTTATTTTCGTAGATCTCTAATTATCAATATATCTTTCACAGAAATGCTAACTCATCTAGTTTTGTTCCTGACATTTATATTTTTTGGAAATACTTTATCAGCCAATATGTCGTCCGAAGGGGGCCAATGTATGTCACATGGCTTTAAGATTACAACGTCCCAACTGATAATGGATTATCTCACGTGGAAACAGATAAACCGTGTTACTATATTTAGTCAATTTTATAAAGGTAATTTAATCTTAACATCATTTTAACCTTGATCCAATATCTAATTGACCTCTCCAAGTTCCCACTTAATCGTAAATACTTTAATTAACAATATAACCTGTGATAACAAAGGTAAGGAGATAACTTGAGATGAGATAATGAGGTTATTAAGTTTATCTCGGGACTCCTATAACATATTGTGTTCTAGTATGACTTTGAAGTTTTACTTTTTTTAGATGTGACGTCTTTGCTATCTGTTAACATGTTTTTGTTTTTAGGGTGTACCGGCACGTGGGATTACAGATTATTTCGTCAATTTGCTGATTGTGGAATTGGAATAAATATAGTAATGACAGAAGCCAATGAAATTTTTAAATATCCTATCCACAATGTGGCTGCTGTGGTTTTATTGCCACCTGGAAATGTTCATACCGAATGGAAATCTTTTTTCCACAAAGTAAGACCTTTTAAACTAGACGCATACTGCAGACAAGACTCTTATTTAAGATATTTAACTTTGTCAAAACTTTGTGTTTTGTCTTCAGTGTGAGCCTAGCTTTAATTAACATTATTTAAACATTTGCCGTTATTTAGTCCTGAATTCATTGAATCATTTTGTCGGTACTGCGTATTATATAAATGCTTTATTATTCTAATTAGGCTAAATATTCATGATTGAATTTAGACATTTACAAAGAGAACGAATTGTACTGGCGATAAAAATATTTTGAAATTAATAGTGGTTGGCTATTTTGAATCAACGAACTATTTACTGGACATAGTTGAATCTGTAATTTAACATCATCTTCCATTTATTTATAGGCCTTGCCTTTCTTCTTTCTAGTGCGAGATGAATTTATTAATTGTGTAATATTCTTTATCAGGCTGCTCAAGATCAACTTTTCCGTGAAAGTTATTCTTGGCTGATAATATCAGCCAATGAAAATATTTCCCAAACTCTAGAAACTATTGCAAATGTGTCCTTGAGATTTGATTCTGATTTAACATTTGCTTCAGTTGCTCATAACAAAACTGATAAATTGAATAAACTCCGTCGTGATGATTTGATATGTAACAAGAAAATAAGTAATCAAGAAATACTTAAAGTGGATGACATATTGTCTTCGGAAAGCTACAAAAGATTTATTAACCAGTATAGTGGATTCGATTGGGAAGTCAACCAATTTTGTATGAAAAACCCAGAAGAACTTGAAAGTAAATGTAGTAACTCTACGAAATATATTAAACAAGATAATAAGAGCGTTCGAGTGTATGTACAAGATAGATATAAGATCGATACTGAAGATGTAGAAAATCTCAAGAACTTTACACAGCTTGAAGATAAAAAAGAACGTGCTAGATATGATGTCAATGTTGCACAGGATGTTGACTTTGTAATAAAACAACTGTATAAAGTTAGGAAAAATATAAGCGCCAGTCTTGTTCAAGTCAATTTAGGTAAATAGTTTGGAGTACTTACTTAATACGGTAATTTGCAATATTTTTACATATGTGTCCTTTCTATCAGGTTTATTCAGCTTAGAAAAAGGTTCATTCTTCAACCCGTTTGTAACTGTTGAAGACAGAAAGTTTTTTGGCTATCCTTTCGTGTTTGGAATAAAGAAACCTGTAAATGAACAAAATACAAAACGCCGAGGGAAACCGTTCATAGGAGAGCTTGAAGATATTGAAGATCTTGAGTCCATGTATGAATTTCTGCAGTATTTCACAGATGCTGTTAATGCCACGTAATATAAACATGATTTTGCAAGTGTTAGTTCTCATTTTATAAAACTTAAGAGAGTTTTTCTATTAACAGAGCCGTAGAAATGGAATATTTAGGTCTAGGTGCTCTTGAAGAAGATGGATGGACGAAACTGCTAAGAGCTGTACATGATGAAGATGTTGATATTGGAGTTGAAACTGTCATAATCACTTCGGAGCGTGCAGATGGAATGTTTTTCACTAATCCGATAATACACTCCATGTAAATATCTAACCCAGTAAACAATTTGGAACCAATTCGAAATCATTTTTAAGGGAATCCATAAATCTCCCTGTTTAGCAAAGCGAGGATAAAGTTGGCGCGAATTGCAACAGTGATAATCTAGTATAATTAGCTGCAGCACACACTGATAAATTTTAATTCTTCTGAACTATGACAGAAACTTTACAAAGCATGACATCCTCAAATTGTTTACTTGAAAATATATTAAATACGTAATATATTTGTATGAGTTTTATCTTTATTGCCAAGATTCATCTTAATACAAAAGTAAACTGTTAAACCTAATTCAAAATATATTACATAAACTTCTATTTTCTAAAATTATTCGGATGAAAGAAGATATTAAGTTTCTTACAGGCGGAACGTGTATTTTCGAGATGCAGATTCTGGAACCCTTAAAGATATTTTCCTGCAACCCTTCAGTCCTCAATTAATAGCCAGTGTAGCAATAGTAGCCTGTCTTTTGTCTTCAACAATGTTTATTATCAACAAAATATGGAAAAAATTATCAGCGAGTACAGATCATTTAGAAGATTCAGCAGAACCGGTTACTTTAAGTCAGGCTATATTATTCGGAATTGAAATTCTCTGCAATCAAGGTTAGTATGAATCATGTAAGATAATCGAAATCGCTTACCGGTTTCCGGTATATTTACATAAATCACATTTAATTTTATGTTAAAAAACAAAATAAAAAGGAAATGAGGTATTCAATGATAATTTTATAAACAAGGTACTGTGTATTTTTAATTTATCGTGACGCATATCTACTTAGAAAATTGTTTCACACTTGCTACCTTGCCACAAGCTAAATCTAAGGTTAATTTTCTACTTCTTATAGAGATATGATTTTTTGTTATATTAATTAATTCGAAAGGGTATAACAACTAACTATAATAATAACATTATAAAATAACAAATCATTTGTTACATTTATTTATATTTTTACTTATGTTGCCACAGCACACGATCACATTGGTTTTTTTTTTTTTTGCTCTTTTTTGCCCAAACCACCATTTGCTAATATATGGACGCATGTGTGTCAGCGATATTCGATTTACCGACACGCGCTCCTTTCACTCTCATGCAATAAAATAGCGGAATCGGTAAAGTTGCCTCTCAGATCATTCCTCTCCTCAATGCCGCACATTTGACGCATACGATTCGGTCGAAGAATACCGATGCGTGCATTGACTTCCTTGCTGACCAGTTGACGCACAACTTTAAGAGAAATTAACCATAAAAGTATAGTAAAAAAATAAATCTATAAATACTGTAAACTAAAACGATCCTTAATATTGAATATTATGTTTATTATTTATCGAAAAATTGCTAGTTGGTTTGTAGACCAGTTATAATTATGTAAATAAATGACAATAACAAAATCTAAATATCTACATTGTAGCTAACTTTTGAATACATAACATATTACAATTACATACATGCCAGTAAACATATATTATCATATGCTTAATTAAAAAATTACAAATTCTATCAATAAGTATTAAATCACACCCCATTTTAAATAGAGGTCACTGTCATTGTATATACAGGTCACCGTTAAATGTTATTCAATTTGAAAATTAATTCAAAGTTTTGGGTTCCAATAATCATTGCTAAAACTCATTGTCATTTCAAGTTTAAATTAGTTTCTGAGCCGCAATTGGGTAACAGGTTGAGAATATAAATAGGGCTCCTTGTTTTTAAAACTCATAGAAAATAAATTGTATATAATCACCTTAATTAGGAATTGAAAAGACATTCAGGCAAAAGCAATTGTATATTTTGTTTAGCATGATTAAAAGCGGTTCCCGTTAGTTTCTTGACTTATATCCTATTGTTTTAATTTGGGATCAAGTTTACTCATTCGATTTTATTCAGTAGATCATATTAAATGTCTCTGTTGTATGCTACAAATAGCGAAATCACTTTACCTTTCAGAATCTAAATGTTAAAAAGTTGGTACAAACTACAGTAGTTAATACTTCAAATCACGAGCCATTTCACCAAATTATTTACCGTGTAGATTACGTGTCATACACGTGGGTTTCATTTAAAAGCAGTGGCACAAACAGGATTTTATATAAAGGCTGTCCAGCCATGCATCAACGTCATCATAGGCCATTTGCAATATCAGATATTCCAATTTATCTAGTGCCAATATTATTTTACAGTTTTTGCTATTAGAATCTACATTCTTTAGCCTTAAGTAATTAAATTACATATCATTGTGCTTAATTACATTTTATTTGTGATCCTTATTCTATCCATCTCACTCCTTCCAAAAATAAATAAAAACAAAACTTCTTGCTACTGTCCCTCCTGTTTCTACTCTGTCATACATTTTCCATAACAAAAACATTAAAATAAAATCTAGTACATACATGATTAATGTAAAAATATTATAAACGTTGCAGACAAAGGTCAATTACTTATTACTTAGTCTCTACAGTTGTACTGTGACGTCGAAAGACGGTTAAAAATTAAACTTAAATTCAAAGCTGTCAACTTATGGATATTTAAAACAATAAAAACACCAATATACACATATTAACCAATATTTAAATAAAAATAACCACCCCACGTACATAAAATAAAGTAAAACATAAAAATCATTAACAAAACAAAATTAATTATTCTAATCTTGAAATAATTATATTAAATATATAATATTAAATGTAGGTACAGCATGGTCTCCAGCAAGTTTCGCTGGTCGCCTTCTTCTGATGGTTGGATTGTTATTTTCGCTGGTCGTTTACAATTCTTATTCCGCTTTCATTACGTCTGTTCTATCGGTCAGAATTTCAGACATTCATTCAGTCAATGACCTCCTAAAAACGAATGGATACACAATTGGATTTGTGAACAACGGACAAGACGAGGCGTATTTGCAAGTAAGTTATAATTAAATTATTTCATAAAAAATGTTCTACTTGAATTTTATTGCAATACCAATCGTTATATAAGACCAGTGTCGTAGCTAGAAATATTGGGCACTGCGTTGATTTTTCTGCGGTTAACAAAAATAATTAAGTCGTAAACAGCAGAAAATAAAAATATAATACTCGACAACATTTTATTAATATGTAATAAAAAAGTTAGAAAAAATATAGAACATAAGATAGTAGAATTTCGATATAACGGACTAAATGGCAGGAGAGATGATTAAAAGACATGAATATTAACAAAATTTCAGAAATGCAGTATATAAATATACTGTGTAAGCTTATAAGTTAGTTTCCTTGTGGAAGTAACGACTGTTTTAACTATTATTTAAATGTTGTTCGGTTTATCCACAATCTATTATATAGAGAACCTAATCTTAATTTATTATCAAGTTACTGGACACTTGTGTATGGCGCAGTTACGCCACTGCATGAGACTAAAAAATGTTGCAAAAAAGATGATATTTAATGTGTCGAAAAACACATAAATAAAATAGTTGTTTTAAAAAGAAAAGGTTGTTTTTAGAAAGAAAAAGAAGTTGCATTTAGTGCCTCATAATCAAGTGGGAGAATAATTTGACTTACTTGCATTTTGGTTTGGTAGCATAGAGCTCTATTATTGTAGTGCTAAAATATTTGTTGATTTAATTAAGTAAAAGTAAATAAGACAGTGAATTTAGATTCAAATTCATGACTTTTCTGCGTTGTATTTTATTTTTAGTGTGGAGTATTATATATATATTTATATATTAAATTTATTGCGTAACTGTGTATAGTCTGTGTATATTCTAAAAGTAGTATGAAGTAATAAAAGTTATATACAATTTAAAACAAGTGTTATATATTTTGAATTGCAGACAACTGAAGATGATTTGCTAGTTGATATTTATGCGCGTAGTCTGTCATCTATCGGGACTCCTGTAAGCTCTGTTACAGATGGTCTCAGTCGCGCAACTAAAGGACGCTATGCTTTATTCTCGTCACAACGTGCCGCGCGAAAAGCGTTGCCTACTCTTGTTCCACACGGAGCAGAATGTAAGGTAAGCGACTATCGCGATCTCATTTTATCTATATGTAGATGTTATCAATCATTTCAAATAATAATAGTACTTGAAATAAGAGATAAACAATAATAAATAACATTTTATTCGCACAGTTACCTAGTAACAATTTAAACAGTGGGCCTGTGATCCATGTCGGAGTCAAATGTTGGATTAAGATTATACTACACAAAAATATAATATTTTTATACATATTTATAGATATCTGAATTACTTGTGTCATCAACCTATAGCCAGATGGGATTTCCAATGTCGTGGAAGTCAGCTTACAGAAAAGTTATTGGCATGAGGTAAAAACAAAA
Source organism: Panorpa germanica (assembly GCA_963678705.1). Lineage (NCBI taxonomy): Eukaryota > Metazoa > Arthropoda > Insecta > Mecoptera > Panorpidae > Panorpa > Panorpa germanica. Next base: position 7,485,093 of record OY783214.1, read on the forward strand.
ATTTATTTGTGGTTGGTTTCTCAACTAATTCAGAAATATATTCTTATAATTTCTTAGTTTAATGAAAATGAAAGAACAAGGAGTACTCTATAGAATTCGCAGCAATATGCTGCCTAGTATGCCTCTTTGTATCCAGCCTGCAGAATTTACCAGTGCACGCCTGCAGAATGTTGTGTCCGCCTTCATAATGTTAGCACTTGGACTTCTAGCTGGGTCTATACTTGGTATAGTTTTGTTTAATATTTTGAACCTATATAAGAATATCTTTAGACAGTTTTCTCTTTATTGTAGAAAAATTGAGATAACACCGTATTATCACCATAAAAAATGGGACGGTATTGTTGTAAGTGTATGTATCTACATATACTTCCAACATAAGATCATCTGTCCTCAGACACTCTTGTCTCCAATACGCCCTCGCCATAATATAACATATTTTATTTCAAGTTGCTGTTATATATATAATAATTATTTTGTTTAAGGTGGGGGAGAATTAATATGGTCACGATATCACATAAAAAGAGAATCTGAAAGATTTATTGAAAAGTAAAAGGCCACACAAAATTAAATTTTTGTAGCAAGTATACTATAATAACATAGGTGTTACATGTGTTGTATTTCTTGTTTTGTAGGCTGAATTATTTTAGTAATATGTATAATAGATTTTGTTATAATAGATATGTGTTTGAATAGTTGTAAAGATAAGATTTGTTAGAAATAAAGCTAATTACTACAACTAAAATACAAAGTAATAGGAAATTCTTATTCTTTTTTAGAGGTATACATTTCCAACAGTAATATGTACTAGAGCGGTTATTTTATGGATGTTTCACGGTCATTTTCAAATTAATAGAAAAACGCAATATTTCCGTGAAAACTGGTGATATTTTTATTTTAATCTAAAATACAAACTCTCATGTTAGTAATGAAACACAATATTTGGCAAACTCCACCGAAACATTGTGTGTTTCGATTGATTTAAAATGACCGTTAACTACTGTTATTGAAGGATCTTGTACAAGTAATTATAAAAAGGAAATTTTGAATTACCATTACTTTGAGTTGAGATTTCAGTAGGATATATTTATTTCATATCTAGTAGTGGCCAACAAAAAGTAAAAAAAATAATATAAAGAATAGTAAGAACACGTAATATTAATTAAAAACTTGTACTTGTATTATTAATCAAATTTTACAAAATATCTTTATGTATATATCTAAGTTCTAAACCGCCTAAAATTGCATATAGTTAGGCGTTTTAAAAATAATAACAATTTAAATTTTATTGATGTTTAGTATAGTCTATGAAGTGTTCTGGATGCAGGTATAATAAAGCGTCTTCACCAACTTCTTGCATGCATTCATCCACAGGTCTGCCCGTGTCAACAGCAAGTGCCAATGCCTTTTTAACTGCTTCTGAATCCATTGTTCTCAGATGAGTTGCCCACCCTAAACTAGCCCACATGCGAATGATACCTGTTGTAGTTCCCGATGCTGTAATTATGAAATTTAATTAGAAATGCGAATAAAATTATGGAGAATCCGTTTATTTATAATTTCTGCATGAAGAAGCTATAGTTCATATATTTTTTCATTCTAACCGCACGTCCACACATTCGTGTTGATATAGTACCGATTTTGGCGCAGTAAAAAACAAAATCTTTTGTAAATTAGAACGAAAATGTTATATGCATTTGCATTATCGAAAATATATAAAATATTCCGTCTCTTTTGCGAATAAAACAGACTCAAATTCAAATGAAAAGAATTAATATGACTTCTATTACTTTTTTCTAAAGATTCAAATTGGATAAATGAATTCGTACTAACTACAAAGCCTGCCGATGTATTCGTAAGTGTGCATGATTGAATTGTTATGAATTTTAGGATAGTTGAAGTTTGTAACAATTTTTCACTAGATATAATTACATTTATAATACAATTACACTAAATATAATCTGAAGTTTGTTCTTAAAAATTAATATCAATACCGTAAGATCCATATTCTCCAGATTGATAGTCCCATGGAAGTATGTAATGGTATAAATTCCAGTAACTTTTTGTGATCAAAAACACCATATTGGACTCATCAGGATACCTGCAATACAGAATACAGTTAATAAATACAAGTTTCCAGATTGCTATATGGATTTTTCTATTCCACAAAAAATGTTACACTTAGGACCTCCGCACACGAGGCGAATGGTTGCAAGCCTTAGCCCTGAATCTACCCGAAGGGTATGTGATCACAACTGTGTTGTTAATGAGAGATCGAACGTGTATGCGAGTGAGATAAGACACAGGGAAAGGTACACGAGTCGACTGATAGCAAACTAAACGCGAACGCAAACGAGCACGAGCCATGTCGAGCCGTGTATCGTGACTCTATAGAATTTTTAACCATAGCAAAACAGGGGATTCTATTTTGTTATATTTGATTGTATGTATGTATTTAAATACTTTTCCATAGTATTCGTAAACATCTCTGTTGATGATGTCATCATCAAAAGTATGAAACCAACAATGCCCTACGACCGAGATATATAGTCGCTGAATATATGTTCAAAACCAGTTTGAAATCAGTTTAGGTACGTTCGTGGCGTGTGTTTTATCTCACTCGTAAACATGTTCGTTCTTTTACTAACAACCCAGTTGTAATCAAATTCGGTTCGGGCAGATTCGGGGCTAAGGTTTGCAACCAGTCGCGTAGTGTGCTGAGGGCCTTATTTTTTACTTTTTTTCTTTTCAAATCATGCATGTAATAAATTTCTATTTCTCTAGAGAAACAACATAAGAACATATTGAATTTTAATTAAAATTATGATTAATTATTAAGTTGTTAGACTTCACTGGAAATTAGAAACATGTCAATACTTGCATTGCATGACATGTAGGAATAACAATCTTAAATGAAATTTAGAAGGTTCTCAAACATTAAATGTTATTGGCATTTGTAATATTAACTAGGTGTGCAGTATAAATCTACAATACAATGACAAAGCGTTACCTCACTAATTTTTTCATAGGGTATATAGGAACGAATAACATAAAATTCACCATCGTATCGTGGTTCTTATAACGTATATACGGTTCTTATAACCAGTTTTAAATATAAGTCACCGCCGAACTCTTGTAATTCGAACTATAGATTATTCGCATTTAATTGATTAAATTAAATATTCAATCATTATTTTAAGGAGTTGACGCTATAGCATTATTATAATATCCTGTCAAAGGTCAATATACTTCGCATTGTATTATAATAAAGGTGAAAAGTTTAAAAAATTAAATACATTAGTAATTGCTGCGTAAAAAGAATAGGAATAATAACTATTCATTTAACATAATAATCATTTCACATTAGCTATTTAGAAACTATATTAAAAGTTATGTACACTGTTTTTTGAATTAAAAAAAATCCAAAAAAAATACATGAGTATATTTTTCTGACCAACCGCTACTGACGTCATTTTGGCAATGTTGTTTATTGTAATTGGTGCTATAATATTCTAGAGAATAACTTACTTTTCTCCTCTCTTTAATCCCCACACATGAACGGCGCTGTTGACAAGCCAAGATGCATTTAACACTATTGCGTAACGCAGTAATCCGAGAACGAACAAAGAATTTACGATTGTTTCACCCCAATATTCAGCTGGTGCGTTTATTGGAAGCAGGACGAAAAGGACAAAATACAACACCCAATAGAAGCTGGAATAAATGTATAAATATTAGTCACGCTTTAATCTTACTTACTTCTTATAATAAATGCGGTTGTTAATTATAATATAAAAGGCTTTTGCTAAATATAATTAATAAATTGCAATACAACTATCAAACGCAAATGACAATCCATCATATATCCCAGTAAACATTTTGGAGTCACTTTGACATCATATTGAAGATGCGTCATGATTTTTTTGTCATACAAGAGTTCATTTATAGTTCAGTTTCTCACATTTTTTCATATAAAATGTCTACTTTATCGGCTACAGATGCCGAAATTACTCCACCTGTCGGAATACAAATGAAGATAAAGTTGATGCGAACTATAATTGAAGTGAAATAGTGATAGAAACGTCACTAAATAGGGCACTTCACCAAATTGTTTACTGGGATATCTCCTCGTAACCTGCCCACAATATCAACAACTTGGGTAAATTTGGCTGTCATAACCTCAAATATTCAATTCGCTATATTATAGAAGTAATTAACGATTGAAATAGTCAATTTTGTCTCTTTAATAATAAAAGGGGTAATATTTTATAAAACATGATTGAGTAGTTGATATCATTTCCTTCATTACCTTCTTCCCCACTACCATTTGCTACCTTCGTCATCACAAAAGAAAAGAGATGCAGAATCAAACGTCAGCGCTAGAAGTTGTGGAGTAACCAATAATGTTTTCATATAATGTCGTGGTATAGAACGATAAAACGAAATTGAAACTTTAAATAGATATATCACCGTTGTATAAACCGTAAATATAAATGTTTAGTAAAATCAATTTTGTATAACATATCAATTTAATTAACAAATATTTTAATAAAGAATAAGAAATCGATTATTAAAATCTGTAGATTCTTGTATACAATAAAGAAAAATTAAATAAAATTTAACTAAAACAAATGAACTTCAATGGAAGATGACCATGATGTTGAAACTGCTCTTGTATTTAAAGAAATAAATTGTAATAACTATATAAGTAGAATTTTATAAGCATAACTAGAAATAATGCAAAAACATGTTTTTATATCAATGTATCAAGCTTCTATTATTGACAATTATAGGTAATTAAAGGTAAGATAATTATGAATAATTACTTGTGTGCTGGTACATTTAATAAAAAATTGTTTTTGTATTATTTCTACTATTTATAAATAAATTTATACTACTTTTTCGATGTGTTGATTATATGAGTATATTATTTATTTATTTTTGTATAGAAAAATGCTTTGAAAAAATGATTTTTAATTGGCAAAAGTAAACTATAGAAATTTAAGATTTAGATTCAGTAATAATTACCAATTTTTTGGTGTAAATTCTTATTCATATTAATTATTTTAGACCTTTTTATTAGGTAAATAGTGGTTGTTATTCATAATGGCCTGTTATTGTTTATATTGCCCGATAATTAGTTTTACCGTAATATATACATAGTAGCTATAAAACTAATTGAAAAATACAGCGAATTGTATTTGAATATGAACGATTGTAGAAATAAATGCATAGCGGTCTGATATTGATTACTATATGTATGTATATGAAACAAACATATGATGTGATTCTGCGCATGCCCAGAATATATATGCTGCGCAACTCGAAGGTTTAGGGCCTTTTTAGACGATCAGATCAGTTCTTTAATCAGATTTGGTTTAGCTTTAGTCAAATTACACTCAAAAATAAACAAAAAACTCCTGTGAAATTGAAATTAATTGGAGATCTGATCGTCTAAAAGTCGTATAGACAGAGCATTGTTATGTGTGTGATGTGTAATATGTATGGTATTGTCTAATCCTATACAGTTAACCCTCTTTTTCATATGTAGTGTGACATATAAACATTTGTGTATACTTTTTTGAGGTTATGAATAAGTGAGGTTATGTTATAATTGTTGGCGCACGCATTGTGACTAAAAGTAAAAACATCAACACAAGAGAGTTCAAGTGAGTGTTTGTTATGGTTTTTATACACATTAGGCATCGTCCAAGTGCGATTCCAACATGCAACATTTGTTAGAAGAAAATGAACAACACGTGTAAACCAAGTAATATATTTTACGTATTATATAAGTTTATAAAAATAAAGTAATAAAAATCCAACCATTTGAGTCTGTCTTGTTAGAGTCGCACTAGTTCAAGAACTTTAAATTGTTGAAGAGTTTATCCAGAAAATTTATAACTGATTAACGTGATCTTTAATAGAAATATGTATTGGCATTTATTATATATTTATTCTTACTTCTTTTGGAACATAACAACTTTGTCCTTCTTTACGTCTTCCATTCCAACCTCGCTCAGGAGTTTTTCTTGCTTTGGACTTAAATATAAATATTGCGCTCTAAATTGAGCGTCCAGAAATCCTTTTGTGCTAAAGAATGGATCATCTGGCGTGTTAAATGTTTTGTGATGAAGGCGATGATGTAGAATCCAGTCATAAATCGTCCCCTAAAATAATATAAAAGATTTAGATTTAATCTAAAATAAAATTAAATTAAATAATATTAAAGATTAAATAAAAAATAAAATAAAATACTCTAAAATAATATTAAAGATTTTTTAATCACACTCTGAAATTATTTGCAGAATAGTAACTACAGCTTAAATACAGGTATAGTCCAAATCACGATAGTTCGGCGGCGACTTATACTTAAAAGAGTTTATAAGAGCGGTATAAATCTACAATACGATAATGAATTTTATCTTATTCGTTTCTATATACATTATAGAAAAATAAGTGAGTCAGTGCTTTTTAGTTTTATTGACAATTTATACTCCACAATTTGTTTTAAGTATGAGTCGCCGCCGAACTCTCGTAATTTGAACTATAGTTCTTATTAAGATCGATTTCATTCCGATAGTGAATCGATATTTGCATTTTATCATAAGAAAACACGCGTCAATGCCTAAACGCTTTTGGTCATTTTAAACAATGAAAGTATTGATAGAGTGTCAGTATCAGGAACGTAATTATTTTTAATAAGTTGAACTGGGAGATATTACCAATTAAAATAGTTATTTTTGTTCTTCAATTATTAAAAGGTTCAGCATTTATAAAAAAATTAATATTTTCTATCCCTATTTCTTTTTAAAGCATTGTCTTATGATTATTATTGATTCTTACCTAATTTAAGGTTAAATGACTGGGCCACTATGTTATATAACCAATGTAACACAGTATGTGTATGTAAAACAGTTGCATAAGAATGCATAATGATTCATCAGATACTACTTACATATAAAGTATTGATATTATGATTGAGGTGAACAAAGATAAATAAAATAGATTAATTATTATTCTACAGACTATAATTAAATTAAGCGATTTAAATTTTAAATAGTTGTATCTCTATCAACTTTTTGGTATTTAAGAAAATAAAAAAGGGTAATAAATATGTATTAACTGATATTTTACTTATAAGTAGTTAAATTTAACTATAAATAAGTATAGTTAATAGCCCAATTTGAAATAGAGTATTTTATAAAATACAAGTCACTATTAAATGCTATTTATTCAAATTAAGCAGTGACTTATTTTAATATGTTGGGTTCCAATATCAATTACTGAAACTCATTGGGAATTAAAAAGTATTTTATTAGTTTACAGACTTAAATTCTATTGTTTTATTTGGGGAATAATGAATATTTATTATTATAGATATCAGGTGAGATTAAATGTCACAAACAAGACTTTCATTTAAAAACTGTGGCACACCCAGGATTCTATTTGGAGTTCAATTCTTTCCACTATAAGGATCTATAACAAACGATTCCATTCTAACTGCAAATATGATTAAATACTCCCTTTTATTTGTGTTACTATATTTATTAGTTAGACTATATTCCTAGTTATATTTTGAATGACATTTATTTCTTAGAGGGATATTTTCAACACTCAGTTAACTGAGGTTTATTATAAACCTTGGTTGAAATTTTTGTTTCTCAATTCTTAATTTGATTCGTTGAACATAAGTAAAGTTCCTCAGTTAGTTACATTTGGCCTTTTACAAAACTAAAATAAAAAATTCCATTTTTTAGGTTACGAAATTTTTTAATTACGAACCATTTATGTAGCAGGTACGTTTGAAGATTTTTTTTACATATATCTTACACATTTTGGCATTATATGAATCTAAAGAAATTTAAGTAAAACGTAATTTTTTTATGTTAAATAAACCTGAAATACTTATAATGTCTTTAACGTGATTATGAATTCCACGTTGCTTAAACATTAATTTGGTTGAGTATTTTACTACACCTATTTATTGTTATAGCAAAATAATATCAAACCTTCGAAACAGTTCAAGGTTATTAGCATAATTTATTTAAATGTTAAAATGTTATTGATACAAGTTTTACGCGGTTACGAAATCGAACAAATTTACAGATTAGACAAGTAATAAAACGTAACGTGAGAAATACATATTAAGGTCTGATCATTGTTAAGTCTAAAACAATAATATCGCAGCAATGCGTCAATATAACGCAGTTGTGTGAAAAAAACATCGAAAACGTTCTAAGAAATATGACAAGGTGTCAATTTATTACGTCAACATTTTGTAAATATGAATTATATCTTATTTACCTATAAAAAACTTTATTTACAATTTCTTCAGTCGCCAACAGATAAAAATGTAAATTTTAGTTTAAGATGTGAATCCAGTTTTATGTTATTGGAATCTAGAGATAAAAAACCCTTTCCCCCTACTCTACTGCTCCGCGGAACCGCTACTCACATTTTAGAAACTGGTTTGTTCTATCAATAAAATTTAAGTCATTCTAATACGTTCTATTATAGTTGATTAGCTAGCGTAGCGCTATATGCCTTGACAGTTTTATTATTCCTGGAGTTTTTGGAGGGATTCCTATAATGGATCGAATATGAAGACCAAAAGTAAAATTGATGACAATAATATCCTGACGTCAACAAAGAATAGTGTGAATATTAATAAAATTCATAATCAGAACATCAAAGGTCTTATTGTATTAACCACCAAAATAGTTACTTTTGTACCTTTAACAATGAAAGGACTTTTAGGTAACAAAAAGTCACTAATCCTTCAACTCAACGTCTTATCCGTTTCTTAACCTCTACCTTTCTTGTATTGAATATAGAGTGTAATAAAGATGCATAAGAGGACGTAAACAAACGTAAGATACTACTTATAGCTGTCTCAAGTATCATAACTTTTTATTTTATAAATGAGGTAAACAAGACTAACTCTATGACGTCAAAAATATGACTAACAATTATGAGATAAAATACAGAATCAACAACTTTTTATATTTAAAAGAATAAGAAAGTCAATAAATATATATAGTAGCATATATATCAATAAACTTATAAGAACTCCGATTTAAAAAATATTAGTTCACAAGCCCATTGATATTTAACTATTTGATAGTTCGTAGTTTGTAACGCATATCTGACTCCCTTTAGACCCTTTTTTAAGGTCACTGATAGTTTTACTTAAATTTAACATAATAAAGAAATAAATTAAAAAAATTGGAGTCTCCATAATCTTGTAATAAAATTAATTACACATGTAATCAGTCTTCATTTATTAAATATCTCAATTTGCAAGTGTTGTAATTTGAAAATAGCTAGCTAAATGGTCCAAGGATTAATTACAAATTAGTTTATATGATTTTCTATGCAAACTGATTCTTTTAATATATATATTATCTTAAATGTATATTTCTTTATGTAATACCGTTATTACTTTATATTTTAAAAAGCATTTAAAATCTTTATATTTCTGGTACGTTAAAACAAATGACATTAGAAAACAGTTCTTTACAAAATGAAATGAAAGAGTTTTATGTTTATAGATTTAAATGATAGATTAAAAACGATCAGTAAAATAATTAATTATAGCTTATTACGTATTATGTAGAAACATAAAAAGCCGATGTCGTTAGAACTATTAAATAGTATGTTGCATAATTTGACTGATGTTGAAATGTTTGCGGTTAGAATTCTTGTATTACAAACACCGATTTTATTCTATGTAAAAATTATATAAAGGATAATGATTATTTCTATGATATTTATTGTGTATTAACTCTTACCTGGCCCACTAGAGTGTAGCACAACATGAGGAATATCTTTAGTGGAAGTGCGGCTGAGTATGTTCTATGTGTCCATAATCTATGAACGCCCACTGTTGTTCCCAAAATTGCTAGTGCCACCAGAACAAGCACTAAAATAATAAAAACACAATTAAATTTAAGCTAAGATACATGTTTTAATCATTTCTATTTGTATCTAGAGGTAATATGGTGAAAGCAAACATGGCGGATTAAATACTGGTAAAAGTATTAAAAATTTCTGGGGTTAAAAGTTTTAAATACTTTTAATAAAAACTAAATATTCTTTCTTATGCAGTAAGAGCATTTCTAACTTGCAACCAACGTTCTTTTCAATATCTAAGCCGGCCCTGTTTACATACTAATTTAACCCAGACAAAATGCATTATTATTTTTAACCTTGAATAATACTGAGTATATTCATTATATCAAAACAACCGTGTTTAATAATAAGGAATAAAAAATATATAAGGAGAATAATCAATTTACTTTTATTGCATAAGATGAAATTGATTTCATAGAAATAGATGTACTTACTGAATAGTACAGTTAACAATTTTGCATCGAACAAAGCAACATATAATCCATATGCACCCAATGCATGAATATGAATTAAGAATAAGACGGCTGGCCAGCTAGCTTCTCTTTTTGTATCACGTGAATCGTTGTGTTGTTTCGATTGTTGTTCTTCTTGCTTTTCTGAATGTGCCTCTCCATTTCGAACACCGTTTGTTTTCATTGTTTCCGTCATTTCTGCAAATAAATATCTTCTTTTTAGCAACGTACATGTTTACAACGTATTATATTTGTTGAAATAATTTAGTTTACTAAAAATAAAGAAAATGAAATTTGTTGTGTTCAGTGAATTTGTTCCTAGCATATAATCTTGTCTAGTACATTAATTAATTGTACTACTTAATCTTTGTAATAATTTAGTAGAACTAAATAAAAGTCGCATGTTGAGGTCGTACCAATCTGTATCGGACATATATAATATAATATGCGTTCTGTACAGTAACAACTCTTACAATTCAAGGAACACTTGCTAAGATCACTTGCTTTACATCTAAACATAAAACTGTATATTAAATACCCTTCCTCAATACTTGATGCCCTTACTTTACATTTTACTATTTATGAATTAAATTTATAACTGTAATCTGTTGTTACCACACTTATTTACTATTTATGAATTAAAAATATAAACAACTTGGTCTTCTTCCGCTATTTATAGATTCAAAAACCATTTTTTTGCAGTGGCTTTATATATAGCATACGGTATATATCAGGGTTGCATTAAAGTCATTTGGTTATATTTTATGCAACATTCTTACCACTAAAATGATAAACTCAAATACACCCTCTGTTTTTCTCCGTTGTTTTCCAAGGTCTTTGCGTTTCCGCTGCACGACTTGTGTTATTTATGTGTTCTGTACTCAGAAAGTATTGGGATCATAATAGTCCGATACTTGCTGACACAACTTTTGTAAATTTATTTGAATATGTTCATTTAAATTTTAAATGGTATTGTATGGCGTTTTATTGAGCTTGTGAACTTTGTTTAAAACGTTTCTTTTTAAGTTCTTATAGAAATATATTCTAATATAAAGCAATACGTGAAAAGTTATAATGTAAGACGCCATTTATATGTCATCTTACGAATTTATAAGAGATATTATACAATAAAGTAAAGTTGCGTAAATATATTGTTTTAAATTATGCGTATTTTATTAGTTCATGGTAACTAAATTTCATATATTTCAAGAAAATATATGTCTTACTAACACACTAAATAAATATATTTCTAATTTGAATCTGAATAATTAAATTTAACATATCCAGATTAACAGATTTATTTAAATTTATCAAACAATATCAATAAATACACTAATTAAATATGAATATAACTTTTACCGTGTAGTTCCGTTTCCTTATTTATTTAAACAATATTTCACGCACAAAGCTTTAAACAAGGCACGTATCCAAACTGCACTTTAACACTGAACGAATGAATTGTCTTTATTGATACCAACTTGTGAGATGAAAAGGAAATAATCTTTAAATCATACGAGGACAAACCAATGTCAACATCAACCAAGCTAACAGTGATACCAACTTGAAACTGAAAGTGGGTCCCACTTCTAAAATATATGTAGATATTATTTTATAACTTGTTCGTGAATTAATGGAATAAATTACTCATTTATATTATAAAGAATGTATCTAATTTAAATAGTGTTTCTAATACAGGTTATTACGTCGTCTGTATAAAACATTAATTTGGAAATTATCATTTTATTACATGATTCTGTTTAGTTCGAAACACGTGCAATATTTGAATATGTCTATATGTCTATGAATACGTCTACATATGTATGTATGTATAACATTTATATCTGTAATTGATATAGGTTAAGAAAGAGAATGTGTTTAAGTGTTGGAAAGAAATGTATCCGACTAGACCAGAACATATCAGAGGCTTCTAAACAAATAGTGTCTGACGCGTTAAAGGAACCCGTTCACTATTCAGCACAGAAAGCAGTCAACGCATTGAATATTTGAAGATAAAACGTGTAAGAGAAGTAGAAGCGAAGAGAAAGATCAACATTAATAACTTTGAAACGTGGTTAATTGCAAGTAGAACGTATTTATACGAATAAATATAAAGATACCGCTTGCATATATCTTCCTCCATATTTTTAATGGAGAAGAAATAGTTTTAATACGAGAAAAATGTTTTTCTTATAGTACACAAAGCCAGATACGTTTAATTTCGGGTTTGTGTCTTTGCTTAAGATACTATTCTAGCTGTTCAAATATTCAAGAATTTGGGCATAAGTATGAGGTGTTAAACAACGTAATTTACATAATGTATAGTGTTTTTTGAAGCGTGCTGATATACAAAAGCTATAATAATTAATATAACTGTAATGACAGACCATGTTTTCTTTGTAAAGGTGTTATCAAGTAGTTCTATCACTGCAAATTTGAAAGAAAATAAAAGTTCATAATTGGCTTCAGTATTTCTTGAACGATTTGAGATAAAAACGTTATATAAAAGAACCTTATAATGAAGCTGAAAGTTGAATCATAACCTAGTACCGACAGACCACGTTTTCCTCTAAAGGTGTTATCAAATAGTTCTATCATTTGAAAAGAAAAGAGAAAGTTCATAATTGGCTTCAGTATTTCTTGAACGATTTAAGATAAAAACATTATACAGAAGAACCTCATAATGAAGCTGAAAGTTGAATCATAACCTAGTACCATGGCCACAAGTTCTTCAGTCCTAGCAGGTAAAATTGTCAGCGTTGCCTTTTTTTATTCAACTTTATCAAATAGTGTTGTCTCAATATTTTTTCTACGACGAGGTCTATGTAAAGGGACAATCTTCCTACTACTATATGCCTCACCTTTTTAGTAACTTTCTCTAACAGCCTATTAAAATCCTCATTATTTTACTAGTCAAGGACTTTTGTAATTTAGTAAATGTGAAATTCGTCGAAGTACATAAATTTTACAGAATCATAAAATATCCAAGAATTAAAATAATTACACACATTCTATTTTCATAGACAGACCATGACGGTTTTAAAGGAATGAATTGTACAAATGTATAAATTAATTTAACAGTAGAGAGAGATATTTCATATTTCTTCGTTAGGTTGATATTAATGACATTCTGATGTAAATTTATTTTGCCTTTGGAGATGTGAGGTAAGAGGATGATTATAATTTTGCCTCACCTCCTACAATATACTATGGAAGTATACTATAAGAAATATTGAACGCGACACAATTTAGTGGCTAGTATGACTGCCGCAGCGTAAAACTCGAGCCTGTTTTAAAGTGTCATAAATTTGAAGTAAAAAAAATTAAAGTCAGTGTCGGCCATAACAAAATCGGAATCCGGTGCAAAGTTGACTAGGAAGTCATGGTGGGGACGCCGTTTTAAGGTAAGCGTTGACAGTGCAGTATGTAAGTCATTGAATTAAGTATTCTTAATATGGCTACGTTTAAAAGTGCGTTCACTGTTTAGAATTATATGCGTCGAAGCAGCGGCATTGCGGACGGAAATATTCCAACAGGTAACTTTGCTGATTCCGTGATTCTCTTGCATATGTGTATAGAACTTGTGCTGGCTGATACATATGTGTTCAAATAACAAGAAATGGTGCATTGTATCTATCGAACATTAATTTATTGAATCGATGGTAGAGCGAAGAAAAAAAAACATAATAACATGCGATTGTGTGCGGTAGCAAATGCTTAATATGCTTAAAATACAGAGTCGACTGAGATCAAATGAAATCAAAAGACATGAGCAGCCTTCCCAGTAAACATTTTGGAGTCACTTTGTCATCATATTGAAAATGCGATTTTTTGTCATGATAGAGTTCATTTACAGTTTAGTTTCTCACAGTCGTTCATATGAAATGTTTATTTTATCGACTACGAAAGAACTGCACCTGTAGGAATACAAATGAAGATAAAGTTGAATTATAATTTAAGGGAAATAGTGATAGAAACGTCACAAAACAGGACACTTTACCAAATTGTTTATTAACCTATTGCCTGTACTGATGATACGGTACCTATCCTTGGTCGATTATGACTATCCCGAGAATAATATTACAATCCATTTGACACGAGGTTATTGATGCTTGCAGTACTGTCATATTCACGCACACCTCTATCCACGTGCTGTTGTTAATGAATTCCTTTGATACGATGCGTGGAATAACTTCTATGTGGATCTTTCGACGCTTACCTTTATACGTCATTATGTTTGTTCAAATAATGCAACAAAAGATTAAAGACTGCGAGCAGATGATTTTTTCTCTTTAGCAAAACAAGAAAAGTTTTATACAAACAGGATTTTCTGTATTGTATTTTGGTTAACATTTACAAAGGTGCTCATTAATGTTTAATTTTTTTTATGGTATTTATGAATATTAACTGTTTTTAACAAAACAAGTCAACTTTACGTCAATGTCGTAAAATATAGTTATTTATTTGTTTAATATACATATACATTTATGAGAATTGGAAAATTCCAAGAATATTATTTGAGTTATGTTATTTCAGGACCTTTTGATTATTATAGTTTGGAGACAACAAACTGAAATGAAATGCGTAGATTACTTAAAGAATGTACATTAAGCAAATGAGAACAAACTGTCAAACTTATTCAATGGTAAATGCTTTTTACAAGCTTATTTTATTGCACGTAATTTCCGTAATCTTCTATAATAAAGTTTGCTAATGTTTGGTGGATAATTACACTTACACAAAATTTTACAACATATTTTAATTTTAAAAGTTGAATATTAAAAAAATTTAATCCTGTTTATGACATATTTGTGGCTTAATTTTATATGAAATTTTGCAACAGGAAAAACATTAAAATACGTCTATATTTAA
Source organism: Panorpa germanica (assembly GCA_963678705.1). NCBI lineage: Eukaryota > Metazoa > Arthropoda > Insecta > Mecoptera > Panorpidae > Panorpa > Panorpa germanica. Next base: position 7,500,326 of record OY783214.1, read on the forward strand.
TAACTTTTTCATTAATTAATTTTGGTAGTCAAGTTTTGTAAAATTATATTAATTTTTATAAATTTACATAAAAATACAAAAAAATGTCTCTTAAAAATTAATTATATAGTTGAAATTACGAGAGTTCGACAGTGACTTATGCTTAAAAGAGATTATAAGAGCCCTATAATGCTATGATAATATGGTAAATGTTATTTTATTTCTTCCTATATACAGTACAACAAAATTAGTGAGAGAGTGATTTTTCAATTTATAGCAGATTTATATTGCATAACTTATTTAATGAGTAGCCACTGAACTTCGTAAATTGAACTATAATAATAATAATACCTGATTTTAAAATGTAATATGTATTTGTCTCTTAAATCTGTATTAACGTGTTGCTTAAGTAAAACATATAACAAAAAAATATAAGAAGATTAATATAATAAATTTCTTCTACAACATTCCTTTATAACTGTTTTTAAACAAAGTTGTCTAAAGCCGATTGGAATTAAATAATCACGCAATAAACAGGCCTAGTGACCCACTGATATATATAACACAATTATATAACACAAACACCTAATACCTACTACTAATTGGAAAGTTCGGAGGAAAGGGTTTAGAATTAGAAGATATAAGGTCTGTTCGCATGTTTCGCACTTTCTCTACTTGGTATACACTATGTAATTACGTATCTCATTCTAACAAAATATTATTTATGTGTTTTTTTTCAACATACGAACGTAAGAAGACTTAAGGTTTGTCACAACTAGTGCGACATCAATCATTCATTCTTACGTTTCTTACGACACGACACGAGTGTACTAAATTTGTTAAATTTTTATCGTCCAAATAATGCGAAACTTATTTGAACTCAAACTAAATTCATAAAACTCTACGAGCAATCAGATTACTTCTATTATATAAATGGCAGAATCCTTTACAGAGTAGAAAAGAAACATTATTTGTATTTGCATGATCGTACGATAACATTAAATAAATAAAATATTCCGTTTCTTTTGTGGACCCATTCCCAAACGTAAAGAGTTGACCTAACTTTTAAATTAATATACGTAAATTATTAGTTCATTCATTAATTTACATGTTACTTCGGATTGGACCCATTGCAAAACTTCTCCAACAAATGTTGGATGTCGAATGTTGGTATGTTATAAAACCTAGCTTAGAATTTATCGAGCCTAGACACTTTAAGTAAACTTAGAAGTGCAGTTTTCTTTATGGAAATTATATTAACTATGGGGCCTATTTTGTAACTGCTTACCTGACGTGTGTTAACTTCTGACTATTTTTCAAAGGCGTATATTTTCTAAACTAAGCTATGTAAGTCTACACACAACTACCAGAAGACCTTAAATAAAGAGCAAAATGGATCCCATACCTTGAAACTGGCATAATTAGCCTAATTTGTAAATTATAGGGCTTTGAAAAATCGTTTAATGTAGAAGTTTACAGACATCAGGTAAGCAGTTACAAAATAGGCCCCTAAGAGTTATTTATACTATATAATTTTAAATAAAAAATATTGTTTTAATATAAATAAATAGAAATTTAGTATTCACATGGAAAATTTCCATGTGGAAAGACTCACCAACTTAGTCGTCCTGTTCTACACCAGTCCACACGATCACAATCAATGAGATTTCTTAGAACGCGAACAATGTACTGAAATAATTAAAAATTACGCTCATTTAAATATCCCTACTTATTTTATTGCTTTTGTTTTAACCTATTAACCCTTTGAATAAGTATATATAATTGTATATAATGCTTAGTATTTGGTTTTGGTTTTTTATTATATGTTAATTACTGAATTAAAATGTTAAATATCATGTGAAGGTATTTCAAATTGCACAACCGTTTTTCGGCCTGTTTTTATAAAAGTGAATCCTATTACTGACGATCTTGTATTATGTTTGCAGTTTTAATGATGTCGAAGCTTTACATGTATTATGTAAGAACATTATTTAATAAACTTGTTAGTAATCTAACCCAGAAAATACTGCGCTGATACCGAAGATCGAACCCAAAACACAGCAGTCTCGACGACTTTGTTGTTCTTAGAAATGTTTTTATTAATATCATGTTTATACATTTTATGAGGAGTATTTATAATAGAATAAATGAAATCTGCAGTGTTACTCTGGCAGACTATGTTGCAGGTGTTAAATTATATTTTAACGCACTAAAAATCTCTTGAATACAACTAGAATCTGTAGCGTAAATGGAAAAGATATGGTAAGGTATACATCTAAATGATTCTACTTCGATTATTTTATAGCTATTCCTAATGCATTTACTTATTAAAAAGGAATTCTTTAGATTTTATAAATTCTTAATAGTACTTTTTGTTCTTCAGAAGTTTTATGAATATGCCAATGCGTAAAGGGGTAGATTTATGTTCTGAAAAACAGTAAAATGCACAGGGTTTATTTAGTTGTCAAAAATACCAACTGTTAAAGTTTAATTGTAAGATACAATTCCAATTAAATTTGTTCAGAGTACCCGTACTTAAGTATTTTATTAATATCAAAATAAGAAGCATACTAAAATATCCGAGGTGGCCAGTATGCTTAGTCATAGACAGGTTATGGCATAAAGCGGGGTTAAAAGTATAGGTAGTAATAATAGTAATGAAATGTAAATAGATAAAATGTAAGTAAAATACAGTAAGAAGGGCGAAAGAAGGACCGTGGTCCTAAGAAACCCGTGAAGTATTAATAATAAAAAAAAAGTAATAGAAGCGCCTGATTTAATGGCAAATTTGTTTCTTTCATGTTTTATTTTTAGTTTTTCTAAAAATTTCCAATCTATTTAATTTATAGTATAATAAATTCTAAACCAATAGTATTATTTACTTATATTAAAAAAATTTATTAAAAAATCAAATTTATTTTATATATATTTCTATAATAATTTTAACAACAATATAAGTCCTATATAATTTAAATTAACCTTGATAAAAAATACTGTAAATTTTTTAATAATATTAATTTTGAAAGTAACATTTAAAAATAGATTTACAATGTAACATATGACTAAGGTGATGCATTGAAAATTATATTGATAATTATGTATTTTTAATTTATCAATATTTTCAAATAATAAAATAAAAATGGTGTACATAACATTAAGTCGCTTTGGTGAAACTAAATAAATATGCCTATTATAATAAATGCACTCAAAATTACAATTAAATTTCATTTAATTGGTTTTATCTTTCATATTTAGTAATTCTTCTTGGTCTTCACATGGAATATCTACATCTCCGTAACCCCAAACTGCTGCCTCGTCGTGGTGGTGTTCGTGAGATCCATCTCCAGATCGTTGAGCGCGTCGAGCAATCATTTGGGGGGACACCGATTTACCTGAAAATTAAAAAATAAACATAGATTAAAAATGTGTTGTTTGAAAAGTTCCAGGACTCTTATAGAGATGGAGCTTATTAGTTAAAAATGGTAATGGTGTAACCATAAAGATATAAGACTAGAGTGCGCCAGATACTGTAATATAGGCAAAGAGAAAGATAGCCACGAATGTCCTCTGTGATTGACTGCCTAATATATTATTTAAAATTTACTGTATGCCACACTAACTATTTACAAATATTCTTATCTTTATTTTTATTTTAACAATAGCGTCTACTTGCTTGTTTACCCTCTACCATACCGCCAATCAACCAAGCCAGCAGCATCGGTTCTACTAGGAAGAAACAGATAGGACACTCGGTAGGCTATCTCTCGTTTTGCATCTATCGCTCCCTTTTACACGCGGCCGTACACTTCGGGTACTCTATTCTTATATTTCTATGGGTGTGACGCACGACTTCATCCTTTACTAATCTAAATTTGATCTCTCTGCCATTTAGAATTAATAGAATTTTGAAATATATACAATTGCTTATCAATTTTTTAACTAGTTATTTTATAATGATTAGAAATTCTATAAATTCGATATTATTTCACGGTTTGCAATTTTAAATTTGCAAATTATGTTTTATATCTGTGAATAATAAAAATACACATTTGTGTTTGTAAATGTAAAATGCGCATATCGAAAAGTTTGTGATAACATTTTACGTCGCCAGTTATCAAAAAATGAAAAACATGGTTAGTTTCAGATAAGGTGCATTTAAATAAATTTCAATTAAAATATTTTAATATTTTGTGGTTTTGATTTATTCTTTTTACAATCATAACATGTTTTTTGTAAGTCAAGGAAATGGAGGATTGCATTAAACGAAACGAAATCGGTGCATGTTAATTTCACCAACAAAAGGACTAATTACATTCCGGTATTAATAAATGACCAAGCTATTTCGTATGCGAATACAGCAAAGTATCTAGGAATGACTTTAGATGCCAAACTTCGTTGGAAGGCTCACGTGAAGAAAAAGAGAGATGAACTGGGAATAGGATATAAAAAATGTACTGGCTAATGGGACGCAAATCCACATTATCCATACATAACAAGCTAATGCTGTATAAGCAAATATTGAAACCAATTTGGACATATGGAATCCAGCTATGGGGCTGTACTAAGAAATGTAACATCATATGCATTCAGACTTTCCAAAATAATATTCTGAGGAACATAGTGAATCTCAAAGTAACTACAGTAGCTGAAGAAATTACGGAAATTGCAAGAAAGCACGAGCAACGTCTCCAACACCATGTCAACGTGAAAGCGTTTCACCTGCTGCACACGAATGGACTGACAAGAAGATTAAAGAGAACTAAGCCATTTGAGCTAGTATGACGACCGACAGAAAAATAGTATCAACAATGGTTAATACTCTGAGATTATTAGATATTGAATGTTATTAGATAGTTTTTTTTTTTTTTTTAATATAGTTTCTCGGGCTTCCTAGGCACGTAGCCTGTTATCGCCCCTAATATTGTTCTGCTTCTTCTTATACGTTATTAGATAGTTTATATAAACTAGTTATAACAATATAATAGGTATAATAAAGAAAAAGAAAATAACATGTTTTACTTAAATGTGTATAAAAGATATACATACGATCATAGGCCCATCCCACTTTAGCGAAGAAATCTATGAACGCAGTAGTGATGTTGAACATATAATCTCCCAATTCTCCTGTTTTGTAATCCCATGGGAACACGTGATGATAATTATGCCATCCTTCTCCTAGAGCTGCAATTGCAACGCCCAAATTCTCTACGGGACTTATATATCTACAAGAAAAGAAAACATAAGTTAAATAATTAAAAGATAATAACAGAATTGTAATTTATCTAATTATACATACTGGTCATATGGTTTTTGGCCCCACATATGTGCTACACTGTTTACGAAAAATGCAATGTTTAAAGTGACGCAGAATCTGCAGTTGAAGTTTACCCAGAATGAGTTCCATAGAGTCTCGTCCCAACAATACCAAGGAACTACAACTGGAATTCCGATTGTGAATATTGCAAATAGAGGGATGTATAACCTAGAAACAGAATTCATTTTAAATTCAATGCGAACTTCGATTATGAACTCGACTTCGTTGAATGTAACAATTCATAACAAGTCTAACCGTTTTTGCCACATGACGATTGGATCTGCTTCAAGGTCACTCATGTCAATACTTTTACGTTTTGCAACAACCTCTGGATGTGGTGTAACAAATAACCATCCCACGTGTGAGAAGAAGAATCCACGTTTAGCATTATGAGGATCTGCATCAGTTTCGCTGTACTTGTGGTGCACTCTATGATCCAAGGCCCACGTGTATGCATCACGCTAAACAAATACAAAAATATTTTTATGCTTGTATCATAGACCGAGGAGTGTCATTCCATATATTCCAATCTATTCTAAGAATAATAAACTTGTATATAACGTCGTAAAGTGACGCTAGTTTTATGTATTTTATTCCATTTTTAAATTAAAATATTTTACTTGACTTAACAGACTTATTTTCAATTTTCAAAATTTATGCGTTTCTTTACCAACTACTTTAAATAATTATGCAGTTGTGAAACACAACTGCATATAAATCTTTTACTGAATTAAATATAAAAAAGTTTATTGTAATAGGAAATGAATATATTAATTAAAGGTATGTAATGGTGCTATAACCTAGACACCAATTTTATTATTGATAATACTATCAAGAGACCTTTAGGTAATAATACGACCATTACTGCTTGCTTATCAAATACATATATTATAAAATTAGTTTAAAAAACGTACTGTAAAGTATCATTCCCAGTCATTGCTTTAATTTAATTTTGTATTTAATTTAAATTGTTTAGCATATGGAAATACGCGTAGTCATTCATAGTACCATTTTTAATTTAATTTTTTTTTTAAGGTTTCTTAGATTTTTAGAACCTTACAAGATCCAATGTTTTAAATTAAAAATATTGAATTAAGAAAAACTATATTATATTATAACCTCCAAAATGTGACATTCTATCAAAATGCAGTAGGATTTACTTTTAAAAGAAGTTTTTGAAAAATATAGAAGTGAAAACAATTTCTATTATTAATTGTTATTAAAAATAGCAATTTAAATTATTTCACATACAATTTTGTCGAACTGTCAAAATTTATTTTACTGACGATGCATACGCACCAACTAAATTAACTAAACTTAAATTAAAACAAAAATGTGAAAAGGAATGCTTAAACGAGAACCTGAAATCTACATTAAAATATTAAATAAAAACAGTAAATTATGTATCAAAACAGTGTAAACAAAAACAAAAACAAAACAAAATAAAATAAATGTTTAGTTTTATATATTCAAATAATAACTTTATTCGAACATATGACTATATAACAATATTTGCATTTGTGACTGGAAAGAATAGAATTGGAAAAAATTATACATTCTCATAGCTAGTAAAAATATTGTTATTCAAATTTTAAAGTTACAAAAACGAAATTAATATAAGTTTTTATTAAAAATGAAAATTAGAAACGTTAAAATGAATCTATGTTAATTTTAAATGTAAATATATAGTAGGTATACCTGTCCAGTGGCTGTGAATAGAGTGACCAATAATAATCGAAGGGGCCACTTCGCCTTGTAGGCCCTGTGTGACCATAATCTGTGGGCCCCAGCAGTAATACCAAATCCTGTTGTGTATATCGTCATAAAAGCTGAAAGATAAAAATATAATGCATTAGTAAACGAATCAGTGTAGCAATAACCTTACATGACAATTTGCAACATCACGAGTTGAGTCTAGTAACAATATTACATAACGCTTATGTTTGATAACATTATGAGTCACATTTGAATATATAATTACTCGTATGTAATTGTTATCAAACGAAGCCAGAAAAAAGCCGGAATAGTTTTTTTTTAACACATTGATTTGTTTGTTGTAGACGGGTCAATAAAATGATAAGATAGTCGTAATCTGATAACCGTATAATAGCGGTTACTGTTATACAATGTAATATTAAATAATATCTAAAAAATGTAAAACATGTTGCACTTTTGATGATTCAGCGAAATCATCTATCAATTGTAGATAGCTGTAAAAAAATTATTATAAGGTTTTTTAAATTGGTTATGCTGTCAAAAAATTAAAGAATTTCTTTAAAAGCAATCGAGTCCAAATTTTTCTGTCACATTATGCGTGATAATGAAATGTTGTGCAATTCTATTTCATTATAAATATCTTAATATATATAAATTACGTGTCACGTTGTGTGTCCGCGATGGACTCCTAAACTACTTAACCGATTTTAATCAAATTTGTACACCGTGTGCAGTTTGATCCAACTTGAAAGATAGGATAGCTTACATCTCAATTTATGATTGCAATATTATCTTATTGCAAATTATTTGTCTATTAATTATCTGTTAGCTCCAAACGATGACATCTGGCGACGATGATGGCGACATCTGTTGACTAGATTGAGTAAATATTCAATAGATGGCGCTATGTAATGTAATATGACAAAAACGTTAGTCACAGCAACGCGTGGCCGGGACAGCTAGTATTTCTTATAGATTTTTAATTTTTTAAGCTAAACATTGTTTTTTAAATGATTCAAGGATAAATTTTTTATATGTGTATATTAGATAAGTTTTTAACCACTATTTTGTAGTTTTCCTGTCGGTCATTAATGCTCACCAAAAAAGATAATGGGCTTGTGTCCTATGTCTTAATTTCTATAAAAGTGTACTATATATTGATAAAGTGGTTTACTAGAACCTCAAATGTTCAATTACTTTTTAATAACTCCTAATATGTTAAGAGATATTAACAATTAATAAAGTCATTTTGTCTCTTTAATTATTAAAAGTACACATTCCAAATGCATGTGACATCACAACCGCTGCCAACCTTACAACTCATAAATCTCTGCTATATGTATTTATATATCAAAATATCAAATATTATTTACAGCTATTTCAAGGGACAATAAAATTTCAATATTATGTCTGCCTTAGCAGGGTTAAATAAAATAAAAACTTATTATTCTTTGACTTGACTTGATTATTTGACTACCAACAGCTACAAGACATTACCACAGCACTGACCTACTCAACAAATAACTGTCATACAAATATGGCCGACCATTTCTAGCACTAAAACTACAATTCAAATTTTTAATTGCTATATCTCCGTTAATAAAATAGACACGCCAATACACACTTATTAACATCAATTTCAATCAACAATTGAACAATCGACTACTAAAAAATGAGGACACAAGCCCAAATCGAAACCGAAGTAACGCTGGTTAACATTAAACTGAGGTGATGTGAAATTATCATTCAGTGAAAACCTGGATCAATAGATTTGGTGGAATTAGTCACTAGGCAAGGTGACACTTTAATCAATTCGTTAATGTCTGCCTCGAATTATACATGTAGAAATTTAATAAATATACCGGCATCCTTTGTAGTTTGTACGAAATCTTTCAAACAATTTTGTGTTTTTAAATACTCGTAAAAAGTATACACTTATTTTTGTACTCGTAAACACATGGGTTTGAGTCCACAATAAGCAGAATATTTTGTGTATTTAACAATTACAATCCTTAGTGTTCAGTACAAAATTAGCACAGAACATAAAATGTGTCTCTGTTGACATTCTAGTTTAATATTGTATTGTTGTCTCTGGTAGAAATCTTACTCAGGGCAACACAGCGACGTGTTGGGCAACACAACGACGACTGCTGTGCACGCTACAGCCGTATGGCATTCGTGTCACTCGTGTTTTGGCTTTTGCACTGTCGTAGCATGTTTCGCAACCATTTTATATCATTAGAATTTGTGGTTAAATTTATATTAAAAAAGTGTAAAATAATTTTATCATTAAACAATTGAATAATTATTCAATCTACAAATACTCGCATGGTTTTATTTCGTACATGCGAAGCTGGTCCTTCGAAGCCTTACAAAGCCGATCCTTCGAGTTTATTAACCGCGTGTGTTTTACATTGTGTTTTTGGCGTTTTTTTTACATTTGCCCCTTGGTGATTGCCATTGAATGGGTAATTGGGACGCTCTATTTTGGCGGATTCACGGAGGATTTGGATTTTACAACTACATTTCAAGAAGGTTTTAATTCGTAAATGCGAAGCTAGTCCTTCGAGAATTAAAACAAATTTGGTCTTACAAACCATTATTAACCGCGTGTGAATTCGTGGTGTTTTGAGGTTACATCTGTGTAGTAATCGGCACATGTGCAAGCTATTTCTTTACATTTACCCTATGGCGGCCTGGCAAGTCATCAATTGACATTGATTGGGTAATGTAACGCTTGATTTAAGCGGATTCACATATATTTTGGATACTACATGTTCACATTTCAAGAAAAATTGTTCAAGAAATTTATTATACGGAAAGGGGTGCAAGGAACCTAGAAGAGAGTAAAATACTTTTTTACTCATCAAGGTACAATTCTATTATCATTATCTACAAGTACCGATTTATTAAAAAATTGCTAAATTCCTGGATTAAGCTGGATTAGTTTTCTCATCCACGTTTCATCTAACATACAAGTACGAGTTTATCATCTAAGCAAGATGGAGGGGTTGAAGAGGCTTAAAACGGCGCGGACGACTGCAAAAGGTTCGATTTCAAGAATGGACAATTATGTCAGCGACGCAAGGGCCCTCGAATCCGGTACGGTAGAGCTGCTGGAGGCGAAGAAAGAAAAGTTGATGGCTACCTATCACACGTACGAGCTCACGCAATCCAGTATTTTAGAAATTGATGAACAGGATGATGAAGACATCGAGGATGTAGAAGAAAAATACTTTAATATTCTAGCTAAGTTAAATGCCAGCATCACCAAGTTGAAAGAAGTTAATAGGCCTACTTGTCCTAGCTTAGTGGCATCCAAGCTTCCAGCGGTGGAAATTCCAACCTTCGATGGCAAGGATATAACCAGGTTTAGGCCCTTTTATGAGCTCTTCCAAGCAGTTGTTCACAATAATGCATCGCTGTCCGATGTACAGAGACTTTTTTATTTAAGAAAGTATCTCCTTGACGAGGCTCTCTCAATAATTATAAATTTGCCGCTTGTGAACAGCTCATATAAAGAGGCTCTTGATTTATTGTTAGCGCGGTATGATAATAAGGCGCGATTAATTACTAATCATATAAATATATTACTTGATATTCCAAACATGCAGAAGGGTACTGCAATGGCTATAAGGGCTTTTTTATGTCAAGTAAAACAGCAATTACAAGCGTTAAAAAATCTTGATGAGCCTGTAGACAAATGGGATATGATTCTAATCTCAATATTATGTAGAAAGCTAGATTTATTAACTAGTCGCAATTTCCATATGGAAAGAAATGTAGACAAACTGCCTACTATGGCAGAATTTATATCATTTTTAGAAAAACGTGCGATTGCACTTGAGGATAGCTCACCATATAAAAGTATGTCAAATGACAAAAATTATAAAGAGTATTCGTACTCGAGAGTTTCCAATGTCACTACTCGCTACAATTTAGCATGTAGATATTGTAATATGGACCATCCCATTTTTAGATGTCCAAAATTTAAAATGGCTCCTTTAGAGTCGCGTAATTCATTTGTTCAAGAACATAAATTATGTTCGCTATGTTTAAAAGCCCATAGTGGCAGGTGCTCCCTTGAGAATAATTATAAATGTCATAAATGTAAAGGCATGCATAGCAAATTGTTATGTGATAAAACAGATGCTGGTTCGCTGGCTGGCAAGACAACTGAATCTCCAGTTGTAATGTGCTGTAGCAATGATAGCTTGGGGGGTACCATATTGCTGCCTACTATGAAGGTAAAAATTGTTGACAATTTTGGTCGCGAGTTTCTAGTTCGTGCATTGCTCGATAGCGGTAGTCAAGCATCATTAGTGACTGCTGAACTCTTAAAAGAATTGCGTTTACGCACAAACACTCATCCTAGTAAAATAATTGGTATAGGCAATAAAGCCACAAAATTATATCACTCAGCAATTATAAACATACAGTCTAATTACGACAGAAATATTAATCACAAAGTGAATTGTCATGTAGTTGAATCTATCACTACGCATTTGCCTCAAATTTTTATTGACACATCCAAAGTTATTTTTCCCAAAAATATTAAGCTAGCTGATGAGCAGTATAATGTACCCTCGAAAATATCATTGCTATTGGGTGCGGATGTATATTTTGCCATTCTATTAGGTGGCTGTATTAAATTAAATAATGGCTCAGTTTTACAGAACACTACATTTGGATATGTAGTTGCAGGTAAACTGCATAATCAATTTAATTATAATGTTATTAATGAGCCAAAAATGTTTCAAAATCAAAATAATTATTCAAGTAATATTATAGTATCTAATTTTGCCATTTCTGACCATACAACCCTTGAGAATGTTATGGGGCAATTTTGGATGACTGAGAAAGTCCCAGAAAAGACAGATAAGTTTACTGAGGAATATTTAAAGGCTGAACATATTTTTAAAAATTCAGTACTACTTGAAAATAATACTTTTACTGTAGATTTGCCATTAGTCAGCCCAGTAAATGAACTAGAATTGGGGGATTCTTTCTCAGTCGCCCTGCAAAGATTCTGTGTGTTAGAAAACAGATTTAAACGAAATCCTTCACTATTGAAGGTGTATAAAAAATTCATTGATCAGTATATAGAGATGGGACATGCCAGGGAAATAGACATAAATTCTTATGATGTTTATAATACTCCTAATTATTTTTTAGCGCATCATGCAGTTACAAACGATGATAGCAAAACTACTAAATTGCGTGTGGTCTTTGATGGAAGCATGCGTTCTAAAAATAAGATTTCTCTCAACGATGTTATGCTGAATGGTCCTGTGGTTCAAGGCGAGCTCTTCGATATTCTCCTACTGTTTAGAACTTATGTGTACACAATTGTCTGTGACATAGAAAAAATGTTCCGCTGTATTCTCACAAATGACACTTACAATGTCTTACAAAATATCTTATGGAGAGATGATCCAGGTAAGCCCATCAGTTGTTTGCAATTAAAAACTGTAACATATGGACTCAAATCTTCTACCTTTTTGGCCACACGATGTCTCATAGAACTTGCCCATCGCTACAAACATAAATATCCTCTCGCAGCGAGAGCAATGTGCCATAATACGTATGTTGATGATGTCATAGTTGGGTGCGATGACGTGGAAGAGTTATCTGAATTAAAGTCTCAATTAATTAGTTTGTTACAATTAGGTAATTTTAAATTACACAAATGGTCTTCCAATCATCCCCCAGTGCTCGACGACATCTCTAGTGATAAAAAATATATCAATGAATTGGATTTAAATAAATCAGCCATTATTAAAACATTAGGTCTAAAATACAATGTTATTTTGGATACATTTACTTTTAAATGTCCTAACACGAATAGTAACAATTTGAATACTAAAAGAAAAGTGCTTAGTTTTATTGGGACTTTATTTGACCCGTTAGGATTGATTGGCCCTATAATTGTAGTTGCCAAGTTAATCATGCAAGAGCTTTGGTTTTTGAAAATAGATTGGGACGCACCGCTGCCTGACAAGCAATTACAGATGTGGGAAAAGTTCCTTAATGGTCTAAAGATAGCAGACAGCATTTCAATAGATCGACTTATAAAGGAGGAAAATTTTGTCACTGCAGAATTAATAGGCTATGCAGACGCATCTATGAAGGCGTACGGGTGCTGCCTATATTTAAGAACCATTACAGCAAATGACAACGTAAAAACAAAATTAATTTGTGCCAAGTCTCGTGTGGCTCCACTAGGTAAGGTACTTACAATACCCCAACTAGAGCTAAATAGTGCAGTTTTGTTGGCACAACTTGCGGTTAGAGTTAGTAATTTACTCAAAACTAGATTGGAACATAGACTTTTCCTTTATTGTGATTCCAAAATAGTCCTTGCTTGGATTCAAGCGGACAAATTAAAAACCAATATCTATGTTAATAACAGAGTAAAGAAAATAACAGAGCTCACAGATAAATTCTCTTGGTACTATGTAAAATCAGCTGATAACCCAGCTGATATAATTTCTCGTGGTATAGAACCACAACACTTAAAAAATCAAAATCTTTGGTGGAACGGTCCCCAGTATCTATCCAATTCTCATTTTAAACATGATCATTATTTTGATTTAAATACAGTACTTCTATCAGACGATGAAGATAAAAACTGTAATGTTTGTAACATTGAAGTCGAACAAGCACCGTTAATGCTAGACTTGTTTAAAAAATTCTCCAATATCAATAAGCTACAGCGTGTATTAGCTTATGTGTATAGATTCTTTAATAATTGTAAAAAGGCAGTACACAGTTCAATTTGTTCTTATCTTACTATTTCTAAAAATAATATTTGTGGACATTTATCTCCACAAGAACTTCATAATTCTTTATTAATTATCATTCGCTCAGTTCAAAGGCAAATATTTTTTAAAGAAATAAAATGTCTCTTAGGTGGTATCATTATCAAGACCGGTATAGGTAATCTCCACCCTTTCATAGACAGCACTGGTTTAATTCGTGTTGGTGGCAGATTGCAAAATGCAGGCATTGCAAAAGATAAAATGCACCCAGTCATACTGCCAAAGGACAACAATATCACTTCTATCATAATCAAAAATGAGCACTTACGTTTGCTCCATGCTGGTGCTAGATTAGTACTCAGCTCCTTGTCTCAAAAGTTCTGGATTATCAATGGCATACGGGAGGTCAAAAAGGTACTATACAAATGTGTTATATGTTCACGATTGAAGGCTGAATCTGCTAAACAATTGATGGGTTCTTTGCCAGCTGACAGAGTTACAGCTACAAGACCATTTCAGCATGTAGGTGTAGATTTTTGTGGACCTTTTAACATAAAGATAGCTCGCATACGTAAACCATTGATTACAAAAGGTTACATTTCATTGTTTGTTTGCTTTTCTACAAAGGCCATACACATGGAAGTGGTTTCTGATTTAAGAACTGAAACATTCTTGGCATGTCTCAATCGTTTTATTTCTAGACGAGGCATGCCTACTAAAATTTATTGTGACAATGCTAAAACATTCAAGGGTGCTGCTAATGAATTAAAAGAGTTGTATAATTTACAGACTAATAAGTCTCATAGAAATAATGTTATAAGTTTTTGTAATAATCTATATATAAAATTTATGTTTATACCCAGTTATGCTCCTGAATTTGGTGGTATATGGGAAGCAGGGGTCAAAAGTGTGAAGCACCACCTTAAGAGAGTAGTTGGTAATTTGGCCTTAACTTATGAAGAATTAAATTCAGTTGTCATACAGATTGAAGGTGTGCTAAACTCAAGACCACTGCTTCCACTAAGCCCAAATGAATATAAGTATTTGACTCCAGCACATTTTCTAATTGGCACTGCTCTGATTGAATACCCTGAAGTTAATTTAACAGAGGTACCAGTCAATCGTCTTAAGTTTTGGAATATTGTTAAAAAACTAAAACAAGACTTTTGGCAAGCTTGGTCTAAGGATTATCTCACACAGCTTCAGAGCCGTCCCAAGTGGAAATATGCTAATGAAAACCTGAAAGAAGGTGATTTAGTCATTGTAAAGAATTTAAACTCACCCCCATTAAATTGGCCAATGGCCAGAATAACAAAGGTCTTTTTTGGTAAAGATGGAAAGGTGAGAGTGGCGGAAATAAAAATCGGTGATAAGATCTACAACAGACCCATCACAAAATTGTGTAGATTACCACTGAATTGATTGTTGTGTACATTATGCAATTGATAATGTATGCTAAAATGTTAATTACGTTTTCTGTTATCTTTAGAATAATTGTTATTTTGTTTTATTTTATATTATTCTCATACAATTATGTAGACTATCATAGATTTAAGAAGTTTGTAAATTTATGTAGCTCTATGTATTAATGTATTTTTATATATATTTTAAGTTGGTTGTGGGATCAGCTACGTTCTGCTGGCTGGTAATTTATGTTCAGTACAAAATTAGCACAGAACATAAAATGTGTCTCTGTTGACATTCTAGTTTAATATTGTATTGTTGTCTCTGGTAGAAATCTTACTCAGGGCAACACAGCGACGTGTTGGGCAACACAACGACGACTGCTGTGCACGCTACAGCCGTATGGCATTCGTGTCACTCGTGTTTTGGCTTTTGCACTGTCGTAGCATGTTTCGCAACCATTTTATATCATTAGAATTTGTGGTTAAATTTATATTAAAAAAGTGTAAAATAATTTTATCATTAAACAATTGAATAATTATTCAATCTACAAATACTCGCATGGTTTTATTTCGTACACTTAGCAAATAATGTTTTCTGTCTACTCTACAAAGGATTTTGCTTTAAAGAATAGCAAAGAGTTATATAAATGTCGCATAACTGTGGACGATAAAAGATCAACAAATACAGTCTGTAAAAAGTCAATTTATGAGTGTAAATATATGAATGACGGATGTCGCATGTTGGAGTCGCAGTAGTTAAATTAACCTAACATACATTCGTGCAAATCGTGATTAATAATATACTCGTACATAAATTTGTGCCAACTTATCATAGAAATGTTACTTTACTCAAATAAATAAAACGTTTAGAAATCTATTGACGGAATACACGGTATAACTATATTCTAAGTAAATTTAGTAAACCAAGGTTTTAAATAGATTTAGATAAGACTATATTTATTATTTTGATATCAGGTAATGTTTATCACGTTTTATATTTTATTAATTTAGCGTTATGCAAACCTGCATGTTTAAGTGTTATTGCAATAATTGTTATCAATATAAACGTACACGGGGAATGATTGTGAACTAAAATCAATATGTACATTGGCATTTGTTAGAATGATATCTCACCCGGCCTTTAGTTACTCAGAACTTTTATACTTTGTTGATACAGGGTCTTTATTAGAATACCGATATATTATCTTAACTTTCAGGCAATAAAATTGGTAATAGCATACGAATTTATATGCAAGTTATCTAAGTTAAAAATGCAAATAAAAAATTCTGAAATAATTAATTTTTAGAACTGTACTTTGAAATGTTTTATCAATTAATTGATAAAGGTTCTTAGTAAATTAATCAATATTGTGATTTGCTGGTTAACATTAAAAAGAGGTCATGTGAAATTATCATTCAGTGAAAACCTGGATCAATAGATTTGGTGGAATTAGTCACTAGGCAAGGTGACACTCTAATCAATTCGTCAATGTCTGCCCCAAATTATACATTTAGAAATTTAATAATAATTAATATTTAATAAATTAATTTTCTTTTTCAATTTTTAAAATATCTTTTTACGCGAAATGGATGGTATCTACAAAACCTTATGAATAACCTTTTTGTAAGCCTGCCACAAGGAGTAAAAATCAATTTTTTTTAACCATTTCGCGAGAAATCAGTTTTATCCAACATAATTGCTCCGATTGAATCCGGGCCGATAGACATATTGGTTAATGCGGCACTGGTCAATGTTATCATATATATTTTATAATTTATTCCAAAGCTACACGTGCTGAATTCATTACACATAACTACATCGGAATTAAATGATATGCATATTAAGGAGGTACAGGACGTTAACGTAAATGATGAAAACGTTGTGAAATTTGAAGGATCGATACAAATAGTTAAAATACATGCTGTCTCAAAATTTTAGAGACCTAGTGTTCATAGTTTTCTTTTTATACATGATTAAAAATAATCATTTTCCATACAAATCATAATTTTTAGCTCAATTTCACCACATAATATAACTTTTAACTATAAAAAAATGGTAACACGGCTTTCAAAAACTAGGTGTATATAAAATAATCTTTTCTGTTACTATTGCAAAAAGAAAATTATCAAAAGGATACCTATATACGAAAATATTTAAATAAAACCAGTAAGAAACAGTAAATATATAGGTTATAAGCCGGCAACGTTGCAAATGCCAATTTGAGCGGGAAATTCAAAATCGGAATAAATGTTATATAAAATATAACAATTTATTGGTCAAAGAACCAAATCACGCATGCGTCAACAAACGTAAATTTGCAGCGTTGCAAAATTTATTATTCCTTTTTCAAAATATTTCATTTGTATTTAAATTGAATTAATATAAATTTGATATTAATTATAGGTAATTTTTAATTTATTAAACTATTATATGCATAAAAAATCATTTTAACAAGCAAATAGCAGTTTAATAGGGAATTGAAAAATTCATTTTCAAAGGTACAGTCCCAATATTTGCTCGTCCCTCATGTACTTCGTATTTTGCATTTCGTATTACCGAGAGATAAACTTTTCGTATTGACGGTACGTCCTGTACCTCCTTAAGAAACATAATAAATGATTTTGAAATTTTTGATCGAATGAAACTTTATTTTTATCAAAACGTTTTATTGCATTTCTTTTACGAGTAAGTGTTTTTTCTTTGATCTTCTTCAAGTAAGATACAGTCTGTACTGCTATAAGATGAAAGTATAGTACAGCATTTTCTTGTGTAATCTATTTTAGATATTTCATGTGTACGATAAGTATAGCATTATTTTATTTTCGTTTTATTTTAATGAATGTTTGGCACTCTTTGTTGTAACAATAAATTTGAGATCATAAAAAATTTATTGAAGTAGCTGATGGAATATTATAACTTGACGTATGTGGACGATGCACAATGAAGACGGTAATAATCCAATTAGATAGTTTATTGAACCATTAACAATTAAATGCAACGTTCACGATAAATAAATGAAACAAATATTTTTAGCTCCAAATCAGACGAAATAATTATGACATAATTACTAATTATACTTAACGTTATCAGATAATAAATTATGAAAGTGATAAGACTCAACAAATCAACAAAAACATTTTTTTTTGTTATTGACAGAAACAATTGTATTTTTTGCTAAACAAGATAATATTAATTATTAACAGGAAAACTTGAGAATGGTCAGCAACTGGTTAAAAGCTTATCTAATGTGCACGTGTGAATCTGGTGGTTAGGCAGCTACCATATAAACACGTGTTTGAATTGTTTAACCCACGCGTCAGTCACGTGATTTTGAATGACGACAGCAGCGACAAAATACTTACAAGATTATGAAATTTGCAGGATTATGAAATTCAAAAATAGAAGTCGAGTGTTTTGGAGTTAATTATTCTTATTCGCTTATTCTTTATTTCTGTTTAAATATACTTCGAGTATATATTTTGAGTTTTCTAAATTTAATAACTAAATCGGTAGATGACGACACAGTGGGCAAGAGCATTGATGCTTGACGCCGACTGCTGTGTCTTCGGGTTCGATCCCCGGACCAGATATATATTTTCTGGGTTTGGTTATTATGAACTTATATTGATTATGGTCATACATAATCATACAGTTATTAGGCAGTGGTGTAGCCCACATATATGAGGCCACGACACCATAAATACTGCCAACATTGAAGGAGGTTGTCGGTGATAGGACTCAGCATCGGAAATAGGCCGACGTTAAAAAAAAAAAAAAAAAAAAAAAAAAACTAAATCGGTAGAGATAGAGATATATCTCCACCTTTAAACTTGTGACAATATTAGTAATAGGTAATAATAATCGATCAATAAAAATATATATTCAATAACATAAGACTTGACTAATGTATTATTTCCGTAAGAAAATTCATGCTATTATATTTTTCAAGAGATTATGATATGCCTGAAGTATTGTGAAATAAATGAAATGACATCTTATCAGGAAAATACAGAACAATTAATTGTATCTAAATTTAATTAGTATTTCTTTTATTAAAAACGCATTGTTTGTAATTAAATATTAGAATCATAACAATATGTATTTATTTAATTGATTGGAAATTAATTTCTTTGTTTAGAATGCATATTGATCGTCCAGTTCAGTAGAGACACATGTAATTATTTACAAAATTGTACCCTGTATCTGATTCAATACTAAGATAACTCATAAATGCAACCAAACAATATTGTAATGCAGATAAACTTGTCAAATAATGTTGAAATGCTTAAAACTCAAAGATTGTTTCGTTATCTTAAAGCTAATGTACACTATACAAAACTATAGTCTACCGAGTATAATTGCTAATATTAGCAGTATTGATTTCTGACAAACAAATAAATGCATTGCGACTAATTTCCACTTCAAATACAAGCATGTAATATATAACAACATACTATTAGTATAGTGCGATAATATTTAATAGCTAATATTTGTGTACCAGCCTTTAAAACCATTGTCTATGACATTTAAGCAATTACTTAGAATTACACGAGCAATCTGTGACGTACATGGTTATTAAATGTTACTTATTTAACCTCTTACATCATAAGCGCCTGTCCTACATTAATGTTAATTGTCCGTAATGTATTGCAGATGAAACTAGAGTAGTGTATTGGAGTGTAATAAATATTTTATTAATAATAACAGTTGTTGAATCTAAGTTAAAAGCCACGGTTAAAAAGTAAGGTATTGGTTATAGTCGAATTTAAAAAAAGATAAATTTGAAAACGATAATTACATTCTTCAACTTAAATTGTATTAATTACATTTCATTTTATATCTTAACCTGATTTAGTCTCTTATTCCTATTAAATATCAAGTTTTCTCTCTATTGTTCTCTATATCTCTTAACTGACTCCTAATTTCCGTCATCCATCTGCTTGTATTGCAAAATCTCTTCCAGGAAAACTCCAATTTACAATTTCTCCCGACACCTACTTTCAATGCGCTTTAATTTTTCCTCTTCCTTCTCACATACTTCCTTAATCTACGCCCTCTTTCTTCTTTCCTAGTCTGAACCTAGTGATCATTCTCATTTCTTTCCATTTATGTTTTTCTAGGGCATCCTTCTCGTTCATAACTTTACGTATCTTGTATTATATTTCGCTTTACTGCACTTCTATATCTCTTTCCCTCATCAAAACTCTGTACCTCCCTTCTTTCCTTCCTGAAACTTTCTATCTCCTTCTCCTTCGTAATACCTTCTACTTTCCTTTTCCCATTTTGATTTCGTTCCTTTCCTGATAAAAAACCTCTATTTCAATATTAAAATAATATATCCCTCCTTTAATTAACACCCTCTCTCGAATACTATGCCCTACATTCCCTTTATTCGCAATATTCTTGAAACTTCTTTGCAAATTTTTAATTTTTTTTTTTTTATTTAATTTATTTAACGTCGGCCTATTTCCGATGCTGAGTCCTATCACCGACGAACAAATTTTTAATGTATTATAAGATTTTAATAATTGCTAAAGTATTTTACTGATATACGTTGGTGTTTTTAAAAAATTTTATATATTTAATGTGTTTTCAATATTGTATTATCTTGATATAAATCTAACTGAATAAAACACGAAAGCAAATATTGTTTTTGTAACTAATATGCAGCCATAAACTCAAATAATGGAATAAATAAACGACTGTAGTAAATACGTACTTAATTGTAAATTACCCAATATAAAAACAAGTCTCTAAAAACTTTCAAATTTAAAATTAGGTCCCGCATTTATAAATTAAACTTGAAAATGTCATTAACATTAATTTTAAGTGATGACATAATAACATCTCTCTCACACATTTATAATAATATTATTCCATCCCACTCTTACATTTAACATCTTGAATTTAAATTATGTAGTTAGTGCACTAATCCAGATCGATTAGATATAAGTACCGATTATTATATTTTATAGAGTAAGGCACAGTGGAGACACTACACAGTAATTTAAACATATTAAAATCAGTGTTTCTATTCACTATTCCTTTTAACTTCCAATTTGCGAGATATCTTATGGACCATACGGGAGATGGCAAATAGAAAAAACCTAATCTATTTTATTAACAATGTTCGCACTACGTAGATTTTTTTTCGAGGAAGTTTTTTTTAATTTCATATCACCGGATAACAATTACGGCACCGATTTCTATGACGTCGTGCTGGTGTAGTGTTGTTTTGTGGCTGCCTCATAAGTTTCATGATTACGAGAGGAAATAAATAAGTTAATTTTGATAACAACGAAACCCGAAAAAAAAAAAAAAAAAAATATTTTTGGTAAAATAAGATTTCCGCAAAAAATATTGTGTGAACAAAACATTTAATGATGAATTTGAATGAACTATTAAATTTAATAGTTAGGCATATCACAAATATCATAGAATAATTTGTAATTTAAAATCAACGTAAATAATATAATGCAAAACACATTTTATGTTCTACCAACGCAACACAACTATTTTGTTACCTATTTTGTAATATTTGATGACATAATACGAGTAGAAATGACGTAACTGTCATCTAATGTCTGTTTTGTATCACCTATTGTATACAAAAAATTATAATAACGTATGTGTGAACATGACTCATCGCTTCACGACGTCGTTTAAAACATAGGTACATATATTTTTATTTGATTAACAAATACTTCATTTAAATAAATTGCATTTTAGTTATATTTATGTATTATTAATTCAAAATGTAAATATAATTAGAGACTTAAAACAGACATTTTATTTAAATATTATTTCAGTTAACAATTGATTTTACACACGTAAAATTTTTCATGAATAGTTTAACAGATGGCTCTTTGCAGCAGCATTGCTTTAATCCTGAGAATTTAGATCTTTAGAGATAAATATTTTGCAATTTTCATAAGAAGAATTTACTGCAATATAGAAACATAATTTATAGTTTCCTCACATGTTAAGATCGTAAATCATTAGGATCCTTCTTGTTGGCTTTAGTTAAAATTAAATTTAGAATTAAATTATTTGTTTATTTTATTAAAACAAATCGACGCCAAATTGTTTGACGACATTTAATAATAATAATGCAACCATTTGTTATAATTATTTGTATTAATATTAATAATAAATTTACATGTTGTAAATATTTATATCGTTTCAAATGGATGAATATAAGAAAAGAAAAAGGAGTAGGGAAGAAGAATAGCAGAAAGCAGGCGCAGTTTGATAAAATGGAAATAGAACAGAATACAGATAGGAAAAGAAAGGCTAGATCTAACTCAAGTAATAATGGGTAAGCAGAAGAAGACGATCTTGCAAGTTAATGTTATTGAAATGAATACGAAGAAAGGATCGTGGCCCAAGAAGCCCATTAAATTATAATAAAAAAAAATTGATGAATATTTTATTTTCACTTTTTCATAAAAAGTGTCCTGCTAATATTTAAATATTGTCGAGATTGTACTTTAACTATTTTTAAAATTTACTTCATTTTTCTAATTCTGTATACATTTCTATATTCTCCTTCAATTTATGATCGAGTATAGAAATAGTCTAGAAGCTAGACATGTGCAACAGGTGCATTTACACGGCGTACGTATGAAAGAGAGCAAGGTGTACATAACATTCTTACACACATGATACCACATTATAAAAATGTTGCTTTACATAATGTTCAAACTTGTTCTTAAAATGATATTAAAAATGTTGTAGGAAATTAAGTGATAATAATTATTTTAATCTTAGCAGAAACTTCTACCAAAAAAAACCATTTTTAGACACCATTTCTCTTTCTTATATCTCTTCCATTTTTTTTAAATATTTGTTAATGTATTTATAAATATGTTCTCTATTTAATGATAAGACATGAAAATATATCTACTTTTAAAAGAAATTATTCATTTTATGCTAGTTTTTACAATGATTTAAATCCATAATTCCTCTTTATGTCAAGGTAGGTATACAGGGATAATTTATTCGAAACTAAAGTTATCAAATGTTATAGTAAATTAAAACTGTAACTTAATCAGTACTTTATGTATTTGTTACGTTAATATTACGTTCGTGTTTCTTATTGAACGAATAGTAGAACATAAATAACTGTTCTAGATAAGATACTTTAATCTTTTCGAAAGCAATACCAACAAACATTCTAGACATTTATATTATGTGTTTGCAAGTTTGTTTTATAGCTATTTCCTAGACTAATATACTTAACACGTAAAACTATAAAACTCAGCGAATCGATATTAGGAGCCATGACTATTCTACGTCACGTCTGTTGATTATTATCATGTGGGAGTTTTAAAGCACGCATTGGAGATAAAGGACAGTTTCATTTTCAGTGTGCGCTCGCCGAAATGCAATAAAATAAGCAATTAAATAATTATAACCAACGGTGAAACAGAGTTTTTTTTGTCTTTTTTGTTCCATTTCATTAAGTGAAAATTTGGATTCGACGGGGGGAAGAAAGGGAAAGGGATATCTCGTTTGCCTCCACCTGTGGGCACTAATGGATATGAATGCTTTTATTAGCTGCTATGAAACAACTATTAGGACTAGTTTGAACATGAATACCTAGGTAACTTAATGTATACATTTAACTAATTATATACGTAGACACAAAAACACGCATATATGTGTATAAATGTAACTTTTATATAGCAGATACGTTTGGAGGTAAAACTGTGTTTGGTAAATTTGCGTTTAAACTTTTCTCAATTTACTAATCATTATTACGAGTAAATAACTTAATGTGTAGTGTATATAATAAGAAATTAATTTCTAATTCAATCAATTTTCAGTTTCATAAGTAATCTTCTCACGAAAATTATGACGTCATATTATTACGTCATGCATGCGATTATTTTTTATAAATTTATTTATTTAATTTATTTAATGTCATCCTAATTTCAAGTTCTATCACCAACAACTACCTACTATGTTTGTAGCTTTTATGGTGTTGAGGTGACTGCCTAATGAGTTTACATTTATGTGAGCACATTAATCTTTAATCTTTAATAACAAGCAAGCACAAACAGTAAACCTTTATCCGGAGATCGAACCCGAAGACTTAGCAGTCTGTCGTCAAGCATATATGTTTTAGACCACTGTGTCGTTCAGTTTTTTTTTAATTATAATTAGTTATAATTTTCGTATCACAATTTAAATTTATTATCTATTATTTTATATAATATTTCTATTATTTTACACTTATATAAAAAATAGCTATTTAATTCTTACATATTGCAAGTGGCACGCAAAGTAACACAACGGGTAAGTACACTTTTTTCTGGAATACATGAAAAATAATATATATATATATATATAATAAAATAGAAACTCACCCCATATTGACGTGTACAATTTAGCTGCTGTAAATATTAAATAAAACCCGTAAAGGAATCCTCCATGAATGAAAATCTGCACAATAAGATCAGGCCATCTGATTTGAGGAATGTATTCTTCCTGTTTAGCACCATCATCCTTCTCCTTCTCCTTCTCAATTTTTCCATTTAAACTAGTGTAACCATTACTTTTATTTAAACCATTTTTCTTTTCAATTACAATATTATTATTTATTGTTTTACAATCAATTTCCGTAACAATTGTTTTGCAAACATCTGCAACAGTCCTGTTTAAAATAGCCATTTTTCACAATATCTGAAAATTGAAATAAATAATACGTTTGAATATGTAAATCACTTTGTTTTGTTTTATTTCGTTATGTTGTTTAATTCATGATTATTTATATTTTATTCTATGTAATTACATTATGTTTTTAAACTAAGCTCGCGTTCGATCGATCTTATTCCGACCGGTGTTCACATTCGAGTGGCCAACGTTGTTCGCTGCTTTTAATACTGAACGGTACCATTCAGGCAGATGGATTCTTATCTGCTGGGTAACTCTAACTCTAACTCCAACCTAGCCCAGCCTAGTCTGGCTCATGTATTGAATGTCTCGTAAACTCTATACTGTAATATCACGATGCGTAACACAATATATTACGAAATTAAAAAAAAAATACAAAATTTACATTCGATTACTTCCATTGATTATATGGGTGGCCGCGGGAGGCATTTTATACCAGAATATTATCACATATTTATCTATGTATTGTATTCGACATACTATGGAATATTACTTTATTGAAATGTAAATATACTAACAATGTGTTGGCTGGGTTATTTTCCAATAAATGTACAGCTTTTCAACGCTTTAACCTTCGTTACTATTTACATAAAAAAGCTTTTAGAATTCTTAAGTAAAGCTTGTTTGTAAAGCTGTGTAGCCAGAGTATGTTATTAAAAGGAATCCAACAAATAGAACGCCATTAACACACATGTGTGAAAAGAAAAACAGTTCGTTGTTCCTCTAGCTAGAAGTGATTAACTAGGCAGCAAACAATTTGGTGAAATGGTTAGGCGTAACGAAGTCGTTTAAATGTCTGAGCAAAGTATTAACAAGTGTTAGACCTACGTTTAGAGCCTCTCATTGATTGATCAATAAATGCCGTCAATGTTTCATAAACTATCTTAGTATTTATTAATTCCAAAAAATTCTCTCTTGTCAACATCGTATATTTAAGGCGACATAGAGATGCAGTCGCTTTCAATTTAGACATCATTACGAATTCTCTACATTCTTAATGTAGAATTGTATATACGTTGCTTTAGCAATATGTGTAAAGCAAATATGTTGCTGCATAAAATTCTTCAAATATGTTCTGCACAAAAGAAGACGAGAAAGCGCTAAAAACTTTGAACAAACTGTATTTTCGGAGAAACTGTAAGCATCAGCTAATATTTGCAAGTGTTTCGATAAAAGCAGGTATTTTAAAGTAGTTCTTATTCGTATTTCTTAGCGGGCATCTAATTGTTTGAGACTCTTGATACCAAAATGATCACCTGTACTAAGATTCAGTGAAAAAACTCTCTGTTGTGGATACGCTGTTTTTTATATAGTACTCTAGGAGGCTTACGTGCGTTATAAAATTACAACAAATTCAAATTTACTAATTTATTTCACGCTCCATCGCAGTTACATTGTTCAAAACTAGTGGATTCAGTGATGCATTCATACATGGAATGAACAAGGGAATTATTATTTGGAACATTTGTTAAATGCTCACTGTATGTAAAGTAGTCTCCATATTATATCTAGTTCCAGTTTGAAATCTGATATATATAATAATATATAATTTGTATTTATGTTCAAGTAAGTGAATCACATTTTAGGATCGCTTGGCTCTGTTTAATATTCTAAGCTATCGCAAGAATTCCCCCGTTGTTTGTTTGTCTTGTGAAACCATATGAACGTTACAGGAAAAATTAAGAAATTGTGGGTTGTCTTTGAAAACAAAAACAAAATCGATTTGGACATGAATTCGTATTTCGTAATTCGTAAACAACCAATAAAATTTAAATCATTAAATTATTTGATATTGTGTTCGAGATATCAGCGTGACAAAAATTGCCATTTTGCGATCGCAAGTGAAAATATCGTTCAAACAAAACAATGACTTCACAAGTGTTATTCGGACTACGGTATTTTTTCCCATTAAAAAGCAAAACACGAAATTCAGAATTTTCAATGTTTTGAAAATTACAAAAAGTAGAAAAAGTAGTATCATTAAAACAACTGTTAATCGTAAACTAATGGTCGGAGCGTAATGAAATTTTGACACATATCGTTTAAAGATTGGTATTATCTAAAAATCATATGCATTTGTCAACACTGGCGTCATATCATCCTACGAACTTATTGAGTGTTGTGTTTTTGACTGTTGACTAGCATGGGCTTTTTGTAATTGAATTAAATTCTTTAAAATGAGTTAAATTGAGAGAAAAGACAGATATTGTTTTTCCCTATGTTACATAATACGTATTACATTTTTTTACAAGAAAATATTTAATAAAAGATGACAACCATCTGTACTTATTAATAAATATATGTAAATAATACTTTTTAATAACTTTTTTTATGTTAATATATTCACAAATGTATACTGTATTTAACAATAACAAAAAATAATAGGTACCGTATAAAAAATTACTTTTTTGAATGTTCTTAAGAGCGCCAGGGTCATCTAATCCCTAATGACTTAAATGAATCTTCTTAAATTTAAAGGAAACATTTAAATTGAATAACTTTAAGCAGTTTCAGCTAGTTATTCAATGGATGTATCCACACTACAGTATGGTGATCTGTATATATCATATAACGTGGTGGACGATCTCTTAAAATAAATATTCTATTAATAACAACACATTGCATCTGACATAACGCTAACATATTGGTATATAAATAAATTTAGTTATATTTAGCTAGAAAATTAGTTGAAACTGTACGTGTCTTAAGCGTAAGATAGAAATCAAAAAGTTTCAATATTAAAAAAATTTACAAAGTGATGGTATGTAACATAAATGTTTTAATCAATATTTGCAAATGTAATTACAATGGCCAGCAGTTGCGGACTGAGATGAGAAAAGTAACTCAATGGAATACCATCCAAATTCTACAATTAATCAGTTTTCTTGGTATCTATCAAGCTAAGACTGACCAGTCCGCCACTGTTCACGCAACGCCGCGGTTTATTGCGTGTCTTAGCAGCTTAATGGCGGATCTACTTTATCTATTACCAAGCTCGAGGTTAAAACGTTACAATACCGCGCTGTCTAATGGATTAGAGCTTTAACTGATCATCGTTTGAAACGTGATCAAAAACACGTAGTGGAAATATATGAATCACCCTTAATCGGGAAATACACGTGACTTGTATGACTCATAAAACTTTTCATGTCTATTATCACACAAATGCTTCAACACCTAATAAACATAGACTACTTCTAAATTGAATTGTTAGAGTTATTAATGATATAAATTGTTACTTTTTGTTTACTCTTTCATGTTATCAAGCTATAGTTTTTATAATCAATAAAATCGTGACCTCATGAATTTACAAAGGTACCTATAAAACATTAACATCATATCATTACTTCCCAAAACACGTACGTTGAAATATTCCAGCAAAACCGAACATAACTTCGCTCCCAGAAACAAAACATTCCGTTAAAACGGTCATTACTTCGATGGTTATTCGTTTCCATGAGGTGACTTGAACTTCAACTAGATTTCATACAGAGTTCGATTTTAAATGGATATACGAATTGTATGATCATAAAATGGATAGTTATTAACGTAGAATGTAGTGGTGTGCAGTCTTCTACGCTGTATTTTACAACCGCTCTTCGTCAGTGTATATAGACGATCTTATACAGTGAGACTTCGATGCGATTATTCCTCGAATCTCAGCCAAAACTTAATCTTCAAAAGTTTCCAATTAGAAATTTCCTTTAAGCGTATTTAGAATTTCTTAAATTACTATTAGAAAAATATTCAGAGTTTAGCTTCGAGACCATTTAAATTTCAGGGTTCCTCATAACCCCTAGATGACCGGCTCTGGCTGCATTTTGCAGTCCGTTAGACTTCCAAAACAAGATAACATAACTTTTCACTCTTGGTTGGCTTTGAACTTTTCTTCGGGTAACTATCCAGGACATTTCATGTCATGCTTCGCTGTTTTTATATTTATATTATGATAAAAATTCTACTTATTACAAAAGGTCACTCATGTCTTAATAAGTATGTTTATCAACATAACCTTAGACATCAAAAAAGTTCAAAAGATTTCTTGTTGTGAACTTTTTTTTAGCCGTGTTAGTTCAATCAAAGAAAAAACAAACTCATTTTTTAAAACATCATATATTTTAATAATGCTATCATAAGTTCCAAAACTTAAAGACTATTATTTTTATTAGAGTAATCCCTAACTTCAAGTCTTGAGTTAGGTGAAACAAATTTGTTATCAATTGTATTTGTACACTCACCTTGATCTTATCATTCTCGTCTGTGGGGTAACCACAGACGTCTTATCAATTTATTTACTAAGAAATCCACGTGACACAGTTATCAGTTGTTACTGTAATAATTCCATCGGCATTCGCTTTTGAATGAGAATTATGTAAAAATAGACGTGCCACAATCAACCACCAAACTGATTCATTGGAAAGCATGGTTACGCCGATAGGAAGAAATGCTAATGACATGTTATTAGTGAAATATGTAGATGGCCCGAGTTTCTAAGGTAAAGATAATATGGTGATGTTGTTACCAACTAGAACGCTTTACTTCTACTTAGGGCCGGTTTTATGGTCTTTTATTTACTTCGGGGTTACGAAACCCCGAGTTAGCTTAGTTCGGTACTTATTTTTGTATCGGGTTTTATGGTCCAAATTTAATCCCGAGTTAGTTAGTAGAGACGTAAACCATATTTTAAGAAATTCGAATATTTGTTTACAGTTGTAAATCCATGGGAATGCAAGATTCAGTTTAATTATTGTTTTAAAAATGACGGATTTCTCAACTTAGTACTATATTTGTATAATAGCTGATCTTCCTCATCATCTGTTATTGATAATTGATTAAGGTCACTCACAAAATTCATAATAAACAATAATTTAATATTATAACCTAAAATATTATAATAATGATAGCTAAACTGGCTGAGATAGCATGATATTTTATCTCTGTTGCACACTTACTCCGGGTTAAATATTATTACCTTGATTTATGACGGGATATCTTACTCCGTGATTTTAGTTCCGAGTTAGCGTTAACCCTTGATGATAAAACTCATTTTTCGTTTAATTCGGGAGTTAGCTATTTAGTTCGGTAGTAAGACGAACCATAAAACCGGGCCTTAGAAGTGTAGTTTTGTTAAATTCTTATTTAATTAAGTAACATAATAGTTCAAAACTAGAAGCATTAGTTAATAAGATCATTTGTTTTGCGCATGATCATGATCAAAAGCGTTCTTTAGGGAAATACTGCAAGACAGCGCTAATGTTTAGAATCCATTTGATCAACAAATCCTATTCTATCTAATTTGAAACATCTGGGACAAGTGCCCCGTTTGTTGCTACCATCACACGACTATGTTCATGATATATAATGATGGTTTCTAAATGGAAGCTGTCAAAATAGAATAAAATAAAGTAATTAATTGTCGTTTGTCGTCTAATGTATATAACATTCCTCAAGGACAATACAATGGATCCAATTTGATGACTCATTTAATATCAATTTGTCGTGTGGTGCGTAGTTTACGTTCTCTGAGCCATTTTAATAAGGCAATAGAAATATACATGTATGATAATATTCAAATAAATTTATTTAACGATGGTTAATTTCCAATGCTGAAGCTTATGACCGTAGACCTCATTTTCTATTGGCAGTGTATATGGTATCATGGCCTTATATACACCGGTACCTAATAAGTTTAGCACATGAGCACATAATTAACTATAGATATTGATAATAACCAAACTCAGAAAATATAGCGCTAATCTTAGGATCCAACTCGAATCCAACTCGAATCTAACTCGAATCCAACTCGAATCCTACTCGATCCACTGTTCTAATCTATATGGTATACATAAAAATTAAATGCCGTTCGTACCTAAGCGTATCACTTGAGAACGGATAGACCGATGTGACTAATTTTTTAAAAAATGTTCGTAATAGTCTGAATAAGGTTTTTTATGGAAAGAAAACTTAGAAAATTGGCAAAGAAAATAAGAAAATTCTTGAAGAACTGAAAGTGCTTATTTCGTTTGACTGCTGATGTCAATTGTAAAAAATTGATTCAGTTGTTTATTTTTAGTTGATTTGTAAAAAATATTATTGAAATTTGGGGATGACAACATCTGTCGGATCAGCTAGTATTTAAATATTGAATCTGTAAGTCTGTAATAAAACTGCTATTGCCTAAGTTAAAAATACACATGAATTGGTCTTCCATGGCTAACTAAACATCCTAAAACTTGACAACTCTCAGCTGCACGCTACGTGATTTTGTTTATAAACATATTTCGCCATCCGTTACACACTACTTAATCATCTTTAGTGTGGTAGTGCGTTGGTTCCTACATATTACTCGTATTTAGTGAAAGGTGAACGTCACTGATTACGTAATTTTAAACAAGCGATTGTGGACCTATGAACCCAGTAAAATATTTGATGAAATGTCACACCCAATTCGTACTGAATTCTCTACGAAGTCTAACATGGCTACTGGAAAAATTATTGTTTTTTAATTCAACAAAAAAAGCTTTTTATTTTATATGTTAACTATATTTTCTAACGTAGTTTTCTTACTGATTTTAAAACTGAAAATCATTTTTAAATATTTGCATTATTTACACCGGGACATGCTGATATCTCGAAAATAAAGACACCTATTTAAAAATAAACTGCAGATTTGTAATCAGTATAAAGAACTACGTCAAAAATTTAACAAAGCAAAAATGTCAAATATTAGATTATCAAGGCTGTAACCTTTAAAATGTTCAATAAATAACACATTTTTCTTTCACGGGATAATCTCCAATATTATTATAAACCTGTTATATATTATGCAAGTTTTATATTTTATAAATAATTCGTTTTATATCAAAAGATTTGCATTCACTGAGAATATTCAAAAAGAATTACGTCATTTTTGTAAGAAGATCTATTTATATCTATGTTCGTTTCATTCACATAATTAAAGATGGCGGTTATTTAAAAGAATGAGTCTTTATTACAATTTCCTTGTTTCTATTCTTTTCCTAAATTATTTATTAAGATGTTGGTCCAGTTGCCACGTGGAGAGCTTGAACCGCTAAGTTATTGTTTGAAGTATCTTGAGAACAATGCCCCCGATTTTCTAATTCTTCAATTTGTTATAAACATCTGTTTACATAAAATCTAAATAACTTTTTATGACTTTTACTGCCAGTAACATGAAAACGGAATTAATAAAAGTTCATCTTGTAAAGATTATCAGTTAAACACATTTAATAATAAATGAAAACCTTACTATTATACAAATTACTGCAATTTGTTTATGTCTTATTATTTCTTAATATTTCATGCGTAAGACTATCGAACTTTTGTTGCTTAACTTAGTTATATTTTTGACAAATTACTTTGGTTTTAATTTTGCGCGCGGTCTCCGTTCCAATCTCAAACCAAACATGTTGAGGGTTTTGCTTCTACATAGTGGTTCTATCGCACCATATGTTATATGGAAATATAATCGTACATTAATAAAAGGCAGTGGTGTAGCAACTTAGGTAGATACTACATCTTGAGAACTTTATCGTATGTAATTGCTAATTGAATTTTTGTTATCTCCCTTCCTGTTAGTCTTGGAAGTAAACACATATTACCCGTTATCTTATCATGGAATATAATTTATCTAACTTTATAGACGTTCAAATAAGCTAAATCTTTGAGCCCAACACAAATAAGAACACCTGTTTACATTACGTAACTCATTAAACAAGGTTTATATATGTTTAAAGCACACTCATTCAAAATTTATCTTTATTGCATATATGCAGTTCGTAAAATATTACTCAATAAATTCGTACGATGCCATATCAAATTTTTCCATTGTTCTGAAAATTATAAAAGTATCGTCACTAAAACCACTGTAACTCGGAAACTAATAGACTAATTATCATGAAATTTTGAAACATTTCGCTTGAAGGTTGGTACTATCTAAAAATGATTTGGATTTTTCAATAGTGGCGCCACCTACATGGCATTCTACGAACTTATTGAGTATGTGTTATACATATAGTACGCCACTCGAAGTGTTACCAATTAAAGATGCTATAGTTTTGTGATTTATGAATATTTCTATGTCATATTTTAAGGTAATGTTGAAAATACATTGAATTTTAAGAAAAACATGGTCGTATATAGTGTGTAGTATCAATGACCGATAAATAAGTTACTTTGTTATTTCTAACATACAATATTTTAACCTTCAACGACATGTTCCAAATTACTGTATCACTTAATTAGATATGTTTGCATGTTGGTTAACATATATTAAAATTATCACAAGATTTCAGTGAACCAAAATAGTATGTAAGGTCTAAAAGGTGTTAATTTCAATATTTAACAGAAATAAAATCTTGTTATACATTTTAATATAAAATATGAAAACTAGTTTCACAAAATATTATAAGGAATTTATATTATATTTTACGTAAAATCCACGTAAATATATCATTTAAGTAATTCATTTTATTTGAATGAATACCTAATTATGCTGTGTCATAACAACGAAAGCGGCAGGTTGTAATTTACTCATTCAAGATTGTGTTTGTTACTTGTAATGACCATGACAATATGTTATGCATAATCAGCAATGAGCAAGAAAATTATTACTCAGGTAATTGATAAATTAAATCTGATAGCTCTAATCACAATGACGTAGATAACCAACAATTATTTTTGAATGTCAGTTACGGAAATGCTAAGTACTTCACTGTAAAATAAAATAAGAAGTAGATAATAATATGCATTTTGTGCTTCATTGTAGAAGTTGGTAGTGAATTGACTAAGTGTTCAATTTAAAATTGATGATAGCACTTAAAATAAATCATAATATATGTAACTTATATGTAATTGATTATCGATGATTGTTATTACAAATAACTATAACTTATTAATCAAAATCAAAATCTTCTCAAAAAAAGTGTACTTGTATAATAATTATTCGGCTATGATGCGGAAAAAAGGTTTGTGAAAGTGCCATGTAATATTTTGTTTAATGCTTAGCATAGGATTTTATAACATAAGTTTATATTCAAATAATATTGAATATATTTGTAAATATCGAAAATAAATAAAAATTAATAAATATGATTAAACAGTTGAGATAAACAAACATACATTTAAAATTAATACTAGAAAAAGAAACATGTTTATGTTTTAAATCCTATTATATATTTGTCACTGCTGTTAACTCTTTGTTTTGAACAAGTAACTATAACAATTGTACAAATTGATAGTTAATCTTATTGTTTTCTTATATTTGTTTGTTCTCATATTGACAACAAGTGCAGTGTTATTTAACTAGCACATCTAATAATTCTGCCAGTCACTTATTATTACATCCAGCTCCGTATTAAGACTTTACTGGGCTTTAGACACAATATAAAATTCAGGCTAACTACTATGTACATTTCCAAATTCAGCTCCAAAACTTTTTTTTTAATTTAAACAAATATATTCTTTTTAAATTTCTTTCAGTGGTATCTACAGTGTCGAATGGTAGCTAGTCACAATTGCTCCGAATGAATCAGGGCACTAGACATATGTCTTACTTGTCTCCTCGTTAATTCGGATCTGTTACATCAGAATTTTTCCTTAAAATATCTGGTGTGGTGCGTTTACTTTTCAGTCTTATATATATATTTTTTAATTACGTAAAAACAGTTTATTATAATTTCACAAAACATATCAAGCTACATTTCTCCGACCACAAGGCATGATGAATACGACGGCGACATTTAGTGTCATTGTCTATCAGAATGATTTACGAGTTTTTTAAAACAACAATGATTATAATCATGAAATAATTATTTAAGCCGTTGGGACCATACCGATGGGTCACATTTATGACAGCAAAGTGGTTGTAATTTTCAATATTAAACAGTTAAAATAAATTGTCGCGTTTCATAAAGTTTTTTATTTCAATAGCAGAATAATTTAACGCAGGTGAATACATTTTATCATATTTCAAATAGGTCAGCGGTTTAGGTATTGTTGTTAACGCAACAATAGAACAGTGACAAAGTGTGACAATGTGACACACACAAAATATATCATTAAAAGTGATTTGAATATTAAATAAGTTTGCTGAAAGAATTTATCGCTGTCAAAAAATATTCTGTGTATATAGAAGACGTGAAACTTTTACCAAATAGGAAAATACTTTACTTTCAATTGTATTAAGAATTCAGTAACGTGTCTCTAGTATTGGTTGGCTATACTTATAACAGAGGTGGATTAAACAATACGATGAATACACCCGGTCCGCATATTCAAGTGACTATCCATAGATGTATCGATGCTTGTGATGCTGACATATGTATGCATACCGCTAACAAGCCTATACTGATATGTGGAATTATTGTACTTAGTTTATCGCCCAGACATGATTCGACACTGACTTATAATATACAAAACTATTTACGAAAAAGGCGTATGTTCTTATTTACTTATCGTTAAATGAAATCAACACATCGTATCTGAACTGATTGTCAAATAAGGGGTCGACGTTCGTTTTAAAGATTAACATATCCACTATTGAGAAATCCACATGAGTTTTAGATAGTACCAACTTTCCTTCGAGATGTGTCAAAATTTCATAACAATCGGACCATTAGTTTAGGAGTATCAGTAGTTTTAGTGATACTACTTTTATAATTTAAAAAAAAATTGAAAAATCTGAATTTCGTGTGATCATAAAGCATTGCTTTTTAATGGGAAAAATACCGTAGTCCGAATAGTACTTGTTAAGACATTGTTTTGCTTGAACGGTGTTTTTAGCAATGTAAATCACAATCAAAATGGTTATCGTGCCCAAAAAACGCTTTGTATTTGTGTTTAATAATTGAACAAATAATATTTAAATACTAAACACTAAATAAAACGGTTTGAAGCTGTTAAATACTTCTTCTAATTATATTTACAACAATTAATAATATTTGTACGAAATAAAACCATGCGAGTATTTGTAGATTGAATAATTATTCAATTGTTTAATGATAAAATAATTTTACACTTTTTAATAACTTTGAACCAACATTCTTATAATAACAAGATGGTTGGGAATTATGATCTTGACAGTGTAGAAGCCCAAAACACAACTGACACGAATGCCATATCGCTGTAGCGTACAGCAGTCGTCGTATTGTAGTCATGCGCATTACTTCTATTAGAGACAACAATACATTATAATGTTGGAATGCCAACAGAGACATCTTCTTATGTTCTGTACTAATTTTGTACTGAACATAAATTGCCAGCCAGCAGAAGTAGATAAGCTCACAACCAATATCAAATTATACAATGTTACATAAAATTATTATAAACCAATTTACAAAAAATAATGTGAACTTCTTAAAACTATTATAAACAAAATTACACAAAATAACATAAACTTCTTAACTCTATGGTAGTCTACATAATTTTGTGAAAATAATATAAAACAAATTAATTACTATCCTAAATATAACAGAAACCATAATTATCAATGTAGCATACATTATCAATTGCATAATGTACACAACAATCATCAACTCAATAGTTACAATGTTATTGAAACAATTATCTTTTAACAATTCCAACAGTACAGATGTTTGTTTTACATCAATGTTGTAAACATTGCAATTAATATCTGATGGAAGTATTGTATTTGAATCAAAAATTTTATTTGTTGCTTGTTTGATTCGCACCAGCAACACTGCGCTAATAATCTCAAGCTGGGGTATTGTAAGTACCTTACTTGATGGAGCTACACTGGACTTGTAGCAAATTAAATTTGTTTTTATTTTAATATTTATAAAAATAATATTGTGTTTTAAACCTAATGTCATAATACTGGTTGATCTGTTTAATAATGTTTTATAAACCTCCAATAATGAAGGATTGTGTCTAAATCTTTTTTCCAACACATTAAATCTTTGCGGGGCAACTGAGAAAGAATCCTCCAATTCTATTTTATTTACTAGGCTGAGTAATGGCAAATCAACAGTTAAATTATTTTTAAGTGCTACTGAATTCTGAAATTTATGTTCAGCCTTTAAGTAATCCTCAGAAAACTTATCTGATTCCTCTGGGACTTTCTCAGTTGTCCAAGATTGTTCCATAACATTTTTAAGGTTTGTATATTCACAAATAGCAAGATTACATACAATATTATTATGTGAATACTTATTTTTATTATACAATTTTCTTGGAACCACATTTCCTTTATTATTATTGTCATGTGACATATTTTTATAATCTAAACTATACTCAATTGCAATTGCACGTCTTTCTAAAAATGAAATAAATTCTGCCATAGTAGGCAGTTCTTCTAAATTTCTTTCCATGTGGAAAGTGCGGTTAGTAACGATATCTAATTTTCTACTTAAGGCCGAGATTAAAATCATATCCCACTTGTCTACAGGCTCATCAAGATTTTTTAACGCTTGTAATTGCTGTTTTACTTGACATAAAAAAGCCCTTATATCGACTGCAGTACCTTTCTGCATGTTGGGAATATCAAGTATTATATTAATGTGATAAAAGATTAATCTCGCCTTATTTTCATACCGCGCTAACAATAAATCAATAGCCTCTTTGTATGAACTGTTCACAAGCGGCAGATTTATAATTATTGAGAGAGCCTCATCAACGAGATACTTTCTCAAATAAAAAAGTCTTTGTACATCGGACAATGATGCATTATTGTGAACCACTGCTTGGAAGAGCTCATAAAAGGGCTTAAACCTGGTTATATCCTTGCCATCGAAGGTTGGAATTTCCACCGCTGGGAGCTTCAATGGAACTAATTCAGGCCTATTAACTTCTTTTAACTTATTGATGCTAGCATTTAATTTTGCAATAATGTTAAAATACTTCTCTTCAACTTCTTCAATGTCTTCCTCATCTTGATCATCAATTTCTAAAATGCTGTACTGCGTGAGCTCGTACGATTGGAATGTAGTCATCATCTTTTCTTTTTTCACCTGCAGCACCTCCACTGTAGCGGAGTCGAGAGCCCTTGGGTCGCTGACGTAATTGTCCATCCGTGATATTGCACTTTTTGCAGCCGTCCGCGCCGATCTAAGCCTTTTCAATCCCTCCATCTTGCTTAGGTGATAGATTCGTACTTATATGATAGATGAAACGTGGATGACAAACTAATCCAGGTTAATCCAGCAACATGAGAAGTTTTTAATAAATCGGTACTTGTAGATAGTAATAATAGCTTTGTACCTTCATGAGTAAAGAAGTATTTTACTCTCTTCCAGCATCCATGTATCCTCTTCCGTAATGAATAATTTTTCTTAAAATATAAACGTGTAGTAATCCAAATTATATGCGAATCCGCTTAAATCAAACGTTGCATTACCCAATCAATGGCAATTGATGACTTGCCAGGCCGCCATAGGGTAAATGTAACAAAATAGCTTGCACTTGTGCTGGTTACTATACAGATGTAACCTCAAAACACCACGAAATCACACGCGGGTACCAATGGCTTGTAAGGCCAGTTTTTTTTTTTTTGTAGGATTTAAAACCTTCTTGAAATGTAATTGTAAAATATCCAAATCCTCCGTGAATCCGCCAAAATAGAGCGTCCCATTTACCCAATCAATGGCAATCGCCAAGGGGCAAATGTAATAAAACGCCAAAAATACAATGAAAAACACACGCGGTTAATAAACTCGAAGGATCGGCTTTGTAAGACTCGAAGGACCAGCGTCGCATGTACGAAATAAAACCATGCGAGTATTTGTAGATTGAATAATTATTCAATTGTTTAATGATAAAATAATTTTACACTTTTTAATAACTTTGAACCAACATTCTTATAATAACAAGATGGTTGGGAATTATGATCTTGACAGTGTAGAAGCCCAAAACACAACTGACACGAATGCCATATCGCTGTAGCGTACAGCAGTCGTCGTATTGTAGTCATGCGCATTACTTCTATTAGAGACAACAATACATTATAATGTTGGAATGCCAACAGAGACATCTTCTTATGTTCTGTACTAATTTTGTACTGAACAATATTTATTTACATTACTCACATGATAACACCTGCACCGTGAAATAAGATTCAATCACAATAATAAAACTAGTCGTTTTGCAATATTCAAACCAGAGAACAGAGCAGATCCAGCGCTATAGCACGTTTGCACAAACTCCTAAGCCAGATTACATAATAATATTTATGTGTGAGATGTTGACATACCCACATCCTACTGGGAGCACCTATCCTATCCAGCGATGTTAACACGTTTAAACAAGTTTTTTGGGAAAGTATTACTGAATACTAAGTCGAATAGATGACCCAAAATATCTAACATTAAAACAAGAATATATTAATATCTCACATACTAGTTGTACATATATAACTAAATGAACTTCGTTACTTCGGGATCTTTCGGAAATGCTAAAGAATATTATAGTGAAAGTTAGTATTTAAACTTACTTTGTTCACAGTTAACTAACTAGTTAAGGTACCAACCTTTGGCGTGTGTGTCGAATATAGAAAGCTTGAAGTTGTATGCATCAGACGAAGGGCTTGTGTCCTATGGCCTAATTTCTATAAAACTGTACTATATATTGAAAAACTATTTTTTAATAACTGCTTATATGTGAGGAGATATTAAAAATTAAAAAAGTTATTTTGTCCCTTTAATTATTAAAGGGAGACAACATTACAGAACATTCCAAGACATGTTACATAACGTCCGCTACGTTGCTATCTCTTTTATAAAACACAGAGTAAAATAAATTCAACACAGAACTTTTATCCATAGAAAAAATAACTAAGCTACTCTTAATTGTACAGACATGTTACGTCATAAATATGGCCGAAATCTGTAGTACTAAAATTACAATTCGAATTTTTAATTGCTATATCTCCGTCAACATTTAGATATTTCTTAAAATAAAAACGCCTATAAATATTTATTAACATCAATTTCAATCAACAATTGAAAAATCGGCCCTTAAAAAATAACCCATTGAACAGTTAATCCATACTACATTTGCCGAATAAAATGTATAATTACAACGAGGAGCACAATTCGATGGCAGTTTCGTAAATTGAATTGTACTTCGATGGCATTTCGTTTTTAAGAGTGCTGTGGTTTTAGTTTAAACTAAACATATTCAAAATTACTATAATTAAATTATAGATTTTTGTCTTCTATTTTATAGCTTTTTTTTAAATAAACCTTACATTTTTTCTTATTTTTTCAATAATTAAAACGTTCACGGTGAAGTATAACAAGAATTACCTGTTACGTAAACGATTTTACATAATATACGACGTTTTGTGAGCTACTTTACCGTTTTTTGAAAAATAAATATACGATTTGCACATTTGTATATTCATAAATTTTTTAAAAGCACCTTCTTGGATCATGTAATCTTAAGAAGTCCTTTTAAAGGCTTAATGCTGGTTGGAATTTAATCTTTATTATCATAAAAATTAGTATAAATTAGTAAAAAGTATAATAAAAGAATTTTTAAATATGTATAAAAAATAGTGCATGTAGATTAACTCATAAAATATCAATCGAAATCCTCTTCCAGAAAATTGTCCTCTGGTACTCTGAGTTTCTATGTATAAATCATAATTATAATATTACTTCTTAAAATGTTTTTTATTTTTTTAATGTTTATGTGTTTCTTTTAAAGGTTACCTATCCGCGAGCAGGTTGTCTTGCAATACAGACAAACCTCCGTTAGAATAAACAAGCGGAGTTCAAGGTTGCATTCATTGTTAGTTAAAAAACTTCGTTAATAAATGATGACAAACTTCATAGACGTTAAATTATTTTGTTGTTATTCTGCGTGTTGGAATCTATCAATATATAAACTGGATCTGGGACGACTCGCATGTTCACTTAATTATTAAACGATTCTGATATACATATGTGAACGAAATACACCATTTCTACAAACAATGTTGGTCAGAATCGTACAAGATTCAAACAAATTGAAACGAATCGTATAAGAATCGTAAGAGATTCAGAAAAGTTGTTTGTAGGAATGAAGACAAACAAAACAGGGTTGTAAGATTGTTTTGTTGTTTATCTGTGTTCAGCACTGGTTGTGAATAGGCTGTATCCTCCTTTTATACCATTCAATAAGATCTTCTAATACGTCCATAGTATATTTTTCAATATAAATATAAATATGATGCAAATTTTTTTACAAATAATTTCATTTTTATCTATCTAGATCACTTTTTTTTATAAAATAATTTTGTTAATGTTGTGTCTATCTACCAATATAAAAGTCTATTTTAATAAATGTTATCAAAAAAAAAAATAAAAAAATATTTTGATAAGTGTATAAATTAGGTTAAAAAAAACTTGAAATATGAAACGTCATTAACATTTAAATAATGAAGGCACATGTTTGACATTACACACGCCAACTGAATTATCTAATATTTTGCATATAATATTAAGGAGTATTACCGCAATTAAAAAAATCCCAGTAAACAATTTGGTGAAGTGCCCTATTTAGTGACGTTCGAGTCACTCGTACATTTCAATTCTAACGCTTTACAAGTTCTCTACCTGTCACAGATTTTGTGTATTTTTTCATAATAATATTCTTTCTATTTCCAACATCATTCATTAAGTAGCAGTTGTTTCTTTCACACTAGGATATATTTTTTATTAGTTCATTTTCATTACAAAGTGAGAGAGAAACGAGATGCGGTTAGACAAGTAAAATATATTTTTCACCGTTACACTTGTATACTTGTATAGTATTTCGTTCAGTACAGTATGTTTAAAGTATATGCTATCCTTTTTCAACAAATATTTCTTTAATGGTAATAGGCACACGCTGTCTCCTCAATCTCCGAATATAATGTGTTTAAACGAATACTTTAAGCAGCGAGGGTAAGACAGAGGTTTTAAACCTAACGCAGAACTGCCGATCGTGGATTTTTGAATCCCCAAAACAATGTAAAAAACTAATATAACGAGTATTGTTGAAAATGAATAATATTCATTAAAAAAATCACGATCCGTACTAAAGATTACATCTATTTATTTCTTCATTTAAATATTTATATTTTGCAGACTCCTAAAAGTATAGAATTCCATTAAGTTTTATACCCCTGCCATCCCTGCTAGTGTCAAGTTTATAACTCCGGTCATAAATCATAAACCGACTCCGCTTTTAATTCAGCAGTGAACCGTCGTTGCGATCTCTGTAGGTCATATAAAGGGCCTTTCCTATGAACGACTGAATAGAAAACGAACACGTTCCAGACAAAAAACTCATGATATGTAATAGAAATTAAGTCGAATTTGCTCCAAAATGTTTACTGGGATACAATATTTAAAGTATTCGTTGTTAAAATAATTCGAAGAAGCTCTAGTGAAATTAAAGTCATGTCCATGGAATACTAAGCATAGCATTGATTGGCACAATACATTGTTTGAATATTAAATATGTGATAATGAACAATTAACTTTAAAAGTTAAATGCAAATTACGTAATTGAGTACCAGATAAAATAATCTATATTAATAGTAATTGTGCCCGAATTAATGCAGATATTTAAAAATGGTTTCCAGTTTTAAAATAAGCGTAAAAAATTACGCAAGAAAATATATTTAATACGTCAAAAAAAGAATGTTCTTTCTTGTTCAAATTTTAATTATTCTTAACGTAGTTTTAGTTTATTTTTAAATAGACGTCATTGTTTTTGAGATATCAGTTCGTTCATAAAATAATAATGCAGACATTTAAAAATGGTTTCCAGTTTTGAAATCAGCGTAAGAAACTACACTAGGAAATATATTAAATACGTCAAAATAAAAATGAATTTATTTTCATTGAATATTTTAGAGGATTGCATTGATAATTTAATAAAATATGACACTTTGTTTTGTGCAATTTATAATGGTTCGCAACGTAGTTTTTTACGCTGATTCTAATTCTGAAATATTTTTAATTTATATTTAATATTAATATTTTCGAGATATCAGCATGGTAAGTCCTAAATAATGACAATATTTAAAAGTGGCTTTCAGTTTTAAAATCAGCGTAAAAAACTACCCTAGAAAATCTCTTTAATATATAAAATAAAAAGTTCTATTTTTGTTGAAAAATTTAAAAGTTATACTCTTGTTAATTTTATATAAATCGCGCACGTTCACTGTTCGGACGGTGTGACGTCAGAGCATAATGTGCTTGTGTCGTCATTTTTTAGTTGTCGATTTTTCAATTGTGGATTGAAATTGATGTTTATAAATGTGTATTGACGTGTCTATTTTATTAAATAATGACGGAGATATAGCAATTAAAAGTTTGAATTGTAGTTTAGCGCTAGAATATGGTCGTCCATATTTGTATGACGTGAAATGCATTTTAACGTCAGTTATTTGTTGAGTAGGTCAGTGCTGTGGTAATGTTCTGTAGCTGTTGGTAGTCAAATAATCAATTCAAATCAAAGAATAATAAGTTTTTATTTTATTTAACCCTATTACGGCAAACATAATATTGAAATTTTAATGTTCCTTGATATAGATGTAAATAATGTTTGATATTTTGATATATAAATACATATAGCAGAGATTTAAGAGCTGTAAGGTTGGTAACCTAACACAAGGATTGTGATGTCACATGCACTTGGAATGTGTACAACGTTGAATCCCTTTAATAACTAAAGAGACAAAATTACTTTTTTAATTGTTAATATCTCCTAACATATAAGGAGTTCTTAAAAAATAATTGAACATTTGAGGTTCTAGTAACCAACTTTATCAATATATAGTAGACTTTTATAGAAATTAAGACATAGGACATTGGCTATTGGGGAACGTATCTAGTCCGTATATCAAAGTATGTATAACTTTTAAATTAGTTTCCTTTTCAAGGGATTAAACACTTTAGATAAAAATTAAAAATACATTTATATTTTATATGTTTGTCCGAATGCACACATTATAAAAAAAATATAATTTCTGTATAAATACTGATAAAACAATGAGATAAACAGTAATTGTATTATAATGGAGTAAAACCTGCACTTGCAGTTAATTTTACCTGGGAAACTATTTGTCATTGTAGTGTGGAGATATCGCAGATTATTAGTTATAGTCACATGCAAAAGTGATTCAGGTCAGGTTTTTATATGAGTGATACTTCATATCATAGAATCATACTCGTAGATTAGGGATACACTGTTCTAGATATCAGAAAACAATTGATTGATTTCACTTATTATGCAGGTGTATATTATACAGTAAATTCACGTAATAAGATAGTACACCTGCGAGTAATTATTGTTATTTAAAATAATAGTTAATTACAGAAACTCAAGGATTTTGAACTTCAAGTACTTGATAAGGTATATATGTGAAACAATATTTACCTATATTATATAGAGCAATATTTATAATATTTAAAAGCAAAATGTCTTTTTAGTAATATTGTATGTAATGTATGTCACAACGTAAGTTATAATAGAAAAATATATTCAAATTTAGTGTTCAACGTAATACTTCTTTCGAATTATAATGTAGATTTGCAATCTTATTGTTATATATGTAGTCTAATGATAGCAAAACCGCTA
The DNA here is from genome assembly GCA_963678705.1 of Panorpa germanica. NCBI lineage: Eukaryota > Metazoa > Arthropoda > Insecta > Mecoptera > Panorpidae > Panorpa > Panorpa germanica. The sequence goes on from OY783214.1 coordinate 7,544,771, forward strand.
GTTAAATTAGTATAACTTGTTTGACGTAGAAAGTTACATTAGGTTTTCTTCATATGTTTCATTAGAATTGGTGTAATTGTAGTTGCATACATACTCAGGCGCTGTTGTAAAACAAATAGTATTTTTGTATAATGTTTAAGAAAAACTAAACAATTTAACTTATTTAATATGTATATATAATTTAAATACAAAATTCGAAATTTTTGGGAATAATTTATTTTAAAATACTCATGCAATAAAGAATCCATAACGATACTAACTTTATGTGGTTAAAACAAGAAAACTTGATGTGATTGAAATAGCAGCCCTTTCAATTAAAATATTAAATTATATTTGCTAAATTTTCTTTCCATTTTTCTATTAATTTTCTCTATAAAAAATATTGATATAATAAATTTAATGTTTACCGTTGCAAACCGTTTAATATTTAATTATAATGGTTGGAATCTTGGAGAGTTTTAAACATTTGGTTTGAGCTCTCGATTACTGTTGATAAAATAATTTTCTGTAAACTGATGTTTCTTGACTATAAAAGGCATGCTTGAAACAAAAACGTATATCATTAAAACCACTAAATATAAAAAGTTACTTTTTACTTTCACTAATCAAATTAAATATGTATATACTATACATAAACATATATTATATTATTATTAAGACCGGTAATTTATTGTGAATTTTTTTTTTGATTTCTTCCAGTGACCTTTCTTTTCATATCGTCGCAATTTAACAATTAGATGTTTTCTATCTCTACTATTTTTTCGCCCTTCTTACTTTATTTTATTTACATTTATTACTACCCAAACTTTTAAACCCGCTATATACCATATCCAGTCTATCACTAAGCCCACTGACCACCTCGGATATTTTAGTATTTCCTGCATACTCGTTGGCAACACCACTCCATTTTTCACCAAAACTCTGTACAAATTAGTTCTGCAGGTCTCCGTTTTTGTACATTGGAAGATCAAATGTTCTGGATCTGCTACCCCTTCTCCACAATTGCACATATCTTCTTCTACCAAGTGATTTCTTTTCAGATGTGCCAATGCCCCTGTATGGTCTACCCTCAGTCTCGAGATAAGTGATAACACTCTTCTCGAACCTTGGGCATATCATATCTATTATATGTAGAATTTAAAATGCTTAAATGTTGTGGAAATTAAAAGTCGTGGTAGGATCACATTGCGTTTGGCACTCAGTCTTGTCCATTAAACCTTAGAATTGCCATAAAAGATTAGAATTAAAATAAAACGATATCATTTTCTCATTAACTAGAAGATTAGAATGTAGAACAACAAAAAAAAGAAAAGAATTCAATTGTATTCCATTGCATTGTCATTCAAACACAAAATTCTAACGGTACCTATTTATCAAATTTCTTTACCAAATACGGATCAACCGTAATTAAAAGAGATTACATTTATAGCAATGCAAACGATGGTACTCGTACGCTTATTAAACTCATATTGTTACTTCAAATATATATTTAATAGATTATTCTAGGTCAACAAACTATCATGAATTAATTACTTGAAACATCTTATCACGAAAATTATTTCTTTAACCTGATTAAGGTCAAATTTCTAGATTACAATAAAACTTACATTTTTAATTACAATAAATGTTATACTATTTAAAAGTCTTTAACGCAAGTCATTGCTATAAAATGTAGACAACTATTTTACTAGGTACATGTTTTATAAGTTCTGTGTACTATTGCCTGAGGTTTTCTACAGGGTTTTATGTCTTTAAACACACATTATCGTTGTCTACCATATTATATATGACAACAATGCATGTCCCAGTGTCCTACATGGTATATCATAAAAGAAATAAGAAGAGAAATACACATCTTCTTGATTATGATTACTATGTAAATGTCTATGTAAGACGTTCAATCAATTACTATCTTTCTAATTATAATTTACATATACTAGTAATGTCGAAGCAAACAACAAACAATTATAGCAAGAAGATGGGATAATAAGCTTGTGTCATATGTCTTAATTTCTATAAAAGTGTACTATATATTGATAAAGTTAGTTACTAGAACCTCAAATGTTCAATTATTTTTAATAACTCCTTATATGTTAAGAGATATTAACAATTAAAAAAGTTATTTTGTCTCTTTAATTATTAAAAGGATTCAACGTTGTACTTGTATAAGGTTACCAGCCTTACAGCTCATAAATCTCTGCTATATGTATTTATATATCAATATAATTAAATATTATTTACAGCTATTTCAAGAAATAATAAAACTTCAATATTATGTCTGCCTTAGCAGGGTTAAATAAAATAAAAACTTATTATTCTTTGACTTGACATGATTATTTCGACTACCAACAGCTACATAACATTATCACAGCACTGATCTACTCAACAAATAACTGACGTTAAAATGCATTTCACGTCATACAAATATGGAAGACCATTTCTAGCGCTATTCAAATTTTTAATTGCTATATTTCCGTCAATATTTAGATATTGAATAAAATAGACACACCAATACACATTTATTAACATCAATTTCAATCAACAATTGAAAAATCGACCACTAAGAAATGTGGACACAAGCCCATTCCACACTGTTCCTATTTCCAAACACACGCAGGTTAGTAAAGAATATCGATTCCATTCGTTCAGAAAGTACTGCTTTACAAAAAATGGGTTGTACACCACAATTGAATTTCTAGAGATTAAATAGCTATCATAAGTCAGATGTTAAATAGTTTTTATTCAATTAGCATTTATTTCAATAATTAATTTTAAAAAATACTGCTAAAAAATTAGTTCACATCTCAAATCTTTCGGTAATATGCTCCCCAGTAAACATTTTGGAGTCACGTTGACATCATATTGAAGTTGCGTCATCATTTTTTTGTCATAAAAGAGTTCATTTATAGTTCAGTTTCTCACATTTTTTCATATAAAATGTCTACTTTATCGGCTACAGATGACGGAACCACTCCACCTGTCGGAATACAAATGAAGATAAAGTTGATGCGAACTATAATTGAAGTGAAATAGTGAGAGAAACGTGACTAATTAGGGCACTTCACTAAATTGTTTACTGGGTCTGTGCTTTGGCACTTTGTTTTTAACCTAATCTCGGAATGGCACTAGTATTTGCATTATCCTGACGCATCTAGATGCAAATTAACGAAAGAAAAAGAATAGTTGCGCAATATAATATTTCTCAAGATCAGTATATTACCAATAAATTACTCTTTGTTGTTTCTGTGGTTTCCTTTTTATATATTTACGAGTGTTCACTCATTTAATTATTAAGACTATTAACTTTAACAAAGATCTTCTTTATTTATAGCTATTGTAAAAAGTTTTTTTCTTCAGAAAACAATTGGTTTTTTGTCGTTACATTATTGACAATAATATTTTTATATCAAGGATAATAGTAAAGTATTACTTTTTGAAATGATCATAATATTATATAAATAAAAAAACTCAACATTGCATGATTGAATCTAAAAACAATTTAAGTTTATTGTGATTTTATAACACGCCATACGTCAGTTTTATAAAATAAAAAATTGCTTTCCTGCTTGAATATATTTTGATCATCAACTTTTAGATGGATAATTTTTTTTCAGTGTACAATATTACAATTTTAATCATTTTAAGTAGAAGCTAATTGTTGTTTTTGTTATTGATTCTATATAAATATTATCATAGAGAACAATTATATTAGATATCAAAGTTCAAATTAAAATAGAAAAGGGTGCTTAAAAATTTCAACCAGGATTTCAATTACATACTACTACACATACTACTACATTACTACTACAATATCTAGTACAAAATTATACTCTGGAATATGGTCAATTTACACTGAATTGAATGTACTCTACTCTTTATTATCTACGGTCGGCCATGTTTAAATTTTTATTTACTCCTGTTTATATTCTCTATAGACCGTCCCATTAATATATTTTGATCAATGCTTTTATGGTTGTCCTGTGGGAATAGATTCGAGTCAATTCACAAAGGTGTTGTAAAAATAACTTTTGGGTTGTTAAATAATTAAAATGGTTGTTTCAAGCAGCACGCACCACACTTAACGATATTGGCACGCTCTTCGTGCCCTCGTGCCCGTAAAACAAATTGTCACTAAAAATTTACAAAAAGAACTTATTTTAATATTTTATAGCTATTCGAAATACCGCATTTTCTTTAAAAGGGTATTGTTAAGATTTTACGATTATTAAAAAGGAATGCTAATACTCAAAAAGTATTTTTCAAAAAGGAAAGAAGTATTAGTTTACAATACGTTGTATATTTGATAAAATCGTGACAGGAAACTTTGATAAATATTAAGTACAGGTAACTGAATTGAACAAATTTTGTAAAACTTCTATCTCTTTTGCATTTCAATTGTAGTTCGCATTAACTTTTTCGTTGTTTCGATATAGACAGGTGAATTGATTTCGCCTATGTCTTATATATGACAATGTTTTTGGTGTAATTTATACCACAAGATGCAAAAGAAGTTTGGATTTATGAGGTAAAGATGATTAATTGTTTTGAAATCAATTTATGACCGGAATTGCATAAAATTAATAACAGTTTTATAATTGGTAACTTCGAAAGCCCTTAAATCTGATGACAGCGCATACACACACATATATATATATATATATATATATATATATATATATATATATTTATTTATGCTACGTATAATAATTACATTGTGCTACTTCTTATGGTTTCATATTTTAAATGAATTAAACTCATTCAAGTGCAAGTGCATTGCATGCCAGATGCGAAATGCGAGATGCAAGATGATTTATATGTGTGTGTGTAATTTTAAGTTGTTATTACGCGTTACTTTCAAATTCTTTCTGGAATTAACAAAAGAGTACCCAGTGTGTGTTAGTGTTGCAAGATGTAAGTTACCTACAATGTATGTGTGTTATTGGGACAGCCAGAAAATTCGTACGAAGACATCGATCAATTAAATGTGATTGAGTCTGGAGATAGCAATAATTTATTACATTCTTATTTGCTGTAGAGTGTACCCAAAATGAGACTGGATATGAAAGACCAAAAAAGGAAAGGTCTCCATAACTGATAAAGAGATTGAAAGACCTTGATATTGAAAAGTTCTCACAGATAAGCAGTTCCGTTTATTTGAATATGGACCAGTTCTAAGAGACATTCATTTTCTCATTTTTTAACTGGGACATACTATATAACACTTCGTAGAAAATATTTTGTATAAATTCTATACAGAAGTCTTGAAAAACAACACTTACGGAATAATCTTCTGCAAGAGAATCTCGATAAATAATAAATAAATGAGGTTCCCATTATTTCATATTTTAATCATAAATCAAAACAATCAGTTCTTATTGATACAACGTTTACATACATACTACGATTGTAATATGAGTCGCTCAAAATCCAATTCGGTTAAGTCCAAAAAAGAAATTTATTTACCATATTAGAGAACACATAAATACGAAACTAACTAACTAATACTAACACGAATATCTAAAACGAACATAATTTATTCCATTAGAATTTATTAAAATGTGAAAAATTCAAAAAGGGACTTAAGGGAGCAAGGGTATAGAGATAAGATCAATGTACAAGGGTCTTTTAAAAAGATTCAGGCATAGAAAAGAAAATTTTACTTTAAGAAAACTAGATACGTCAAACTTTCAGCGTATGACCAATATTTTTTTTAATATATCGTACACATACGTGCGACATCAAACATTTGTTGGAAGAAGTTGTACAACACGTACCCCAGTAAACATTTTGGAGTAAATTCTACTTAATTTCTATTACATATCATGAGTTTTTTGTCTGGAACGTGTTCGTTTTATATTCAGTCGTTCATAGGAAAGGCCCTTTTTATGACCTACAGAGATCGCAACGACGGTTCACTGCTGAATTAAAAGCGGAGTCGGTTTATGATTTATGACCGGAGTTATACACTTGACATTGTTTACTGGGACGCACTAGTGCGACATGCAACTTAATACGTCGAAAGCTTTCATATTTCGAACGAATTACTTCAATCTGCTTTAGAAAAAAAAGTAATAAAACTCAGTTATTTAACAACGCCTCTGGTAACTCGTGCTTACGCTTATCAAACTCAGTTCGACAAGGGTCAATTGTTCAGGTTAAACACCATTTTCAATTACTTTTATTTATTTACTAAACACAACTAAAAAAACCACAACACACACTGAGATTATACTGACCCTTTTACTCGAGATGACATTCGAAATCGTAATCCTTTTAGAAGTTCTGCCGAATGATTGAAACATTTTTGTTTCATAAAAGTACTACCTAGATTTTAAAAAATAACATAAGTAAGGGTATTATTAGTGTCGCATGTTTAAGTCGCACTAGTCTGTACGTTAAAAGTATAATACATTTAGTACACTCATCTCTAAATAATGTCAACTTATGAATGAAAATATATAAAAGTTGGATGTCTTATGTTCAAGTCGCACCAGTGTGTACTTTATAAAAGACCTTAAACGGACCTCGCAAATCGATTTGTATATGTCGACCTGGTTTAAATTCTTCTCCGCTAATAATTTGTTGATCTTATGTTTTCACATTTTCAAACGATTTATTTCCAACATGAACTAAATACAATAATGTGATAATTCTTATAATTTTATTTACGAATATATATATATATATATATATATATATATATATATATATATATATATATATATATATATATATATATATATATATATATATATATATATAATTCCAGCAAATCGCTGATTGCTCTTGAACTCAAGTGTAGCTCTGTTTATATAACAAGAAGAAAAATTAAGTAGAAAGTCACGACGAATATAAAATGAATAATAATATAAAATGTTTACAGTGAAGATGAATGTAGAATATAGAAGCATAGTCTAGGAAATGTTGAGGCAGGTTCAGGTGTCTGCCGGAGAAGTGTTTAACGATCTTAGTCATTAATTTGCATTTGCTGAGTAAATAATAGAAATTTCTTGAATGCATCTTTTTATTTTAGCTAAGTAAATAATTTAAATAAAATATTTTCTTTCAATAATCCAGCCATACATAAAATACAAACGCGTATTAAAAAGTCGACGCTTGCAGAGGACCCGCAAAACTAAAAATGATTTCTTCGAATGTTAATTGTGACCAGCTACATTTGAACATGTTCGATACAATAAGAAAATGTTATTGCAGAAACTTGTTTTGCTACTTTATTTTGCAATTTTACTTAAAATCATTTTTTTTTATAATTGAGTCATCAGTGAGAAGTTAAATAATAATTTTCAACAAATTTCAACATGTGACTTATACTCTTTTGATTCTAGTCACGTGTCATATTTTATTATCACGTAAGTCTTGAAAAGGCTTTCTTTAAATTTTAGTACCTAATCTAAATTCTTTTTTATGATTTTAATAGCAATAATATAGATTACAGAACGTTGTATATTAGGTAAAATTTTAAGGTAAATGCTAATTTTTTATATATTAAGTATATAATCAAAATCACGATAGTTCGGCGGTGATTTATACTTAAAAGAGGTTATAAGAGCGGTATAAATCTATAATACGATAATGAATTTTATCTTACGTTCTAACATACATACATTATAGAAAAATAAGTGAGTCAGTGCTTTTTAGTTATATCGGCAGTTTATACCCCACAACTTGTTTTAAGTATGAGTCGCCGCCGAACTCTCGTAATTTGAACTATACCTATATTAAGATTTGTTTAGTGCGGTCCTACGGTTTCTTAACATTAAGCAAGAAAGAATAAAGAAGAATGAAGTCGTTGACTTAACAAAACCGCAAGCCTTATTCACACTCTAGAATGAGAAATGTGAAGTTAGCTTTTATTGTAAGAATCTGGTTAAAAAAAGAAAAGTTTGGGTTGCTTTTCAAAACTTGCTTTTCAATGTTATTATATTATTTTTGAGTGTTAACATTTAACTTAAGAAAGAACCAGTGATGTTTATTCAGAGTTTAAGTTATATTATGGTAATTAATAATTTTATTTTAAAAAACAATATGGCACCTACAATAAATTAACTTTTTGTTTCAGATTCTCGTAACTTTGGTGACGTCTTTGCTGCTTGTGTAAGATTAAAAGATCATCTCTTTTTAGTATTTCTAGAATGGTGTTTTTGTAAATTATTTTCTTTTTGATTATCAGTGTTTTGTTTTAGAATGAAGATTATTCTATTTTAAATCAGTGTTTAAGAAATATGTAAAACTTTAGGTGGCCAATTGGGTTGTGAGCCACTTGTGATGATTACTTTTACATTAATATCTTCTTTAATGATTATTAACCCTGCATGTGAACACTCTATTTTTTGAGACATGGTGTGTAGACTAGGTCTTTGAAGGAACAGTTGAGTTTTTCGGGTTTTCTAAGCTTTCAAAGAATCTAAAAAAATTCTGGATTACTTCTTGAAGTGTTTACTACATGGTCCAGAAGTTGCCAGAGTTTAAAACCGTTGTTAATAAAAATTCACAAATAGTGAAAAACGTGTAAAAAACGGAATATTGTTAAAAAAATCATAACTTTAGAACAAACATATATTAAGAAAAACGGTTTTAGACTTTTTTATCTTAGACTATAAGCTTAGGCTTAGACTATAAGTCTTTGGCGTGGGCTCCAAAAAGTTGAAGTATTTGTGCACCTGAAAGTGGGGAATATTTTACGGATTCAGGCATGTCATAATAAACGGAACGGTGGTTATTCGGCACAAAATAAGTTGTTATTGATGAACATACAAAAGTTTTGAAATAATAATTAATATTAGTTAATAATTAGGAACAGCAAGGTTTAGATTGGGAAATGAGGAAAAAGGAAACAGATACTGGGAAAAGAGTGAGGAAAGAAAGTGTAGAAGGTGTGGAGCGGAGGACGAAACACTGGAGCACATTAAGTTTGAGTGTAAGGAAAAAGTAGCAAGCGAAAGGAATATTGGCCAGCTATTAAAGGGAGGCAGTGAAGGAAAGAGATGGATGGCGGAAATAGTAAGAAGGAAAGGAAAAACAGGAGAATAAATAAGATGGTGGAGAATAATAGAGAGGGTCAAAAGAAGAAGAAGCAGAAAGCACTTTTGGAAGTAGTAAAAGTCGAGAAGATTTTAAGTTTATTTTAAGTTTAGTTTTTAAGTTTGGAATGTATATAGGAATGAAATGTATTAGAAATATAATACTGTAGATTGTAAAGCCGAAAGGCATACACAATTAATATATAAATAATAATAATAATTAGTTTTAAAAAGAGAATTTACGGTGTGCAACCGTTGAATTGTCATCTAATTGTCTTAGAGGCAAGTTTAACAGGCTCCCCTTTGCCGGTAAACTGCCAGATCCGGACGCTGTTGGAACCTTAAGTCCCTGCTACTACCTAGATTTTTTAGGGGGCATAGGTGAAGCGCGCTCAGTACTCATGAGAGAGAAATAGGAGTTTGAAATTTCAACTGTTCCTCAAAAGACCCTATGTACACATGCAGGGTTAAAACACCGAATGAGTCAGTATTCCATACGTCCGTCATCGTAATATGGAACATAGTTTTGTATATCAGTCACAATAGCCTTACGACGAAATCAAATGTATCTAATAGCAATTTACATTCGGTGATATCAATTGTATCTAGTTACAAATGCTTTTTGGCAAAAGCTATTGTATCCAGTCTTTAAAGATAAGGGTCCTCCAAAGACGTGCGCCTTGTTGTTTGTAGTTAAATACGCTACTGATCACAACCCAATTGAAAACTAAAAAACGAAAATAAACAGTTTATACTATGTCCTAATTTAATAAACAATACAAAGCTTGTGAAAGAATTGAACAAATACACGTTAATTTATAAAGATAATATGTGGTTTGTTGAAAGACAATTAAAATAAAAAAAATCTTGTTGTTACGGGGGTCACACGGTTATTCACGTGTCAATAATAATAAAACAGTACGATATTTTCTTGAAAATGGAAGTTTTTTATGACGTACTTAGTTGTTGTTTTAACAGCTAGTTATCCTCTCGGTATCAGTCATTACCGTAATTGTAACTTCTTTGGTGTACACATGGTTTACATGGTTGTGTTTTAAGAGTATGCAATGACATTTGTAACTTCCAAAAAGGTAGACTTCTACATACTCGTATGTCTATACCATAAAAGTTACTATAGTTGAAATTATGAGAGGTCGCCAGCGACTCATGTTTAAAAGATGTTATAAGAGACGTATTAGGCCCTCCGCATACGAGGCGACTGGTTGCAAAGCTTAGCCCCGAATCTACCCGAAGCGAATGTGATTACAACTGTTGTTAGTGAGAGATCGAGATATGAGATATGAGATAAAACACGAGAAAGGCACACGAGGCATTGGAAACTAAACGCGAAACAAAGTTTTCAACGAAAACGAGCAAGAGCCGTGTATCATGACTCTATAGAATTTTTAACAATAACAAAACAGGGGATTCTATTGTGTTATATTTGATTGTATGTATGTATTTAAATACTTTTCGTAAACATCTCTGTTGATGATGTCATCATGAAACCAACAGTGCCCTGCGACCAAGAAATCTAGTCGCTGAATATATGATCAAAACCAGTTTCAAATCAGTTTAGTTACGTTCGTGCCGTGTGTTTTATCTCACTTGTAAACACTTTCGTTCTTTTACTAACAACACAGATGTAATGACATTCGGTTCGGGCAGATTCGGGGCTGAGGTTTGCAACCAGTCGCGTCGTTTGCTGAGGGCCTAAATCTACGATATGATTGAAATTTATATCTTATTCGCTCGACCTATTTACATTATAATAAAATTAGTAAGACGATGGTTTTTCATTGTATCGTATATTTATACTATAGGTACTATAGTTTAATTGTATTTAATTATTATCCTAATATAGTGTACAGTAGCGGATCTAGCACTTAAATCAGTATTAAGACCCTGGTTTTATATGCTCAGTAAGGTTATTACCAATTTATTACTTACGTGTGAGGTAATTTAACTATATAAAATTCAGAAATGTAACTTTTGGTGACGATAACTATCGTACAACAAAGCCGCGCGTTTCTTGCGCATGTGCGGTGAATGGTGATCCACTACTGGTTATGATTATTATGAAGGAATCTTTAATATCTAAAAAAATAATGAAACAATTGTGTTTAGAACCCTTAGTAAATCGGTTAGTGAAATGTCGCGCTGGTTTTCGTGCAGTTCGTTTGTTCGTTTCAACATGAATTCTTTATGAATTGTAATAGATTGTTCTGTGTTTATATGCACATGTACCTATTTACCAGCACGCAAAACGTTTTTATTACGTAATGAAGACGGATAAAATTATGTAAAATTAATTCAATTACATTTGACTTTGAAGTTGACTACAATAATACATTTAAATTTATTTATACTATCTGATTATAAATAATACTTAGCTACATTACATATGATGAGGTTGTCTCGACAGTAACATTAGTTTAACTTGTGTTGGAATCACCTAAAGACCCCCTTAATGGTTAACTTAAGGTATGTATATTATTTCATATTTATAAAATGGAATGTTACTTGCTTACTGTTTATGCATAAGTTACGTATAATTACTTCTTGAAAAAGTAATCAATTATTTAATACAATAAGAATGCGGTTTACAAAATATAAACAATATTTTATTTGGTTATTTTAAGTATCAATATTAAATCTTTATTCTGTTTTGTAAATTCAAGGTGTCTAGAAGCTGATTTAAATTATTAACATAAAATAAAGTTTCATTCACATGTACAAAAATACTGTACGAGTTCGATCCTCGGGTCAGAGTTATATTCTCTGTGTTTAGTTACACATAAATGACGGCTCTACTCCACAAAAACTGTCGTAGTAGGAGATTGTCGGTGATAAAGACTCAGCATCTGAAATTGACATTAAAAGAATTAAATTAAAAAAATATATAAAAGTATTAGTTTCAGTTTAAAATTTAGGGGCCCACTTTGTAACTGCTTACCTGACGTCTGTTACTTCCTGACGACTTTTCAGAGGCCTGTATTTTTTAAACTAAGCTATGTAAGTTTACACAAAACTTTAAGAAGACATTAAATAAAGCGCAAAATGAATCTCATACCTTCAAACTGGCATAAGTAGTCTAATTTGTAAATTATAGCGCTTTGAAAAATCGTCAGAAGGTAACAGACGTCATGTGTAAAAGAGATGCCGAATCAAACGTCACCGCGCTAGCAGCTGTTGAGGCAGCCATAAAGTTTTGACTTAATGACGTGGTCTACACGAGAAATAAATAAGATAACTTCTTGTATTTATATTATAAAATTAAGTTTGAGATCCCATAACAAAAAGAAAAAAACAATATGATCATAATGAATAATAATTGATACATTGTTCCTCTTTTAATTTAATGCATAATAATTTGCGTAATCATTTTTCTTAATGACTAAGTAGTAATTAAAAGTATTTAATGAATGTTCTAGGACTCTGAATAAATTAAATGATAACACAACAAATATATGATTTTACATGTTAAGGCATTTTACACTTACACACTTTATTTCCTAGTTGCGCAATTTAGCAGTTGATTATCAGTCATACTTTGAAAATAACGCGAACTTTAGTTGATTTGCCGTAAGGAATATAAGGGTTACTTTATACTCGTATAACGCTCGCGTTATGTAAAATAAATGATACATCATAGTGTTGACTACCTACAGGTACTGTGTGTGAAATTAAATGTTAATACCATTTACGGGTACTAAACTAAAAGCATCAAGAAAATCCTATTTATATTTATGTACAATATTGATTATATTCATATTAGGTACATTACATTTGAAACAAAACTTGTGTTTCAATAACAAACTTATCTTTCGGAATAATATTTTTGCAACGCTTTTTGTGTTTACTGTTTAAATAATATTTATATTTAGTTAAATATATTTTCCATACATATAACTTCATTGTATTGATTTGATTTAGCAGTTGGTATATTAGTGTTAGTGACTCTAATCTAATGCTAGGACCACACATGCGTGTTCGTGTACGAATGGCCAAAGCGAATGTACGTACGTCAGGTTAATTCGTACACAATGTTTCTCTTAGCTTTTTGAAAGAGTTTGACATCGTTTTAGATATAATTATTTATTTTAATAGCTTTTATTAGAATTTAAGCACGAATTTAATAAATATTAAAATTAATCGCAAAGAATAATCGCATTAAAGAAGAAATTCTATCAGCACTGTTTAAAATTTATTAAGAAGAAAATAACGTATTTATTTTTTACGTCAGCATCGAACATCTTAAGTAACAGAGGTTTTCTGGAGAGGTAGTTTTACAAATATTTTCTGCAAAAATTAGAAGTGATGCCGCCTTACGAATTTAGCAATTCTACAACATTTCCTAATCAGATGACAATAAAAAATGAGCCTGACTACAACACTAGGGAGCATAATAAAACAGAAAATGTGGAGATCATTAATAATAATCTAGAGGAAGACGCTCAAAAGATGAACAAACTACACATTGTTTGGCTAAATGTTTTTATATTCTTATATCTACATCTCGGATGTCTCTATGGAATGTATTTAGTTTTAACGAAGGCAAAGATAATCACATTTATTTACAGTAAGTACAACAATTTTTCAGTTTTATTTTATAAATGAATTGAAATTTAATTTCATGATCTCAATGTTTAAGCAATGTTTACAATTTGGGCCGGTGGACTTGGAGTTACAGCTGGAGCACATCGCTTATGGGCGCACAAAGCTTACAAAGCTAATTTTTATTTAAAAGTTATATTAGTTGTTTTGCAAACAATGGCATTTCAAAATCATATCTTTGAATGGGTTCGGGATCACAGGTATATCTCTTAAAAAAAAGTCTAAAGTAAACTATAGTTTAAATTGCGAGAGTTCGGCGGCGATTTATTCCAAAAACAAGTTGTGCCGTGTAAACCTACGATACAATTGAAAAGCACTCTCTTACTAATTTTCATATAATGAAGAGAGGAACTAATAATATGAATTTTTCCACTATATCGCAGATGTATAGAGCTTCTATTACCGTTTTTCAGAATGAGCCATCACTGAACTCTCGTAATTTAAGCTATACCTCTTTAATTTATATTCAACCACTTTAAAAATAACGCAAACGCTAGCTGTTACTTTTGTTATAATAATAATTTACGTTTATGTAGCAGATACGTTTAGATATTGTTTTGTCTCATAGGGCACACCATAAATTTACTGATACAAATGCTGACCCCCATAACGCAAAGCGAGGTTTCTTCTTCTCCCATATGGGGTGGTTGATGGTCAAGAAACATAAAGATGTCAAAGTTAAAGGAGGCACTGTAGACATGAGTGATCTTAAACGTGACCCAGTAGTGATGTTTCAAAAGAAGTAAGAGCAAAAAATATACATAGCGCCGATTTTTCAATAGTAACTTAACTAAATAACTGCACCTAAAACTAAGCTTAAGCTTAGGTTAAATGTTACACTATGAACTTGTAATTAATTTCTTCTTGTAGATATTATTTATGGCTTATGCCTCTCGCATTCGCTGTCCCAGCTTCGATACCATATTTTCTATGGAATGAACCCTTCTATGTAGCTTTCCATGTGTCAGCCGTCATGCGTTATGTATGCACCCTTAATGCAACTTGGTTAGTTAACAGTGCAGCACACATTTGGGGATACAAACCCTACGACAAGTAAGTGAATTAATGGGCTTGTAAACCATGATTTAATTTCTATAAAACTGAATGCTATCATAACCTCAAATAACTGTTGAATTTTTAAAATTTGCTGAACTCCATTTTTGAGATGGAAAGAACACTATAATCTTCTTAAAAGCAAGAAACGTTAAATCTTAAACGACTCCTAAAAAATGAGTTCACAAGCGCATTGAAAAATTGTCTCTGTTCATAGTTTTGATTCATATCTCAGTTTTCCATATTATATTTTGTTAGGAACATAAGTCCAACAGATAGTGTGGCTGTAGGAATTGCAGCCCTTGGCGAAGGTTGGCATAATTATCATCACGTCTTTCCTTGGGATTATAAAGCAGGAGAGCTAGGAAATTACGAAACAAATGTAACTACCGGCTTTATTGACATCTTCGCTAAAATAGGTACAGAATTAGATATTACCATTTAATCTATTTATTATTTACATGTAAATTTTATTAAGTATTTAAGATGAGATTTATATTTCTGTAAGGATGGGCTTATGATCTCAAAACTGTTCCAATGGAGATGATAAAAAGGCGCGTCCAACGGACTGGCGATGGTTCACATCCTTTAAGCATTTTGGAAAATAATCATGACATGATATGGGGCTGGGATGACAAGGATATGAGTCAAAAAGACAGGGATGAAGCTAAAATCACTCATGTCTTTCAAAATCAAAAATAATGTACAAAGTTCTGATGCAGCACAAACTAAACTTAACAGGTAGAATTAAAACAAAAGTATATAATTAATACATATGAATTTTAAGATGAATGACTATTAAAAACGGTTTTTGAACCCAAAATCATAAATATAGCATATACGTAACATCTATGTTTGAATATAATATTAATAAAAAGTGCAAGGTTGAAATATATAAAAAAAAATTGTTGTATAATATCTTTAGTCTTCTTTATTCGATTTAAAAAAAAAATTGTTACCAAATATGTCACGAACTCTTCATTAAAATTTTATGGCATTTCCTTTTTATAAGTTATAATTACTATAATATATATGTATATAATCCATGCGACAGTAATTTGTTATATAAAAATAAAATAAAAAGAACAGTGCAAATATTAAAAAGCAAACCACCAGTGCGGTGCAACAAGAGGCATGAGCTGTTTTCTGGTGAAGGGTTTATTTTTTGTCTCACCGGGTGATCATTTAAAAGAGCATCTCACCATCCGAACCCAACACTTCGACACTCGCAGCATCGTGAATATGTTGATAAATATTCGAGTTTTGAAAGTTCAATCGTTGTCTGATAGTACAGTTACACTCTCTCTTGACTTTGCCAACTTCTTCGTGATTCAACCGAATTTCATTTTAAATCGTTCTTTCTTGGTTAATGTAGTATAACGTGTTTCTCATACGTTTTTGTGATAGATCCGGTAAATCGAAACTTCAGTGCAGTGATTAGAGTAATAAACAAGATTTGGGATCAATTCTAATTTCACAGTAAGTACTTTTCTTATTATATTAATTTATTATACTGTTCTTCTCACTTTCTCTAGTCTGTGAAGTCGGATAAAATACCCCAAATAGGATAGAAATGAAAATTTTAAAGTACGGAAAGGGATCGTTTAAAAACCCGCTAAAAATTTACTGTTAAAAATATTCTTAAACTTAATTAACAAATATATATTAAAATTTGAAATAGAAAATGTTTTATATATAAGTATACTTAACAGTGTGGATACTACATTTCCTCTTGTTAAGTTTAATATAATGCTGTTTCAATTTTGCCTAAACCCGTTTCATTTTATGATTTAATTATTGACTATTTCTCTACTTAGTACAAGTTACATTTTTTATTTCAATTGTATCCAGTCACAATTTCGTAGTCTTCAGACCATAGTCGCTGCCATAGTCGTTAAAGATGAAATTTGTACACTCTAAATTAAAACATATTATTTATTTCAAATTTACCATACTTTTTTTTACTTTAATTAAATATTGCAATAGTGACACAAGTCAAGAAATGTAAGATGTGATAAATGGTTTTTAACAAATTCTCAAGGTTTATACTTTAGAGGTTAATTTACTTGGTTTTACATAAGCCTATAGTATTTAAGATATTTTAAACAAAATTTTGTGATATATATTACATAAAATTAAATAATGAATAATATTGAATTGGATGAGATTTTTTTAAAAGAAATACTAAGGTGATAGAGAAAATTTGGTAAAATATATTCAACAGATCTCACGAAAAGCTAAAATTATAATATTTGAGTTGTGTTACTAAGCACTCAGCAAGCATATAACATTTGTAACATTATTTTTGATTTAAAAGATGATGAAAATATAACGAGCATGAAATATTAGAATAATAATACTAATAGAGTATTTGTCTTCCGTTTTACATAACGATAATTTTAATTACCATTTCCTAAATGCAAATATATGTAATTAGTATGAATGTATGTATATGTTGGCAACTATTAAATGAATTAACAAAGGCCACACTTTAAAATACATTATACAAAATTAATGTAAAATTAATAATACATTTATAGTATTACATAATATATAAATACATGCACAAATTTTTCTTGCAGTATAATAACGAAACCAACGAAGCTAATTAACCTTGTCACTTGAATATTTTGAAATTAAGTAAAAGATTTTGTAGAAAGTTGAAGACAATAAACCCACATTAATTTAAATACCGTTTTGTTACTGTGGTTGCTAAATTACAGATAGTAAACTGTACTGTAAAGAGCACGTATGTTTTTTTGATACAAAACCAGAGCCGCATTTAGTTTTTAGAGGGCTCCAAATTGAAAAAATTGATGGAGCACTTTTATTATCAACTTTCTAATTTTTATAGTCCGACAAAAGTTTTGGGCGCTACCTTGTCCTTTTCAGTCTCTATTTACTCCGTTAAAGGGCTCCAAAGATTTATGACGTTAACCATGTTTACAACAGGTTTATATGTACTTATGGTACGCGTGTATATACAATTGAACATTAAAGATATTAAAAAATCATTTAGGTCAGAAGTTACATGCTTTACCAAACGTACTGAGAATAATGTCAGGTTGTCTGCTTCTCTTTAAACACGTTTGGTTGTTATGGCTATATCTTTAGATATGATTAAAAATTCATTATTTAAAGTTCAATATTTTACATAAATATTGGGTTACGAAATGAAAGCAATATGGTGCAATATATTAATTTATAAAATTAACTTATGTCCTCATGTCCAAGTTCTAT
The DNA here is from genome assembly GCA_963678705.1 of Panorpa germanica. Taxonomy (NCBI): domain Eukaryota; kingdom Metazoa; phylum Arthropoda; class Insecta; order Mecoptera; family Panorpidae; genus Panorpa; species Panorpa germanica. The sequence goes on from OY783214.1 coordinate 7,562,722, forward strand.
AGAAATGTTCTCTATATATTGATAAAGTTATCTATATGGTCTTTATATGCTTTTTATTTTATTATAGTATTATATAGAAAAGAGTATCAATTAAAAGTGTAATTTAAAGGGACAGGTATATTAAACAGATAATACTAGATATTTTTAACTGAATTTCATAATAATCTTGAAACTTCTTATTTTAAATTACAAATTAAAATAAAATCCTAAAGCTTAATGCACACTGCAGACAAAATTGGTTTTACACAGTCGAATAAAGATTTAAACAGCACTTTTTTACATAGGGATATAAGAACTAAAACTAAAGATTTCTTATATCTCTATGCTTTTTTATAACTAATAAATTTTTTCTGCGACGGAATAGTGGCTAACAACGTTGATGCTTGATAATAGATATCTGTTTGACATCTTTGGGTTTGATTCCAGAATAAGAACTCTATTTTATGGGTTTGGTTGTTGTCATTGAGTAAATATACATTTATTAGCTTATTTACTATGAATTACAGGTCATCTTGCAAAAATGCAGAACAAACATACAACATAAATGCAGAATATCATTACAGATTATACGATTATTATTTAGGTAGAGAAAGGTACAAAAAGGATTCGTGGAATAAGCCACAAGTTGTAAAAATCGCCGTAACTTATCTTATCTTACCGTTGTTAAATATTCATATAAATTACTACTAATATCTAGTACATTATATTTTAAAACACCTAATATTATACCTAGTTTTATGGTACCTGTAACTATTACATTCATTCTATTTTTATATTCGGAACTATTCTAATTTCCAAACTGACCATAATTCTATTTTCGTACTCTGAACATAGAACAACAATTCTAAATTCAAATTTATACTATATTTTATTCTAAATTCATATTCAGTTTATATTCTAAATTAAACAAAATACAAAAATAAAAACAGACAGACTATATTTCTTTGATGAAGAAAAAACCTACTTAAAAAGCCTTTGTTAAAACAAGATCCATAACACCGTAAAAAATAGAGAAAAAGGTAGGACCCTATTCCAAGTTTTAATCGTCTCTATATGTTTTAATTGTCTGTTTTGAATACTCAGACTGTCCATACAACGGTCAGAAAATTTGTTTGTAGGTTGTAACATGTATTTTCAATATTTCTCAGAAAGCAGTGTTTCTATAAATAAAAAGCAAACATATGATTGAATTATTAAACAAGATTTCACGGCAAAAAGATTTTTTGAATATTTAATTATTTGGGTTTTAACAAGATACTAATATATGTATGTGTGTGTGTGTTTCTGCTAGTGTATATGCTAAATTCCAAGTTGGACAATTTACTTATAATCCTTTAAACGAGTTTGGCTGATATCTTCGCTTTTATTTTATATTTAATTATTTGTACGAGTATATATGCGTAATTTATTATTTTCTGTTTTCACAAAAAAGTTGACCGATGTCTTGGCCACCCCTGATATAAAATAAGTTACTTTATAAGATAAAAAATTTAGCAAGCGTTAACAATACCTTTATAAGATCGCATGTTGGTTTAAGCTGTACGATTATTTTCACATAATAATTAGTTATTGCCCTAATTGAATATGTTTCACAACGCGCGTATTGAATTGTTTGGAAACAACCTGTTCGCAGACCTGTTTTGGTTCTGTACAACCAGATATATGATATATGATATTCTGTAGGATGGGGCAATATGCAATTTCGTACACCTCTCATTTTCTGCAATTAATAATGTATAGCACATAATAAAACATTCATTTTATTATAATTATAACAAAGTTATTTCAGTACCTTGGCAACAGGAAAATTGATTTTAGTCAGTTCTAAAGCTTTCTAAATTTTAGAAGAAATCGTTTTATTATATTGATATAAATGTTTTTATTATTTTATTTATTGTTTTACAAAACAATAAATTACAATGCGATGTTAGAAAAAAGATGTTCTTGTGTTACTTTCACCCGAGATAGCGAAGATTATTATAGAGAGATCTTAAACTGTAAATCTATTAAGAATACCAATTGTTTCTGAATAATTTTGAAACTGAAGGTGACAAAAAATGCTTTTAAATCGAAGGCTCTAGACCAGACATATTAAATGCAAATGGAAACAGGTTTAATAGAATATATAAATAACTTATCATTAAAATTTCTATAACACTTTAAATATTCTTAACAATAGAACTATTACAATATTTCATATAAGCGAAAGTTATTTTGAATGAAACTATTCAAGGTGAAATTTACTATAACTATAATTTCAAGTAGTTTAACTAATTGGTAATTATTAACTAAGCTGTTTTAATGGAAACCGGTTTTTATTCATCTAAACTTTAACACAAATGTTAATACATCATAAAATGCACACATGAAATTCATGTTAAATAATATTTCTTGAAAAGAAACTTGACATTGAATGGCGTTAAGAACAAATTCGTATTTTCTATTTATGATAAACTAAAAAAAGCGAATGTGTGTGTGAGTGAAAGTGAATGAATAATTACCTATGTTGGTTTCTATAGATTTATGATAGCTATATAGTCTTTACTGGGATGGGCAACTTACCATAAAAATGTACGCTGTAAACTTTAAAAAAATGGTAGAACAAAACTTTAGCCTATTTCTTAAATATCAATTTTCATGACAAAAATTCACAGATTTTTATAAATATTAAATCGAATTGAATCAGGCTCGGTCCGTTTCGTACTCAAGATGCTGTCGCATTGGGCGCGAGGATTTAGGGAGCGGCAACTCTTCTCTACAAACATTGTTTCATATCGTAGTAATGTCGAAGAGCTTGATAACAATTTGAATAAGATTTTCGAAGCACGTTCTAAGCCACAGGTAGAAATATATATTTGGGTACGTACAGGAAAAGAAATTTCGTATTTTAAAGCTTAAGTTTATTCTGAAATTTTCGTCTTAGAAACTTTTTTATCCATAAGTCACCCTAAACCGCCAAAAGTCGATTCCTATATTAAGTCGAGTTCTAGAATATCGTATTCGAATTTTATATGCTTCGAATCGAAATTGTTTGTAGGAGGATTCTGAAAAGGAGCGCCTACTGTTTACTGGGTTTGTTTTAAAATAACATAACCTAAAAGTTCAACGATGTTTGAGAACGTTAGCTAATGTTAAACCAACAAATATTATTCTGAATTATATTTAAACGATGAATTTTATGCTCTATAACAAACTTGTCACAAGTATACATACGGTTCTACTAACATACGGTTCTATAACTAATAATATGCCCTTACGAGTTATCATTCATCCGCTTGCATTCATATTTTACTGAAAATATAAATCTATCATTTTAATTGAAGACGCTTTGGAATTGGTATCAAATATATATTGTGATTAATAAATACATAATGATTCACCATTGAATAAATATTATAATTAAAGTTAACATTGAAATTTAAATCGAGGTTTTTCATTTACATTTGGTAATGAACTTGACGGTTAGTTGTCTGCTTGATTCTCTAACTTTCTCTACATTCACCTTGTGGGATTCACGATCTGATAGCAAGTATAAAATCCAGGTACACACACAACTGCATAATTGCTGCAGTAATATTCTTGGTGAATACTTTCGCACTTATTTATTTTGGATAATCGAATGATGTTTAAACTTTCTAAAAGTTAAGCTTGTTTTTTATGTTTTCTTTTGTTTACGAAGAAGCAGCAGGATATAATGTCTGCATTTCTGTACTGTGGACTAGTTAGGCAGTGAAGCGAACCCGAGCTCACGAACCCACATGATTGGATACTTAGAGTGTCAATTGTGACTGGATACAATAGTACTTCGTCTGAGATTGTTACGTATTCAAAAAAATTACAGCTAGTTTCAGGTACTTTAAATTTTAAGATTCGTATTCATTTTGTTGGTACCTGTATCGTAAAGAAGAAGACACTTTTTTGTCATTCTATTTTTATGAAGAGAAATATCCTATTTCCAAACTTAGAATCATTGAAGTTTCGAGCTCTAAGCAAGACAATATTATTTCTAAATTCAACATTATTTTTTTGCTATTCCAAATTTATAATTCTAAGGTTTTATTCAAACCGCTTTACAAATAAACATGGTATACAATTTATACTAGTTATAAACTAAGAATATGCCTGTCCAGACGGGCTTTATAACTGGTATAAGTTTTATTACAAATTTATTTGTGAGGCTAATATTCTAAATTAAATAAACCACAAAAATGGAAACATATTTCTTCGATTAAGAAGAACCCAAAGCTACACAAATAGCTTTTGCTACAACAACATCTATAACAAACTAGAAAATAATATCTTGGAATCAATTCAAAACAGAATCTTTTAAATTTTAACGCATAACGCCAAACAACGCAATCCGCCACTGTTTAGCAAATTATTTCTAATCGTTTACGTTATACCAATAAAATAAAATAATTGTTTTGTACATTTTATGATTCATTAATTCTGAGTATTTCAAACATTTGTTAAGTGCTGCGAAGTTCGTATCCTATTAAGTGAATGTGGGTCACTTCTTGTAGTCAGAACAAAAGGTGAATGTTCTGCAAATGCTCTTGCACCTAACTATGCATCAGACGAGTACATCAATATTGTTGTTCAAACAGTGCAATGCAATTCGAGATTATTTATTTGGGCCATCAAGGGCAATGCCGGTTTATACTTTCAGTGGTACTGTTATTATCGATTTTTTGAAAACTGTTTGTTCAGCACAGTTACAGAAGTGACGTCACTAAAATCATTGTAACTCGTAAACTAACGAATGAAAGGTAATGAAATTTTGACACATATCGTTTGAAGGATATAGAACTATTTAAAAATCATTGAGTGATGTGGTGTATATAGTATTTAGCCTCCATTAATATTATCCATTTATAAAATTTGGACTCACATAGCACATGGGCTGAAAAGTCCCGGGCCTAACACATAGATGGCGCTAGTTTTATTGCATTCACCTTTTTTCAGTTAATACTAACCTTCAAAAGACAGCTGTTAAAATTTCATGATATTCTATTCAGTAGTTTGTGAGTTATTGTGCTAAGAGTTATATGGCAAAGAAAAAAATTTTGTTTCATCAAGACAACGCACCGTGTCACAAGTCAATCAAAACAATGGCAAAACAACATGAATTGAACTTCGAATTGCTCCCACATCCACCGTATTCGCCAGATTTGGCTCCCAGCGACTACTGCCTGTTCGCAGACCTGAAAAAAATGCTCGCCGGTAAGAAATTTCGCACGAATGAAGAGGTTATCGCTGAAACTGAGGCCTATTTTGAGGCAAAAGATAAATCGTTCGACAAAAGTGGTATTGAAATGTTAGAGCGGCGCTGGAATGATTGCGTTGCTCTTGATGGAGATTACGTTGATGAATAAAGCTAATTTTGAATCAAAAAAACTGTGTTTTCTTTGTTAGGCCCGGGACTTTTCAGTCCATGTGTTATTTAAAATTAAAATGCATAATAACTTTAAAATAGTTCCAGTCATTCAGGAAATAGGTGTCAAATTTGACCTGACGATCAAGATCAAGTTGAATGTTATTGTAGAATTTCATAATTGAAAATATATTTAAAATTATTGTCAAATATTATTCAATATTCTCATACTAAAACGGAAGTTGACTGGCTTCGTATATGCCTTGCTTAAAGTATATACATATATATAACTTAGTTTTAAAGAAGGTGTGTGCACTTTTTTTTTGATGTATTCATTTATAAAAATATGACAATTAATGTTTATTTATTGACCTTGCGTTTAGGTCACATCATTAATTAATGTACTACCATTTGAAATTTAAATACAATCGGACCGGTTTAAACCAATGTTCAAAATATCATACAAGTAAAGTTCAAAAAGTCACCTGTATATGACGATTTAAGACAGCTTTTAAATCTATGATATGTAAAAATAATTTGGCCTCATTTCTTGTCATCGGGCAAGTCACTATATCTGGTCAATCCATCCCTTCCCACCCTATTAATATTATGCGCGTAATAACCAGTATATAATATAATATTTTGATTTAATATTTACATATTTAATTGATCAGCTATTCATATAAAAGTAAATGCATTATTTTGTTATAGAACAATTTTAACAATGGCACCAAACTTAATTGGTAGTGGTTCATTATTTCTGGCTCAAACAACAATAGAAAATGAATCACAAAATATTGAAAAAGAACAAAAAACATTAATTGACGAACAAATCAAAACTAAACAACCTGATGAAATCCAAAGAAAAAGACGATTACAAATTGTGTGGTTAAATGTCTTTGTGTTTTTATATCTTCATCTTGGTGCTCTCTACGGACTTTATTTGGTTTTCACTACTGCGAAGTTTGTTACGTTTCTTTTTGGTGAGTACAATTTATATATTTATTTTATATAATTATTATTAGAGGTGAACTATCTGGGGCCCTGGAGTCTACACAAGTTATAGTCTCATTAAATTAGCTTTTAGCTTTTTCTCTTATGACAAATTTATTTATATCCAGTTAAGAACCGCCATAGTATCATGGACCGGATCATAAAATTCCTCTGTGATTATTATAAAATAAATTTTTTTAATGTCAAATGGAAATTGCAAAACAATAAAAACGATACCAAAAATTATCAACTACCTACTGAGTTTTCTAAATTTTCTGAAACACAATGTATTTTTTTCAATTTATTTAACATCGGCTAATTTCTATCGTCAGTTTTGATGGTGAAAATCAAAGTAACTTTTCTTATATTAAATAAACCTTAAATTTTAAACATTTAACTGTATTAACGGGTAATTTGGTATTCGGTAATTTTTTATAAACGAAACAGTGCTTTTACTTTTTTTTTACAATGAATAATTCTAATGGAGTAGATAGAAATATTAGAATACCAGTGTTTAAACAATAGACCTCTAGTGTTATTTGACTAGAACACCTGCCACATTTTATGCATATTATTATGTTATATTATTCAAATCAACTTTGCAAAAGTAGGGTTAATAGATTACAACCTTGAAATATTACTAAAACAATAAGCTATATTTTTAAATACTTTGTGTAGATTTATGTATATATTTATATATATATATATATATATATATATATATATATATATATATATATATATATATAAAGTCTACATACTCCAATATTAAATATTCACAGACATTTTGATTTGCATATACGTAATTCTATGTGTGAATTATCTATTTAATTCTATTTAAAATTATTTAACTTTTGCTACTTTGATTTTATTTTGTGTACCTGCATATTTTATTCGTAATGTATTAGTAATATTTATTCTAAAAAGGTCTTGTTATATTATAGTTATTCAAGAAGGTTTAAAAACTACATCTTTAGAATTTATAACCCTTAAAATGGTGTTGTTAACAATTTTTATGGGTATGTTAATAGGTGATTAAAATATGTCACAACAAATTGTAAATTAGGTTACATTTTTATATAACAGGTAACTATTGTTATTTTAAAGAAACCTTAAATACTGTGAGAAAACCTTTAATACTTGAACCTTGGGAACTGTGTATATTATACAAATTTATAATCAATTTGTTACTGAATTAATAATAAAGTAGTGTTACTGATTAACTTTTTACTTTATTTATAGGTTTCGTATTCTCCACATTGGGAGGCATGGGCATAACTGCAGGGGCGCATCGGTTATGGGCCCACAGAGCTTACAAAGCAAATGTTCGCTTAAGAATTCTGCTTGCTATTTTCCAAACAATGGCTTTCCAGAATCATATCTATGAATGGGTTAGAGATCATAGGTATGACTTAATATATTATTCGATTTATATAATTTGACGTAAAGGACATTTTATTTGATAATGTTCAAGTAAGTATTTAACTATTTTTAGTGTTGGTTTTTATACATAAGTTTGCCTGATTCGTATATAAGAGGAGTGCCAACAGTTAAAAATGATTAGGAATATTATTGTGGGGATAGTGAAAGGTTAACTTATATAACAATAATAGTGGATTAGCTGTTTTGAAAAAACCACTGTCCATATTCTTTTTAATTGGCATTTAGGAACGAATGAATTAACGAGTAAACAAGTTTATCCTGTACAATATGGTTTTAAATCCGGTTTCAGGATTTTTAAAATAAATTAATGTCACTTTTGTTAAAATAGTATTTTATAAAATATTAATTTACTACATAATTATGAAATTAGTAAGCAATGTAAATTTTATTGGTTTTAATATAAATTTTGTTTTATAGTTTTGCTATGATTCGACAGTTGGCAATAATTTCTAAGCAATTCTCTTCTGTCATAGGGCACATCATAAGTTCACTGATTCAGACGCAGATCCTCATAACGCGAGGCGCGGATTCTTCTTTTCTCATGTTGGATGGTTGATGGTCAAGAAACATAAAGATGTTAAAATAAAGGGAGCAACAGTAGACATGAGTGATCTTGAACGCGACCCAGTAGTCATGTTCCAAAAGAAGTAAGAAACTGGTTTTTAAAAATACTTATACTAGAATTCTGGTATATTTTTTATATTTCTCGTAAAGTTATTCCAAAGGATATCATCTAAAATCTAAATCAATCAATTTTAAATAATATTTTAAACTTAAGGTGAAACGATCCTTGACCATAGGATATTATCGAATACTCTATATATTTTTAAGTCTTAAGCGTAAGTTTGAGATCCATAATAAAGGTTATAAAATTTATGACAAACCCTTAGAAATGTTACCAGTCATATAAAAATTGGAATCTAACTAAAAAATATAGCAATATTCATTTGCTAAACTTATTTTTGCGGTTCCAACTCACTAAAAGTCAGTAGAAGAAAGCTTAAAATGTAGATATGTTATTCATCTAACTAATTGCAGCTTGAGATTTTGATTCGCGTTTATAGTTACTTACATAAAACGATTTAAACATAAAAAGACATGGTTTTTTTGATAATATTTAACCTGCTGTATAGTATCGCCATCTATATTTTGCGAGTCAAAAATGGCCAAGTATCGTTTCACCTTAAACCCTATTAAAAATGTTAAAATCGAAGCGCACCTAAAATAAATTTGATGTTAGAAATGTTGCATATTTATAAGGCGCCAATATACACTTTCCACTTTTTAAAACTAATTGTATAGAAAAATAGAATACTTCTGACTATGTATGACTATAATTTGCTGATTTGTATAATTTGGTTTCTTTTAGGTACTACTTGTGGTTAATGCCACTTCTCTGTTTCATTATTCCATCTTTAATTCCGTATCTTTTATGGAATGAACCTTTCTACGTGTCTTTCCACGTGGCCGCGATTCTGCGCTACACTTTATCGCTTAATGGAACCTGGTTAGTTAACAGTGCGGCTCACATTTGGGGAAAGAAGCCTTATGACAAGTAAGCAAATGATTTTATTATATTTTATGGCGTCTTAAGAAATTGTTATTAGTTATACATTTGTTATTTAGAAATATAAGCCCGACGGACAGTTTGACTGTAGGACTTGCAGCTTTCGGTGAAGGTTGGCATAATTACCACCACGTCTTCCCCTGGGATTATAAAGCAGCTGAACTTGGAAATTACCGAGCTAATCTTACTACAGCGTTTATTGACTTCTTTGCTAAAATAGGTATTTATAACATATTATTGGAGATTTGTGTGAGTTATGTATGTTGCCTAAATAGCAGGCGCAGATATTATGTTATAATAGCGTCCGACATATATCAAGTTTTTTATTAAAATAATTTAACATCAATTTACTTCTCTTTTAGGATGGGCTTATGATTTAAAAACCGTCCCTATTGAAATGATTAAAAAACGTGTGCAACGTACCGGTGACGGTTCCCACCCCCTAAGTATTGTGGAGGAAAGTCATGAAATGATTTGGGGTTGGGATGATCAAGATATGGCACAAGAAGACAGAGATGATGCTGAAATTATAAATAAACAAACGAAGAAGGAATAAATTATTAGGCTTATGTAAAGTATTTATATTTTAAAATTATAATTAGCCTGGCTACTTTCTTTGGGGTTATTTATTATACTATTATATGTACATTAGTTAATAGGCTTCATTTTATTTATTAGACGCGAAAACAATATGTCACATACGTCATACCTTACACGAAAGGCAGTTTACGTAATATTTCATTTTAACTAATAGATTTATAAGTGAACTAAAATAGCTTAACTGAAGCAAACCTAAAAATTAAGTGAATTCATTTAAATTAAACTTATGTAAAAACGATAATACGATTCGGCGTAAACCATAGTTCTAAAGTCATACAGTACACAGGGCTTACAAAGGAAAGGTTCAAAGTGACACGCTTAATAGGACTTTGATCATATGGTTCGTTTTTTATCCGCCAGGATTCTGGTTCTGTTTTGTACATGAAAATGTCTGCGATCTAACCTAAAAGTTGTAAAAATGTTCGTGTTACATTTCAATTACATAACATGCCAAAACTTTGTTTTCAATGCGCAGTCTTCTGTCATTTATGACAGATAGTTTCGATATTTTTTTACAGTGCTGTTAGCGAATTGTGTCATTAAGGACGTTACTTTTTTAAGCATGATCGTTCCCCTATTCTCATACTTCTGTACATGACCATGGCGTAAACAATAGGTAACTGTTACATAACAATTGAGTTTGTAGGTTTAAATTTTGTAAATAATGTCATTTTATGAATAATGAGAATAATTCACTAAAAATTAAGTTTTTCTTTTAACTGATGCTGAATGTAAAATACATATTAATCTATAAACATGTGATTTTATTGCGTATATTTTCAGTAATTTGTATATGATGTAAAAATATATATTTTTAAATTGAGTTACTTTTTATCTAATCTAATATATAAAATTCTCGTGTCGCGGTGTTTGTTCCCAAACTCCTCCGAAACGGCTGAACCGATTTTAATAAAATTTTGTGTGCTTATCGGGTAGGTCTGAGAATCGGCCAACATCTATTTTCAATACCTGTAAATGTTAAGGGTGGTCCACCCCAAATTTTTATTTTTTATTTTTTGGACAAAATTATTTGTTTTTATTCTTTCATGATTCAGCATTGAAAAATACATTTGATTCTAAATTTTCACCCTTATACGATCAACCCCTGATTTTTAATCGCGATTTTTATATTATTCTGTTCCATCCACAGATCCACAAGATGGCAATCGAATATAATAATTATAGTATACTATAATTTTCATGTATAGTTCTATCAACCAATGAATTATCCGCGCCAGTGTCTTCCATTGTCACTTTTCAACCAGCAAACATCATGGAGTAGGGGTGAGAACGAAGCCGGCTTCCTTTCTCTCACTCACTATAGTTTCGTACATTTTTTTTTGGTTTTATTTGTGTCTCGATCGTAGCAGTGACTGTTATCCGTATCATTTTAATTTTCGATGTATAGATAGCTATCAATAATTGTAATTTAATATATATTTATTACTTTAATAAAGAATAATTTATTAACTTAATTAAAGTATACTTTAATTGTCTACAACGCTTCATTCCTCTTTGAATTATAATGACATCCCCACAAACTTATAGTGTTAGCTATTTTTTTAAATATTTCTTTAAAAAAATATTTCCTAGAAATAAAGTATATGGCAAAACAACGTTTGCCGGGTGAGCTAGTTAATTTTATAACATTTATTTTTGCTGTTAGTATCAAAATACTTTAATATGTTTACCAATTTATTTATTGTTTTTTTTACTTTTTATTTACATTTACATTTATTGCTTTTTTGTTGCATTTTTGTTTTTGTACAAATAGTAACGGGTTTATACGTATCGTTCATTTATTGCTTGTTTTATTCTGTTTAAAAAATAAATTAGTCATGCTCTATTTAAAGCTCAGGTTATTGAAAGACAACAGGTCAATGCCAGGAATAAAATAGAAAAATGCAACGTGTTTATGTTTATAATATATTTATTTAATATCGCTACCTATAATATATAAAAAAAAGTCTTAAAGAAACTAAAAAACGTATATTATAAAAATATGAATAATAAATAAAATAATGATGAATTAATATGATTAAATTTCTGTAAGCAATAACGTAATAATTAACTTATTTAAATTTACAAAGTTTCAAATAATTTCTACAGAAGTAAATATATTTATTTATAATAAGTTTAACGTCCTCCTCCATGAGGGCTGTTCCAATAAACCACTTTATTTTTATTTTGAGAGAATGCCATATTTCTCATTAACGTAAACAGAGCTGCGCTTAAAGCCATGTTGTTTAAAACTCCTACTGAAACTGCAGCTAACTTCAGAGCGGGCAATATAAATGGCAAGATGGCCGACATTATTAACGGTGGTATTAATACAACGGGAAGCAGCATGTGAATCATGTTTTTCTTCGTTCCGCGTGCGTCTTCTTCATCTACAAATAAAAATTAAATTTAAAGTGCATTATTAATTAATATTTATCAATCAGCAAGCATAATAAAGTAGTTTGAAGTGTACTGAAGGGTTGGAAAGGTGAATGTTCATGTGGTGTTTTTGGGAGTTCTAGAAATAGATAATTCTAAAAAAATGTATTTCATATAAGCTGAAAGGAATGATGAAAAAAAGGAAAGTAATTTAAAATATGTTGGAAGGAATCCTTGACTAGATACAATTGATTTTGTGTGGGAGCTATATAAATTTTTTCATATTGAGTACAGGGCCAAGCGGTAGTATGTCAGTAGTTGCCCCAGATCTACAAACAGGTTTCATTTTTTATTCGCTTGAGAGTAAAAGAAGATTGCAGGATTTTCTAATATAGATATTCTTCACCAAAAAGAGTACGGTTTGTCATCTTAAAATTATAGATAAGTTAAATTGAATTCAATATTTAATCACATCTGAATTTGATACATGTTTTAAAATAGCCATTATTAAAAACTTTTTCTATAACTTAATGAAATTCGTTTTTTGGAAACATCATATCTTTAAGTAGCATGTATTTGATATTACCTTGTTTAAATGACAGGTCCATCGTGTTGCTGACAGTGGGAGATACTTTAATGACAATTCCCGGCAAGAAGTTCAACTTCACAACAGTTTCCTTAAAAATCTTCCTTAATCCGGTTACCAATTTCTCATCCAGTTCCGCATTATTCAATTTTTTTAATTTTGAAATTTCTATTTCATTTACTTCAGGAGGATTACTCAAAAATTGATCAAAACTATCGGTGCTCAACCGGGTAGTATTGACCTCATTCAATCTTTGAACTATATAAACTTTTAAACATTGAAATATGTTATTTTCTCTAAAACAGTTAAATATTTTAACTGGAAACGATGTTTTAATAAACTTTATTTGGCTGTCACTGAAATTTTTATTTGATTTTAATAAATATTTATCGTTTAGTTTTTTAAATGATATTGATGAATGATCACTACAATTTGTAAAATTAAAATATGTTAAAAATATTATATACATTATTACTGTTATTTTTATATTTGTTTTGAACATTTTTTAAATAATTTGTAAATCGTTAAACAAGTTTGAGCTTGCTGTGTTAAATGCATGGAAGTGTAGCAGCGACTGACCATCTCTGTTGCCATTGATTACCACGCGTTTCGTTTCCTTGATGTTGCGGATTGTTAATCTCGGAAGTGTCTCAAGTTCAACATGATAGAAGTCGGATTGAAATGAGAAGAACGCATTAGTACCGTGAAGTAGTGCATCGTCCACAACGGCGGTAATGTTTTACCACGGAAAACTAATTTAAGTATAAGGCCGTCTGCACAGCGATTGCTACGATTTTATTGTGTCGTATTATGAGGTATTTGTATGTTTCTATGTATGTATTTAAATACTTTTGAATAGTATTTGTGCACATCTCTGCTCATGATATCACCATCAATAGCATGCAATGTAATTGCCCTGCGACCAAGAAACACAGTCGCTCAAAACTGCTTTCTATGCATTTATATTTATTTACTTGACATATAAAAATAATATTGAAAAGAAATTATTTAAAAATGATATCAATATTTAAACTCAGTGAATTGTATAAAAGCATAATATTCTTGACAATTTTGTTACTTTAATTAAAAGTAACTTGTGAACGCATCCGACTACAGTTAAACTACTACCTGTTTTTTCTGGTCTGCTAATTAGATGTACAATCCAATTAAGTAATAATTTATTCCATAGACAATAATTAGCACATATTATTGAATTGTATTTACATTTTTAATCTAATAATATTAATTTTTTACTTAGACATTTATAATTTATAAATTTTTAAGTGATATTAGTAGATATTTACCTGATATTACAAAAGTTACCTATTACGTAAACAATGTCACCTAATATAAAATATTTTACAACATCTTTTTCAAAAATAAATCTACATTTTTTGCTTAAAACTTATTAAGAAACTCAGTAAACAATTTGGTAGTGTCCTGTTTTGTGACGTTTCTATCACTTCAATTATAGTTCGCATCAACTTTATCTTCATTTGTATTCCAACAGGCGAACTGGTTTCGTCATATATATCATTTGTAGCAGATAAAATAGACATTCCATATGACTGTAAGAAATTCAACTGTAAATGAACTCTTTCATGACAAAAAAATCATACGCATCTTCAGTGACTCCAAAATATTTACAAGAGGATAGACCGATCCAAGGGGCCAAACATCCCCTAGACCCAATTTGAATTCCGCTATGAGTAGGAGCGAGAGGGCATTATCCATGCGCATGAGAGTGAGTGAGACATAAACCTTAATTACCTGATACCTGAAAAATGGCCGCCTGGTCAAGTTAGCAAGTAGGCATACGATCATTGTACATACTAACTCTACTCAATCTTACACATTTTGTTCATCAGAAAATAAGTGATGTCTGCCGGTTCTGGGATCTTACTCTATTAGTAGTTCAACCAATAATTCATCGAGTTTGTTAAAGTTGTGCATACTCAATAGATACTCAGCTTCATATATAACTTTCACGTGTTAAAATGATATGCATTTTATTTAAAAACGAAAATGGTCATCTTGCTATTAATTACCTGCTGCACTTTACTGACTTACATTTCAATAAGTGTTTATGCATTGGCGATAATTTCTTCCTCTTCAATTAGTGTATCAGTATGTCAGTATGTTGCATCCTCGATAAGTCGGATATCCGATATGTGACAACAGATAAACCACAGTCTATATCACACTAATGAATACTCAGATAAAAATACATTTTTAAGAGCAACACACTAGTTAAAAGCATTCATTAGTATGAATGTGAAACTGTGGCTTTATTTTCATTAACAATAGAATCGTCACTGTATTAATCGTTATTGTAATGTGTGATTATCACATGTCCAATCATTATTAATAAGCGCGCATATAGTCACGCAAATGAGATTTTGATTTTAACCACAAAATCCGTTACTATTCCTTAATTAAATTATACGGGTTACTAGAGACAATGCTTTGATATGTCGGTGCTGGGTGATACAACGCACGGTGTTTCTTGATTTGAATATCGAAACAGTAACGCACTCACGATGTCCGTGGACGATGTATTGTTCAAATATATCACAGACAACAAAACCCAGATCACACTAGCATAAAACAACCAAAGCGCCAATAATTGTCATATAACAATATGCTTATGTCTTAATTTCTATAAAAGTTTACTATATATTGATAAAGTGGGTTACTAGAACCTCAAATGTTCAATTATTTATTAATAACTCCTTATACGTTAGGAGATATTAACAATTGAAAAAGTCATTTTATCTCTTTAATTATTAAAGGGATTCAACGTTGTAGAAAATTCCAAGACAAGTGCTCTGCCAAGCAATAGAGCTCTGACAACTTTATAGGTTACCAACCTTACTGCTCATAAATCTCTGCTATATGTATTTATATATCAAAATATCTAATACTATTTACAACTGTTTCGAGGAACAATAAAATTTTAATATTATGTCTGCCGTTACAGGGGTAAATAAAATGAAAAATTATTATTCTTAAACTTTTATGAAACTAACGATTTATACGACTCTTATAGCCTATATTATCCTAACGTTAACCTATATAATTTGAACTCATTGCGAGACAACAATAAAATAAATTTATATTTTATTTAATGATATTTTAAAAATCGTTTTAAAATATTTTAAAGCTATATAAACTTTACTTTACAATTTTCAAGATACATTTTTACCTGAGAAGTTGGTGTTTCTTATGCATTATTATTAATTTATTTATTTTTAATAACAAGTAATGCAAAACTATGTCTCTCGTATGAAAAATGAACAATTGGCTTATGGTACCATCGATAAGAGTAATATAGGAGCCATCTATTAGCTCTCTCACGAAATCAAATGCATCTACTCACATAATATTTGTAATTAACCTTCTTTTTAGCTTATACGCAAAATCAATTGTGTCTAGTAGTAGCAGAATTTTTTCTTTCAAGAGTATGATTTACTGAGACTTAATAAATTTTTCAGTAATATTTTTTTAGTGTTCTCCTGACTTTGATGATAATATCGAATGCAAATCATGTTGACATGTAAACCTTATTTGTTCTGCGGTATCAGGTTATATCAACGAGTGATTTAGGTGACATTGTCATCAGTCTTACATTGTTTTTTGTTTGTGATATATCAAAAATTTATTATCCAGTTAAAATGGCTTCTACTCATTTTGCAGCAGTCAAAATGTTTGTGATTGTTTTTGTTTTTAGTGCTGTGATTAATTTGGCGTCTCCTTTAGCTATGGAGCAAAAATCAGATGTTTCAGGTTTGTAATATTTATTTTAAATTTTATTTCGTAATTGGCTACTTCTTAATTAAAAATAAAATTAAATATATAAAAAAAAAAAAAATTGTAAAAAAGTTTTCTTAACTTATAAGAGTAAAGGTGTTTTAATTTTTCTAGATATGTCAAAATATCAACACTTTACAACAGTTTTTCCAATCTTATATGTATATAAATAAAGTTTCATTAATCAGCAAACGATTTAATTTTTTTTAGAAAGTCGTACATTTGGGCATCATTTCCTGAAACGTCTTAGTTTCGCTATAATCCCAATGGCTTTCATATTCGGTGTCATTAAAACGCTTCTGGCAGCTCTGACAGTGATGTCCATGAAGGGTCTAGGTATTGGAGTTCTTCTCCTGATCCTGGGACTAAGCCAAGTTTTAGCGAAAGCTCTACCAGTTTCTTACCCAGCTCCTCATCCAATTGTCTACAGTCATCATGTAAGGGACATTGCACCACCTCCTCAAATTTGGGCCAAGGAAGAATGGAATGGATCCCCTTATACAAGCCATTACGGACACGCGTAATGAGATTTCAAGTTTGTCTTTTAATCGTCTTTTATGGGTTGTCTATCTAATACGTCACGCATTTTTTTAATATATTTTTTTACCATAAATCTGATTATAAGGCATTTCGTCTTGCGAAAACTTTAGCAATAGAATCTTAGTGCCATTTTATTTATACCATTTATTTATTTATAAATCATTTTTTATTGTTAACTTAAACAATAGAAATTAAATATAGTTTTAAAGAAGAGCGGAATATTATTAGGGGCGATAAAAGGCTACGTGCCTAGCAAGCCCGAGAAATTATAAATAAAAATAAAAAAAAAAATGTTTCCAAATGATTTACGAAATCAAAAATGTTTACATTTTAAAATAATTTTATTTATGATATCGAAACATTATGAAAATAAATTAACCCAGTAAACATGTTGGAGTCACTTTGACATCATATTGAAGATGCGTCATGATTTTTTTGTCATGAAAGAGTTCATTTATAGTTCAGTTTCTCACATTTTTCATATAAAATGTCTACTTTATCGGCTACAGATGACGGAACCACTCCACCTGTCGGAATACAAATGAAGATAAAGTTGATGCGAACTATAATTGAAGTCAAATAGTGATAGAAACGTCACTAAATAGGGCACTTCACCAAATTGTTTACTGGGAAGTCACACGTAAAGGGGGGAGGCGTGACACTGGGGACGCGGGAAGTGAAATTTGTATGACTTAATTTATGGCTGACCTCTAATTTACATAAAAAATTATTTTAAAAATGTAATAATATTTAGAGTAATATGTATGCTTGAACTAATTTATTATGGAATAAATGATGTATTTAATTATATTATACATTAGATTATTATGTAATTTATTATGGAATTATATTATTAACTGTAATTTAGCTATTACCAAAATATATCAACCTTTATAATCTCATAAATTTAATAAATTTAGCATTTATTTATAAAAGGAGTTCATTTTTTATATATGTATGTATTTTTTTCTTATATTTAACGTAAGTAATCCAAACCATGACCGATTTATAAGTGATTAATATTCAGTTCGCGAGCGACTTGTCTTAAAGCATGCTTCAAACTTTTTCTAAAAGTAACGCAAGGAAATTAGTAACATCTTAGACAAAAAGAACTAACATGTATTATCCCACTTTTGAAAAATCGTTTTTATTTTATTACTATGATCGATCGATCATAAAATTTATTATATCAATTCTATCAATTATTTAAAAAAAGTCACTAATTTTTTCCATTTTCAGTTCTTAATAGAATTTGATGTGCATTTTTTTATGGTTATGAAATTTGGTTATTTTACTCTCAGAAAAAATTATGCTTTATTTTTTTTTTCTCTTCTCATTGGACAGACGAGCAAGTGAATAAAAAACATTAATTTTAAAAATTTTTGAAATGCATATTTAATTAATTTCTAATTATTTTTTTTCAATACAATTATAAAGTTTTATTACCTGTCAATTAAAACTATCTTATCAAGAGAGCCGACAATTTATCTAATTGATTTCTTATTCGTAATTAATATTATTTTAATAATATATTTGTTTTTTATCATGTTCCACTTTAATTAACAAGAAAAGAATATGCTGCCAATTTACCGTTGCCAATTTTTTCGAAAAATTGAAATGCATTTTTTTGGAAAACTTTTAACGTCAGATATAAAAACAGCATAGGTTTTACTGGTGCCTAATTTTTTTGCGGTGCGGTATTTAATGGGTTAACTAGTCTTATCTCCAACAACCTCTGCTTTTGCTGCAACATCAATAAATGCCTGATTACATTAGTCGTAAAATCAATTAATATATACAACCCGCAATTATTTTATTGTATTTTAATGTACTTCATTACTTTTACGTTGATCTATTTAAAATGATAAGTATGTGTGAACTATACCTCTGTTTAATAACAAATTTAAATCTAAACAAAATTCCTAGAGTCAGTCTAGAAAAAAGGCAAGGTTCAAAGCAAAAAAGGTTCCTTAAAATATACTTAATAAAATGATGATTCTTCAAGTTAGATAAAAATGAGATTGTACTTTATGCTTACATCGTGAGTCGTAACACATAACTACAACCATTAAGCATGTGAACTGAATTATTGCAATCTAAGACAACCGACGTAAGTTGTTGTACTTTATGTCCATCTTGATGACTCTCGTTCTAAGTACATGGGTGTGTCTGATGTTAATCTTTCCATAATAAAAGAACTAAGCTGTACCCACAGCGTATTACACGTAATTGTAACGAATAATTATATTAGTATATAAGTAGTCTAATAAATATAAGCAGGAGCGTCCGCTGAATATTTGAAAGAAGCCCAATGTCAAATTTCATTATATCTGGTAAAAATTTGTTATAAAATTTATTACGGTAAAACTCAAAAATCAGTGTGAAGTACTTCGTTTGACACTGCTCGTGCCCATGTAGATAAGTATTGCAGTGGCATAATAAAATAAATACTTCCGTTAATTTTAGAGTAAAATGCGTTTAGAAAAAAATTCAGAGCGAATTTATGTTACCTGCAAGTAGAAACAAGTTGTGACATTCAATATTTATTTTTCTACTTCAAACGCAGTTGTATGATCAAGGTCAGTAGTTCTATAAATACAGGGTGTGTGTATATGAAATGTTCACAGTGGAAATCGGTTGAATAATATTGAGGGTCTACATTATATAAATTGAATAAAATTAAAGGATCTAAATATACAAAAAAATTCCAAATCTCGTATATACTCTATTCCTTTTGAATCATTAATTAAACCTATGGATATATATATATATATATATATATATATTAACACACAATTATTATCAAAAACATTTAATAATGCGATAAATAATAAAAAAAATTTAAATGTAATGCATCAATTTAATACAAATTTTTCAAAAATAATATATACAGATGCATCCATTGATTTAGAAAGAAATAAATCAATATTTGCTATATATGAACAAATAAATTTAAGATATGATAAATTTAAATTAAATAACAAAGTTTGGTCTTATACAGGTGAAAAATTAGCAATATTAAAAGCATTGGAAATGAATGAAAATATGAACAATAATAAAATTATAATAATAACGGATTCTTTAAGTGTTTTAAAAAATTTAAATTCTAATGATAACAAATCAAATAATTGTATTTTGTCAAGCAAAATTAAGGAGATGTATTTCAATATAATAAATAAGAATAATACCATAATATTTATGTGGATACCAGGACATTGTAAAATAAGAGGAAACGAAATTGCGGATAAATTGGCAAAGGAATCAATAAATTTGGAAATTGAGATGAAAGTGAAATTACCTTCATATGAAATTTTTAATATAATCAAAAAATTAAACTTCAATTTGAGAAACGAAGATTTCATTAATAAAAATCAGTTAAAAGGAAGAGATTATTATATGTTACATCCAAATTTAAGTAAGAAGAGATGGTTTAGAAATGAGTCCCGCAAAATTATATCAACTATAATCAAAATCAAAAGTAATCATTGTAAAACTCCAGCTCACTTGTCCAAAATTAATATTAAATCTGACGATAGATGTCAATGTGGTGAAGAAGGAACTTTAAATCATATTATATTTAAATGCATAAATTATAGTTTAGAAAGATCAAAATTCAATAGTGAAATATTAGGTGTGATTAAAACTTTTCCTGTTAATACTAAATTTTTGTTAAGTGATTCAAAAATATTAGTGAATTATTGAAATATTTAGAAGTGTGTAAAATAGAATTATAAATTATAAAAGATGTATAAAAAATGTTTGATGGTGGCTATGACGAATAAAAGTTAAGGCAAATAAATAAATAAATATAAAAAAAATAAATAATAATATTGAAGGTATCAGCTAGAAAGCAAACCAGATGAATAATCAACGTTGGGAACGGGTTGCAATCCTGGATTTATAATTTTATGCGTTAGACTACCCAGACTGCTGACAATCTTTTGGTTATTCGGCATGGAGGAGCCCGGCTTCTTGGATGCTTGAGGGTGAAGTGTCATAAGTCTAAACATCCTACGCTGGCCCAACCGATAATTCACAGCTAGATAAATAATACTTACTACTGCTGCCATAAGTTATATTATCTAATTAATAAATTACACAGATGAATTACTTGTAATGTTCAAGATACCGTTTCGCAAACGGTCAGTAGTTTTATAGCAAAAAAAAAAAAATTGAATAAAACTCGGTAATCTTGTTTACAGTTCAACTAACCGGCTGTAGTAGAACCATTCAAATTAAGAAATAAGGCGTGAGCTACACATTAAACGGAGCGCAACTTGGTTACATCTTTAGAATCACACCAAGCATCTTCATTGTTTCTCTAGTTTGATAGATAAGTGGAGTTACCTCAAGTAAATATACAAATTCTTTAACTAAATAAAAAAAAAATAATTTCGTTATAACTGATATATATTCAAATAAATTTATGAACATGTGCTACATTAAAATATACCTGATTTGTGTCTTCATAAGTTTTGTGGTTTGTTCGGCCGAAAGTGAATTGGAAAATAATGTCAGTGACAATACCACTGTTGCGCCTATGCCCTCTGGAAATACAACAGAGACATATGGACTTGAAAAATATGAACTGGCCCCAGGAATTAATATTACTGTTGATATGAAACACGAAATTGTTGGAGTCAAATTCAAACAGGAATATGTGAAAGAACTTTTTGAAGGTATGTTCTTATTATTTTCATAAATTTTTAAGGATTTTTAAAAGTAGATTATGTAGCTTTAGTTAGATGTATAAATAAAGTCAATAGTTAGATATATTTTCTTTATTAAAAGTTTATAAGATTATTTTGGAGATCAAATAGTTACCATTTCAAACTGCGTTTATTCGTTTAGTTTTTAAAAGTACATAAACACAAAATATATTTAATATTTATAAATAATTCTTATTAATTAATTACGTCACATGCTGAGTGGGAGAAGATCCACAAAGCTTGACAATCAGTTCAAGAGGAGAAAGAGGAGTGACAAATTATGTAATATCACATCTAATCTAAAATTCGGCTCCCAAAAAAATGAAAAACAAAATGTGACGTCACAAAGGTTCGCAATGTGTGACAATTTAAGTGACGTAATTTATGAATATACGAATATTTA
This sequence comes from Panorpa germanica, assembly GCA_963678705.1. NCBI lineage: Eukaryota > Metazoa > Arthropoda > Insecta > Mecoptera > Panorpidae > Panorpa > Panorpa germanica. The sequence goes on from OY783214.1 coordinate 7,585,126, forward strand.
TTTGTTTATATATAAAGATATAAAGATTTGATTATATATAATGATATAAAGAATTGGTAACTGCTTAAAATTCTACAAAATAAAATAAAAATGAAATACATAACACGTTTCTTTTAAATACAGTTCGATACATATTTTTTCTTTAAATTCCGTTAAAAGTAGAGCAATTTTGAATGGTTTAGTGAATTAGTGAATAAAGAACGGATAACGGAATTGTTTATAATGATATACGTTGTATTTAATTGAAAAACTATCAATCATTTCTTCTTTAATCAATTTCTATATGCAAGATCAGATGCCAAAATCAGTTGTTAAACATTTTATTAAATTTTTAGGTCGAAAGAAAAAGGACGACAATATGTTAATGAAAATTCTACCACTCTTTATCATACCATTTCTAATCCAATCAGCAATTATTCCGCTGCTGCTATCAGCACTGAAGTTTATGCTAGTGAAATCACTGTTAGTTGGAAAATTAGCGCTTTTCCTTGTAGCTGTCAACGCCTTCAAGAACAGCAACAGTCAAAGTGAACCGGAAGTCCATCACTTTAACTACGGAAATGAAGATCATCACAAAAGAATTGGATTTGACACTCCCTACTATAGATAATTTATAACGACTGCTTTATGTTAATTTTATTTTATGTTATTTATTTATTCAGAAGAATGTTATTTTTAGCACTAGACAGCGCTTCGAATAAAAACCGCGTGGAAAAAAATCCTCAATTTCGAATTTATTTCCGCTTGATTTTTATTCGCAGTGCAGCTTTAGCTTCACTGTTTTTAACCAAAAATATTTATTTTATAAATAAAATAAGGGTTGTATATGTTTATTTTATCTATTCATTTAATAACTACACTACATAACCTTCCCTTAAAACTATCCTAGGTAGCACACTGTAGACAAGACTGTCTTACTACAAGGTTCGGTCCAGGGTACTATCAGTTAGTGTAAAATTCATCACTGTCGCTTTAGGCGCCCTCAGTCCGCTATTTTTGGAATAGTGAACTAAAATGCTCGGCGACTCAACATTTGAAGGGAATGAAGGGTGAAGGGAGTGATACCACATATTAAAACATAATATTTTTGTATAGTACTAAAGAAATGCAAATAATTGTATACAAAGTGATACAAAGCATAATACAAAATAAAACTACAATATTAATATATATTTATGTATATATATAAATATTATGTTCTAATATGTGGTATCACTGAACTGTACTGAAGTTTAGCTCAGTGCACTCCCTTCACCCTTCATTCCCTTCAAATGTTGCCGAGCATTTTAGTTCACTATTCCAAAAATGGCGGACTGAGGGCGCCTAAAGCAACAGTGATGAATTTTACACTAACTGATAGTACCCTAGTTCGGTCTATGAGAGTAAATAATATAATATAATAGGTTTTTTCCATAAGTTAACGTTAAAATAGACGACACAAATCATATAATAACAAAGAGTGAGACATGCTAAATTCTTGTTTTTTTTATATTTTTATTAAAGCGAGATAGACCTGCCAATGTTCATTATTTAATGATAGACCAACGTTATTTGTTATATACAATGATTTACAAGGTGGTGTGACTAAATTTTAGCTTAATAAATACTTTTCGATGTTGTCATAACATTATAGAGCAAGATCCCAAGGCGGCCAGACATCACTTATTTTCTGATGAACAATATGTGTAAGATTGATTAGTGTTGGTATGTACAATGATCGTATGCCTACCTGCTAACTTTACCAGGCGGCCATTTTCCAGGTATCAGGTAATCAAGGTATATGTCTCACTCACTATCGTGCGTACGGATAATGCCCCGTCGCACCTACTCATAGCGGAATTAAAATTGGGACCCTTGGATCTGTCTATCCTCTTGTGAAACGTTTTAAAACAGGAAATGCTATTCAAATTATATACTAACGAATTGCAATAAATAAATTTCGAATATAGATGATAAGTAATCTGTTACCAGAGGCTTTATAAACCACCTAACACCTACAAATAACACATCCCTTACACTTTATTCAATTTGTCTACACAGGAACAAATTTAACAGGATTACACCTAATACAGATTTGAACTACGTTATTCATTCATAACCAGAGAACCCAAAATTTATTTTCCATTCGCACACCAAAATAATAAAACCTTCTTATCTTGTAATGGAACGATTTGTTTTCCAATTTAATTTTATATTTTATTATATTTACACTGTAGATGAAAGGTGCTAATGACATTGGTAGTATACAAAAAGGTTACATTTTTATTGAGGAAATAATAAAATGACTCCTTTAAAGTGTCTTAATACCTAAGCCAGCGGTTCTCAAAGTGTTTATTTACTTACAAAATAATAAAACAAACTTTTTATTTTTAAAATTACAACAAGTGTATATTTTTTAATGAACGCCGTAAGAGTGCCGAACATTTTATTTTTTTTAGTTTATCAGAAAATACAGAAAAAAGATGCAAACCTTCTGCAATGGACTGAAAAGATGAAAAGCTTTGTAATGAAGCTAAGTTTGTACGAGGGCAGTCTGAAAAATGACAATTTGGAGCTATTTCCTAATCTTAAAATTATGATTGAAGAAATGGATCTCAAAACTATTCCAACCAATGCAAAGAAATGCTTTCTTAAACCCTTAGAAGTCCTCAAATCTCGTTTTGAAAAATATTTTAACGAGAACTTGGATGGTTTGGCATGGATTCAAAACCCGTTCAAACCATCAGTCGATGAGTGCTCCCTCAACATGAAGGAAAAAGAAAATCTCATTGACCTCCAAGGTGACACTGGGCTTGAAATGAAGTTTAAAGAATCTTCTCTCACATCCTTCTGGATTGGTGTACAAAAGAAACACCCAATTTCGAGTGAAAGGGCATTGCAATACTCAGTCCATTCGCCACCACTTATTCTTGTGAAACTGGGTTTTCTGCTTTAGCTTCCAGGCAGAGTAAATATCGCTCAAGACTGAATGTGACCAAGGAACTCAGAGTAGCGTTAAGAAACTATGCGCAGAAAAAAAACAAGCACATCCTTCACACTGAAGCTCTTTTTATTATTATTGCTTTGCGAGTTACAAATAACAATTATGTACTATAGTAGCTTAGTATAGAATTTGTTGTGTGATTACGATTAAATTTATTGCCAATGTGCAAAGATTAACTAAATAAAAATTGACTGTAAAATGTCAAATGCGACTCATTTATAATATATAGTACGCTTACATGTAGGGGGTAAGTAAAAAGTTTGAGAACCGCTGACCTAAACATTTTACTTAAATAAGTAAAATTGAAGTAGAATTCATTCTTTCATTTCATTTCATTTTGTATTTCACCTGATAAACATCTACTCTCTCTTTGCATTTAAATATTTTTTGAAAAAGTCTAGTGTCAATATGTTGTCAGTTAAAGAATATATTTTTGTTCTTTTCTTAGTGAGAGTAGTTTTTATAGTTTCTAGTATCTCTATCAGTGATATTTCTTTGCTAAGCAGTATGCCGCAATTTGTAAGTTACATATTTAATACGAAATATATATATATATATATATATATATATATATATATATATATATATATATATATATATATATATATATATATATATTTCGTATTTATAACTTTGTTTGTATTAAGTAGGAAAGTTGCGGTGGTGTGCGCAGGAGGGTCTGGTCGTGAAACTGTCTTGAGCCGCCATCGGTGCAGATCTTGTTGGTAGTTAATAATATTATAATAATTATATCACTAAGGAATTCAATTACTTTTTGATTTATTAATTTATTATGTATTTCTTTATTACATTATGTTTACGTATTTAAATTATAATATTTCAGTTAAGGTCTACTACAACGCTTTCCGAGAGTGTTGCCCAAGGAATTCAATTAGCTTTGCAAAACTGTCAACAACAATTTTTATGGGACCGATGGAATTGTCCACCTTCATCATTCTTTAAGAAGGGAACAATAGCTGCTGATAGAGAAGAAGCTTTTGTGATCGCAATCACGTCAGCGGGAATAATTAGCAGCGTCGCAAAGAATTGTTCCAGAGGAGATATAGATGGTTGCAGTTGTTTCAGAGGCAAAAAACTAAAGGAAGAGACAAACGGTAATAATTTTGAACATGTGTCATAATAGAAATTGGTGAAGTTTATGATATTAACTTGTAGTTTTTTGTTTTTAGATAATACTCTAAATGGGACTTACAAATTTCAAGGTTGTAGCGATAATTTAGATTTCAGTGAAAGAGTATCTGATTATGTTTTGAACTTAAACCAAGATGGAGTTGATCCTCAAGCGTATGTCTTCGCACATAACGCAGAAGCAGGACGGCTAGTAGGATTATATTAATTCATTCACATATTAATTCTTTGATGAGGACATACAAAATTAGAGACTGTTGTAATTCAAGTATTATCTGCTTAGGCCGTTCGTTCTTTCATGCGAAAGACTTGTAGATGTCATGGCGTTTCGGGTGCTTGTTCTGTGCAGACTTGTTGGAATAAAATTGCGCCATTGGAAGAAATCGCACATCATCTTCGTCAGAAACATAACAGAGCAGTACGTGTAACATTTGATAAAAAAAGAGGTGTGGTTCCTGTTGAAAATTCGGCAACAGAAACATCATCCAGTTCAATTCCAGAGATAGATGACAGGGAGCTTGTCTATTTCAGTAATTCACCGAATTATTGCATCGGAATTAAGAGCCTTGGCTGGGAGGGAACTCTTGGAAGACAATGCTCAAGAAATAAATCCAAAAACATAAGTCACGCGGAAAGAAAATCTTGTAGAAACTTGTGTAAATCTTGTGGTTATAAAGTTAGGAAACAAATTAAGACGTTTTCCTATAGGTGTAACTGTAAATTTATCTGGTGCTGTGAAGTTAATTGCGAGATGTGCACTAAAGATGTTGAAGAATACTTTTGCGATCATAAAGGTACTTAATTAAGTGCTAAAAACCCCGGTTAGTTAAGTTAGTTTAGACAAATAAATCACAACGAATTTAGTGCGCCTGAAATATGCAACAACTTCTACACCATTAGCTATTAGTATTATTTTGTATATAAATGAATTGTACATAAATGAAATATGTTTATAATATATCTTATAATTGTGATTAAAAATGTAATTAAACTAAAAATAAAATTAATAATGATATTTACATGTAGTTAGAAAATTTCTACTTAATAACAATACTCAAGGGTCATCGACTTTCTTCTAGAGTCTTTCTTACAGTCAGATTACAAAAATGTGTTTCATCGATAAATATTTAGGTATTGGTTAACCTTGGCAATCAAACGTTTTGGGAGTTCATTTAACTTTTATGAATTAATTTAACACGTTCTGAAGGTCTGCAGTTCCAGGCACGCGAATAATCTATTCCGAATTTGCTTATTACAATTTACAAATTTCGATAAAAATATATTTCCTTTTTGTTAGACCTTTCTTAGCTGTCAACCTAGTTTAAGCATCAACTTCCTGTTGCGTTGATCTTATTACTCATCATTGGTGTGATTATTTTATTTGCAGAGGCGAATTAATCGGTGGGCGCTTGAGTTCGCAATTGCATTTAAAAATAATTTCCGAAGTTTTGGTAGCGATTTATTTGTAGATAATTTATTGATAGTGCAGGTACTTTACTTCATGTACTACCAAACTAGGACTTAAAATATAAAGTATTTGCAGTAATTTATAGAACTAACTATTGCAAAATTGACACAAAATATGATTCATAAATAATATTTGTAACATTACAGTATCAACAAAAGCATATTATTTTTCATGACACAGCATTTGTCGATTTTTACTTTCAATTTATTATTTTATTTAAAATATTTACAGTTTTAAATATTTGCATTATACAGCATCCTTATATTAAACGTTAGCAGAGGTTTCGGCAGGAAACGAGTCGCACACTCAGTGAATAGTCGCGTCATTTAAATCCGTATATTTCTAATTTCATTATATTTAAAAAAAACCTATTTGTAATATAATGAGACTACAATTTTATTGTTGTATATTAATATATTGTTCCACAATAACTCTGCCTGTGGTAAGTTGTGTTTGTTGTTGGTGTAAATATCATAAGCTTAAGTTTGAAAACGTGGCGTTTGTTAAATCCAAATGATAAACTAATGATTTAAATTTTATTGGATAAAGGGTTTATATCCGCAAATAAAATAATAAATAACGGTGAAGGTTGTGTGTGTGTGTGTGCAATGTTCTTGCGATCCTGTGTTGCGCATGAACATGCTTGCGATTTCTAACCCTAGTTTTAGTAAAAGTGTTAGTGATGCAGCAATATTACAAATGTCAATAACTTTTACTTTCTATGGTACACAGGTCTGAATGCACGTATACACTGGTACTGCTCCAAGTTTAATAACTACGAACTAATAATCGTAACTGCGTAAAACTTACGTTAACTTAGTAATATTTGTATACGGCTTGTTTATATACACACAATGTATAATTTGTTTTAGATAAACTACACAATCGATTGTGACAAATAAAGCAGAAATGCAAAAAAATTGATAATTTTACGATATAATTTCACATACGATAGACAGTGGCGGATTAATTGATTGTCCGAAAACTATAAGCTATACTCATTATTCATTAATTATTTAATGTTATATATTTTATTTCTATTTACGTTTTATTATTTACCGAATCTTAACAAATTTCTACGTCGCTGAAGTTGGCGAAAAGTTTCAGCGAAAATATCGAAAATGAGCAGTACTAGTGGTGTCCAGCTGACATTCGCGCAAAAGTCTATATACTTGTTGGATTTAATATTTGCAAGTGTATTATGTCTTCTATTTAAATAAATACTTTACAATGTGTACGAAAAAAAATAAAAAAACATAAATAATAATAATATTGTAAAAATACCATATATTTGAATCGGTCAAAAAGTGTTTATAACACACATGGCAAATGTCAATTTTCTCTAAAACAAGGAAAAATAAACTGTTTAAATTTTGCAGGGGGCTTATTAATATTACAACTAATTAAATAAATACAATTTTATTGACGCCTAATATATTAATCAAAAAACTACAGACATCAGAATTCCCCCAACTCAAATTCATTCCTTGCATATGAACAGTGTTTGTAGTAACTTCGAAAATGTCCATTTTCTCCAAAACTAGGAAAAATAAACGGTTTAAATTTTGCAGGGAGCTTATTAACATTACAACTAATTAAATAAATACAATTTTATTGACGCTTGATATATAACCTTGAGTATAACCTTTAAAAATTTGAAAAAAAGTAAATTTTTTCTTTTGACAAATAAAATATGTATTCGAACGTAGTTTTTTATGCTGATTTCAAAAATGAAAATCAATTTTAAATATTCCTAATACTTACTATATTTAGAAAGTAAAAAGAGAACAACTAATAAGAAATTTGCAGCCGTACTTAGTGCACCCCGTTTTATGAAATTCAAACTGCGATTTTTATGAAATTAACAAGAGTATAACCTTTAAAAATTTGATAAAAAGTCAATTTTTTGTTTTGACAAATAAAACATGTACTCGAACGTAGTTTTTTATGCTGATTACAAAAATGAAATCCATTTTTAAATATCTCTATTATTTATGCCTAATCATGTCGATATCTCGAAAAACGGGACACCTAGAAAAAAACAAATGGCAGATTTGAAATCAGCGTACAAAAGTACGTTATTAACCATTCTAAAATTAACAAAATCAAAAGTTGAATTTTAAGGAAATTAACAAGAGTATAACCTTTAAAAATTTGATAAAAAGTCAATTTTTTGTTTTGACAAATAAAAGATGTATTCGAACGTAGTTTTTTATGCTGATTTCAAAAATGAAATCTATTTTAAAATATCTCTATTATTTATGCCAAATCATGTCGATGTCTCGAAAACCGGGACACCTAGAAAAAAACAAATTGCATATTTGAAATCAGCGTACAAAAGTACGTTAATAACCATTCTAAAATTAACAAAATCAAAAGTTGAATTTTTAGGAAATTAACAAGAGTATAACCTTTAAAAATTTGATAAAAAATCAATTTTTTGTTTTGACAAATAAAAGATGTATTCTAACGTACTTTTTTATGCTGATTTATAAAAATGAAAATCAATTTTAAATATCCCTAATACTTACTATATTTAGAAACTAAAAAGAGAACAACAAATAAGAATTTTGCAGCCGTACTTAGTGCACCCCGTTTTATGAAATTCAAACTGCGATTTTTATGAAATTAACAAGAGTATAACCTTTAAAAATTTGATAAAAAATTAATTTTTTGTTTTGACAAATAAAAGATGTATTCTAACGTACTTTTTTATGCTGATTTTAAAAATGAGAATCAATTTTAAATATCCCTAATACTTACTACATTTAGAAAGTAAAAGGAGAACAACTAATAGGAATTTTGCAGCCGTACTTCGTGCACCCCGTTTTATGAAATTTAAACTGCGATTTTTATGAAATTAACAAGAGTATAACCTTTAAAAATTTGATAAAAAATCAATTTTTTGTTTTGACAAATAAAAGATGTATTCTAACGTACTTTTTTATGCTGATTTATAAAAATGAAAATCAATTTTAAATATCCCTAATACTTACTATATTTAGAAACTAAAAAGAGAACAACAAATAAGAATTTTGCAGCCGTACTTAGTGCACCCCGTTTTATGAAATTCAAACTGCGATTTTTATGAAATTAACAAGAGTATAACCTTTAAAAATTTGATAAAAAATTAATTTTTTGTTTTGACAAATAAAAGATGTATTCTAACGTACTTTTTTATGCTGATTTTAAAAATGAGAATCAATTTTAAATATCCCTAATACTTACTATATTTAGAAAGTAAAAGGAGAACAACTAATAGGAATTTTGCAGCCGTACTTCGTGCACCCCGTTTTATGAAATTTAAACTGCGATTTTTATGAAATTAACAAGAGTATAACCTTTAAAAATTTGATAAAAAATCAATTTTTTGTTTTGACAAATAAAAGATGTATTCTAACGTACTTTTTTATGCTGATTTTAAAAATGAAAATCGATTTTAAATATTCCTAATACTTACTATATTTAGAAACTAAAAAGAGAACAACTAATAAGAAATTTGCAGCCGTACTTAGTGCACCCCGTTTTATGAAATTCAAACTGCTGTTTTTATGAAATTAACAAGAGTATAACCTTTAAAAATTTGATAAAAAGTCAATTTTTTGTTTTGACAAATAAAAGATGTATTCGAACGTAGTTTTTTATGCTGATTACAAAAATGAAATCCATTTTTAAATATCTCTATTATTTATGCCTAATCATGTCGATATCTCAAAAAACGGGACACCTAGAAAAAATCAAATGGCAGATTTCAAATCAGCGTAAAAAAGTACGTTTATAACCACTCTAAAATTAACAAAATCAAAAGTTGAATTTTTATGAAATTAACAAGAGCCTTAACCTTTAAAAATTTGATAAAAAATCAATTTTTTGTTTTGACAAATAAAAGATGTATTCTAACGTACTTTTTTATGCTGATTTTAAAAATGAAAATCAATTTTAAATATCCTTAATACTTACTATATTTAGAAACTAAAAAGAGAACAACTAATAAGAAATTTGCAGCCGTACTTAGTGCACCCCGTTTTATGAAATTCAAACTGCGATTTTTATGAAATTAACAAGAGTATAACCTTTAAAAATTTGATAAAAAGTCAATTTTTTGTTTTGACAAATAAAACATGTACTCGAACGTAGTTTTTTATGCTGATTACAAAAATGAAATCTATTTTTAAATATCTCTATTCTTTATGCCTAATCATGTCGATGTCTCGAAAACCGGGACACCTAGAAAAAAACAAATTGCAGATTTGAAATCAGCGTACAAAAGTACGTTATTAACCATTCTAAAATTAACAAAATCAAAAGTTGAATTTTTAGGAAATTAACAAGAGTATAACGTTTAAAAATTTGATAAAAAATCAATTTTTTGTTTTGACAAATAAAAGATGTATTCGAACGTAGTTTTTTATGCTGATTTCAAAAATGAAAATCGATTTTAAATATTCCTAATACTTACTATATTTAGAAAGTAAAAAGAGAACAACTAATAAGAAATTTGCAGCCGTACTTAATGCACCTCGTTTTATGAAATTCAAACTGCTGTTTTTATGAAATTAACAAGAGCAACCTTTAAAATTTTGTTAAAAAGTCAATTTTTTGTTTTGACAAATAAAACATGTACTCGAACGTAGTTTTTTATGCTGATTACAAAAATGAAATCCATTTTTAAATATCTCTATTATTTATGCCTAATCATGTCGATATCTCGAAAAACGGGACACCTAGAAAAAAACAAATGGCAGATTTCAAATCAGCGTAAAAAAGTACGTTTATAACCACTCTAAAATTAACAAAATCAAAAGTTGAATTTTTATGAAATTAACAAGAGTATAACCTTTAAAAATTTGATAAAAAATCAATTTTTTCTTTTGACAAATAAAAGATGTATTCTAACGTACTTTTTTATGCTGATTTTAAAAATGAAAATCAATTTTAAATATCCCTAATACTTACTATAGTTAGAAACTAAAAAAAAACAACAAATAAGAATTTTGCAGCCGTACTTAGTGCACCCCGTTTTATGAAATTCAAACTGCGATTTTTATGAAATTAACAAGAGTATAACCTTTAAAAATTTGATAAAAATTTAATTTTTTGTTTTGACAAATAAAAGATGTATTCGAACGTAGTTTTTTATGCTGATTTCAAAAATGAAAATCGATTTTAAATATTCCTAATACTTACTATATTTAGAAAGTAAAAAGAGAACAACTAATAAGAAATTTGCAGCCGTACTTAGTGCACCTCGTTTTCTGAAATTCAAACTGCTGTTTTTATGAAATTAACAAGAGTATAACCTTTAAAAATTTGATAAAAAGTCAATTGTTTGTTTTGACAAATAAAAGATGTATTCGAACGTAGTTTTTTATGCTGATTACAAAAATGAAATCCATTTTTAAATATCTCTATTATTTATGCCTAATCATGTCGATATCTCGAAAAACGGGACACCTAGAAAAAAACAAATGGCAGATTTCAAATCAGCGTAAAAAAGTACGTTTATAACCACTCTAAAATTAACAAAATCAAAAGTTGAATTTTTATGAAATTAACAAGAGTATAACCTTTAAAAATTTGATAAAAAATCAATTTTTTCTTTTGACAAATAAAAGATGTATTCGAACGTATTTTTTATGCTGATTTCAAAAATGAAAATCAATTTTAAATATTCCTAATACTTACTATATTTAGAAAGTAAAAAGAGAACAACTAATAAGAAATTTGCAGCCGTACTTAGTGCACCCCGTTTTATAAAATTCAATCTGCGATTTTTATGAAATTAACAAGAGTATAACCTTTAAAAATTTGATAAAAAGTCAATTTTTTGTTTTGACAAATAAAAGATGTATTCGAACGTAGTTTTTTATGCTGATTACAAAAATGAAATCCATTTTTAAATATCTCTATTATTTATGCCTAATCATGTCAGTAGTTGAGGAGAGCCGCTTCTGGCTTAAATCATACTATGAGTTGGAAATTATTGGTGGTGGGGATGCATTTAGGTCACGGTATGCAGAGGGGGCGTGGCTAGACTTGGAAGAATGTAAAAGGGGGTAATAGTGGGGTGAGGAGTGAGGTGGCGTGGCTAGACAATGTTGGGGTAATAGTGGGGTAATATGAAAGAGTGAGATAGCGATATTAATTATTACGTGTGTAATAATTAATATCTAATGGTAAAGAGTGAGATACCGATATTAATTCTTATGTTTGATTTGTTATTGGTTATAAGATTATGACAGTGTTAAATTATTTATAACAGTGTATTTATAACGCATTCCTTCGAATGTAACTTGAAGCACACGTGTTAGCAGGCGTCAGCAAAATGATAATAATTTCAAACATGTCGTATATATTAGAAGAAATATCAAAACTATTGTAATTACTTAATTTATAATATATAAAAATTTAAAATGTATATAATTCTTTTATTTATTTAGTTATTATTGATATTAATTGATAATATAAGTAAGATATATTTAAACATAATATATATACCAAATAAATTTAATTTAGGCATTGATTTAAAGTTAAATTGTGGATTACAGTGTCATTTGTTAATAGATTTAAATATGTTTAATCAATTTAAATTCTTTGATGAAATTATAATCAATCAGAATAATTTCTGTGAAACTTTTAGAGCCGGGTTACTTTTTATATCTGAATTTGGAGACCCTGGATATGAGAGCCAAGACTCACTTGATTGGATTCTTAATGATTAATTTTATTGCACTAATTACTAATAGATTGTAAATTTTGTTGTACATAGAAAATATATCCAAATAAGGATAATTCATAAAGTATAAGGGTGCTAATTCATCCATTGAATTTACATGACTTGAACAATATGAATACAAAATTGCATGACTTAACCAAATATGGGCACAAAATTTTTATAGTACACTTTTATAGAAATTAAGACATAGTACATAAACCCATTACCAAACAGTTTAACTCGGTCTCGGTTTGATTCGGTCAAGTTCGTCGATTCTCACCATTTGCTATTTCATTTGACAGTTGTTACATTGTTTCGTTCCATACACTTATAAAAAAAATAGTTTTAGATACATTCTTTTATCTCAAGTTATATTTAAATAATAATAAATATATATAATAAAATATTATATTCTTGTCTGAGCGACGAGTATTTTGAGCAATACCGTTAGTAGGTTAAAGCATATTATTTCTTCGCATATTATGATTTCTTAGCTATATTTAAAAACTTAAAAAGGCTCTACATTATGCCTGATATAATGCAGCACTTTATACATGTTTCTCATACGCACTCAAATAATACATTTTAGGGTATATAAAAGAGATAGTAAAATAACAAATATATAATGAATTTTTATAAATTATTGAAATAGTTACGATAGATGTGTAAATATCTCTTATTGTATTGCAATATATTGAAAAATAACTAAATATTTGAGGTTCTGGTAGCCAACTTTATAAACATACTTTTACAGAAATGAGGCTCCTATTTTCTAACTGTTTACCAGACGTCTATATATTTTCTAAATTAAGCTATGTAAGTTAAGACAAAACTATCAGAAGACATTAAATAAAAAGCAACACGGATCCTATACCTTGGAACTGGTATGAGTAGCGTAATTTGTAAAATATAGGCCTTTGAAAAATTGTTAGAAGTTATCAGCTGTCAGGTAAGCAGTTACAAAATAGGAGCCTTTTAAGTCATGGTTATCAAATATAACCTTTAGTGTCAGCAAGTGAGATGACATCCTGCAGAAATAATAAAATCCACTATACATTGTTAATGAACGCAGTCTTTAAAGTGTTTCTAGTTTAGATAAAAAGAAAATCGAAATATTATTTTGTGTAATTGTTTATTTTTGAAATTCATGTTCATATACAGCAAAAGTATAATAATACCTAATAATTAACATTCTTTTGTCAGTTAAAGATAAAAAGGCTATAGTAAATAATGATCAAGCTTGCTTTATGTGGGCTATAACTTCAGCATTGTATCCAGCATCAAAAAGTATGGATAGAGTTACATCATATCCACATTATTCAAAAGTACTTAATTCAAATGGCATAGAATTACCGATGAAATTAAAAGATATTAGAACATTTGAGAAGAATAATGATATAAGTGTGAATGTTTATGGACTTGAAAATAATTTCATTGTGGGACCGTTGCATTATACATCTAAAAAGAAGAAACAACATATTAATTTATTGTATATTGAAGATTTGAGTAATGGACATTATTGTTGGATTAAAAATATATCAAGATTAATAAGAAGTCAATTTACTAAGCATACTAGTAAACAATTTTTGTGTGATGGATGCTTTTCATTTTTTAACACAGAAGATCAGTTAAATAGACATTTAGAATATGATTGCAATAAGATATATACAATCCTTCCTTCTAAGTATAACGCTAAAGATAAATTGGGTAATATGATATCTCAAAACATTTTAAAATTCGATAATCATAAGAATCAATTACGCGTTCCATTTGTGATATATGGAGATTTTAAAACATTATTAAAACCCATTAGTACTTGTTATCCTGAAACTAATACATCATTTTCAAATAATATTCAAATTCATGAACCATATTAAATGTTCCTTTAATGATTCCTTAAGTAAGTTTGTTACGTACAGAGGTATTAATTGCGTTAAAGTATTTATTGAAACAATAACTGATACGTACAGAGGTATTAATTGCGTTAAAGTATTTATTGAAACAATAACTGAAGACGCTAAACAAATTTATAAAGTCTTAAATAAATTATCTGATTGGCAAAAACAGGAATATGATGAAGCTTCTATTTGCCATATTTGTGAAGGTATCCTCAATGGTGATAAAGTGTTAGATCATTGTCATTTAACTGGTAATTACCGAAGAGCTGCTCATAATCATTGCAATTTAAAATTTACAATTCCAAAGTTTATACCTGTCATATTCCATAACTTAAGTAATTACGATAGCCATATAATTGTAAAAGAATTAGGTAATGATAGTGAAAAAATTGAAGTTATTCCAGAAAATAAGGAAAAGTATATATCTTTTACGAAACATATTTTGGTGGAATCAAAAGTCGATAAAAACGATAAAGTTCATAACTGCTATATTAAACTTAGATTTATTGATTCTTTACGATTTATGCATTCTAGTTTAGAAACACTTGCAAAAAATTTATTATCAGAACAATTTTTCGAATTAAAAAATTCTATCCGAATGAAAATCATTTCAATTTATTAAAACGTAAAGGTGTATTTCCTTATGAATATGTAAATAGTAGGGATATGCTTAATGAATCTGACTTGCCATCTCAAAATAATTTTTATAGCTCACTTAATGGCTGTAATATATCTGACGATGATTACAATCATGCCAAAATGGTTTGGTATGCATTTGAAATGAAAACATTAGGGGAATATTCAGACTTATATTTAAAGATCGATGTTCTGTTGTTAACAGATATTTTTGAAAATTTTCGAGATGTGGGCTATAAAACATATAATATACATCATTTTCAAATAATATTCAAATTCATGAACCATATTCTTTTGCTTATTATATTAAATGTTCCTTTAATGATTCCTTAAGTAAGTTTGTTACGTACAGAGGTATTAATTGCGTTAAAGTATTTATTGAAACAATAACTGAAGACGCTAAACAAATTTATAAAGTCTTAAATAAATTATCTGATTGACAAAAACAGGAATATGATGATGAAGCTTCTATTTGCCATATTTGTGAAGGTATCCTCAATGGTGATAAAGTGTTAGATTATTGTCATTTAACTGGTAATTATCGAGGAGCTGCTCATAATCATTGCAATTTAAAATTTACAATTCCAAAGTTTATACCTGTAATATTCCATAACTTAAGTAATTGTAACCATATAATTGTAAAAGAATTAGGTAATGATAGTGGAAAAATTGAAGTTATTCCAGAAAATAAGGAAAAGTATATATCTTTTACGAAACATATTTTGGTGGAATCAAAAGCCGATAAAAATGATAAAGTTCATAACTGCTATATTAAACTTAGATTTATTGATTCTTTACGATTTATGCATTCTAGTTTAGAAACACTTGCAAAAAATTTATTATCAGAACAATTTTTCGAATTTAAAAAATTCTATCCGAATGAAAATCATTTCAATTTATTAAAACGTAAAGGTGTATTTCCTTATGAATATGTAAATAGTAGGGATATGCTTAATGAATCTGACTTGCCATCTCAAAATAATTTTTATAGCTCACTTAATGGCTGTAATATATCTGACGATGATTACAATCATGCCAAAATGGTTTGGTATGCATTTGAAATGAAAACATTAGGGGAATATTCAGACTTATATTTAAAGATCGATGTTCTGTTGTTAACAGATATTTTTGAAAATTTTCGAGATGTGTGCTATAAAACATATAATTTAGATCCCTATCAATATTATACAGCACCAGGACTTTCTTGGGATGCTATGTTAAATTATACATGTATTGAATTAGAACTTTTAACAGATATTGATATGTTACATTTTATTAAAAAAGGTATAAGAGGTGGAATATCACAATGCTCTCACAGACATGGAATTGCAAATAATAAATATATGTCCAATTATGATTCAAATAAAGATTCTCAATATTTAATGTATTGGGATGCAAATAACTAAAGCTATTGAAGATAACTCAGATGTTGGTTATATATTAGAAGTCGATTTAAGATATCCTAATTATTTGCACGATGAACACAATGATCTACCTTTCTGTACCGAAAATATTAAACCACCTTGCATTAAAACAAATGACGTTAAATTAATACCAAATCTAAATAACAAGTATAATTATGTGCTTCACAATAGATCGTTAAAGCAATGTCTTAAAAATAATCTGAAAATATCAAAAGCCGATAAAAATGATAAAGTTCATAACTGCTATATTAAACTTAGATTTATTGATTCTTTACGATTTATGCATTCTAGTTTAGAAACACTTGCAAAAATTTATTATAAGAACAATTTTTCGAATTTAAAAAATTCTATCCGAATGAAAATCATTTCAATTTATTAAAACGTAAAGGTGTATTTCCTTATGAATATGTAAATAGTAGGGATATGCTTAATGAATCTGACTTGCCATCTCAAAATAATTTTTATAGCTCACTTAATGGCTGTAATATATCTGACGATGATTACAATCATGCCAAAATGGTTTGGTATGCATTTGAAATGAAAACATTAGGGGAATATTCAGACTTATATTTAAAGATCGATGTTCTGTTGTTAACAGATATTTTTGAAAATTTTCGAGATGTGTGCTATAAAACATATAATTTAGATCCCTGTCAATATTATACAGCACCAGGACTTTCTTGGGATGCTATGTTAAATTATACATGTATTGAATTAGAACTTTTAACAGATATTGATATGTTACATTTTATTAAAAAAGGTATAAGAAGTGGAATATCACAATGCTCTCACAGACATGGAATTGCAAATAATAAATATATGTCCAATTATGATTCAAATAAAGATTCTCAATATTTAATGTATTGGGATGCAAATAACTAAAGCTATTGAAGATAACTCAGATGTTGGTTATATATTAGAAGTCGATTTAAGATATCCTAATTATTTGCACGATGAACACAATGATCTACCTTTCTGTGCCGAAAATATTAAACCACCTTGCATTAAAACAAATGACGTTAAATTAATACCAAATCTAAATAACAAGTATAATTATGTGCTTCACAATAGATCGTTAAAGCAATGTCTTAAAAATAATCTGAAAATAGATAAAATTCATAGAATTTTGGAATTTAAACAGTCCGATTGGTTAAAAAGTTATATTGATCTAAATACATTAAAAAGAAAGAACTCTGCAAATACATTTGAGAAAAAACTTTTTTAAATTAATGAATAATTCAGTTTATGGTAAAACAATGGAAAATGTAGATAAACGTGTTGATATAAAGTTAATAACTCATTGGGATAATATAGGAAAAACAATGGGTGCTAATACACTTATAAGTAAACCAAACTATCATAGTTGTTCTATATTTCATGAAAACTTAGTTGCTATTCAAATGCAAAAACTTAAAGTTTTTTATAATAAACCATTGTATTTAGGATTAAGTGTACTTGATATATCAAAAAACTTTAATATACGATTTTCATTATGATTTCATCAAAAAAAAAAAAAAAATCTATAAAGGTAATGCTAAATTGTTGTATACAGATACAGATTCATTAATATATCAAATTAAAACAGATGATATATATGACGATATTAAGTGTAATCTAGATAAATTTGATACATCTAATTATCCATTTAATAATGAATTTTCATTACCTTTAATGAACAAAGCTAAATTAGACTTAATGAAAGATGAATGCACGAGTAGTATAATTTGGGAGTTTGTTAGGTTAAGGTCAAAAATGTATGCAATTGATATTGAGGGTTCATGCACAGCTAAAGCAAAAGGAATTAAGAAAAATATTGTAAACAAATTCAATATTAAAGATTATGTAAATTGTTTATCTCAGGATAACATATTATTGATCACAATGAATACCTTTAAATCTATTAAGCATACAATTTATACTCAAATGATAAGTAAAGTAGGTCTTAGTGGAAATGATAATAAAAGTTATGTATTGTTGTAAGAATTGTGTCGTATTGTCGTTCTGGAGGAGATTACTCAGCTTACTAGTACATTCTGCAGGGATGCTAGCTTCTGGTAGTAGATTCTTCAGTTGACGACTTCCAACACCAATTACAGTAGTAATCGAATATCTTTCTTAAGATGATTAATAAGGATTCTTGTTCAGACGGTGTATTGTTGCAATTAGAGAATACTTGAGCGGTCTAAAGTAACCTCGTTGCGACATGCGACGGTTGAACAATTAGTATCTTTTTATTACTATTAATACAAACACTTTTATTAAAATATATCATTTATTCGTTGTAATATTATATCTGCTTACTTAATTACAATAGTATTTTATTAGATTAACGAAGATGACAGATATAAAACAAAATGTAATTCTATAGTGTTATAATTTAATTAATAGTTGAAATGTGCTCACTATTCAATACGTACGAAGTTGCGAATAGTAATGCTTGCTTTGAGACTCAGGAGAAGACTGGCTTTCAGCGTCTTGTGCAATTTAATATATAATAATTTATTTCACATCACAGAACGCCAATACTGAATTACCAGCATTAAATCAATATTAATCTCCACAAACCAGAGACAATATTTATAAGCGCTAAACTTAAATAATTATTCTTTACAATCTTAATACTAATACAAAAACTGTTTACATAATATAATTCTATTACATAATTAACATTTAATATCATTAAAAATAAAAGGTAAGTGCGACATATGCGTACTTACAACACTCCTCAACCAAAGAAAAGGAACGCATATAAAACAAAACATATGCGTTTCTGCTCTAAGGAAAAGAAAAAGGAAAAATTGTGATAGGGGAGATGTCGTACATATCACAACACCCCCTTTCAAAAAAAAAGGGACACGTATAAAAACAAAATATACGAGTTACAATTCTAGAAAAAAACAAAAAGAGAAGCAAAGTGTCGACAACGATTCTGATCCCATCGTATAGAGTTAACACTGCTCCACAAAACAATCATCCCTGACAAAATCCATTTCATTCGTCAAGTTTTTATTCATTGGTACAAAATCTCTTCAACCTATTATTATGAACTACCGTATGTTTTTTACCAATTAGTATTTCTGTATTAACAGGGGATATAATTTTAGTAACTTTATACGGTCCTACGTATAAGGGTAAAAGTTTTTTTGACTGTCCTTTAGTTGGTAACTGTTCATTTCTTAATAAAACTAGTTCGTTTACTTCAGGTGTGAAAAGAGAATTGACCCTTTTATCAAAATATAATTTTGTTTTTTCTTTGCTTTTAACCAAGTTATTCATAGCAAGTTCCCTCGCTACTTGTAACCTGTGTTTGAGTTCTACTATAAAATTATTATAAGTATTTACCTCAATTGGTTCTTTATAAAAAATTGAAGGCAGATTTGCCTTATGTCCATAAATTAGTTCGAAAGGAGTAAAACCGGTCGCTGTATGCGGAGTTGTGTTATACACGAACATTGCATAGGGAATCCAATTTATCCAATCATCCTGCTTTTTACAAAAATTCCTTAGATACTCGGCAAGGGTTCTATGAACTCTTTCTAAGGCACCGTTGGTTGCTGGTCTAAATGCTGTTGTTTTTAATTGTTTAATTTTTAACAATTTGCATATATCTTTAAAAATTTTCGACATGAAATTTGTTCCTTGGTCTGTTAAGATCATATTAGGAACTCCGTACCTACAAATAACGTTAGTTACTAATGCTTTCGCGACAGTATTTGCCTCCTGGTTTATAATAGGAATAGCTTCCGTAAATTTAGTAAGGTCATCCTGTATTGTTAGTAAGTATTTGTATTTGTCGTTGTCGTCTTTCTTGGGAAGATATACTATGTCCAAAGCCAACCTTTCGAAACTATGTTTCGAAGTCGATGTAATTGTTAATGGGCATTTATTTAATTTGCACACTTTATTCTTTTGACATGATACACATTGTCTAATAAAATTTTTAACTTTTCTAATCATACTTGGAAATTTAAAGTGTGATTTTAATCGTTTAATTGTTTTAGAAACTCCTAAGTGGCCTGCTGTGGGATTAACATGAAATTCCGAAATTACATTGTTTATTAACTCAGGGTCACTAATTTTAAGTATATTGTCATTATAAATGTGTACTATTATATTTGTTTTATCAAAGATATGTCTGATCATAGTTCGTAACTGGGCAAAATCTAATTTACTTAGTTCAGACTCGAACCTGTTCATAGCTATGTTAGTAATTTTGTGTAAAGTACAAAAGTTTTTCAGATTCACTAATGCCAAAAATATTTCTTTATAATTTGGTAGATTAAAATGAAATTCCTTAATTATTAAACAGATAATAAATCTAGTATCAATTTCAACATATGCAATTTCTGATACTTCTTTTTCTTGTATTAGAAATGCATTGATACTACTAAATTTATTGATTAATTCAGGAGAATTTCCAATTGAATTTTTAAAATCTTTTGATACAAAATCTACTAATGAAAATGACGTCGGTGCGTCATATAAACTTTTATCATGTTCAATTACTTTATTGTTTATGATAATTTTATTTTTAATTATTTCTAAATAATTTTCGTATGTGACATCCATTGTTTCAACCTGAAGTGAGTATACGCGACTTAGGGCATCTACGTGTGGAATCGAACTACCTGGTCTATATATTACTTCGTAATTATATTCTTCTAGTTTTATCCGCCAACGCATAAGTCTAGAACTCGGGTCCTTAATACTCATTAACCAAGTCAAGGCTTGATGGTCTGTTACGATACTAAAAAACTTTCCATAGAGATAGGGTCTAAAATGAGCCACAGCCCATACTACTGCTAATAACTCACGTTCAGTAGTTGTGTAATTTTGTTGTGCCTTATTTAGAGTTCTTGAAGCATATGCTATTGGGTGGCTTTCCTTAATAGTACCTTGTGAAAGGACTGCACCTATAGCATATTTACTTGCATCCGTGGTTACAACGAAATTTTTACTAAAGTCCGGGTATTGCAAAACAGGTGATATGGTTAATTTATTTTTTAAAGTTTTAAATGATTCGTCGCATTGGTCTGACCATTCTAATACTTTAACATTACTGTTTGCTGCATTATATAGTGGTTTGGCTATCTCTGCGTAATGCGGTATATGTCGGCGATAATAACCAGACATACCCAAAAATGTTTTAATTTGTTTAGGACTGTTTGGAATGGGGAAATTCTTTATTGCTTCTACTTTAGAAGGATCTGGTAGAATACCTGTTTCATTAATAACGTGACCTAAATAAATCAAATCTTTATGTAGAAAGTTACATTTGGATGGTTGGAGCTTCAAATTATGTTCCCGTAATTTAGAAAAAACGTTTTTTAATCTTTGGTTGTGCTCAGAAATGTTTTTTCCAAAAATGACTACATCGTCCAGATAGATTAAGCAATCTATTCCTTGCAAACCTGTGAGAACGTGAGACATAAGTCTCTGAAACATGGGGGGGGCTCCTTTAAGTCCGAATGGCATTCTTACAAATTGATAGTGTTTAAAGTTCGCACTAAATGCTGTTTTCTCTTTATCTTCGGGAAGCATAGGGACCTGGTGAAAACCGCTTGCTAAGTCAAGCGTAGAGAAAAATTTTGCACCACTAAGTTGGTCCAGTATATCATGTATAAGAGGCAAAGGGTAGGCGTCACTTGTTGTCTGCTCGTTAAGTTTACGGAAATCGACTACTACGCGGAATTGTTTATTACCTAACGCATCTGGTTTTTTTGGTACTACTAATAAAGGTGCGTTATAGGGTGAGTCGCTTTCTTCAATTATGTTGTTGACCAACAGTTCCTGAATATGCTTTTCCACAATCTCTTTTTGCGCATGGGGCAATCGATACGGTTTAACGTTAACGGGTTTAGAAGAATTAATCTTTATCTTATGACTTAATGCGCTCGTACAAGATAACTTGTCTCCCGGTAAAAAAAATATGTCATTAAAGCTGTTACAGATTTCTATTAATTCTGTTACTAATTCTGAATTGACATGTGAAAGATTTAAATTGTTTAATAAAAGTTCCTTACGGTTGTTAGGACTTGATTTTGAAAAATGGTAAATACTAAATTGATCTATCGGTATGATATTCGGTTTGAAATTACTAAGTATTATATTTTTTATTGAAGAATTTATTATTGAAATATAGAAAATATTTTTGACGGGCTTGATTAATGCATTAGCTAAAAAAACTTCAGGTAACAATTCCCTGGCTACACAAACTCCTACTGTAGAACCTGACATAGGAATTATTTTCCTCGTACGTGCTGGTAAAACGATATTGTTTATATTTATAAGTGGGAGCTCAATTACTTTGCCACATTCTGAGAATTGTACTCTGTTCATTTTTAGATTAATTACTGCATTTAGTTTCCGTAAAATATCTAACCCTATAATTCCATCGTGTTTAATGGGGAAATTTTCTGACACAACCTGTAAAGTTTGTTTCGACTTATTACTATCTAAAATTATAGAAGTTTTCAGTGAACCTAAGGTATAAGGCGTGCCTTCAGAAATACCCTTCAATAGAATTTTAGATTTATTATTAATTCTGACATTGTTATTTAAAATATTTTGTTTAATCAAGGAGATTTGAGAACCAGTATCTAATAAAAATGATACGGTTTTAGCTTTGGCTGCGACCATCTTGAATTGGATAGTGTCAACTGTTTGCTTAGCCTTAACATTTTTATTTTTACTGTCAAAACTTAGAATATCATTATTATTTTGTAAATTACCCGTATTGATCTCATCAAAATCATAAAAAAAACATAATTCATTATTTGAATTGTGTTGTGTCTTGTTAGTAAAAGATACTTGAGAACCATCAGATATAAGATGTTTCGATCTTTCACAACAAGTAGAAGGTTCTGATAAAATTGTGGCCTCCCTACAAGTATTAACTTGAGCAATAGGGTTACCCGTATCTAGATTTTCCTTCTTAATAAAACAATACTTTTCTGTATGACCACTTTTCTTACAATGGTTACAGAACAAATCTTTAGTTTTTGTTTCGACCTTATTAGGAATTTGCTTGCTTGAAACTGGTTTACTATTAGAATTAGGAACGCTTGGATATGTTTTGACTTTAATATGCCTTCTTCTTTCTAGATTGCGCCACCGTCTCTCCAGAAACTCCGTAAATTCATTTAAGGTTGGTAATTCAGAATTATTTCTGTTTTCCCATTCCTTTGACGAATTAAAATCTAATTTGGTCTTTAAAATATGTATTAACATAAAATCTGAATGATTAGAATATATCCCCAATTCGGTTAATGCTCTAATCGATTCATTAATTTCATCTAGTAGTTTTTTGATATTGATTTCGGACTCTAAACGTATAACATTGTAGTTTATTAAATTGTTTAAACAGGTTTCAATAAGTGCTACCTTGTTATCATAACGTTTACAAAGGATGTTCCAAACAATTTCGTAATTATCATTTGTTAAAGGATAATTCTTTATGAGTTTGAGTGGTTCTCCTGACAAATTTAACTTTAAATAATGCATTTTTTCAATGCTTGATAGTTTACTATTATTACGAATTAAATTTGTAAATAATTCCATAAAACTTTGCCAATTAATATATTCTCCATCAAAAACGGTTAGTTGCATTGGACTTAAGTTCAGATTTTTTATTGAATCTATACTTTTTGAGTCGTCTACAATATGTGTATCATTCTCAAATGTTTGCTTATAATTCAACAAGTAAATAAGAGTGTCGTCATAAATACTTTCAACTTCCATAGACTTACTAACGATAGCCGAAGCTTCTTCATTTTTTAGAGTTGGAAGCAATGCTTCTACGATACTACTATATTTAACCCAAGCTTTGTCTAAGTTTTTGATTTTTAATTCAACTATTGTTAAGGATGTTGATTGGACTTCTAGATTTTTTGAAAACTCGTTAATTAGATTGATTGTATTCTCAACTAGTGTGAGTGAATGAACGTTCGGTGCCATAGTACTTAATTAAAGTTATATATAATATACAGACTAAAGATTATTTTGTACCAATAAACGACTCTCCGAAGAACAGGATTCTGACAAGGAAAAATTGCTAGCGAAAACAGTAACTCACAGGAAATTTCCGATGGGGCTCAGACACCGCAGTTGTAACAGGAAGGTAGTCTCTCTGATTGAACAGACTGCTATCTAACTGCTTCAGCTCTTTACTTCTCCTTTTCAAAATTCTTTCTCGTTCATAAAGATGTTCTAAAAATATTAAACATGAATTAATATAATTGTAGAAACAATTATAGGAAATATTATAGTAGATATTCAAAAGTATTGGATATAATACTAAAAATATTGAACAATGATGCTACAAAATTGTTATTTTATAACAAATATTCAAAAGTATTGAATATAATACTAAAAAATAATAGCTTCAATGAATTACAAGGATGCTACTAATAGATAGGTTATAGCAAATATTCAAAAGTATTGAATATAATACTAAAAAAAAATAATAGCTTCAATGAATTACAAGGATGCTACTAATAGATAGGTTATAGCAAATATTCAAAAGTATTGAATATAATACTAAAAAAATAATAGCTTCAATGAATTACAAGGATGCTACTAATAGATAGGTTATAGCAAATATTCAAAAGTATTGAATATAATACTAAAAAAATAATAGCTTCAATGAATTACAAGGATGCTACTAATAGAAAAAAATACAATTATCAATTTATGATAATAATTGTATACAAGATAAAAAGATACTGTCTTATTATACTTAACAAAAAAACTTTCGATTTTGATCTATGTACAGCTGTGTGCAGGGTTCTGGAAACGATTAACATCAGTTTAGATTATTCCATTTGTTCTAGAAGCATCCATCCATTCGCTGGGGGCAAAAGATTTCTTTTTTTTCTGGTTCAGCGGGCTGTTGTTTTACATCCACCGGACTTGTAGAAAAATTATGTGAAATACAGATGAATTGACGTTCTATCTCGTACTCTTCGGCAATCTTGGAAATAATCGATCGACGTAGTGGTATCCAGAATAATTGATCTGCATCCAGGTGTAGAATATATAGAAAAAAAATTTTGGGCGTACCTCTTGGATATTTATGTGTAGGAATATCTCTTCGAGACCCCACCTGACACCAATGTTGTAAGAATTGTGTCGTATTGTCGTTCTGGAGGAGATTACTCAGCTTACTAGTACATTCTGCAGGGATGCTAGCTTCTGGTAGTAGATTCTTCAGTTGACGACTTCCAACACCAATTACAGTAGTAATCGAATATCTTTCTTAAGATGATTAATAAGGATTCTTGTTCAGACGGTGTATTGTTGCAATTAGAGAATACTTGAGCGGTCTAAAGTAACCTCGTTGCGACATGCGACGGTTGAACAATTAGTATCTTTTTATTACTATTAATACAAACACTTTTATTAAAATATATCATTTATTCGTTGTAATATTATATCTGCTTACTTAATTACAATAGTATTTTATTAGATTAACGAAGATGACAGATATAAAACAAAATGTAATTCTATAGTGTTATAATTTAATTAATAGTTGAAATGTGCTCACTATTCAATACGTACGAAGTTGCGAATAGTAATGCTTGCTTTGAGACTCAGGAGAAGACTGGCTTTCAGCGTCTTGTGCAATTTAATATATAATAATTTATTTCACATCACAGAACGCCAATACTGAATTACCAGCATTAAATCAATATTAATCTCCACAAACCAGAGACAATATTTATAAGCGCTAAACTTAAATAATTATTCTTTACAATCTTAATACTAATACAAAAACTGTTTACATAATATAATTCTATTACATAATTAACATTTAATATCATTAAAAATAAAAGGTAAGTGCGACATATGCGTACTTACAACAGTATTAACTGATGGTATAAGTACTTTAGCACATGGACATTATAAAATTTAGTACTAATTTTAAGTTAAGTTTAAGTTTTGTATAAATTTATATCTGTTTTAGTTAAGATAATTAAAATGTATATTTATATAACAATTGAAAAATAGCATATTTATAAATAAATAATAATATATAAACACAAACCATTGAGTTTTATTATTATAAGATTTAATGTTTTAATACATCCATATAAAATAAGATACACATATTTTATTAGTAATGTTTTGTTATATAATCTTAATATATATAAATTACGTGTCACTGTGTTGTCCTCGATGGACTCCTAAACTACTTCACCGATTTTAATGAAATTTGTACACCGTGTGCAGTTTGACCCAACTTGAAAGATAGGATAGCTTACATCTCAATTTATTTATCTTATTGCTAATTATTTGTCTATTAATTATCTGTATATGACATATAACATCGGGCGACGATGATGGCAACATCTGTTGACTAGATTGAGTAAATATTCTGTTGAGTAAATCGAAATCTGTTGACTAGATTGAGTAAATATTCAATAGATGACGCTATGTAATGTAATATGACAAAAACGTTAGGCACAGCAACGCGTGGCCGGGACAGCTAGTTCTTATATAATTAACACTGGTCATAAGAGCTCTAATATATATATATATATATATATATATATATATATATATATATGCATAGACATATTAATGTATGAGTATGCGTACATAAAGTGGATAACAATTGTATACGTTATATGCAGGAGCAGTACCCAACTTGAACGTAATGGGAACGTAACTTGCATGAACGTACTGGGAACTACGTTTAAGTTACGTTGAATTTTTATATATATGCATAGACATATTAATGTATGAGTATGCATACATAAAGTGGATGACAATTGTATACGTTATATGCAGGAGCAGTACCCAACTTGAACGTACTGGGAACGTAACTTGAACGTACTAGGAACGTAACTTGCATGAACGTACTGGGAACTACGTTCCCATTACGTTTAAGTTACGTTCCCAGTACGTTCAAGTTGGGTACTGCTCCTGCATATAACGTATACAATTGTCATCCACTTTATGTATGCATACTCATACATTAATATGTCTATGCATATATATAAAAATTCAACGTAACTTAAACGTAGTTCCCAGTACGTTCATGCAAGTTACGTTCCCATTACGTTCAAGTTGGGTACTGCTCCTGCATATAACGTATACAATTGTTATCCACTTTATGTACGCATACTCATACATTAATATGTCTATGCATATATATATATATATATATATATATATATATATATTAGAGCTCTTATGACCAGTGTTAATTATATAAGAACTAGCTGTCCCGGCCACGCGTTGCTGTGCCTAACGTTTTTGTCATATTACATTACATAGCGTCATCTATTGAATATTTACTCAATCTAGTCAACAGATTTCGATTTACTCAACAGAATATTTACTCAATCTAGTCAACAGATGTTGCCATCATCGTCGCCCGATGTTATATGTCATATACAGATAATTAATAGACAAATAATTAGCAATAAGATAAATAAATTGAGATGTAAGCTATCCTATCTTTCAAGTTGGGTCAAACTGCACACGGTGTACAAATTTCATTAAAATCGGTGAAGTAGTTTAGGAGTCCATCGAGGACAACACAGTGACACGTAATTTATATATATTAAGATTATATAACAAAACATTACTAATAAAATATGTGTATCTTATTTTATATGGATGTATTAAAACATTAAATCTTATAATAATAAAACTCAATGGTTTGTGTTTATATATTATTATTTATTTATAAATATGCTATTTTTCAATTGTTATATAAATATACATTTTAATTATCTTAACTAAAACAGATATAAATTTATACAAAACTTAAACTTAACTTAAAATTAGTACTAAATTTTATAATGTCCATGTGCTAAAGTACTTATACCATCAGTTAATACATAACTTTTATTATCATTTCCACTAAGACCTACTTTACTTATCATTTGAGTATAAATTGTATGCTTAATAGATTTAAAGGTATTCATTGTGATCAATAATATGTTATCCTGAGATAAACAATTTACATAATCTTTAATATTGAATTTGTTTACAATATTTTTCTTAATTCCTTTTGCTTTAGCTGTGCATGAACCCTCAATATCAATTGCATACATTTTTGACCTTAACCTAACAAACTCCCAAATTATACTACTCGTGCATTCATCTTTCATTAAGTCTAATTTAGCTTTGTTCATTAAAGGTAATGAAAATTCATTATTAAATGGATAATTAGATGTATCAAATTTATCTAGATTACACTTAATATCGTCATATATATCATCTGTTTTAATTTGATATATTAATGAATCTGTATCTGTATACAACAATTTAGCATTACCTTTATAGATTTTTTTTTTTTTTTTGATGAAATCATAATGAAAATCGTATATTAAAGTTTTTTGATATATCAAGTACACTTAATCCTAAATACAATGGTTTATTATAAAAAACTTTAAGTTTTTGCATTTGAATAGCAACTAAGTTTTCATGAAATATAGAACAACTATGATAGTTTGGTTTACTTATAAGTGTATTAGCACCCATTGTTTTTCCTATATTATCCCAATGAGTTATTAACTTTATATCAACACGTTTATCTACATTTTCCATTGTTTTACCATAAACTGAATTATTCATTAATTTAAAAAAGTTTTTTCTCAAATGTATTTGCAGAGTTCTTTCTTTTTAATGTATTTAGATCAATATAACTTTTTAACCAATCGGACTGTTTAAATTCCAAAATTCTATGAATTTTATCTATTTTCAGATTATTTTTAAGACATTGCTTTAACGATCTATTGTGAAGCACATAATTATACTTGTTATTTAGATTTGGTATTAATTTAACGTCATTTGTTTTAATGCAAGGTGGTTTAATATTTTCGGCACAGAAAGGTAGATCATTGTGTTCATCGTGCAAATAATTAGGATATCTTAAATCGACTTCTAATATATAACCAACATCTGAGTTATCTTCAATAGCTTTAGTTATTTGCATCCCAATACATTAAATATTGAGAATCTTTATTTGAATCATAATTGGACATATATTTATTATTTGCAATTCCATGTCTGTGAGAGCATTGTGATATTCCACTTCTTATACCTTTTTTAATAAAATGTAACATATCAATATCTGTTAAAAGTTCTAATTCAATACATGTATAATTTAACATAGCATCCCAAGAAAGTCCTGGTGCTGTATAATATTGACAGGGATCTAAATTATATGTTTTATAGCACACATCTCGAAAATTTTCAAAAATATCTGTTAACAACAGAACATCGATCTTTAAATATAAGTCTGAATATTCCCCTAATGTTTTCATTTCAAATGCATACCAAACCATTTTGGCATGATTGTAATCATCGTCAGATATATTACAGCCATTAAGTGAGCTATAAAAATTATTTTGAGATGGCAAGTCAGATTCATTAAGCATATCCCTACTATTTACATATTCATAAGGAAATACACCTTTACGTTTTAATAAATTGAAATGATTTTCATTCGGATAGAATTTTTTAAATTCGAAAAATTGTTCTTATAATAAATTTTTGCAAGTGTTTCTAAACTAGAATGCATAAATCGTAAAGAATCAATAAATCTAAGTTTAATATAGCAGTTATGAACTTTATCATTTTTATCGGCTTTTGATATTTTCAGATTATTTTTAAGACATTGCTTTAACGATCTATTGTGAAGCACATAATTATACTTGTTATTTAGATTTGGTATTAATTTAACGTCATTTGTTTTAATGCAAGGTGGTTTAATATTTTCGGTACAGAAAGGTAGATCATTGTGTTCATCGTGCAAATAATTAGGATATCTTAAATCGACTTCTAATATATAACCAACATCTGAGTTATCTTCAATAGCTTTAGTTATTTGCATCCCAATACATTAAATATTGAGAATCTTTATTTGAATCATAATTGGACATATATTTATTATTTGCAATTCCATGTCTGTGAGAGCATTGTGATATTCCACCTCTTATACCTTTTTTAATAAAATGTAACATATCAATATCTGTTAAAAGTTCTAATTCAATACATGTATAATTTAACATAGCATCCCAAGAAAGTCCTGGTGCTGTATAATATTGATAGGGATCTAAATTATATGTTTTATAGCACACATCTCGAAAATTTTCAAAAATATCTGTTAACAACAGAACATCGATCTTTAAATATAAGTCTGAATATTCCCCTAATGTTTTCATTTCAAATGCATACCAAACCATTTTGGCATGATTGTAATCATCGTCAGATATATTACAGCCATTAAGTGAGCTATAAAAATTATTTTGAGATGGCAAGTCAGATTCATTAAGCATATCCCTACTATTTACATATTCATAAGGAAATACACCTTTACGTTTTAATAAATTGAAATGATTTTCATTCGGATAGAATTTTTTAAATTCGAAAAATTGTTCTGATAATAAATTTTTTGCAAGTGTTTCTAAACTAGAATGCATAAATCGTAAAGAATCAATAAATCTAAGTTTAATATAGCAGTTATGAACTTTATCATTTTTATCGGCTTTTGATTCCACCAAAATATGTTTCGTAAAAGATATATACTTTTCCTTATTTTCTGGAATAACTTCAATTTTTCCACTATCATTACCTAATTCTTTTACAATTATATGGTTACAATTACTTAAGTTATGGAATATTACAGGTATAAACTTTGGAATTGTAAATTTTAAATTGCAATGATTATGAGCAGCTCCTCGATAATTACCAGTTAAATGACAATAATCTAACACTTTATCACCATTGAGGATACCTTCACAAATATGGCAAATAGAAGCTTCATCATCATATTCCTGTTTTTGTCAATCAGATAATTTATTTAAGACTTTATAAATTTGTTTAGCGTCTTCAGTTATTGTTTCAATAAATACTTTAACGCAATTAATACCTCTGTACGTAACAAACTTACTTAAGGAATCATTAAAGGAACATTTAATATAATAAGCAAAAGAATATGGTTCATGAATTTGAATATTATTTGAAAATGATGTATATTATATGTTTTATAGCCCACATCTCGAAAATTTTCAAAAATATCTGTTAACAACAGAACATCGATCTTTAAATATAAGTCTGAATATTCCCCTAATGTTTTCATTTCAAATGCATACCAAACCATTTTGGCATGATTGTAATCATCGTCAGATATATTACAGCCATTAAGTGAGCTATAAAAATTATTTTGAGATGGCAAGTCAGATTCATTAAGCATATCCCTACTATTTACATATTCATAAGGAAATACACCTTTACGTTTTAATAAATTGAAATGATTTTCATTCGGATAGAATTTTTTAATTCGAAAAATTGTTCTGATAATAAATTTTTTGCAAGTGTTTCTAAACTAGAATGCATAAATCGTAAAGAATCAATAAATCTAAGTTTAATATAGCAGTTATGAACTTTATCGTTTTTATCGACTTTTGATTCCACCAAAATATGTTTCGTAAAAGATATATACTTTTCCTTATTTTCTGGAATAACTTCAATTTTTTCACTATCATTACCTAATTCTTTTACAATTATATGGCTATCGTAATTACTTAAGTTATGGAATATGACAGGTATAAACTTTGGAATTGTAAATTTTAAATTGCAATGATTATGAGCAGCTCTTCGGTAATTACCAGTTAAATGACAATGATCTAACACTTTATCACCATTGAGGATACCTTCACAAATATGGCAAATAGAAGCTTCATCATATTCCTGTTTTTGCCAATCAGATAATTTATTTAAGACTTTATAAATTTGTTTAGCGTCTTCAGTTATTGTTTCAATAAATACTTTAACGCAATTAATACCTCTGTACGTATCAGTTATTGTTTCAATAAATACTTTAACGCAATTAATACCTCTGTACGTAACAAACTTACTTAAGGAATCATTAAAGGAACATTTAATATGGTTCATGAATTTGAATATTATTTGAAAATGATGTATTAGTTTCAGGATAACAAGTACTAATGGGTTTTAATAATGTTTTAAAATCTCCATATATCACAAATGGAACGCGTAATTGATTCTTATGATTATCGAATTTTAAAATGTTTTGAGATATCATATTACCCAATTTATCTTTAGCGTTATACTTAGAAGGAAGGATTGTATATATCTTATTGCAATCATATTCTAAATGTCTATTTAACTGATCTTCTGTGTTAAAAAATGAAAAGCATCCATCACACAAAAATTGTTTACTAGTATGCTTAGTAAATTGACTTCTTATTAATCTTGATATATTTTTAATCCAACAATAATGTCCATTACTCAAATCTTCAATATACAATAAATTAATATGTTGTTTCTTCTTTTTAGATGTATAATGCAACGGTCCCACAATGAAATTATTTTCAAGTCCATAAACATTCACACTTATATCATTATTCTTCTCAAATGTTCTAATATCTTTTAATTTCATCGGTAATTCTATGCCATTTGAATTAAGTACTTTTGAATAATGTGGATATGATGTAACTCTATCCATACTTTTTGATGCTGGATACAATGCTGAAGTTATAGCCCACATAAAGCAAGCTTGATCATTATTTACTATAGCCTTTTTATCTTTAACTGACAAAAGAATGTTAATTATTAGGTATTATTATACTTTTGCTGTATATGAACATGAATTTCAAAAATAAACAATTACACAAAATAATATTTCGATTTTCTTTTTATCTAAACTAGAAACACTTTAAAGACTGCGTTCATTAACAATGTATAGTGGATTTTATTATTTCTGCAGGATGTCATCTCACTTGCTGACACTAAAGGTTATATTTGATAACCATGACTTAAAAGGCTCCTATTTTGTAACTGCTTACCTGACAGCTGATAACTTCTAACAATTTTTCAAAGGCCTATATTTTACAAATTACGCTACTCATACCAGTTCCAAGGTATAGGATCCGTGTTGCTTTTTATTTAATGTCTTCTGATAGTTTTGTCTTAACTTACATAGCTTAATTTAGAAAATATATAGACGTCTGGTAAACAGTTAGAAAATAGGAGCCTCATTTCTGTAAAAGTATGTTTATAAAGTTGGCTACCAGAACCTCAAATATTTAGTTATTTTTCAATATATTGCAATACAATAAGAGATATTTACACATCTATCGTAACTATTTCAATAATTTATAAAAATTCATTATATATTTGTTATTTTACTATCTCTTTTATATACCCTAAAATGTATTATTTGAGTGCGTATGAGAAACATGTATAAAGTGCTGCATTATATCAGGCATAATGTAGAGCCTTTTTAAGTTTTTAAATATAGCTAAGAAATCATAATATGCGAAGAAATAATATGCTTTAACCTACTAACGGTATTGCTCAAAATACTCGTCGCTCAGACAAGAATATAATATTTTATTATATATATTTATTATTATTTAAATATAACTTGAGATAAAAGAATGTATCTAAAACTATTTTTTTTATAAGTGTATGGAACGAAACAATGTAACAACTGTCAAATGAAATAGCAAATGGTGAGAATCGACGAACTTGACCGAATCAAACCGAGACCGAGTTAAACTGTTTGGTAATGGGTTTATGTACTATGTCTTAATTTCTATAAAAGTGTACTATAAAAATTTTGTGCCCATATTTGGTTAAGTCATGCAATTTTGTATTCATATTGTTCAAGTCATGTAAATTCAATGGATGAATTAGCACCCTTATACTTTATGAATTATCCTTATTTGGATATATTTTCTATGTACAACAAAATTTACAATCTATTAGTAATTAGTGCAATAAAATTAATCATTAAGAATCCAATCAAGTGAGTCTTGGCTCTCATATCCAGGGTCTCCAAATTCAGATATAAAAAGTAACCCGGCTCTAAAAGTTTCACAGAAATTATTCTGATTGATTATAATTTCATCAAAGAATTTAAATTGATTAAACATATTTAAATCTATTAACAAATGACACTGT
The DNA here is from genome assembly GCA_963678705.1 of Panorpa germanica. Classification (NCBI taxonomy): domain Eukaryota; kingdom Metazoa; phylum Arthropoda; class Insecta; order Mecoptera; family Panorpidae; genus Panorpa; species Panorpa germanica. The sequence goes on from OY783214.1 coordinate 7,619,345, forward strand.
AATCCACAATTTAACTTTAAATCAATGCCTAAATTAAATTTATTTGGTATATATATTATGTTTAAATATATCTTACTTATATTATCAATTAATATCAATAATAACTAAATAAATAAAAGAATTATATACATTTTAAATTTTTATATATTATAAATTAAGTAATTACAATAGTTTTGATATTTCTTCTAATATATACGACATGTTTGAAATTATTATCATTTTGCTGACGCCTGCTAACACGTGTGCTTCAAGTTACATTCGAAGGAATGCGTTATAAATACACTGTTATAAATAATTTAACACTGTCATAATCTTATAACCAATAACAAATCAAACATAAGAATTAATATCGGTATCTCACTCTTTACCATTAGATATTAATTATTACACACGTAATAATTAATATCGCTATCTCACTCTTTCATATTACCCCACTATTACCCCAACATTGTCTAGCCACGCCACCTCACTCCTCACCCCACTATTACCCCCTTTTACATTCTTCCAAGTCTAGCCACGCCCCCTCTGCATACCGTGACCTAAATGCATCCCCACCACCAATAATTTCCAACTCATAGTATGATTTAAGCCAGAAGCGGCTCTCCTCAACTACTCATGTCGATATCTCGAAAAACGGGACACCTAGAAAAAAACAAATGGCAGATTTCAAATCAGCGTAAAAAAGTACGTTTATAACCACTCTAAAATTAACAAAATCAAAAGTTGAATTTTTATGAAATTAACAAGAGTATAACCTTTAAAAATTTGATAAAAAATCAATTTTTTCTTTTGACAAATAAAAGATGTATTCGAACGTATTTTTTATGCTGATTTCAAAAATGAAAATCAATTTTAAATATTCCTAATACTTACTATATTTAGAAAGTAAAAAGAGAACAACTAATAAGAAATTTGCAGCCGTACTTAGTGCACCCCGTTTTATAAAATTCAATCTGCGATTTTTATGAAATTAACAAGAGTATAACCTTTAAAAATTTGATAAAAAGTCAATTTTTTGTTTTGACAAATAAAAGATGTACTCGAACGTAGTTTTTTATGCTGATTACAAAAATGAAATCTATTTTTAAATATCTCTATTATTTATGCCTAATCATGTCGATGTCTCGAAAACCGGGACACCTAGAAAAAAACAAATTGCAAATTTGAAATCAGCGTACAAAAGTACGTTAATAACCATTCTAAAATTAACAAAATCAAAAGTTGAATTTTTAGGAAATTAACAAGAGTATAACCTTTAAAAATTTGATAAAAATTTAATTTTTTGTTTTGACAAATAAAAGATGTATTCTAACGTACTTTTTTATGCTGATTTTAAAAATGAGAATCAATTTTAAATATCCCTAATACTTACTATATTTAGAAACTAAAAAGAGAACAACAAATAAGAATTTTGCAGCCGTACTTAGTGCACCCCGTTTTATGAAATTCAAACTGCGATTTTTATGAAATTAACAAGAGTATAACCTTTAAAAATTTGATAAAAAGTCAATTTTTTGTTTTGACAAATAAAAGATGTATTCGAACGTAGTTTTTTATGCTGATTACAAAAATGAAATCCATTTTTAAATATCTCTATTATTTATGCCTAATCATGTCGATATCTCAAAAAACGGGACACCTAGAAAAAAGCAAATGGCAGATTTCAAATCAGCGTAAAAAAGTACGTTTATAACCACTCTAAAATTAACAAAATCAAAAGTTGAATTTTTATGAAATTAACAAGAGTATAACCTTTAAAAATTTGATAAAAAATCAATTTTTTGTTTTGACAAATAAAAGATGTATTCTAACGTACTTTTTTATGCTGATTTTAAAAATGAAAATCAATTTTAAATATCCTTAATACTTACTATATTTAGAAACTAAAAAGAGAACAACTAATAAGAAATTTGCAGCCGTACTTAGTGCACCCCGTTTTATGAAATTCAAACTGCTGTTTTTATGATATTAACAAGAGTATAACCTTTAAAAAATTGATAAAAAGTCAATTTTTTGTTTTAACAAATAAAAGATGTATTCGAACGTAGTTTTTTATGCTGATTTCAAAAATGAAATCTATTTTAAAATATCTCTATTATTTATGCCAAATCATGTCGATGTCTCGAAAACCGGGACACCTAGAAAAAAACAAATTGCAGATTTGAAATCAGCGTACAAAAGTACGTTAATAACCATTCTAAAATTAACAAAATCAAAAGTTAAATTTTTAGGAAATTAACAAGAGTATAACCTTTAAAAATTTGATAAAAAATCAATTTTTTCTTTTGACAAATAAAAGATGTATTCGAACGTATTTTTTATGCTGATTTCAAAAATGAAAATCAATTTTAAATATTCCTAATACTTACTATATTTAGAAAGTAAAAAGAGAACAACTAATAAGAAATTTGCAGCCGTACTTAGTGCACCCCGTTTTATGAAATTCAAACTGCGATTTTTATGAAATTAACAAGAGTATAACCTTTAAAAATTTGATAAAAAGTCAATTTTTTGTTTTGACAAATAAAAGATGTACTCGAACGTAGTTTTTTATGCTGATTACAAAAATGAAATTTATTTTTAAATATCTCTATTATTTATGCCTATTCATGTCGATGTCTCGAAAACCGGGACACCTAGAAAAAAACAAATTGCAGATTTGAAATCAGCGTACAAAAGTACGTTAATAACCATTCTAAAATTAACAAAATCAAAAGTTGAATTTTTAGGAAATTAACAAGAGTATAACCTTTAAAAATTTGATAAAAATTTAATTTTTTGTTTTGACAAATAAAAGATGTATTCTAACGTACTTTTTTATGCTGATTTTAAAAATGAGAATCAATTTTAAATATCCCTAATACTTACTATATTTAGAAAGTAAAAATAGAACAACTAATAGGAATTTTGCAGTCGTACTTAGTGCACCCCGTTTTATGAAATTCAAATTGCTGTTTTTATGAAATTAACAAGAGTATATAAACCTTTAAAAATTTGATAAAAAGTCAATTTTTTGTTTTGACAAATAAAAGATGTATTCGAACGTAGTTTTTTATGCTGATTACAAAAATGAAATCCATTTTTAAATATCTCTATTATTTATGCCTAATCATGTCGATATCTCGAAAAACGGGACACCTAGAAAAAAGCAAATGGCAGATTTGAAATCAGCGTAAAAAAGTACGTTTATAACTACTCTAAAATTAACAAAATCAAAAGTTGAATTTTTATGAAATTAACAAGAGTATAACCTTTAAAAATTTGATAAAAAATCAATTTTTTGTTTTGACAAATAAAAGATGTATTCTAACGTACTTTATTATGCTGATTTTAAAAATGAAAATCAATTTTAAATATCCCTAATACTTACTATATTTAGAAACTAAAAAGAGAACAACTAATAAGAATTTTGCAGCCGTACTTAGTGCACCCCGTTTTATGAAATTACGATATAAATCGATACGTGAAGTCAATTTATTGGGCCTCTATTTACCTACTGAAGGATCACTTATTCAGGCCTGACGCCTCAATTTAGCAGCCCAGTAATCAATTTGTTTTATTTAAACCTAGGGTTATAATCTCTTAATATATATAAATTACGTGTCACGTTGTTTGTCCGAGTTTGTCCGCGATGGACTCCTAAACTACTTAACCGATTTTAATCAAATTTGTACACCGTGTGCAGTTTGATCCAACTGGAAAGATAGGATAGCTTACATCTCAATTTATGATTGCAATATTATCTTATTGCAAATTAATTAATTATCTGTTAGCTCCAAACGATTTTAAAAGATGGCGACATCTGTTGACTAGATTGAGTAAATATTCTGTTGACTAGATTGAGTAAATATTCAATAGATGGCGCTATGTAATGTAATATGACAAAAACGTTAGGCACAGCAACGCGTGGCCGGGACAGCTAGTTTAAGATAAGTCTGAAGGCAGTTTTGACTGAATACAATTAATTTCGAGGCGCGGCGAGATATTACTATTTATATTAACATGTATTCAGTAACGTAGCGTTCCTTAGATGGGCCCTGTATCAAAATTTGTTGGGGGCCCAAATGATCGGTAAAAATTTTCACAAAAGGAACAAAAACGCTCGCATTGAATTAAAATAATTATAAGTTATTACTTACAATTAATACTCCTAGAAACTAAGCTAAGTACGGCCTAAGAGTTTAAGTGAGATTGTGGATAACATTTTACGATTTTTTGTTTACACACATTTGGGGTCTCTGAAGTCCGGGGGGGCCGTATCATTGATACGGCGGTAGCTACGCCAATGCATGTATTATTTTCACTGTAAGTTTTTTAAGTGCAGCAAGGGCAAAATTTTGTCAGCGCCTTGCGACATCATCGACCTAAGTTCGTAGCTGTAGCTATACCTGCACCTACTTCTTGCTTAGCTATTGTTATATTAATTTAGCAATGAACGTCACCTATTGTTATTAATCAATTAATAATAATCAATTATTTACACAAATAAGTAAGTCGTAATATTAAATGGATTAACAATGTGACATTAAAAATAAGAAATTTTAATTTCCGCTGTAATCGAGATACTTGAAGCACTCGAATGTGACAATAAAACAAGTGTTTGCTAGTTGTTTTAATAAGATCGATGCATAATAGTTACCCATTGTCTTATCAGAAGTATTGAGAAACAAAGACCACCAAGCGAAGTTTGATAAAAATATTACATCATTATACGTTTTGTGTTAACGGTTGTCACGTCTTGTCACGCATTTAAAAACAATTTGTTATTTAAGTCATATTTTAATTTTTATTTTTGTTTATTTTTTTATTTGTAAAACGATTGTTAGATTCGATGTCACGATTTCACGAAGCTTATAACTCTTTCTCCTTCTTTTTGTCACATCTTGTCACACTTTACAGATCTCTCGTTCACACTTTACGTGTGATTATTTGACGAACTTAATTGATTGAGTTTTGAGGCTTGTATATAATATAAAAATATAAATTAGTATTAAATAAACTTATTTTTGTTTTATTTCAGATATCTCTGGAACTCAATATGCATAAGATAAGTAGAAGAACGAAGAACCTAAACGATTCAGAGGTAAGTTGAAATAACGTTACATTGTATTTTAAATATTTATGAAAAGACACTGTCTCAATCATTGCCCGTTTGAGAAATATTTAAAATCTCGAAAATAAAATAAAATCACAATTTGTGCTCCTAATTGTTACACAATTGACACGAGCGTGAAATTCCATAAATTGTATAGATGGTAAGATGACAGACAAGTCATTAATCAATTCTTGAAGTATTTGACGCTATATAGATCGGTATCAGTTATCGGGTATCAGCTATCAATTCATTGTATTAATATAATAGAAATTAATTATTTCATGTTTATTGTCTTTTAGATATTATCCCTGTTCAACACTTGAGTTTTTAAAACTTTTTATTTTCAAAATAAATGATCAAAAACGAAAAACGTGGGAGGTATTTATTTTAACATAATAAAATATTTTTTTTATGATTTCTCGGGCTTATTAGGCTCGTAGCCTTTTATCACGCCCAATAAAGTTCTCTTTTCTTTTTTTAATCATAATAATAGTTATCTGTTACGTAAACTCAACGCACAAAGAGCAACGCATTATCAATTTTAGGGGAACTACATACTACAGCTGGATACAACTGATTTATTGTAAGTGGGTTAAAAAAATGATCATTGAAGACAGGGCTGAAAGGGTTGATTTCGTGGTGCCGCGTGACAGCTGAAAGAAAAGTATATTGTTAACATATATCTCAGTTTCCCCTTCTCAGATTTTTCAATTGCTGATTGCAATTGATGTTAATAAATGTGTATTGGCGTATCTATTTTATTAAATATCTAAATATTCACGGAGATATAGAAATCAAAAATTTGAATTGTAGTTTTAGCGCTAGAAATGGTCGTCCATATTTGTATGACGTGCAAAGCATTTTAACGTCAATTATTTGTTGAGTAGGTCAGTGCTGGGTAATGTTTTGTAGCCGTTGGTAGTCGAAATAATCAAGTCAAGTCAAAGAATAACAAGTTTTTATTTTATTTAACCCTGTTACGGCGGACATAATATTGTAATTTTATTGTTACTTGAAATAGCAGTAAATAATATTTGATTTTTTGATATATAATTACATACAGCACAGATTTATGAGCTGTAAGGTTGGTAACCTGTAAACTTGCCAGAGTTCTATCTTGAATATTCTATCTCTATTACGCTCTGTTGTATAAAAGAGATAGCAACTATCGGCTGTGATGTCACATGCAGTGGGAATGTTGTCCAACGTTGAATCTCTTTAATAATTAAAGAGAAAAAGTGACATTTTTAAATTGTTAATTTCTCCTGAAATATAAGGAGTTATTAAAAAATAATTGACATTTGAGGTTCTAGTAACCAACTTTAACAATTTATAGTACAGTTTTATACAAATTAAGACATAGGATACAAGCCCATTATTCTAAGAGCAAATGAGCGGCAGAATTTCGTCAGAGTCCGGGACCACCGGCGCCACCGACCTAAGTTCGCCGCTGTAGCTACTGCTCATTAGCTACATGCATTTATTAATTATTTAGCTATTGTTATATTAATTCAACAATTCAATATCACCTATTGTTATTTATCAATTAATAATAATCAATTATTTACATGTCTTAATATTATATGCATTAACAATATGACGTAAAAAATAATGAATTTTTAATTTGCTCTGCAATCGAGATATTTGAATCAGTCGAATGTTTGCTTATAGTAACTCCGCAGTACAAACAAATTTATTTTAATAACACGCACGCCTAATAGTTTTACAATCACAATAATTAGCCATTGCCTTATCAGAAGCGTTCAAGAACAAAGACACAAACCATATGACAACCAGAACGCAAAATCGTTCAAAACATTTGGCAGTGTGTGTTTACACCAGGCAGTGGAAAGTGTTCATTAATTTTGTGGAGTCATGTTGGCAGTGTTAGCAGGGAAAAAGTTGGCCATTGGTTTAGGGGTAGTTGCTCTAGCATTTTGTGTTTCAACAATTGTTTTAGCGGTTTTATACGCTGAAACACAACATGAACCTGAAGAACCTGAAATTACCACTGAAGAACCTACTACCACTGAAGAGCCTGAATTGGTGAGGTTTGATTACAAAATAGTTCAGGTCAACAATGAATTATAATAAATAATAAATTATATAAATTAAGCTTGATTGATATAGAATTGTATCCAGTATACACAAACGTATTATTTACGTTTACATATACATAGCATAGCAGACACATATAGATAAGAATTACACAAAGATGTAAAAAATAGACAATGAAGTTTATAGATTCATCATAATACTGGAAATGGGTAGTGTAATAATAAAAAATCAAACATGCATTTGTGATCGGTAATGTAGAATAGTATTTACAGCATCTTGTACTATTATACTAATTCCTTTATTAGTTAATTAATTTAATTATAACAACGATATAAGTAATACGTTTTTTAAAATGGATTAAATTATTTACAAAAGAATAGAGGAAAGTAATCGGAATATTCAGTAAATATTTAACATTGTTATTTTCTGTGTAAAGAAGTGAAAATTTCTGAAAATGTAGTTTTTTTTTTTTTTTCTTTTTAATTGTGTGTGCCTTTCGGCTTTACAATCTACCGTATTCTATTTCTTAATACATTTCATTCCTATCTTAATAATTCAACCTTAAAACTAAACTTTATTAATTTTATTTAAAACTAATTACTGAAAATGTAGTTACCCAATAAATATTTTGGAGTCACTTTGACATCCCATTGAAGATGCGTTTGATTTTTTGGTCTTGAAAGAGTTCATTTGCAGTTCAGTTTCTCACAGTCCTTCATATGAAATACCTATTTTATCACCTACAAATGGCAAAATCACTCCACCTGTCGAAATGCAAATGAAGATAAAGTTGATGCGAACTATTACTGAAGTGCAACACACCAAACTTGTGCACTTCACCAAATTGTTTACTGGGTAATTGCACAACACGACTACCTAAAGCAAATTTCGTCTCTTTCATTAAAAAATTGAGACACTGAGGCAATTGAGTAAATTAAAGTCAGTCTCATACTTTCAGTTTACTGCTTGTGACGACGTCTTTTTGAGTAAAGCTGTTTATTGCGTATTAAAACCGCTGGTTCTTCTCATCCACTTCAATTTATACACCACTGTACATATGATCTCCATTGACGGTATAGTTTCTCCGTTTCTCACCGTTTCGCCTTCTATGAAATAATAAGCACAATCCATAGCATTATGGGCACGGCTCACGTTATTTACGCATATCCATACATCCAAAATTGTTCGAATATCTGCGACGTGAAGTAGAAGAACAAATAAGAAACAGAAGACAACGTAAGGCTCACGTTCATAAGGACATATTCTACACTGAGAAGTTTCACTTTATATTTCAATTTTTCGCAACTCATGCTAAATTGAAACCTCCTCTACTACATCGCATTGTCTATGTGAATCTCGCAGCTGGAGTTCATGATATACTTAATGCGTTGCAAATAAACCAGGGCCAGTGTATAAATAGAACAGTGGATCAACAACAGTGGACGTTTCCACATACTACTATAAAACAGAGGTTACTTGCATTAACTTTTAATCTTTTTATTTGAAATGGATTAGAAGTTTATTGACTAAGAGCAATAAAACTAGCAGCTAGATAACTTGTCAGTTACCACGATCAAAGAAATCATAAATTTACTTTAAAATATTGATAACAATCAACAATTGCTTCGATAATTAAAGTAAACATGTCACTAATAAAAGTTAGGTTAAAGTTTTTTCGTTAATTGAAACATTAGCAATGGTCTAACACCAGAAATAGACCGAATTAAAAAGGAAGAAATCTTACAGCATGTTTCTTACATTGTACATCTTCTTCTTTCATACAGAATGTATACGTTACACAATACATATGTAACTAATTTCCCTTTATTCTTTCTAGATTGATTATCGATTACCATCAACAGTGAAGCCCCTTCATTATGATCTTCTTCTTCATCCCAATTTGGACGATGCGAAAGGAGTATTTACTGGAACAGTAACTATTCAACTGGAAGTTTCAGAAACTCGTGAAACAATTGTCCTTCACGTTAACAAATTAGACGTCACCAAAGTTGAACTTACAACTGAATCCAATGCTGTTGTGGACATTGAACAATTTCATATTGAAACTGTCACAGAGTTTCTAGTTGTCAAGTTGAAGAATGATATTCCAAGTGGGAAATATAATCTTTACATTGAGTTCAATGGAATTATGACGGATAAAATAGTTGGCCTATATCGAAGCAGCTATGTGTCAGAATCTGGCGATGACAGGTATTTTTTATACTTATTTCATTATTAGACTAACCTATAAATATTTATTAAATAGACAAATTAACGCCTGCATATCCTTGGATATACAATTGAAATGTATATATAGTTTAGAATCAAAATTTTGTAGTAATAAATAGCGAGAACCATAGTGTTAAATCTGAAAGAAAGTTTTATGGAACTATGTTTATATTTAAAGATACTGACAATAATATCATATAAACACTTCTTAAGAAATAAAAAATAATTTCAGCGCCTGATATGTAGTCTAACAGAATTACTGCAAACCATATAAATAATACACTATAAATTTAAATGAAATGCAAATTTGATCCTTTTATGTAATCCGTTATTATCTGTCAGGTGTAAACAAATTATGTAATATTCATTGGCTATTTTTTAAATACTAATCTAATATTTTATGTGCAATCACGTTTTTATGTTTTGTGAACAATACCGTGAATTTTGTCAATCTTGAATATAATAGTTCAGTAGCGTCGAAAGATAAAATGTTTATTCAAAATAACAGTGACATATATTTGTTTTCGATTTCTACAGATGTAACAGATGTATGTAATTAGTAAGAGTTTACATTACATATGCAAATATAAGTATAAAAACAAATTATTTGCACTTAATATTAAACAACAAATAGTTCAAGGACATCGCAATCGTACGGCACTACGATGCTGATTCGCATTTACTTCGCATTAAAATTTACATAGTAAAATCAAAATTTAAATTTAATTTAATGATTTCCCTAATTGTTAAAGATAAAGGAGTTGTGAACTAATTCTTTAGGGGTAGTTTTTCAAATTTTATTTTTATCTAGATTTGTATTTCTTTGATGTAGAAATACTGATGATTAATTTTGAACCATCTTTTGACGTCAAGGTCTAATTGTAAACTAATAAGATAATCGATTTAATTAGTCTGTTCACAACTTTAATAATATCAAAACTTAAAGTGTTGCACGAGTCAGCTGTGGGTATCTGGTATATCACTGACAGTTTCATGTATCTCTTAAACACTTTGTTGTACAAAAAAACGGGTAGGAAACAGGACATCTTACTTTTTATAATTTTTGAACCCTTTAAATACGCAACTAAGTAAAAAATAACATTTACAACTAACTTAGATTCAGTTAACTTAGATTCAGAGATTAGTAACTATTTTGAAAGAATTCATAAAAAAAATATTTATCTACTCATAATTTCTGGTAATATTTTCAAAATAAGTCGCACAAGTGTTTACATTTTTCAGACGTGAGTAAACAAAAAGCAGTTCATACATATTTAGTAGCATATGTACGAGTATTTATATTTTTGTATTTATAAATTAAAAACATATTTAACATTGAATACAAGTAAAGCAATGGTCTGGCCTTCGCGGCCTTGCTACTGATTTGAACGATATGCGGAAGATAATGAATTCCCACAATATACATTATACATATTCATAATAGATTACATATTTAGTATTACACACACAGCCGGCTGGAGTCCGGATCAACCATTGCATACTTTTGAATGTTATCATTTAACATTTGGCGTTAAATAATCTAATAGTTAAATAATGTTAAAAATAAAACAATGCTGTTATTGGGAAAACCGATAACACTTTATTTTAACAGATATATTTATTGTAGACATTTTAATACATGTACATCCCCAGTAAACATTTGGGAGTCACCTTGACATCATATTCAATATGCGTATGATTTTTTTGTCATGAAAGAGTTCATCTACAGTTCAGTTTCTCACAGTCGTTCATATGAAATGTCTATTTTATCGGTTATAAATGGCGAAATCACTCCACCTGTCGGAATACGAATGAAGATAAAGTTGATAACCAACTATAATGGGCTTGTGTCCTCATTTTTTAGTGGTCGGTTTTTCAATTGTTGATTGATATTGATGTTAATAAATGTATATTGGCGTATCTATTTTATTAAATATCTAAATATTGACGGAGATATACCAATTAAAAGTTTGAATTGTAGTTTTAGCGCTAGAAATGGTCGGCCATATTTGTATGACGTGAAAAACATTTTAACGTCAGTTATTTGTTGAGTAGGTCAGTGCTGTAGTAATGTTCTGTAGCTAAAGGTAGTCAAATAATCAAGTCAAGTGATAGAATAATAAGTTTTTATTTTATTTAACCCTGTTACGACAGACATAATATTGAAATTTCTTATTGATATATAAATATTTTGATATATAAATAAATATAGCAGAGATTTATGAGCAGTAAGGTTGGTAACCTATAAAGTTGTCAGAGCTCTTTTACACTCTGTTGTACAAAAGAGATATCCACTTAGGGGTAGTGAGGTCACTTGTCTTGGAATTTTCTACAACGTTGAATCTCTTTCATAATTAAAGTTGGTAACCTTACACAAGGATTGTGATGTCACATGCACTTGGAATGTCTACAACATTGAATCCCTTTAATAATTAAAGAGACAAAATGACTTTTTTAATTGTTAATATCTTCTGAAATATAAGGAGTTCTTAAAAAATAATTGCACATTTGAGGTTCTAGTAACCCACTTTATCAATATATAGTACACTTTTATAGAAATTAAGATATAGGACACAAGCCCATTGAAGTGCAATAGTGATATAAACCTCACAAAACAGGACACTTCATCAAATTGTTTACAGGGTCGTTCTAGTCTTCTAAAAATAGACATCGTCCAACTGCACTGTAAGGTTCTTACTATTTTTTAACTTCTTGCTTGTTATGAACTTTCTTGTTCTCACGGCAAATTCAATTGTATCCAGTAACAGGTAACCTCTTCTTCTTAGCTACAAATTAAGTAATCTTTACTGCTGATGAGACATCTTACGCAAATTATCAATTCTGGTCATGTTGAAACCTAGCTGTAAACGCACAAACTGAAATATCTAGGTGTGACTTTCTACTACAAAGAAAGGAGAAATTAATTTAAATTTAACGCATTGTATCGGAAGGAGTTAATGAACTAAACGTCTAATTCGTTTAATACACTACCCACATATAAGCGTACAGACGATTAAACGAATCCTGTAAATGACTCACAAAGATCTTTTAAAATTCAATCCACACGCTGTCTAAGCCCTCGCGAGCTGAGTCTTTTAGCAGTCAAACTGAAGAATAAAGTGCTTTGGAGTGACAGAGAAAGAGAGACCACCGTGCACCACCACTTCTGCCAGAGCGCAGCTCGCAAGTTTGTTGAATATATTTCTAAGCAAGTAAAACTAACATTCCATAGTCAAGCAGCTGTTGTGTCGACTGCGGCTGCAGGCAAGACAACAGAGTTTTACAGTTATAATACAAAAATAAAACAAAAACTATGTTAACGTATATACAGTAGATGTATAAATAAAAAAATAACCAGCATGGTAGAATCACCAGTGAGACCACGGGTTGAATATAAGGCGCGTAAAAAACGTAGTGCTCTGATTTTAACGCTAGTTGGCCTATCTGTGTTCTTATCAATTGTATCTGCGTGTCTTTTATTATCACTAGTGCTTGTTGGTAAACACTTAGTTAAAACGAACATAACTGGTTGCCCGTTGGAGCAGTCACGTGATGTGCCGATAACAGAATTCATTGATAGTTCAACAACTGCTTCGAAAAGTGTTCCGTACATCAATATGACTGACGTTAATGTGCCAAAGGATTTAACTTTTCGTTTACCACGAGATGTGCGACCTTTGCGATACGATTTAAAACTCCATCCGGATTTAAACGGTGATGAATTTAGCGGAGAAGTTGTGATTAATGTGACTGTAGAAAAAACAAGGAGTTACGTTGTGCTGCATACGAACCAGTTGAATATTCTGTCAACTAATGTGACGTCAGAGAATGGAACAAATGTGGATATTAAAAAGAGCTATGAATATAAAAAGTGGCAGTTCTGGATCATTGAATTTAAGTCTGAGATATCACCTGGTGTTTATAAAATACAGTTGGAGTTCGAAGGAAGTCTTGTGAAAAGAATTGTTGGGTTTTATAAGAGCTCTTATTATGACAAGGCTAAAGAACAGAGAAGGTAACAAGTTATAACAGGTTTTTACTTGATGTGAAATGATATCTGATCTAATACAATTGAAATCTAAGAAAAATAAGTTATAGAATTGTTGCGTAAATAACATCGCATATCATCCAGGTGTTTAATGCTAAGAATTTTAAGCCCCGGAATTTGTTTTATAAATAAAATACATATAATGTCTGTTTAAGATTTTGATTTCCTGAAAGTTTCACGTATTTGCTTCTTTGTTTTACATTCAGATTAATGATTCATTTTCATACAATTTTAAAAATGTGTTGCAGTTCCACTACACTGCTATTTACTAAAAACATTTACGTAGCATTTACTGAAAATTTATCTTTTAACGTATTCGCGACATAACTGCTTTATTTATATTTACGGGATAGTCAAGAAAGAAATTTCGGTTGTAGATCAAAAGATGATGTTTTGATGAGTTTTATTTTATTTTCAATTTTAAATTGTTGAATTGAAGTGGTTTAAAATTCGTTACATTTAATTTTAATATTTATGGTAAATTCTCTAAAGAACAATAACTTCTCAATCTAAAAAAATGTTTATTTTTATTTATTATAAAACATTTTTTTCTTACTTATTGTTACATGTAATTTATTTAGCGTGAACGTTTTAGCAAAAAATGTTTATAAACTAGTATTAGTTTAATATCATACACAATAAAACTGTCTTTGTAATCAACTTTCTATTTGGTTAACAATAATGTTATATTATTCTACAAGCTTATTAACACCAGCACGATTTTGTGTTATGGGTAATTTAGCCTTTAAATACTAAGTATTTAAATTAGAAAATGTTATAAATATCTCTCTAAATATATATAAATTTTTTGTTAACAAATAGTTACGCCTGCAATATATGTGATTCTTTGTACACATTTAAAAAATGCGACCATATTAATAAAATATCATTGTCTATGTAATAATTGAATATTTATTGCAGGTACATGGCAACATCCAAATTCGAACCAACGTATGCAAGACAGGCATTCCCTTGCTTTGATGAACCCGCGATGAAAGCACCCTTCAAAATCAGATTAGTGCGACCCACTACAGGTTACATTGCCCTCTCAAACACAGATGTTATAGTAAGAATTTATATTATTTTGTTGCAAGAAAAATTAATTTCTTAATTAATTAATTTAAATTATTCGATTTAAATATTTCAGAATGAAGTAACAGATGGTGCCCTAACAACAACTGAATTCAGGGAGACAGTGAGCATGTCAACGTACTTATCATGCTTCATTGTCTGTGATTTTATTGCTGTAGAAAAAACTGTCAACGCAGGCGGTATTGATGGTGGCCAGAATTTCCCATTCAAAGTGTATGCTACACCAGCACAAACAGAGAAAACTAAATACGCTTTAGAAACTGGTGTAGCAATTATTGAATACTATATTAGGTATTTCAATATAGCATACCCTCTGCCCAAACTTGGTAAGTTATTTCTGGAATTAAACTAATTCGCACGAAGTTCATTTCAACTTCTCTCTGAGTTATAATGTGACACATGAAGTTATTTTGAATTGAAAGTCCCATAAGCGGAAATAATAATATTTTAAAAATACTTTCGATTATTTTATCATAATTAAATGAACATAACCTAATACGTAACTGATTACATGTTTGATTGCTTCATGTGAATTAGATTTTATAACTTAGCTGAGACAGATTTTGATTAATTACATCTAACAAACTCGTATATCAAGTTAGATAAAAAGTTATAGTGATAGGATACAGTTTGATTGATTACTTCTGCTGCTATCTTTACGTAAGTTGAGTAAACACAGACAAGAACGAAGATTCAGTGGTGATATATGTTTACCATCTATTAAGCTTAAGTGCAAAACCATGTACATACATACACAGCGAATGCTTTGACTTGAGAATTAATTTCTCATCCATTATTTCATTTCTTTAATGTATGTTCGCTCACATTTAACATCAATATGTTTAATATTCTATGGTAGCCCTAATACCAATGCACTAAATAAAGTAACGGCGTAGAAATATGACATAAGGTAACGGATACTTTGCTAGAAGGAATGCGTAATATTAAAGCTGCCAATGTTAATGTTTTGTTTAAGATAAAGAATGCAAAAGTTAATGTTAAGTCTTTTTCATCAGATATGGCGGCCATTCCGGATTTTGTATCAGGAGCAATGGAACATTGGGGTCTCGTAACATTTAGAGAGACTAGTTTACTGTATGATGAAACAATTAGTTCTACAATTAACCTACAGAGGGTCGGAACTGTTATGGCTCACGAACTAGCTCACATGTGGTTTGGAAATTTAGGTAACAGTCATTTTATGTTGCTCTTCGAAGGTAAACTGTTGCTACATTAATTATACCTTTATAATATTTTAGTAACAATGGCATGGTGGGATGAACTGTGGTTGAATGAAGGTTTTGCATCTTACATTGAATACAAGGGAACTAATGCAGCAGAGCCGGAATGGCAAATGGTAATCAGAATTTTCTGTACAATCTCTTTGTATTGATTACACAAGCTTATAGAAGATCATAGATAGAACTAATTAAGTATATTTTAGATGGATCAATTTATTGTGTCTACTCTGCACCCTGTCTTAAAGGTGGACGCTACAATTGCTACTCACCCAATTGTTCAGACTGTCAGCAATCCTGATCAAATCACAGAAATTTTTGATACTATAACTTACAGTAAGGTAAATAAGTAAAAGTTGTTATAATTATTTACCATATTTATGTAGAATTTATGTAATAAATGTTACGTAGTTACTACCAATTTTAAGAGAAAAGTAAAAGTAATAATATCAAAATAATGACAATCATAATATTATTCAACAGGGCGCATCTATTATTCGGATGTTGGAAGACTTTGTTGGAGAAACTGTTTTCCAGACTGCTGTAACAAATTATTTGATAAAGCATAAATACAAAAATGCCAAAACATCAGATCTCTTGGAGGAGTTAAAACAAATCATTACAGACACAAATTATGACGTCGAGTAAGTATCGTTTACTTTATTACAACAAAATGAAAGAGCATTACATTGTGTTCAATTTCTCATTTTTAAGATGATAACAATTCCAGTACACAATTTAGTGAAATGTTATGCTTTGTAAAGTTACAATTGACAGAACATCGAGAAACTGAATTTGTAGCGAAATGTTTCGTGAGAAAAAATTCTGAGATTTTAATAAATATGATTTCGAATGATATTCAAATTGTTTACTGGGAAGGTATCCACTTTTATGTTTCTCATACACAAAGACCGTAAACTATTTAGTAAAATTTTCATTTTACATGAATTGTAACATGACAAGCTCCTACCACGAAGTGCAGTAATGCTTTACGATTATGGTATATATCAAATTAAAATTAAAAACAAATTTAACTCAACTTTGTATGTAACAGATATGTCATGGCTACATGGACCGAACAATCTGGGTTCCCAGTCGTAAGTGTGACCAAAGGATCAAAAGATGGGGATTACATTCTAAGGCAAAAACGTTTTTATGCTGATCCTGATAATGAAGGAAAGGATGAACCGTCTAAATATAAGTAGGATTTTACACTGTGAATACATCGAATATTATGACACAATTATATTAATTTGTTTTTCTTCAAAACTTGTTTTAGCTATCTTTGGTACATACCTATTACATTTATAACCGATACAACAACGGTCGTTCAACGAGCATGGTTTAAAAATGAAGATTCTGTATGTAAGTAACATCATTTTATGTTTATACAAAATTACGAACTTATGAACCTTTCAGCAATTTATAGCTCATTATTTTTGATCGAGCATGTAAATCTATTTCTTTTCACTAATCAATAAATATTTAAACTTTTAGTAACTGTTACTGCTCCGGCTGGAAGTAAATGGATCAAATTTAATAACCAACAGATAGGATACTACAGAGTAAACTATGAGTCATCGTTATGGACCGATCTCATCACACAATTAACGACTAATCCCGGTGTAAGATGTTTAAATAATAACTTTATACAAAATATCTTGAAATTTCTATAAATTTTCTAAATCGTATATTCATAATTTAGGTATTCGAAATCGCTGATCGTGCTCATTTAATTGAAGATGCATTCAGTTTAGCTGAATCAACTGCTCTAGATTATGGTACAGCGCTGTCTATCACAAAGTATTTAGCTCAAGAGCAGGAGTACGTGCCTTGGAAAGTTGCAGCTTCAAAATTATTGAAATTAAATACTCTTCTCAGATATACGAATATTTATTCAGAATATATTGTTAGTAATCGCTGAGTGATGGCCATAAAACATATTATTATAATTTTAACTTGTTAAATTAACTTTTATTTTAATAATTTTTTTAGGAATATGGTAAAAAACTGGTTTTAGATATCTATAACAAAGTTGGTTGGAATATTGGCACACTCGATGACCATTTAACAAAGTAAGTCTATCCTATTTTTGTCTCAAAACCAGTGAATATAAAAAAAATCGCGTATGTATGTAATTTATAATTTTTAATTGAAAATATATTTTCATTTTGATAGATTACTTCGTACTGAAATTATACAACTAGCTTGTGAATTGGGAGTTGAGGAATGTTTGAAGGAAGCAGGTGAACAGTTTACTACTTGGCTTACCACCAATGTGAAGCCTCATCCAGATGTAAGATCACTGGTATATTTCTACGGTAAGTCATATAAATCAAGCGACATGTCATTTGTTGCAATGCTATACTATTTTATGTTTGTGTCCTTTATGAATAGGTATGCAATCGGTGGGCGGTGTTACAGAATGGGAGAAAGTCTGGAAGATGTTTGTTGATGAAACCGATGCTCAAGAAAAACTTAAGTTGATGAACGGCTTGTCTGCTATAAGAGAACCATGGATTTTAGCCAAGTAAGATAAGCTACTTGCTGAATTAAGAGAGTATACATTTGCTTACATATTGTTTGATACCATGATATCATTCTAGGTTCTTGCAACTGGCTCAAAATGAAGATAACGTCAGAGGACAAGACTACTTCACTTGTTTAGGATATATAAGCAGTAACCCAGCTGGAACTTCTCTGGTCTGGAATTATGTCAGAGAATATTGGCTAGATCTAGTAGATAGATTTGGGCTGAACGAACGATACTTGGGAAGGATGATTCCTACAATTACCAATAGTTTCACTCTGAAAGTTCAACTGGAAGAAGTAAATGCATATTCACATCATTTCATATGTTTTTTTAAATATTTTATTAATTAATGTACTCTTTTTATAGATGAATATTTTCTTCGAAAAGTATCCCGATGCTGGAGCTGGAACTGCAGCCAGGAAGCAAGCGCTGGAAGATGTTAGCAATAATATAAAATGGTTGAGTGTAAACAAATCTGCCGTTGAACAATGGCTTAAACAACAGAGGCTAATTGCAAATTAAAGCATTCATAACATCTTCATTAATATTATTTAATTTAGTATACGTATTTAAATGATTGTTTGTTGTAAGTAAGACACATTCAAATGATTAATTAATTTTAATGTTTAAAATTAATATTAAATCTGTAACAAAAAATAAAAATCTATGTTTTCAAAGCGTGTTTTCTTGAGTGCAACTGCTCGCAAAAAGTAGACATGTAATATAAATAACTTTGTTTAAAAGCTTGATTATATACCTATGGAGACTTTCAAATACGATTTTTATAAAACACTAGAAAATGAAAGTCAATGAAGAATACAATACCATTTAAATTCTCTTCTATTGTCTCTTGAGCAGTAAATTTCAAAGAATTTTTTTTTCTAAATTTAGATTTTTGTGGCGTTGAAAAAACCGCTGATGCCAAAATTTTTAGAGCCCTAAATATACAATCAAAAAAATGTAAATTTTAAGTGCCATAAATCAAGCATTTGTTGTGGTATACTATATGCTATGGATTTCTACGCCTCTTGCAGTTAAAAAGTTAGAAAACCATATCTCATAGCTAATCTTACAAACATTTTTACCGCCAGGTTTAGCAAACGATTGTTACGCTACTGTGTTAATGAATTAGTTAGCATCTGTTAAACAAATCCGTAACCATTACTAGTACTCTACCCGATAATAGATGGCGTTAATAATACAATTTCTACAAAGTTTACTTTATTTAAATTAGATTAACTAGAGAGTTAATTGCACGAAGAAATAACGGAGTAAACCTTCCATAGACCATATGTTTATCTAGTAGTTTAATCGTTTTTATTGAATGTGTTTTAAGATGCTTGTTAAATTTAGTTGTTAATTAAACATCTATATTTGCTACACTTCAGTGATCACTTAGTTATCTAATGTTCAAAGTGACGTTCTATATATAAATTCCCATTTGTTTTTATTTGCTTTTCGTTTAAATTTTTTTTAACAGTAAAATATATTTTCAGTCTTTTATTAAGTAATAAATTTTACCAATTTAGTTTTGAATATAATTTTTAAATATGGAATATCATATTTCAAGAGATGACTCGATGGGGATGGACGCATGCGATCATATGTATATTCCAATAACTCCGCTGTATATAGAAAAAAGACAACGAGAAGATAATCGGTTAACTAATTGGAAACGATGGATGCATATTCGAAGAGAACAGCACAAGAATTTATTTCGGTTAACGCGAAGGCGACAGGAAGAACTCTTGATGAACAGCGCAGAAAAATATGAATTTAGAACAATAAAAGAAGTACAAGAATGTATACAATACGCAAAGGAAAAGGTTCCTCCTGAACCATGTAAGCGTCATTTTTAACAATCTTTTAAACAAGTATTTAATCAGATCATTAACTGACTTCTTACTAATACAGGTGGTATAGATTATTACGTATCTCCTCAAAAAGAGAGGGAACTAAGAAAGCGCCTTATAGTAAAACCGGAAAAGCCCTGTCATAAGATGACGTATGTTGATGTACCGAAAGCAATAAGACAAGAAAAAGATTTAGCAGGGGATGTCGAACGCACATTTCAACCAACCCCATCACTTCTAAAATCCGTTGCCATGTATAATATAAGAGCAGAACTAGCTTACGAATTGCAAATTGTTGAACAGCATCGCCCAGACTTGAAAAACTTGGTTATCGTTGGAAAATCAATTTTGCCAAAAGTACCTCGTAAAAAACCAGTTAAATCCGAAACGCCACGTCGAAAAATATACGTCACAGAAGTAGCTAGTGCCCAAAAGAGAGATGAAAATCCGGTAATCATGCTAAAAGTTGATGACACCATTCTAGGAGAAAATGTACAGGAAGAATTCATAACACCGCCTAAGAACAACTGGCATTATGTTTTCGACACCAAATTAAATTGTGTACAAATGTGTCAAACGAGGTTCCAAAACATGAGTGACATTATTATAACTATTTCGTGGAATAGATTTAATTTAGTCGATCATCCTATGATGAAACCTCAAATTTACAAAAGCAACTTCTTTTTTGATAAGAACGAAATAATGTTAATGCCTGGTCAAACAACTGTTTTCTCTTTCTGGTTTTGTTCCAGCGAGCGAGGATGCTTTCAGGAGACTTGGGAATTGATAACGCGGCCTTGTGTGATTAGCAGCGAGGAAAGAATCTTGTTCTATCTTTTCGGTTCTGCTTCGGACTATATTACGACAAAATGTCTCCGGCAACTCGAAGAGGAAATAGACAGGCGCACTACATTGAAAATTGCTGAAGATTTGGCAAATGAAATGACTAGAAACATCGATGTTCCATTGCCATTGGCCGAACCTCTCTACAAAGAATTCTTTTACGAGAAAGACGTGTTCTTGATACAGAACCGCTATTACTTCTACGATTCAGTTGTTGTTCACCATCTGATGGACCTATACTACAAGTTAATGGAAATGAACCCGGATAATGCTGCACATAAAGGGCTCCCGGATAGTGTAGATGAGGAACCTGAGGTCCCGCCTTGGGATTACAGCATTAATACAATTCGGAGCATGATTGTTAATATACCAGCCACGAAGTTGAGATTTCAATACTACAATGAGTTTACTAATTTAATAGAACAACTAAAAATAGCGAAACCAAAGTACAAAAGGCCCGATGAAAAGTACACACAAGCATATTCTATATTATGTAAATTTGCAAACTCTATTGATACAGATGCCATAAACTTGAAGAGGACCTATAACCTGAACCCTGTTCCATTGATATTGAGTCAGCCTAGTACCGAAAGTCGAACACCGTCCAAGCAAAGAATGAAAGCTGCAACAAAGAAAAGAGCATCGCCAAAAAGTTCCACCTCCAAAGTTGACTCTGCTGATTCTCCAAATTTCTCAATAAATGTAATAAAGTCGGCGAATGAGAGCTCAACAATGGACTCTTCTTTTGCTGTAAGTGAGGAAGGCATTAATCCAAAGCAAGTGCAGCAATACAAAGATGCACTGTATCTAAGAGTTTACTCGAATTTTGCAGCTGCAGTTGAAGCAATAGCTGCGGCAGTTGATTCATGCAACCGCATTAAGTAAAAATATACATTTATATAATAAATTTATTTTATATTTTTCTCAATAGTTTCTTTTTATTGAAATTATTTTAAGAATTTGATTATTAAAACTATAAAACGTTAAATATTTTTAACAAAATATTTTGGCTTGATAATAATATACTCGTAGCAAAATAATTATAGTTTGCTAGCATATTTCGTTGATCTTACAAAGAAGACTTTGTGTTCATTTGGGGGTGTTTGTAGAGGCCGGATGTTATTTAGAGTTCTACTCAAATCTGGTGACTTTTGAAGATTTCTAAAAGCTGAAACCTAAAAAATAAACATTTAAGTCAAAGTTTTATTTCTAACAAATTGTAAATTAATATTAACAGTGTACACATATTTAACGATACCTGTCTTTCAGAGACGTAGATAGGGGTCCGAAATACAATCCAAGTAACGCTCTCATTGTACGGCTCTGTAGTCAGAGACCCTCTGTACGTGAAATAATGTTTTTGTAGTTCCTGTAGCTGCAGCCACGCAAGGCAATCTATGTGAAATGACAGCATGTTAGTTTAGTTTCCTCATGACAGCATGCTTATAGTTCTTTCTAATGCTGAGCAGACATGTAACGATGTACCGGACATGTAATCAAGTTCAGGTTTACCGGTGAAGGTGGACTGTTCCGTCAAAACTGTCAGGTACATCGTTACGTGTCTACCCAGCGTAATACACATCATGCATTTATTTAACTGATTATTGATTTACCTCCTCCTATTGTTCCCACTGCTCCAACATTAGTCACATTGGTAACACCATTAACAATTTCTTGAAATTCTTTGGAATCAATATCCCCATACGCCTGTATGAAGAATCCTAAAACAGCCAGTCCATCTGCGTGCTTCACAGCTTCTTCAACAGATGAGTATCGTGAGTTGTAGTGAACCAGATGGCATTCCATTGAATATCTGTTAAAAATATCGCACAGGACATTAGTCGGTCAACTCACATTAGCAATCAAACTCTTCCGTTTATTTACACGCGTACCTTTGACCATCCACCGTGTGTTCTGTGCCATCGATATCAGAATTCGACCAATGAAAATGTAGAGAATCAAACAAATAATCATTATTAAGAGGCCCCCCTTTTATGAAAGGTTGCAGACGATTTGGCAATGATATTTTAACCGTTTGTCCCGTATTGATTATTGCGCCATCTCCTCTATTGCCGAAGTAATTGTGCAAATGCAACGGATCACAGCCGTCGCATATAACACAATAAATCGCTCCTAGGTTGATGGGACTCTGAACATTATGGGTTTCTTTAATCATTGTAGATAAAGATTTCCCATATCCCTTGGCCGAATAAATCTGGAAATTACAAAAACGTGCAATGAAAAATAATATTAAAAGTTGTGGAATTTTTGAGAAGTGATGCATGAATGATTTTTTAGTACATATTTCATAATTTTAACAAAATGGCGTTTTGGCGAGGTGTACATACTGATGAATAATTAATGAGGTCCAAATCCGTTCCTAAATATACACATATTTTGAAGGGGTTCTCAATTATTTTGCGGGGTTTATCCAAATTTAGTTCGCTTCTTCTAGCATGACACTTTCGTAGGTACAACATCTGACACAACTACGGAACAGAGCAAGTAATACTAATGCGGTTAAAATGACTCATTTTATTAGAAATAGTTTTAGGTTTTATTAAAGAGTTTCATATAAGTGTTTGTGTGCCAGGCGCTTGTTGTAGAGTACCCTACTGTTTTTATGCAAAGTTTAGTAATGTACAAAGAAATATAGGAACAAATATATATTCAATACAAAGGACGTGTACAGTAAGAGAAGGGGCGACTCGAAAACTAATTGAGTGATAAGATGTACTTATGCGAAACAACTGGAATACACTCTACTATAATAAAATATAAACCTGCTTCAGACTGCTGCAGAATTTGGGATGAATTCGCTTTCTGTTAAATATGTGGCCGGTGATATTGTTACCCATATTGTCATCTGCGATATCTGAAATTCAAAATATTTGTGATCAGCGGTCTTACCTTTTTAAAAGATAAACTGATAACAATAAATAACTTACTATATCCACAAAATAATTTTTTTTAAAAGTTATTTTGAAAACTAATTTTTAAATTAATAAAAATAATCATTTTTCAATTCAGTTTTTTTATAAATTTATTCTTTTGTATTTTCATATTAAAATTACGAAAAAATTGTAAAATACATTTTAAAATAAGTTATATAAAAAAATTAAATTATATAATTTAAAAAAATAGTTAATTTTGATACATTGTTCTAATACAATTACGAAACTATTTTTCTAGTTTCATTTTATAAACTTAATTTCAACAGTTGTAAGTGAATCATAGTGAACGGTTTAACAAATGAAATTTACTAAAATAAAAATTTCATCCATTGACAATGTGCAAGGATTATCATTTAGCAGATGACACTCTTATGATTGTGCAGATAGATCATTGAAACCAGAGGTCTTTTTTGTTAATCACTATGAAATGAAACCAATACATTTGCACCACCTAATTTATTTTGATTCAAACTTATTATATCCGTTGAGTTTGGAAAAATCGTAATCCGTGGCTTAAAAATCTTTTTTTTTTAAATAATAGATATAATAAAATCTTTTTATGTTCTCGAAAAAGAATGATTTGCACTTCGGCTACATTTTGCACTTTATGTTAGGAAACAAAACCTAATCACAAAGAGATAAATCTGACCTATGGGTCAGGTTAGTTACCTCATTATAAGATCCTGTATTTACAACCGTAGAATTTACATAACATTTTCTTGTCATAATATTAAAAAAGTAATTAAAATATTTAAAAAAAAAATTTCAATTATTTGAAAATTGATCACATTTTTGTACTTAATTTGAAGATGGAAAAAGAAATTTAATAAATGTTATACTTCACCGCAGCACTTTATGTTAGAACTAGCCATTTCACTAATAATAGACCGATTAGTTTACCATCGTAATTAATAATGACCTTTCCATAAATGTCATCAGCTTATCAATTCATGCAAATCACGTCATTTGCTACAAATTATCTGTTCATTTATAAAAAACATATTATTTATAGCTAGTTAACATAATATTTGTAAATTCACTAGTCGTTCACAATCATGTTCACAGACTTATTAAAACTACAGAGTAAAATCTATTCCCTCCTCAGCTTGTTAAAAATGTTGAAGAATATAGAAGAAGTAATAAAAGTAAAGTCATAAGGCTATAAGTTTGATTATTCAAATACGAGTATATAAGTGTTATTCTTATTATAAGTGTTAATACGCTGAGGTACAAAACATTCCCCTTTTTGTGCACGATTTGTCCGCTACGTACGCTGGCATCGGTTTTACTTCCCCAACTATACATACTACACGGACACCATATGGTATAGTCTCTACATTTCTACTACAAAACAAATTTTTAATATAACCCAGGAAACATTTTGGAGTCACTTCGCCATCATGAAATTCTTTTTTGTCATGAATAAGTTCATTTACAGTTCGGTTTCTCACAGTCGTTCATATGAAATGTTTATTTTATCAGCTACAAATGGCAAAACCAATCCATCTGTCGGAATACAAATGAAGATAAAGTTGATGTGAACTATAATTGAAGTGAAACAGTGATAGAAACATCACAAAAAGAGATACTTCACCAAATTGTTTACTTGAATCATCCTTAAAGATAGATTAAGATCATTTGAAGGAAATAATCATCTTGTAACAGTAATTGAAATGCTTGTTACTTTTACTATAATTTAGTAAATTAACTTTACTTCAACAGTTATTCCCTGATTGTCTCAATGACGCATCTATAATTTATGAAACACGTATACTGCATTTACTTTCAATCGTAACGTTTCATTTACAGTAGATGTTATCGATTTGATGGGTTATTAATATTTAATGAAAATTGATTGTAAACTGTGACCTATGTTGTATATGTACAAATACAATCTTATAAGCATTTTACAAGCAGATACAAATACAACACAAGGCGGCTGCTTGTTATCAACGCAAAGTAACACTGTGCTCATAAAATATGTGTGACGGAATGAATAATTCAATTACATTAAATACTGGTAGTGTTACTACGGTAAACTAATATAGTTCGTGACTGTGACAGTGACGGTGGACTGACATACTCAAATATGAAAGATTTGTAAAGAAAGTGATCATGTGCTTTGCCTGACTGACAAGAGTAACTTAGTAAAAAATTATCAACTATTAGTGTTTATTTGACAAGAAATTTGATTAAAATATTTGCGCGATCCGCAATTAGATTATTGCGTGTTTTATATTTAAAAGAAAAAACAACATTTGAAGAATGTCTAGAGAGTTATTTAGTGTATTATTATTGTTATTGGATTGTGTACAAAAATAGCATAAAACAATCGTATTTAATATGAACTGATATAGAAATACATTTACCCGCAAAACACAAACCATCGATATTATCTCACATTAAGAAGTTTTAAGAGTATGGTAATGGAAAAATTATTTTTCAAAAAACAGAAAACTAGACATTGTATTGAAGATAAAATCATAGAAAAACCTTAAATATATGTAACTGCGTTTTACAAGTAATGTTACTTTACTCGTAATTATAAATCGAATGCTTCATAACTTCAGCTAAATCTACGAAACATCATTACTTCATAATTTTGTAGATTCTATGTACTGCTGCATCGTTATGGTTTGTATCTTGGAATACTTTATTGGTTGGAAAAAGGCTACGTGCCTAGGAAGCCCGAGAAATTATATATAAAAAAAAAATCTTGGAATACTTTCGTTAAAGATGATGTATAAGTAAGCCAGATGCAATGTCCACTGTTCGGTATAGATTGAAAGAGAGAGTTGATCAAGATGTATTGCGCTAATATCTTTTAAGCTGCAATGTTTTATATGTTATTGTATAGAGGGTTTATGTCCGTATTTGGAACGGTAAGTAGCAACAAATGGCAACGGGGAGAGAGTATTTAACGATTGTGGTTCCATCTCTATAAACACCTAGTGATTTTGTTTGAATCATTTATTACTCCTTGTATTTATGTACGTTAGATTTATCAATTCTAGTCATAATGCAGATATTATGTATTATATGTAAACCTCATCAATTTAAATTTTATAAGCTTAAAAGTTAATTAGAAACGAAACTAAA
This sequence comes from Panorpa germanica, assembly GCA_963678705.1. Classification (NCBI taxonomy): domain Eukaryota; kingdom Metazoa; phylum Arthropoda; class Insecta; order Mecoptera; family Panorpidae; genus Panorpa; species Panorpa germanica. The sequence goes on from OY783214.1 coordinate 7,646,387, forward strand.
AGATGCTTATTTAATAAAATCATAAATACAAGTATACCTTCTAAACACAATTACGTATATGTAAGGTTTACTTCATATAAAAAAGATTACCTTCTATATAATATGTTTAGGTTATCATAATGTAAGATTATATAACAAACAATAAATAAAGCTTTTTGTGCAAGACTAATTAATGCTACAAATTAAATGAATATATTAAATAAATATTAATAATAATTAATGAAAGATTTTCAATGTCATTTGCAGTGGTAGTTGTAATAAAACGTAACTTTACGTAACAAAGTGATTGATTAAAATGATAAAAATAAATAATGTTACCTTATCTTTTACGTACGGATAAGTTATGAATAAGGTTGTTAAACCACAAAATAAAAATCACTTAATTTGTATTTAACGTAATAAAGTTTTTGTGCTATTTTTTTCGTTTGCAATTTTGTTTTTAAATGAATATAAAAACTTCAAACGAAATATAAGTTTATTCTACCAATCTGTACAAATCGAGCAACGAAATACTCATGTCAAATAATCATTCTCACTAACAAACGTTATTTCTCATCATAAATAAGTAAGTTTTTGGTATATTTAGATCAGATATATTTGAGTGAAACGTGTAATTTAATAACTCATTAAAACGATAAAGGTATATTTATATCTGGTTGGTTTATTACTAATTTAAATTTTACCTATAAAGTGAATAACTAAAGACATTTAACGTAAAACGAACAAGATACAGCGCTGTTGGTTACTAATGAATAAATAATTGTCTTACCTTTTCGGCGATCATGATGAATAATATTACAGCAGGTGGGTGCCATCGCCATGATGATCGAAGAATTGTCAAGTTAAGTCTGAAATATAGTTTTATAAACCTGTTTATATTTCATCAGTGATGTAATGCATGCGTAATGAAAAAATAGCGTGTGCGTTAATGTAAGGTGTAATTATTCAGGTGTTAAACAAACTTTAAGAACCTTATCCCAATGTGAAACTATAATTAATATTTAAATATTGACTTAATAAATTAATTTTAAGAATTTTATTTTCGTATCACACAATAGATTGATGCGATATACCGTGTGCCATTTATACCACTTTTAGAATATAGTCCAGTCAACTTTGTCATAATAAAACTATATAAAAGTGAAACTGTATTGATTCTTAAACATATATTTTACATATTTGTGAATGTATGCAGGTAATTTAATTAGAGTAAGGAAGATTACCTGTGTCTAACTATTAACCTTGTCACTAAGGTGGAACAGACTGAAATAAATAATAATTTGAAGCAAGGTGTTTTTTTATTTATGCAATATCAGATTGATACTGTAAAAGTGATTAATTAGTAATCATCTTCGACTTAAGTAGTCAAAGAATGATCGATTAGTGTTTGTAGTTTACTTGTTTTGTAATTATACGCTAAATGTAATTTAACAACATTTTATCATGATCATTAGCACAGGGTGTCAATAAAATGTAAAGGAGAACTCATTTTGTTGTTTGTAGTAATGATCATTGTTGACTCGTAGATAATGAAATCCGTTTAATACGGTAAAAAATGTTAATCTATATTTTGTATCTTATCTTACTAAACGGAAAAAATATCCAAATTATTTAATCCTTAGAAGCAAAGAATTAAATGAAATAAAACAGTGAAAATAATAAACAATATTTATGTTACTTTATGATGATTAAATATTTACAATTTCATTTTACTTTTCTTTTAAATAAATTTACGCCAGAATTGATGCAACTACTTTTACTCCGCTCAAGAGTGTCATCTAGTATAGGAAAGCAATATTTAGTTGATAAGTAGCATAACAGATGGCAGATTTGTGACATCAAATTTTTTAACCTATCTTAATGATATCAAAACAAGAAGATGTTTTGTAGTATTCCATACGAATGCATCTATTAGCAGCAGGGGCGGATTAGCCATATAGCAGAAGAAGGAAAAGTACACATTACATAACATGTATAAGTGAATTAACATGTCATGAAGCTAGTCTTTATTTTAGAGCATAATGAACATAATCGCATCAAAATATTTCAAGAAAATGTTAAAAATCTGTGCTAGTAATTCGGGGATGATTGAATCTTTTAAATTTTAAGTAATATATATATATTTAAAATAAATATAGAGGAATACGAAAAATTATACTTAAAATGAACAAGAATACTATATATTTAGAGGATTTTTAATGTAAATTTCAAAGTTGTGTTACTTAGGTTGCATTATATCTAGGCGTTATAATTGGTTTGCCATCTGTTGAGCAAATAACGAACTGTTTCTATAATTTTAAGCTAGTCTTTAATAGGTGTCACTAATAAATTAAATTATTTTAAAAATCATGTTTTTATAATTGTTATTTATTAATTAGTACAAATTATTATTATTTACAATATCTAAGATTAGCTACTTATGTCAAAACATCCTAATCTAAATTTTAAATTCAGGTTCTAGTCTTTGCTAAATGTTTACAAAGGCTTTTGTTCTTCTTTCATTAGAGAAACTGCAAATATTGCATTGTTCTTAAAATCACAAAAGTGAATCATTTCATTATTTTTAACAAGATTATAGTCTTCTTTCATTGAGGAACTCAGAAAATTACATTTTTTTTTAAATTAGAAATATTAAATTTTTTATCAATTTTAAGAAGGTTATACACTTCTTTCATTGCAGAAACAGAGAATATTGCATTGCTCTTAAAATCATAAAAGTCAACCTTTTCATCATTTTTAACAAGATTATAGTCTTCTTTCGTTGCAGAAACTCAGAAAATTATATTTTTTTTTAAATTAGAAATATTAAATTTTTATTAATTTTAACAAGATTATAGTCTTCTTTCATTGCAGAAACTCAGAAAATTATGTTTTTTTTAGAATTAGAAATATTAAATTTTTTATCAATTTTAAGAAGATTATAGTCTTCTTTCGTTGCAGAAACTCAGAATTTTTTTTTTTTTTAAATTAGAAATACAATTAAATTTTTATCAATTTTAAGAAGGTTATACACTTCTCTCATTGCAGAAACAGAGCATTGCTCTTAAAATCATAAAAGTAAAAAGGTGTTTTGTTAATTTTTACACATGCTTTTATAGAAGCCTGCGGATCAGGCGCTGTAAAAATTAATTTATTAAGGTTATATTATTGATAAAATTGAATAATCTGTTGTACTTTTAATTAAAAAATAAATTAGAATTTCTTCTTCCTTAAAATGAAAGAAGGTTATATATGCTCTTGGTAAAATTGATAAAATGATGTATTTTTAATTTTTGATCAAATAAAATTTCTTGATATTGAAAAAAATTATTCTTGTTGAAAGAGTTTTTTTACGTGTGTGTACGTGCTTTTATAGAAGCATGCGAATCAGGCGCTGTAAAAATTAAAATTTTCTGCTTCTCTTGAGATAAAAGTTATACGTGACAAATATTTTGTATTTTTAATTTCAGCAAACATTAGAATTAGAAGAACTCTAATAAAAAATAACAAAAAAAAAAAAATAAATAAAAAACTAATATTCTTTTATTCAATTTATTTATTCATACAATAAATTAATAACAATACACCAAGAAATATGTTATATTTTATAATAATATATAAATTTTAATATTTTTACAAAGTAATTTACAATAAAAAAGATATGCGTGCTATAATATAATCTTAAATAATATTACATTTTATTAATTCATTTTAGTACAATGGTTCGCTGATCTCAAATTTGCAATTAATTTTTAGATAACTGGTTTGGTTTACGGGATATCAGCATATTAAAGTTAAACCGTAATAGAACAATTTTCATTTTTTAAATCAGAATAAAAATCTATGTTAGAAAACATAATTTATTTTTTAACAATACATATATCTTAGTTTTAGAAAAAGGTCCATGAATTTAAAGAGTACTCATAAAAGCTAGACCCGCATAGTTATTTAAAATGTAATGAAGCAGTTCTTTATTTTAGAGCCTAACGAACATAACTACGTCAAATTATTTCAAGGAATCCAACAAACCATGTGCGTTAATTCATATTAGACCAAATTATAATACGTTAGAAATACATCTTTAAAATAAATTTATTATATCTATGCTACAAAGTGAGTGTACTTAATTGAAACGTAAATCAAGTTGCCATAAAAATATAAATTCAACATACCGCTATGACAGACTAGTCAATAGTTTAGTTATTATTTGAAAATTAATTATTATCACAAATTCTAAATTAAGTTAAAAAAATGATTCAGCTTATTTTACAGGACAGTTTTGCATTTTTTTCATTAGTTGCTATTATAACATTTATAATGATTATGCTGGGTTATAAATTAGCTTCCCCCTGTCCAATTGGTCCATTGCAATGCTTCTGTGAGCCAGAGGAGAACATTAAATTTACATATGAAGGAGATACGGGTAATGATTTATGTTGTTTTAGTTTTAGTTTCCCGTGAAACACAAAATGTCTTAAATATGTATTATTTTATGTAACTGAAACTTAATAAATTTCATGTATTATTTAACGTAAACTTTTTTACATTACGTTACGTTTTATTATTTACAGTAACGTAACATAATTATGTTACATTGCCATTGAATAAAAGCAAAATACACATAAAGTATTTTGCTTTTATTATAACTATATTATAACTAATATTATATATTACCTATGTTAAATTAAGCTTAGATGTATATATCTTTAGCGGATTGTAATCTCTTTCAATTTTGATTGTAGGAACTAATAACTGGAAATGCTTATTCCCGCACTCCGCAGGATATTCTCAATCTCCAATAAATATCGTCCATCGATCAGTCAGGGTTCAGAACGGCAAACCACTAAAATGGTGCTACTTCGACGAGTTTCCAATGCAATTTGAAATTGTAAATGACTTTCATACAGGTACAAACAAACATTTTCTACAAAACATAAAATTTATTTAAAAATAAAACTAAGAACTACAAAATAATATATAAATATATGTATGTAAATGTAAATGTAAATAATGTAGATTAAATCTCATCATCAAAATCGTAAGATTCCTCTGGAAATTCACCAACTTCAATAAATTCTGATCGGATGAATCCGCCATAGTTGGGAGCGCACTCGAAATACCGTTTTCCATTGATGGACCCGTCGTTTTTCCCTAAGGGCTCATCAAACTTGACTCCGATGTAAGCGCCCTTTTGACCATCGATGTTGCCTTTGTACATAACGGTCCCTTTCCTCGGCGGTTGTCCCGTTGTCCTGGCCTCGCAGCGATCCCCAATTTGTATTTTCGATGTTCGTTCCAACTCGGCCAGTCTCTCATCCTCTTTTCGTTGCTGTCGCTTTTTCATAATTTCCGTGTTGTATTTTCCAAGTTGATTTGTTTTTAGATAATGTTTCAGAGTGTCCGTTCGGTTGTTGTACTGATCTTCAGTTAATACAAATTTTTCCGCTAGTGGCTCTTCATAAGAAAAGTTGTCGGTTACATGAACCCTCATACCGTTCTCAATTTGATACGATCCAAGAGGGGACTCATCCCTATCCAGGGCACCAACAAGGACATCGTCTTTGTCGAATAACTGTAACGACATAGTAGATGAATTGCCACCTGTAATGATTTCCAATTTTCCCTTAAAATCTAGTGTTGTTATCCATTTTGGAAATCTCCTCTGAAAGCAGACTGCATTATCCTTTGAATTGGTTATATTTAATTCTACAAAATCACTTGTGACGATCTTGACCACATCACCCATTGTTGATGAAATTAAAAAATAAAAAGATTTCCAAAATTTGTAGAGATTTATAAAATTATGTTAAAATAAAACTAAAACTGTCTACTCGTTTCGTGTTTTGTTTTGTATATGGTAAATTGTTTCATGCCATTAGTGAATTTAAGGGTGCCTTGAGATTTATCATTTATTTTATATCAATACTCTACCATTAACTTGAAACTCAATCCAAAGAAAACTTTGTTGAGACCAGACACGTGCTATAATTATTGCATTGAACAACTTAATAAATCTGACGAAGCTAATGTTGATTTATATAAGTATTTGATAATGTTTTAGTGACCATGTTCGGCATGTGGCGCAAGTCACCAGCCCCTACAATATCAGAGGGAAATCTAATTGGCTCATACGTATTTCAATCGCTCTGCTTCCGATGGGGTAGAAACAGTAGCGATGGGACGGAACACATGATAGATTTTAATCAGTTCGCGATGGAACTCCAAGTGATGTTTATTAGAAAAGATTTTGACACACCCTGTAAAGCAATGAGGACTGATGACAAAGACAGTGTTGTTATCATTAGCTACTTGTTCAAGGTGACGTATTGCTATTGACAAATGTTACTTTATCAAGTTTAAAGGGAATATATATTTCACTTCTATTACAGATTTCACCTGTTGATAATCCCTATTTGGATCAAGTAGTAAATAATCTAAACCATATACGCGAATCTGGATCATTTTATCAAATACTCCCTTTCCCACTTCGTTGGTTGTGTCCACCCTTTGAGAATAACTACTACTCGTACAGTGGATCGTTTACCATGCCACCCTGCACTGAGGTGGTCACATGGCTTATTCAGTCGGAAACTTTACCAGTTAGTGCGGCACAGGTAACATACCCCCTGTACCTCTACCCCCCTTAACGTTAATTAACCAGCACTTTATGAATCATTCACCCATCCACTGAGAAATAACACCTGACAAATACGGACAGTGACTGATAGGCAGACGTTCATTCAGTGACCTTGGAATAGTTAATCAAATTATGAAAGGACATAAATTAGAGAGGCAACGTTCACAGCGCTAACTCAAAGCAACACCTAAAGCTGCGAAGAATTTACAGTCGCACCCTACAACATTTTGCGGGGGATCACACTTGGTGTGATGTCACACATTTCTATTAATTAATGTTTTTCTATATTATACTTATTACTTTTATACTCTTTTTTTTAAATTTATAATTAACAATTTTTTTTATTTTTGGAAATTTATACTTTTTCACCAAAATTCCCTTTTCTTTTTCTTTTTTTCTTTTTTTTTCTTTGATCTTTACCATTTTTTTCTATATTTTATATTGCATGTGACGTCACAACGTTTGTGACCCTCCCTTCTCTCCCTATTATAACATCTTATCACAATTTAGAAGGTCCTTGCTTGAAAATCATGTTTGCCTTTTGCAGGTTAGTCAATTTAGAAAGTTGAAAGCATTTGATGGACCCATTAACACGAATGTGCGCCCAGTCCAATTATTAAACGACCGTTTAGTCAGTTTGTATAGCTAATTATCTGATGCTTAATGAATATATAAAAAAAATGATGATAAATTTTTTGCTTTAATACTATAATAAATATTTTTGATAAAAATGAAATGTATTTTTTCTTATGGATTATTACTATTAATAAAAAAGTGTGTTTATTACAAAAATAAGAATATATTTATGTTATTTCTCTACAAAATATACAAGTCTTTTTCCTAAACGTTGCGTTGGCCTGAAGTTGTCTCCTAGAGGTCCATTGTGTCCATTCAGTTGTCTGAACACATTCATCTGAAACAAATAAGAATAAACTTAATAATGATACATAACGCGATGTGGCAAATTTTGTAAGAGCGCTTTGGTGTATAAAAGAAGAGTTGGACGTTTTCGTCAAATTTGCTTGTATCTCAAAAACTAGATCTAATACATTAAACCTATCGGCTATTTCGCATCGGTGACAGTAATAGGAACGGCTTATCACTCACTTGTTTTTGTGATACACTCCCTGGATAAGGCACGACCATCCACGTAACGGTTTCGAAGCAGTTCGGCTGCATGAGGGACCCCGCGTAGGTGTAGTACACATTGAAATTGGGGCACAACATTTTCAAGCTGATTTCTACGTTTAGACGAACGGGCTCTCCAGGATTTTGTATTAACGGCAAAAATTTCATCAGTTTGTTTATCCCTGGGTTGTCTCTTCTGTTTTCTACCTAAGCAAGTTATGTTAATATATATTCACCAGGGAAATACTCTTAAGGTCAATACATGTTCTTAGTTATATCGAATATGTCAAGTCAAAAACAGTTAAACTTTTATTATTTTCAATGTACAATGAATGTACTTACGATAGCGGTGCATGCCAAGATGATTAGCCCATCGTCGTAGTATTGAGCATTCGTTATGTTTTCATATTCCAATTTAAAATGGTAGAGATTAATTTCCAATGAGTCATGTACGCCATCAAAAGTGTGCGGCGATCCTTTTGGGTTGGAAATTCCCCAATGAAGCATACCTCTTGAGAAAATGTAGTTGTCATGGAACATACTTGACAGATGTGGGTAACTAGACCTATTCCACGTGCCCGTAAACAACACTGTGTTAAAGAAATGCTTAAATTAATAATTAAATTGCAACACAGTTTAGACGGACGTAGTGGAATTTACAACTTAGCTAAATTACAAGCAAAGACTTTCCAGTAGTGCTACTCAGAATCAACAATTACCGTAGTTGTTAACAAATTACAAAGTCATCTAACGACGCAATTACAAGATCACTCTTTTACGTTATATTTTAAATTAAGGGGCCAAAGAAATATACGTTTTTGCACTATTAAATATAATAACAGCGTTATAATTTTCAGTGAGATATAATTGGCTAATGAAATTACTAAGTATAAAGAAAATGAAAAGAAAGACACTCACTTTGTACAAAAGATACAGCGTTCCAAATGATAATGATAGATTTCTATTTACTGTATATTTAATTTAAAAACACACCTTGATTTCCATCATTTTTCATTATCCAATTTTCAGATGCAATATTATAGTTCACTCGTTTTGTAGGTGGTATTTTAATAGATCGAACCTTTGCATCTTCAATATTAATTGGTGATTGATTATTGCCACCGCATTCTTTATACATTTGTGGCCAAAGTTTATTGTCTGGTGTAAACAAATAAAAATTGTTATAGTAGTTAAAATGATATACGTTATTGTAGATTTGCCTTAAAGGTCCTTACCTTTGTATGAATAGTTTGAAACAGAGAGAGGGGACAAATCATCATGCAGTTGTGTTTTATTGAACATTTCGGTGGTTTCTGAATTATACTCAGGGAAGTATGGGTCATCATCGTACGTATAGTCTAACGCCTCAATGTCTGAAAATAAATTAGGTCAAATATCTCCTACCAAAGTTCAATGATGGTTCATTTTCGTTCTAATTATATCAGGTACACAGATGTATACAATACTGATCACTTATTAAAATATTGCATTTCAAACAAATATTTGATATGAAATAAATCAGAATCTGCAATTAATTAGAACATATTTACTATGCGAGAAACAAATTAAGGTAAAAATAAAAATACCTTCTATTTCACTGTTTGTGGACATGCGATCTGTTATTTCTTCATCTAAATTGGGCATTGCTTTTGCAGGTGCTTCCTTTGATTCTATTTAAATAACATGAATAATAATTTACAGATTTGCTTCAGCTAATTAACAAGCTCATAATAGTAATAGGTGTTTCTTTATAAAATTTACCTGCATTCTTTTCATCAATGTGATCTCTATCCTCATTGAAATAAATTGACGACTCCATCGAGATTTCTCCGTCCACATTTTCATCGTCGTATTCAAAATCATATTCTATTGAACTAATAAAATATTTCTGGTCACCCAGCTCTAAATCGTCTACATCTACAAATACTTACATTCTTAATTTATGTGACTAAAGAATGATTATGATTGTGATACTAAAGAAAGCATTAGTAAAATATCTAAATTAATATTAACCTGGTGTTGCTTCCGTATAATAATCTAATGATTCAGAATTTGAAATTTTAGGCAACATTCCTCCTCTCTTCTGTTTAACAAATACACCATTTGTCGATTCATAATATTCTTCTTCATATAAAAATGAATCACCTGCAAATTGTATTAACGGTTATTAAAATATGTTAATTGTTCGATAGTGGTAGTCCTGCATTATTCGGCTGAAAAGGTTAGTCCAGTATAAATAAATGGAAGGCTACCAAGATAGTGGGCTATGTTTGGATGAAGAATAAACATTTAAATTAATCTTAACCCGGGGTTGTTTCTGTAGAAGAGTCCAATGCTTCGGAAGTTGATGTGTGAACCACTTTTGCACCACTTCTATTTTCTAATAAAATGTCATTTGTAGAATCATAATATTGTTTTACATCTGATGTATCTACAAATTAAAAAATAATACTTTAGCCTCCATCTCAATAAGAACATAAAAACAAAATCAAATTATAAGCAGAGTAAAGCAAAAATATTTTAAATAATCTTAACCCAGTGTTCCTTTCGTAGAAGATTCAAATACTTCCGAAGTTAAAGTTTGAACCAGTACTTCAGAAGTTGAAGTTTGAGCCAATGCTTCAGAAGTTGAAGTGTGAACTAGTACTTCAGAAGTTAAAGTTTGAGCCAATACTTTAGAAGTTGAAGTTTGAGCCAATTCGTCGGTAGTGGAAGTTTCAGCCAATACTTTAGAAGTTGAAGTTTGAGCCAACTCGTCAGTAGTGGAAGTTTCAGCCAATACTTCAGAAGTTGAAGTTTGAGCCAATACTTCAGAAGTTGAAGTGTGAACTAGTACTTCAGAAGTTAAAGTTTGAACCAATACTTCAGAAGTTGAAGTTTGAGCCAATACTTTAGAAGTTGAAGTTTGAGCCAATTCGTCAGTAGTGGAAGTATCAGCCAATACTTTAGAAGTTGAAGTTTGAGCCAATTCGACAGTAGTTGAAGTTTCAGCCAATACTTCAGAAGTTGAAGTTTGAACCAATACTTCAGATGTTGAAGTTTGAGCCAATTCGTCAGATGTGGAAGTTTTAGCCAATACTTCAGAAGTTGAAGTTTGAGTCAATTCATCTGAAGTGGAAGTTTGAACCAATACTTCAGAAGTTGAAGTTTGAGCCAATACTTCAGAAGTTGAAGTTTGAGCCAATTCGTCAGAAGTGAAAGTTTGAACCAATACTTCATATGTTGAAGTTTGAGCCAATTCGTCAGATGTGGAAGTTTCAGCCAATACTTCAGAAGTTGAAGTTTGAGTCAATTCGTCAAAAGTGGAAGTTTGAACCAATACTTCAGAAGTTGAAGTTTGAGCCAATACTTCAGAAGTTGAAGTTTGAGCCAATTCATCAGAAGTCGAAGTTTCAGCCAATACTTCAGAAGTTGAAGTTTGAACCAATACTTCAGACGTTGAAATTTGAGCCAATTCGTCAGATGTGGAAGTTTCAGCCAATACTTCAGAAATTGAAGATTGAGTCAATTCTTCATCTTTTTTCTTTTCAACAAGAAGTTCTTCTTCATCTATAAGTTAAACACTGGCTTACATTGGTTGTCTTATTAGTATAGAATAAAGGAAAATATCTTGTATACCTGTTTTAGTCTCTGTCGAATATTCCAATAATTTATTATTTAACATTGGAGTTAATCTTCCACCCCTTTTTTTCTTATCAAAAACTCCATTTTCTGAATCATAATATTCTTCCTCATTCGAAACCTCTGCAATAGTTATTATAATATACTTATAGAAATAATTTGTATAAAGAGAAATTCAAAAATATTTTCGTTGTTTAAAAATATTTAAAATAATCCTAACCAGAAGTTGTTTCTAAAGCAGATTCCAATGCTACAGAAGTTGAAGTATGAACCAAGTTTTCGCCAATCCCATATTCAACTCCATTTGTAGAATCATAATATTTCTCTTCATCTGAACTGCCTACAAATTAAAAAGAAATAGATATTTGTTGTATTATATTTGGTATGAGATAGTAATACTTCAGTATCTATCTCAATAAGAGATTAATTAGCTTGATATTAACAAAATGAAATCCTACAAGAACCTAACGCTATGTTTAAATAAAGCGTAAATGTACAAACTAATCTTAACCTAAGGTTCTCTCCGTAGATTCTAATACTTCAGAAGTTGTAGTTTGAGCCAATTCTTTAGAAGTTGAAGTTTGAGACAATATTTCAGAAATTTTAGTTTGGGCCAACTCTTCAGAGATTGAGGTTTGATCTAATTCTTCATCTTTATTCTTTTCAATAACAAATTCATTTGTTAAATAATAAGATTCTTCTTCATCTATAAGTTAAAAAATGTCCTTAAACTTTTAAAATATATTATATTCATTAACCATGTTGGTAAATGTAAAAACTTAATTATCAATATTATCAAATGTAATATGCTACGTAATTGTTTACATTTATTGATATTTATACATTTAAAATATTTAAAATGATCTTTACCTGTGTTAGTCTCTGTAGAATATTTCAATGTGTTAGGATTTAGCATGGGAGTTAATCTTCCACCTCTCTTTTTCTTAAAAAAAACTTCACTCTCTGTATCATAATACACTTCCTCATTTGAAACATCTGCATATTTTATAAATAGTTATTATTAGAAATAATTTGTATAAAGGGAAAAACAAAAATATTTGTACTGATTAAAAATATTTAAAATAATATTAACCAGTATTTGTTTCTGTGGAAGTTTCCAATGCTTCGGAAGTTGACGTTTGAACAAAATTTTCTCCACTCCTATATTCAACTCCATTTGTAGAATCAATTTGTAGTTCTTCATCTGCAACACCAACAAATTAAGAAAGATATATTTATTGTGTTATATTTGGTGTTGAATAATACTTTAACATCATTTTTAATAAGAGATTATTTAATCTGATAGTAACAAAATGAAATCATACTAAGAATAATGCTATCATACTCATAATGCTATGTTTAAGGAAAGCACAAATGTTGAAACTAATCTTAACCTAAGGTTCTTTCCGTAGGATATTCCAATATTTCAGAAGTTGTAGTTTGAACCAATTCTTCAGAAGTTGTAACTTGAGGCAATGTTTCAGAAGTTGTAGTTTGAACCAATTCTTCAGAAGTTGTAATTTGAGGCAATGTTTCAGAAGTTGTTGTTTGAGTCAATTCTTCAGAAGTTGTAGTGTGAATCAATTCTTCAGAAGTTGTAGTTTGAGGCAATGTTTCAGAAGTTGTAGTGTGAGTCAATTCTTCAGAAGTTGTAATTTGAGGCAATGTTTCAGAAGTTGTTGTTTGACTCAATATTTCAGAAGTTGTAATTTGAGGCAATGTTTCAGAAGTTGTAGTTTGAACCAATTCTTCAGAAGTTGTAATTTGAGGCAATGTTTCAGAAGTTGTTGTTTGACTCAATATTTCAGAAGTTGTAATTTGAGGCAATGTTTTAGAAGTTGTAGTTTGAACCAATTCTTCAGAAGTTGTAATTTGAGGCAATGTTTCAGAAGTTGTAGTTTGAATCAATTCTTCAGAAGTTGTAATTTGAGGCAATGTTTCAGAAGTTGTAGTTTGAGTCAATTCTTCAAAAGTTGTAATTTGAGGCAATGTTTCAGAAGTTGTTGTTTGACTCAATATTTCAGAAGTTGTAATTTGAGGCAATGTTTTAGAAGTTGTAGTTTGAACCAATTCTTCAGAAGTTGTAATTTGAGGCAATGTTTCAGAAGTTGTAGTTTGAATCAATTCTTCAGAAGTTGTAATTTGAGGCAATGTTTCAGAAGTTGTAGTTTGAGTCAATTCTTCAGAAGTTGTAATTTGAGGCAATGTTTCAGAAGTTGTTGTTTGACTCAATATTTCAGAAGTTGTAATTTGAGGCAATGTTTCAGAAGTTGTAGTTTGAACCAATTCTTCAGAAGTTGTAATTTGAGGCAATGTTTCAGAAGTTGTAGTTTGAATCAATTCTTCAGAAGTTGTAATTTGAGGCAATATTTCAGAAGTTGTAGTGTGAATCAATTCTTCAGAAGCTGTAATTTGAGGCAATGTTTCAGAAGTTGTAGTTTGAATCAATTCTTCAGAAGTTGTAATTTGAGGCAATGTTTCAGAAGTTGTAATTTGAGGCAATTCTTCAGAAGTTGTAATTTGAGGCAATGTTTCAGAAGTTGTAGTTTGACTCAATATTTCAGAAGTTGAAGTTTGAGTTAACCATTCATCATTTTTCTTTTCATCAAAAAATTCATTTATTAAATAATAAGATTCTTCTTCATCTATAAGTTAAAACAGTAAAAGATCAATCAAGATAACCAAAATGTAATTCTACATACTTGTTACTGCGTTATTTGTATAGAAAGGGGAATATATTATTTATTCTGTTTAATGAAATAATTAAAATAATCCTAACCAGGAATAGTCTCTGCAAAATATTCTAATGCTTCGGAAGTTGAGATTTGATTCAATTTGCCTTCTGGTTTCTTCGTAATAGAAATTTCATTTAGTGAATTGTAATATTCTTCGTCTGACCCAGCTAAAATTTTTATCAAAATGTTATTACAAAATATTTCGTATATACTAAAAGATGTACCTTAATTTCTATAATATATTTGCAAGTTCAGTTTATAGCAAGTTAGCTTTTATCCAGATTAACACAATTAAGTCAAATATTATATTAATAGAATCATCTCAACCTGTGATTGGCTCATTAAAATATTCTAATGATTCCAGCTGTTGATTTGAAGGTTTAGTCAATCTTCCATTGCTCTTCTCTTTATCAAAAGAATTTTCTGCAACAAAATATTCTTCTTCATTTGAAACACCTGAAAATTGTACTAAGGTTTATTGTATAATAATATATTTAGTATTTGATAATTATAAGACAATTATTTAACACCATTTTGATCAGTAACCCGCTTAACATAGTTACGCGTATTAATCTAACAACAATAGCTATCTGTAACTTTGTATATATACTAAATAATTTCATGCTTATTAAAAATTTGATTAATCTTAACCGTCGGTTGTCCCTGTTTGCGTAAAATGTTCCAATGATTTAAGATTTGAAGTTGGTGTAGGTTTTTCAGCTATTGGCTTTATAACAGGTAAGTCGTAATACTCGTATTCTTCTTGGTTTGAATCGCCTGCAAATTTTAATAGAATTATTTTATAAAATATTTTCTATGTATTTCATAAATTTTTGGGAAAAACAATTGGTTCAATATTTGAGATTTTACTAAATGTGCCATAAATTATGCGTTTGTGGTAAATCAGCTAGCGTACACTTACACGACTACTTGAGACGAAGACTTTTTGAGAAGGATATAATCGCATTAGTACACTTTATCATGAGATGATTCTAACCTTTAATGTTTATTAATTAATATCCGTAATTGAACCCTTTGTTTCATAAGAGACATCTTACCTATGTAGTTAAAAATATTTTCATACTTTTTCCCATAGTTTTTCGTATTTTTCTTGCCATCCGATTTTCTTTTCTTATCCTTTGATTTTTTTGTAGCATTATATATTTTTTCTTGAGTCATGAGCACTGTATTATTATTAATATTTAAATTTTTAATTTTTGTTTTATCGAAATATTTTTTAAAAGATTTGTAAAATGCTTTTTGTAAATTAGAAGTTAGATTTAAATTAATTTTCCATTGGTATTTTTTAAAATAATTATTAATAAAAACTGTAGTGTTATATATTTTTGTTTTATTCGAAGAAGGAAGATGTAATTTTCTCTTGGATAAGCATGACATCGATTCATCACCGCCTACCAATGGAAAATATTTAAAAAATTATCTTATGAAAGGAATATTTATTAACAATTAGGGGCTTGGAAGAAAGTGATATACATCTAATGACTTGTTTATAAAAAAGATGATATTAATTTAAAAGTATAAGAAATAGAGTACAAAACTTTTAACTTGTACCATAGCTAGAACAGTCTAACTGAATATGAATTACAATCAAATAAAATATTTAGAAAAATATTTAAAAATGAATTCCGAAATAACATGAATAAAAATGGTTCTGATTGTGGGTTTCTAAATTACTATATCAAATATTGTATATTGAAAACATTTTGAATAAAATTGAAATTACGATGAAAAAGTTGTTCTAGTGAGAAAACATAAATTGCAAATCATGTTTATATATAAATCTATTAACTGCATTTGCATGCCAATTTTTTACAGCTTTTAAGGAAATTTTTTTTTAATTATTGAAATAATTTAAATGAGATACAAATACGAAAGAAAAAGTAATAATAAATTTTTCTACCTCTATTTCTAACTAATTATTTGTTTACGTATTGTACTAAAGCCTGCTTCTATCTTATTCAATTTGTCTAATATAGAACATACGAATGAAAAATTAATTTACTTACAAAACAGAATTATAAGCAGGATTATCAAAATTATTATTAAACATTTCTGCATATTTTGTAGGCTACATGTAGCTTATTTGCAACAAAAGTTTACAAAACTAGAAAAATTGTTTTATGAAATATATGGATAAGTTTTAAACTTCCACCTGTGCGAACTTTATTAATCGTAATAACATCGGTTTGAATTAACATTATACGAACGCTATGCAACAATACAAAACACACTCAAAATGTTCATATTAATTTCATTACTCACTTCAATAATTATTACTTTAATTTACCCAATAAAGGTAGTGTTACTGCTATGTTTATCTATGATCGTAACCTGCTAAATACAGTTAATAATTTTAAGATTTATCCAACATAACAAGAGTTACCTTCTTCGTGAACAGTTTTATCTAATATATAATGTTTTGTGACCTGTTTTACCGTTTGTTTTTAAATAAATCTTTATAACGCACTAATTTTTTTAAAAGCACCGTTTTGAGAATTATAAACTCTAAATAAGTTATCTTCTGTACTTATGTTTTGGATTGAGTAATTATTAAATTTGTAACATTTTAGGAGATTACTATAAGGTATAATAGTAAAGTCTATTAATTAATCAAATAATCTATAACAAATTTATATGATGTTATTTTTTTTAATTAAAATATTTAGATACGGTTAATGTTACGTATTTGTAAATTACAATATTTTGATTATTAAAAATTAGTTTTACTACAGAATGATTTAAAATATTAGATTAAATGTTAATTCCATTAACTTAATACTTCGAATGCAGCGCCATCTACGTACAACCAGAGTGTTGTAGTCATTTTTCTAGTCGCTGTAGTGATTCTACGATAACTGTGTTCCTCTCCATACGACCTGCTCTTCTTTATCATTAAAACAAGCTAAGGGTATTTTATATTTGTTCATTTAATTTTGAAATCAGTAGCCGGGTGTGTTGAAGGCAAATCTCTTACGTTTCTGTTCGTTTTCATAAGTATCAATTCGCTAACGCCAACATAGTTGAAAATACGCTGCTGTCTGTAGCCAGTCGTTCAGCTAAAAGTTAATTAAAAAACATGATCAAATCGTTATATCACAAAAATGTATTTTATTATAATCTAGTAGCAGTCATTTAGCAGACACGTTTATGAGAATAATACATAACAACTTATAAAATCATTTACAAAAAATGAATTGCTTTGGAGAAATCATTGATTATCAATTTAATATCATTCAGTGGCAGGGGTGAATGCGGGGGTAAAGAGGGTAATTGGGGTAAGTGAAAAGTTTGAAGTAGAGCAGGAGTAATAAATTCATTACATTTTCTGAAATATAAAATTGGACAATTCAAATGAAATCATACACGTCGCTAAACCAGCGTTCTAAGGGTGCGATTTTACTTCATTCAGTCGAATGGATCAACTGTAGCACGGTCAACAAAAGTTTAAACCAGTCAAACTTTTCGTTCAACTCTCATGGGATTCCCGCCATTTCCTACTTCATTTGAATGCATTTGATTCACAGTGGTCATTGTATAATTTTACGTTTTACGATTCTTGTAATGTTGTTTTGTTTTCGTTCCATATACTTAGAAAAAAGAATTAGATAAAAGAGAATGTTTAAATTATATTATTTATGAAATTAATAAATTCAAAAATATAAATATACAAATAATAAAAATATAATTAAATACATTTTTCTTCAGGCATCCTAAAGCTCTTTATCCTCTAACGCAAATTTATGTGCTCTCAAAATACTCTCGCCAGACCCAATAACTGCGCTTGTTACGTTTTTTTTCTTCTGTTCAGGGCCGCATTTAGAGGTGTGGAGGCCCTGAGGCAACGAAGGAGTGGAGGCCACTAATTATTTTCGGAATAAAAGGAACAATTCTTTTCCGTCAAGTCTTTAAAAAATTTATTGCTTTTATCTCTATTGTGGAGACCCTTCTCTTGGGGGTAGTAGCCCCGGCTGTCCTCCCTAAATCCGGGCCTGCTCATGTTCAATAATACTGTTTTCAATAAATCTGTGATCTTTCAAACGTTTTCTCCTTATTAATTTATAAATTGATTTTTCACGATATTTATTATTTGACGTTTAAAGTAACATAAAACATAATTTTCTTCTTCATTTTTTATGATCAGCTTAGTTGAACCGTGTAATCCTTAACTCGTTCAGTTCTTATTCTTCTTATTCAAGAACCAAGATCCTTCAACTAAAACGCCCCGTGAGAACGCACTTAAGCGCGGATGTAAAGATAATAAAATAAAAAAAGATAGAAAGCTCAAATTTTCAATGCATTCTTTTAGCATAACATTTTAGTTCACGATATTTCATTCTTATACATATACATATATACCAGTACCCATACAGTAAATACTATTCTTATGTAATACATAGTAAATAAATTTATCGCATTGTAACTGAAACATACATTGCAAGAAAAAACACAATAAAACGTAATTACACTACAACCGTGTCAGCATTTCAATTATTTTTTTGTTTAAAGCAAAAACGCGCTACGGTCAACTTAGCTTCGATTTGTTCTACTATTATTTGTACAAGTTTTTACACAAAAACAATTTATTGTATATATAATAACATGGTCTTAATATCTATATTTATATTTAATATATTTTTCAATAAATATGTTTTCTTATCAATATTATTTAAAGTATATCACATAACTCAAAAATTTCGTAAGATGGCAAATCCATATGACTTGTAAATAGTACCAACCTTGAAACGATATTTATCAAAATTCAACTAGTTAATAATACCAAGGTAAGTCATTGCTTGACTGGTATTTCTTCCCATTAAAAAGCAATGCTTTATCATCACCCGAAATTCAAAATTTTTCATTGATTTGAACATTACAAAGGTAGCATCACTAAAACCACTGTAACTTGTAAAATAATGATCAGAATGTCATAAAATTTTCACATATATCGTTTGAAGGCTTGAGTGATGTAATATATTAAGTAATTGGAGAAACACAAAAATGTATTTCAAGTACTTACAATGTTTTCCATATCGTAAACCAGAATAATTAATACACTTGATTCAACAAGTGTCTGCTAAGTGTTTTTGACTACTTTACGTAATACACGGGTCTGCCTAAAACTGGTTGAATTCCTCTCCAATTTGCAATTATCTTGTTTCTACCATCTGTAAGTTCTTTAATCTTGCCTATCTAAAAATTCAATATAATCTTATCAGAAATAAATCATTTACAGATTTTAAATAGAATAGTACTATTTCTATTTAACATGATTTAATTAAATGTTATTATTTTTAGGTTCTCAGAAAAATACACACAATAAGATTTAGCATCTTTAACATTGGATATTTTTTCAAAGAATTATTTCAAGACAAAATTAGACCATCAGGCCTGTCGCACACTGCAAGTGTATTTCATCGACGGCGAATTCGGACGACTTGGTTGAGCGGCTAGAACTTCCGAAGAAAGCCGACTCCTGTGTTCTTCGCATGTGTTGTGTCACATACATACATACCACGTACCGATACGACAGTACGCTAAGTCAAACTTGTGTACTGTAGGGTGTATTGGAATTGTTTTGCACTAACATAATTTTAGCATGAGAGCAAACTTTTACTTTAATTTTTATCGATACACCACTCCCTATCCCTTCCAGTCAGAGACGGCTGATTGCATTTACAAGGTTCGGATAGGTTTAGTGTTGTAGCCTCTAGCTTCCAGTATGAGAGCTACGTAACATCCGTATTCAGACGGCTTTGTCGCTTGCAGTGTACGAGGTTCATTACATTTACAGTGTTCGGATAGGTAAAGCGTACTATACGGTTACAAGTGCAACAAATTTAAACGCCTGTTTCTTAGGCTACATTTTCCGCGCGAATTTTAAATTGCAGGTGTGTGTACATAATTTTGAAAATGTAGTACTTTAAAAAAATGCTTAAAGTTATCAGGCGCCCTTATAAGTAACAACATAACGGCTGAAGGGTCTACTTACTTCTTCATATGTTATGGGAATATGTTGTAAGGGAATTATCCACGTGACATTTTCCGAGTATGGCTTAGTCGTCAAGGATCCATGGTATGTGACGTAATCTTTGTTAAATGGAAATAGCAGATGATCCAGAGGAAATCTCTCTATGAATCTCCAAACACCTGATCCGTTTAGATCCGGTAGATGTGCTGTAATTAACTCGAGTCCTCTATTCTGTGGTATGTACCTGTTTGTACCCTGTCAATAATATACACATTCTTAGATTTGACGTTAACTTTGAGGAATTTCTGTGAATTATATATAAAGCTGCACCGTATAATGATAAAGTTTGCTATCAAAACCTCAAATATCCAATTATTTGTATTGCAGTTGCAATATTATAACATTTAGTAATTATTGAAATAATTATTTTTGTCACTTTAAAAATTAAGGGGATTAAACTGATTTAGTAAATGACGTCCTTACCTTCTCCCCACTACAATTTTCCTACCTTTGTCATTGCTTTGCAAACAAGATAAGTGTAAAACAGATGCAGAATAAAATGTAATTGCGCTAGCAGCTCTTGCAACCAGTGGGCCGTAGCTACCGACGTATCTGCCATATCAATGATACTGGGCCTCCCAGCTACAAGGGCCCCAAACTTGTGTAAGCAAAAATTCGAAAAATGTTATCCACAATCTCACTTAAACTCTTAGGCCGTACTTAGCTTAGTTCTTAGGACTATTAATTGTAAGTAATAACGTATAATCAATATATAATTATTTTAATTCAATGGAAGCGTCTTTGTTCCTTTTGTGAAAAATCTTTACCCATCATTTGGCTCCCCCAACAAATTTTGATACGGGGCCCGGCTCAGGCACTTGCTTTACTGCTTGCGACAGGCATTACTGCTTGCGACAACCAATGTAGTATATTACCCATATATTGTCGTGATATATAACGATAAATAAATAAGATTGTTTATTATATATTATTGGGAAGTTAACATCAAGAAATTTTAAGTGGTAAAATGAAATACAAACTATAAATAGATTTACTCATATTTCCGTAGTAATTAAAAAATCAGTTTGCTATATTTTAATTAGAAACATCTACTGCAAAAACTCTAAAAATAACATGACTTAGTAGTAATTTGCTATAAAATTTTATTTTAAATAAAGTTATCGACTTTTTATGATTGGAACT
This sequence comes from Panorpa germanica, assembly GCA_963678705.1. Lineage (NCBI taxonomy): Eukaryota > Metazoa > Arthropoda > Insecta > Mecoptera > Panorpidae > Panorpa > Panorpa germanica. The sequence continues at coordinate 7,667,679 of OY783214.1, forward strand.
ATCATCTCTAAAAGAATAAATAGAAGAGAGTGCTCACCCTGTTGTAGTACATTACTAAATATACATTTTTCAGGACGTCTATTTGCTTTTATGTTCCCGAGTCGAAATTTTGACGACCCTATTGACGACCCAAAAGAACCCGTTTCTGGGTTCATTTACATAGGATTTTTGCTCCTCCTTTAGGCCTACATGTGGCAGTTATCGGACAAATTACGATGTTTAGGCTCAAATGAGGATGGTATTTAAAACCTCATATAAACCTATTCTCTCTCTATCTCATTATTTCATATTCATCCCTTAACACTAAAATCCATGTCGTACAGCTATAAATACATTTCTTAACGTGTTTTTTGTCCATCTCAGTTTAAACGAGGTTTACACAATTATAAAATAGCTCAGACTTAAAATAAGACGAGAATCTTGATTTCATTTAGGATCAAGCGAGGCTCCTATAATAATGTTTAGTATGAGACGAGGTTCAATTTACTGCTTTCAGAACGAAAAGTAGGGCAAAGATTCATTTTAGGATCAGGATAGGTCTAAAATTTCGACTCGGGTTTGCATCAACTAACATTTACCTCTAAATGCCCTATATACCCAACCACACATAGACCTCTAGGCTGTCCTACAGCTTCTTCAACATTTTTGTAAATTTCGTTATAGTGGACTGCGTGTACTTCAAATGGATAGCGCTTGTCGTCCACCGTGTGTTCTGATCCGTGTTCATCATCCTCCCCCCAATGAAAATGAACTGCCCCGAAACGATATTTTCTTGTAAATATCGGGCCGCCTTCTAAATAGGGAATTGGCTTGTCTTCAGGTATATCAACAGTAAGCATCACTGTTCAAACAAATTCTAGAGTTAACTGAGACAAACTGTACGTTGAAAAGCAATCAAGTACAATCATTGGGCGGAGTCTGTACTGAGATGAACTGATGTCTGAACTGTATTACTTACATGTATGCCCAGTATTTGTTAGTATGACGTCTGTCGGATCTTGAGAATAATGATTCCAAGATAGTGGTAAGTCATAGGATTTTTCTTTCATTGTTGATATTGAAATATTGATTGGTGATTGCAGGAAAGCTGTAAGTGTATTTAAATGCCGTTAAAAACTTAGCAAAGCTATAATTCTAAATAAAATTTACTTGACATATATTTACATCTTAAAGTTGAAGTTATGCGCATTTAGAATTTGGAAAAATTAGATTAAAAAATATATGTATTTTTTTAAATTTATATAATAAATTTTGTAATTGTTTTTCTTTTTTTTTTTTTTTGTAATGTTTACTCATAGAAAACTATATCTATATCATCTGCTATATTAACAGCGCCAGTCTATAAAGAAGTGATAATATATCGAACTAATAGATCTAAAAACAGTTGGTAAATTCTATTTAAAAAAAATATATTTTGTAAATGAAACTCAGAATTTAATAATGAGTTTGAATCTTAGTTTTTTATTTGTATCGGGTTCCTTTCTTTGATACTTGAATTAAAGGATGCCGCACACTGATTGTAGCGCCATCTAGGAGCCGATACACCACAATAATGATAAGTCTAAATTTCTATTCAATAATTTAAGTTATTAGTATTACATGTTGTACATGGCTTCTTGGATTTCTACTTTACCAAAATTCATTATCCTTTTTTAAGTATTAACAGTGGTTTATGAGTTTTTAAGTTTTTTTCCAGGTTTAGTTTTAAAACACTTAAGATGTGAGACTTTCAGTAAGACGAGGTTGAAAAATAAAGAACACTTACATTAACTCCCTCTTTCACTTTCCCTGTACAGTATAAGAGCCTTCAAGTTTCTTTTTGATTAAAATTTTAAAATAGTTAATACACATTACTAATTTCATGTTAAAATGTATGATGATGCCCAGTAAACAATTTGGTGAAGTGTCCTATTTGGTGAAGTTCGAGTCACTCGTACAATTCTATTCTAACGCTTTACAAGTTCTCTACCTGTCACAGATTTTGTGTTAGTTTTTCATAATAATATTCTTTCTTTTTCCAACATCATTCATTAAGTATTTCTGTTTCTTTCACACATGGGTATATTTTTATTATCCGGTCATAAATCATAAACCTACTCCGCTTTTAATTCAGCAGTGAATCGTCGTTGCAATGTCTGTAGCTCATAAAAAGGACCTTTCCTTTGAACGACTGAATAGAAAACGAACACGTTCCAGACAAAAAATTCATGATACGTAATAGAAATTAAGTAGAATTTACTCCAAAATGTTTACTGGGTGATGATAATTTATTCATTTCATTTAATTAAGTTCAAAACTTAATTACCACTTGATACCCAAGTATGGTAAAATATATATTACGTTTACATAAAAATGAAAAAGAAATAAATGCAAACTTAAATTTTATTAGCATTTTAAAATATTTTCACAAAATCCGTAATTTCTATTCAATATTTTCTGTTTAATAATAATGTTCATGACTCAACACAGAGTTACATACCATTTACGTTTAATTTATATCTAATTGAATATAATTTTAATTTTATTATTCTAAATGGCTACTACAAAAAATTTCAATATAAATGACTGGCATTTAATAAAATAAGGCAATAACTTACTGTCTAATTATATTGTTTAATATTTACAAGTGATAATAAAATTACTATATACACCTCTACTAATATTTACATATTGATAACTAATATTAGTGGCGGATCAAACTGTTTGAAATCTCTCATCGATTTTAATTGTATCTAGTCACAGTCCGCCACTGACTACTACTAATATAAATGTATTGTACAAGTTTCCTGCTAAAGTTTTTTCAATAATATATAAGTTATTATAAATTAAGTTAATAATATTGCATCATTAATATGGCATCGTGCGATTATTTTCTGCACATTATTCAACAATGTAAACGTCCCTTCCATTTAAAGGTTGAACTTGTCTCCAGTTTTCCTCGATTTTTCCTTCACCATTTGGCTTTTCCATGTTTCGGAATTGTTTAACCTAAAAATATTTATAAATTTGTTTAATTAAGGTAAGTGGTTAAATATAACAAATATTTAAATGGACTCCAAAGGGCGGTACTACAGACTTCGCAGACGCTTCCTGTTAACACCGCTTTTTTGATTGAGAAACCGAGATTTATAACTGCAGTTGCCATGAACAGATCATTCTTGTTATCTGGGTATAATATATAAGAAAAGACAGAATAGTATTAGGGGCGATAAAAGGCTACATGCCTACGAAGCCCAAAAATCTATATTAAAAAAAAAAAAAAAAAAAACAAATATTTAAATGAAAAAATTATTACAAAATAACTACGATTGTATCACCGTAAATCACATATGAGACTAACGCTTGAAAAACTTAAATAAATAAAATATACTGATCCTTTTGTGGATTCGAACCCAAATCTGAAGAATTAATCTGAGTTTTATTACTTTTTTTAAAATAAATATACAAAACTGGTTGAATGAATTCGTACGATTTACAAAGGATAACGAAGTATTAAGTTACATGTTACACCAGTGTGGACGTATTGTACAATTTTATCCAATAAATATTGGAAATCGTATATTGGAGTGATGGTATTTAATTATAATCATTAATGCAGTCTAGCGGTAGTTTGAGGTACTAATAGCTTAAAATAGTGTACTATCACTAAAAATATTAAATGATAGAATAACTAATACATTTTAATATATAAATTCACAATCGGAATTTCTATTGTCTTAACGAAATATATTTACATCAGTTTTTGTGATGGACAGAGCATACGAAGATATCAGCCAGGTAACTCCTTCGTTGTATGCCGGCGTGGTAAGTGATCCATCATACGTTATGTAATCTCTGTAAAACGGTACCAGTAAAGAATCAAGAGTAAACTTAGTTCTCAATGGTTTCTTTGCTCCTGGCTTTAATCCATCCAACTCTGAGGTAATTATTCGAATTCCTTTATTTGGCCACAAATTTCGCCCTGAACTCTGGAAGAAATAATAACATTTTCACTACAACATTTTTTACATTTTCATTTCTCTAACAGAAATGTTCCTACTATTATTTCTCCCATGAAACCAACAACAGCTAGTCCGTCTGGTTTTCCAATCGAATTTTCGAAAGTTTTATATTTTCGATTATAGTGTACTACGTGCATTTCCAAAGGAAAGCGATGTCCGTCTACAGTGTGCTCCGAACCTTCTTTATCAGAAGATCCCCAGTGGAAATGAATTTGTTGAAGTAAATACGTGGAATTCAATGGACCATTAGAAATACTAGGGCGTCTTCCCAAAGGAAACGTTGCCGTCACTTGAGCTAAAAAACAAAATGTATATATTCTGTAAGAATCATTGTCATTTGGAGGTTAATAACTTTACAAATGTACTACCTGTATGTCCAGTATTCTCTACAAACATCTCCTTGGGCTCTTCTCCATAAAAGTGCCATTTTAATTTCGAACGGTAGGTTCTTGAAATTAATTCTTTATTCTGAATATCAATGGGAGATTGGTGTGGTAAATCTGTTATTAAATTTAAGACGTATTACTTAATATGTGGCTTAGTTGATAAGCATACAAAATCTGTAATATTTATTCTTACTAGAACCGGTATCATTTTGTGGCCCTTTCAATCGCTGTAGAAGTTTGTTGTACTGAATTTGGTTGTATGAATTTTGGTGTTGGCCACTTAGGTGATGGTAATTTGGGCCGTGTTCCCTCTCATGATTTGGTCCCTAGGTAATAAGCAATATGGAGAATATAGATATACTCGTGGGCAAAAATCACACTTGATTTAAAACTTACGTTGTTTGGATATTCCACGAAGTCAACATGGTAGTTGTAGGCTTCAGAAGGAGGCTGCAGTTTGCTCAAACGCTCTTCCTAAAATTAAACATTTGTTTTATTAAGAGACAGTCTATTTAATTAATATCCTCAGAATAGTATCAGACTCGCAAGCGAATCAACTTTCGGTAACCAATAATTTTAAAACTAGTCCACCATTGTTCATCACGAAATTTTGAAAGGAGAGACAATCATTTTAAATTCGTTCAGCGCATAAAGAGCTTGGTGTAAATATTTATTATTCAAATATTTTTCCATAGAAAATTTTCCAAAAAATTGAATTAGTAAGCAACTAAATAATAAAATTCACATAGAACATCTTATAGGTTAGCATCAAATATGGAATGAATTATGCGCATATTAGTTTTATTTGAATTCATTTTTCATAGTCTTAAGTAATACCTGACGACAAAGTACAATGTTTACCTAACCAATAGATCCAACCTAACCAAATCGAGTTATCTTCTGTAGCAATATTAAAGAACTTCTTATCTCTGACATTTTTTAAACATAATTACGTACTATTACATCATTATACTTACATCATTTTCTTTGTGTTCATTTTGGAAAAAATAATTGAATAAGCCACTTTCTCTGTTATCTCTAGCTCCATTTACCCATTGATTAAACCAATCAGTGTTGAAAGGAGATTCCGAGTTGGTAGTAACAGCATCAGCCTCTGTAAATTTTTCAAAGCTATCTGAAAATAATAAGTTACTAATTAAAAAACAGAAAGACGTAAAAACATAATTGGGAATGTCGAAATTAATTATATTTAGTCATAGTTGAAGTTTGAATAAATGAATTTCTAATAGACATAATTGAGTTTTTGGTAGCCTAAGGCGAACAACGCTGTCTCGCTTGATGCACCTTTTGCGTTGGGTATAGTAAATCAAGAAGTCTAGAGAGTTTTTAGCATTGGAATCTAAAAGTTCTACTATATTTACACTAATCTAGATTATAACATCATTTACTTTAAAAATAACGCAAACATTAACTGATTGGACTCGGCTTGCTTTATATAATGCTTGCGGTGTTTTATAAAAATGATAGAACATAGGATTGATTGTCTTGAGTTGCTTTCTAGCTTCCAAATCCAAATAAAATAGGAAAAGTTGCTTTGAAAAACTATATATTCCTCTGATTCACGTGTAGTTGGGTTATGATTTAACGTGGAAAAGTATATTTAGAAAAAGGGACTTTAGATTCCTTTACTATACCCAGTAAACAATTTGGTGAAGTGCCCTCTTTAGTGACGTTTCTATCACTATTTCACTTCAATTATAGTTCGCATCAACTTTATCTTCATTTGTACTCCGACAGGTGGAGTAATTTCGCCATTTGTAGGCGATAAAGTAGACATTTTATATGAAAAAATGTGAGAAACTGAACTATAAATGAACTCTTTCATGACAAAAAAAACATGACGCATCTTCAATATGATGTCAAAGTGACTTCAAAATGTTTACTGGGTAATAGTAACAAATTTCGATATTAATAGATATGTTAATACTTACGGATATTAGGATATGCTGATACTGCGTAAAGACATAGAGCTGACATCAACAGGAATAATGTGTGTGAACGCATCATGTTGAATATGGTTTTCTATAAATAATATAATGCATTATTAATAATATTTAATATTATAAGTAGAGACTGCATCAAATATTTAATAATAATACTATTTCGCTAAGATACTCGTTTATTTTAGCAATCTAAATTAGACAAACTGAATTATAACACAAATTAAATATAATTTTGATTGGAATATAAACTGGGTTGCAACAATTATTGCCTGTGTATAAACTAATCACTTACTTAAACAAAGTACTACGGTCATAAAATAAATCCACACTTTGTAATAATCAAATTTTTATAATTATTCACTGAAGAAATTCCACATCTATTTAGAAACATACTATTCTTAAAATAATAAATAAATAAAATATTATGTTAAATGTTGATAGTTTGAAATGATTTCAGTTATTAACTGGTACTGTAGTTGAAATAAAATGAAATTCATCTTTGTGAGAATTGTTATAACTAGAAAGTCTTTCCAAAATGATCTCCCCAGACTGTAATTAACAAAGTGAATGCAAATGCTATTACTAAAGAAGATGTATTTAAATTAACTAAGATTTACATATCGAACTTAAACGAAAGAAAGAAACATAAAAAAGAACAAGAAACATAAATAGAAAAAAATACTTAGTATCATTTACTAAAGTATTACTTAATAAAAATTACAACTTCTTTCCACTTTCAGACATTTTGACGCACCTTTCTTAGTTGGCGCTTATTGAAACTCTAACGCTCTGTGCGGGATAGCAACGCCAAATTATTTTGGAACTACAGTGGGTAGTGTATTCCATCATAGGAATACAATGATTGTTTTCACAATTGATGAAAAAAGTGTTGCTATTTCTATCGATCGATTTAAAAATAAATATAATTTCATTACAAAAAGTTAGTTTATAGTTAGTTTCATTTAATTCTTTGATTCTATTTCCAACTGTAAACGGGTACTAAACATTTAGTATTTTAAACCCGTTAATTTTCAAATACCTTCGCTTATTAAGTGACGTACTTCAACACAACCAGTAAATCACAAATATAAGTAGGTTGCTTATTTATTAGAAATTATAAATGCTCTAAATAGCTTATTATTAATTCCATATACATAAACATGTGTTACAAAAATACTGAACACAATTTGGAGTTAATGTAGTAAAAATCTTGACAAAAACCGGTTATAATTAGCCCAGCAGCGCCGATAAATGTTACTCTTCTGTCGGTCATTTCATGTTTTTTATTATCTTCTTATTAGGTGATTATGCATCAACTTTCTTCACTAGTTAATCTTATAATAGTTTTAATTAGGATTAGAGATTTTGTATTTAAATTTCGCTTTCATTATGAATAGTTTACTGTAAATTTATAAGTACGGCCCGAATTTGTATGCAATAATATGAACTTGTTTTTTGGAAATACAGGAATATTATCTAAGTAATAAAGAGGCTCTCTCAGCATTTCTCTCTCTTGCTGTCTTTCTTTCTTTATTCGCCTCCTTATTTCAGCCATTCATTTTTTCCCGTCTCTATCTCCTAGCAACAGTTACTAAATACTCCTTTTACCTTCCCCGTACACATACTTATGATGCGCTTCAGTGTTTCCTCCTCCTACCCTCTTATCCTGCATTCCCTTTTACTCTCTTTCTCCCAACACTGACCTCTCTTTTCATTTTTTAAACTGAACCATGCGAACATCCCGATATCAGTTACACTTATTAACAAAAGCAAATTTATTATTTTACTTTTTCTCCTCACATTATTTTATAAACAAAATTCATTTGTATTATAACAGTATTATGTATTTGCATATAAATGAGGGACTGCAACATCATCCTACCATTGTGAGGCATCATTCATGTTCTGTTCTGTTTCTATTTTAATTATACTCATAATATACTCTATACAGTTACCAACCTGTGAACTTATTCCATTTCATTCTGGCATATTAACAGTCATAGGTTAGACAAAGACAATATGATTGTTGTATAACATAATTACTTTTATCTAGTAATTATTCATTTTTAATTGCCTTAGGGAATTTCTTTTAACACCATTTATTATTTTTGTTTACATTCACAGCAATATTAGATGGTATTACTAACTTTATCGGCCATACTAAAAGTTCCCGGTCACTGGAACTATTTTACCTATTACATAACGTTTTGAAACCTATTTTACCATCACTGTGAAAATTAAATCAACCTTGTTGCACATTAGCATACTGATTAAGGTATCTATGTTTCGTGTTAGCGAGTTGTACAAAGATTTTTGGCGTTCTCACTGTGGTCAGGATCATTTTACACAACAAAATATTTTAAAGTATTGATTATTAAAAGAAACCTGTGTCAACAATCCTGGTCTAATATATATAATAATTATAATATATGTTATAAAAGAAGAAATAATTAATATTATATTTTTAGAATCTAATACGAGTATGTTAAAATGTCCAATTACGAGTATGAAATCATATTATTCAAAACGGAACAAACAAAGCTGTTGTTTATTTTGAACATTCATAATCTCTTGCTCATTTTTTCATGTTTGTACTTATTAGTATGTTTAATATATAATAAAATAAAAACTAAATCACTAAATATTATCTTATATTTTCTTGTGTAGCAAGTTTTATTATATCTGGAAGCAAAAACCCCCTCCCCCGTTCACCATACTCTTCATTAAGCTGAATATAATCACCCCCAACCTCCCACACATATAACTATTTTCAATCTGTGTTATATAGTATACATTAAATAATCCCCATGAGAAATCGCCATTGGTTTTCGCTGAAACGATAATTAAAACGATATTTGATGTGTTAATGGCATTTTTTATTATTGCAAATAAAAAAAAAGTCTGATAAATCTCTAAAAGGTCAAAACAACAACATTGCTCTGACAGGATTATGAATTGAATCATTTTTCATTTTATTTGTCAAATGAATGTTGAACTGAATATTCCAATAAGAATTAATATTGTAGCAAACTACCATATAACAAAAATGTCTTTATTTAGACTGGGTTGTATAAATAACAATTTCATTTCACATTCATATATCGTTATTTAATAAACTATATATGACCTTTTGATACGAGTTAGCATCGGATACAGGCCGACGTTAAATAAATTAAATTGAAAAAAAACTATATTTGTGTGCATATATTTTTGTATCAATTAATATAGTGGATATAGCAAAAATTTTCGCGGATGTCCATCTCTAACAATAACGTTATATCATGTGCTAGTATTGTCAATACATTAGCTCAAAGAATAATAACTGTTGTATTAAGATATCTTAATACTAATAAACTATCTTAAAAACTTGCCAATATGCAAAGATGTAGGAAATAGTTATAACAAAATGAACCAGAAAAACCAGTGTAGTCACAAGGTTAGCTGTTCGATAAAGAATCAAAATATAAATCAAGTTGACGTCTCATATAAATGTAAATATTTCGTAAATATTAAATGCGTACAACCCGAAATGTATTCTAAATGTTGTTGGGCTTTTTCAGTTCACTCAGAGACGGAACCTGTCTCGCGTAGTACTCATAGCTATGTAGACAAAACGCACACCTAGTGGTGGTCACATTACATTAAAAAGTATCGATGTTTTGTCAACACGATACAAAGAAAAAATATCCTACTAATGAACGTTTATAGAAATTCAAGGAATTTTGCATAATGTAATGTTGAACATTTTGGATTAACAATGTTGTCGTACTACAATATGATTGTGGATTAATTAAACGAATAAAATTGTGTTATATCTAAGTCATCAAATCTACGCTTCTATTTCTAATTGAAAAATTCTCTTCCTAGGTGGAAAATGTAACGCAATTAGCTTGCAGTAACTTAGCAAGTGTGAAATTTCCATTTCTTAAACTATTTTTAATTAGGAAGTAGAAATTAGGATAACAACGTTAATCTTGCTCTAAAGAGACTTTCTACTTTTCGTTTAAATTATCTTATTAAAATATCTAAAAGGTCAATCATTTTGCAAACACGAAAAGATTCTAATCTCAGATAATATTCTCTCAAATTTGTTTTTCTAATAAACATAAAAATCTAGTATAACTTAACATCAAATGCATCTCATTTACTCTCATTGCTCAAATTCCCAGAAAATATGGTAGAAAAACATACTTTGCAATTAATAATGTTTTAAAAGTTCAAGTATGCATGCATTGCAGACGTCTGAATGTGCTTATAAATACGATTTTTAACATTTTCTACCTTTAAAAGAAATGTGTGATAAATAGATTATAAACATTTACGTTATATAAATAAGAATAATGTATGTATCAAATTAACAAAATTAGTGCCGATTGAAATTTTAATGAAACTTCGAAATTCATAATCTATTATAAAGAATT